>CM069858.1:130381617-131581617 GCA_036172795.1 Pelodytes ibericus | reverse complement strand
CATGGTTTTATGAAACAATATGTTCTCTAATCATATAGAACAAACACACAAGTGTTCTTATACTGTATTTGTTACTAGTTTAACTTAATCTTATTTTCCTCAGGGTCACTGACCTTTCCAATGTCAGCCAGAAATATAGAGTTAGCACACTGTTGAGTCAACATGGACCTTCTTGGTTACTAGGCAACTGTGCCCCTTAGATTTAAGGCTGAATAATTCTGCAAATACGGCTGTCACTCTGAACTGCAAAACCTGGTGATTTTCTCTAGAACAGTTTGGCATGTAGAAATACATAGGGTTTTTATGCATTAGACAGTGACTTCAGATGATAAATAACTACTGTACTTTTTTGGGTTTTTTTGTTACATCCAAGGTCTAAATTATACAATAAATCAATAAACCCCAACACAGTTTTTAAGCTATAAAGGGATCAAACATATTTGCTGCCAAAGGATTTTGCTGTAGGGATTAAAGATTCAGCAATAGAAAGTGAAGCAATTTGTGTCTAATTATACCCTCATTCTCTTAGGAACTATTTTTTATGTTAACCTTTATTTAAATGCAACTAATACTTTGGTTTAAAAAACAAACAAACATATATATTGCAGTGTTTTAGTTTCTAAACATTGACTCAAATATCACAAATCACTAATTAATCATTAATTCTGCTTAATATTTTAATATCTTATTTGATGTCTACTTTATACACTTTTAGAAAAAAGATGTTCAAATTGTAGCTTACTGGATTGTACCTAGGTCTACATAGGAGCATGCCTAGAGACACTTATTACTTATGTGAGTTGCTTAGTGGTTCTAGAAGAAGCTCACTAATAGCATGAAGTAGCTATAGTTTTTATAAGATAAATCAATCATGTCATAATTACCTGAAAATAAAGTATAAAACTAAAGCACAGTGTGAAAAAATAATTTCTTACCTAATTAGCAAATCATCTATGTATTCTATTATTATCTTTAAAATGTCTTTTTCATCATAGAGCCTCTTTAAAAAAAAAAAAAATCATTAAATACACTGATTATTTAGTAAATACTGCACTTAAGTTTAAGCCAAAAAACAGATATTTGCCCTTGTGACACACTTGCTTACAAGGAATTACACTCTTTGAAGGAATCAGCACATCAGATATTGATAAAAGAGATAATGTATATATATGTTCTGAAATGTATTTGCGCTAATGGGTCAACATATTGGGGATGATTTAAAAATCTTGCATGCAGGTGCTGTACTGCAAGAACTCTGCTCAGGAATAGGTATACGTATAGGTATATATTTGAATCATTCTCACAGCATGTAGTTGAATGATGTTTGGTCTCAGTTCACTTAAAAGTAACTCTCCTCCATTCATCAATATATCTAATTAATTTTGACCTGAAGTCTTACAAGTGAAAAGGAGAATAACAACTAGACAGCATTGAATCCAGAATGAAATAGGAGCACAGAAGAATAGTCTCCCTTGAAGAGTACTTGGTGTTGACAGAGAGCTCTGGTTTCTGTGTATATCCTGCCTCAAACAATAAAATAAATAAATTATAGAAATAATAATAAAAATAATAAAATAAAATAACATGTGAGGTTTCCAAAATCCAAAATAAACCTATGCGTGTGCCCTGTGTGCAAGGTTTTTAGGTTGAAAACAAGAGCTTCACAGTGATTGTATGTTGTTTGGCAAAGGTATGTACCTGGCAACCAACCAACCAAAAATCCCTTTCTTGACCCCCCCTCAATTATTATCACCTCCCAACTTACCTCATACAATGTGTCACCTTAGGACCTCATTTGTCTTTATTTATGCATGTAATTTTTTTTATTTTGCAATATGTTTAGTGTCTTGAACCCACTGGCTTGCATTGGGTGTTGATGTACACATATTTGGAAATGCATGTGTTAAACTGCAGATGGATTGCCATTTATCTACATAATTTAATGATACTCATTACATCTACCTTGGAAGTGGGATGGACGGAGTCAGTCATGCTGGGAATCGGTTTAACCCATAATCAAGAGGATTAAACACATTCTACATAGAAACATAGAAACATAGAATGTGTCGGCAGATAAGAACCATTCGGTCCATCTAGTCTGCCCAATTTTTTTTGAGTACTTTTATTAGTCCCCCGTTCCCGGTCTTATAGCTAGGATAGCCTTGTGTCTATCCCACGCATGCTTAAAATCCTTGAATGTGTTTACCTCTACCACTTCTGCTGGCAGGCTATTCCATACATCCACTACCCTCTCAGTAACGTAATACTTCCTGATATTACTTTTAAATCGTTGCCCCTCTAATTTAAGACTATGTCCTCTAGTTGTGGCCGTTTTTCTTCTTTTAAATATACTCTCTTCCTTTACTGTGTTGATTCCCTTTATGTATTTAAATGTTTCTATCATATCCCCCCTGTTACTATCATATCCTCCCTGTTACAAAGTTCTTACAGTTCTTGCATTAGCTCATTGAAAAGGAAAAGAAAGGGACTGTATCACCTAAACATTGTTTTTACTGTGAATGTAGAACATAAAAAAGTATTGCAAATTATCTATACATTGTATTAGCAAAATTGCAAGCAAATGCCTAAATTAGGAGCAAAATGTGTTTTGAAAAAAACATGTCTGTGTTATGAACAAAAATATGTCTGGGGAGTCTCCTTCTTATCACATCACCTGTGGCACGGTATGCAAATGAACTGCTTTTCAATGGGAAATGAGTCATTTGCGTACCATGCCACAGGTGATGTCATAAATAGAAGACTCCACAGACACATTTAAAGTTTAATTTTACAAAACAATGCTCAGATGATACAGTCCCTTTAATGTAATACACGATATATAGTAATTGTTATTCTCCAAAATATTGGTTTAACACTGAATTATGACAGCATATAGTTCATGTTAATATCTGTTTTTTTTTATTTTGTTCATAATATTAACATTAGGTACTGTATCATCACAGGCTACACATAATATGTAAATAACATGTACAGTTTGAAGGGTATATGTGATGTATCTTATACAGCATATTTATGAACGCAATGTTATAAAAAGGTGATGTATGATGTTTTTTTACATTCAAATTTTGTATTAAATATTAAAAAACCTGTGTACAGAATATTAGATTTAGAGAATGTATTTAGAGATCCATGGATCGATACAATCCAGAAACACACCACACACATAGAATAAACACAACAAACAAAACATTACTTTGGTCTGTTACAATAAAGTCAAATTTGACAAAACATCAAACCAACTATTTATCATGAAACTCTAACTGTTCCCAAGATGTCCTAAATTGAGTCGCTTACAGTGAGGTTTATTAATGATGCATTAAACTGTAGTGAACTGCCAGTGGATTTAAAAAAAACAGCAGTTATAAGTAAGATGGAAACATTCTCTCTTTTCTTTCTAACTCAGCTATTAAATGTGCACTTCAGTCACCAAAGTTACTTTGGTGCAACTGGAAGAGTATTGAACTATACAGACTTGTTCTGCATTATATTTGATGCAAATAATCAATAAGAAAACCTTTTAAAAGATTAGCTCTTGGAGCAGTGAACCATACTGAGCATGTCTGTGTTTTATTTTTCTAATAGTGTATTCAGCTCAGCTTGTGTCATTGGTTGCTGAATGTTCTATGGTTCTTTGTTCAGTCAATGTCTGTAGTAGATGAAGAATGGTGTGAAGCAGAGGCAAGTTCCACCACCTCTCTCTTCTCTGCAGCAACCTGCAATAGGTCATTCATCACAGAATGGAGCACATGGAGCTATAATGGAAGAAATGTGATCAGACTGATAAGAGTCCTTCAGGGGAGTTACTGGGACTCTCCAGGGAATGTGTGTCACAAAATATTCCCGAGTAGCAGAGGCGTTGTTAAACACTAATCTACACATACTAGACAAGTCAGACTTACTTTTCCCACAAAATTCCTATATTTGCTGTACTACCACCACTGAAAGCTATTCTAGGTAGACAAATGCTAATAAGGTTAACAATGCCTCTATATCCGCTTTATACATGGTCCATTTTGGAGCAAATACCCACTGTACAAGACATCCTTTAAACATAGCCCATTACTTATTTTAAGTGGAGGGATTTTCCCATCATCTTTATAACTTATGTTGTATGTGCATAAACTATGCCACACACAGACCTCTCATGTTTTTGTTTGTTAATATCTCTCAGAGTTTGTGTGATACTGCTAACAGGTTCCAGAAGCAATCTGCCTTGCTCCTCTGAGAGAATATAAATTATTTTCTAATAGTACCATGCATGCTATAAGCATTTTTCAAACAATAGGTACACACAGCAGAAGAATGTACTAGCATGTCAAATATTTGGGTCATTTCAAATGTATGCATATTCATAGTTGAATTGCAGCTGTGCATAAGGGTATCTTGAGTGTTCACCAAAGAAAAATTATGGGGTACTTTAGAATTTGGATAACCAATATTTTTTTTACCTTTATAACCTGACCAGGAAAAGCACAAGACAAAGAGCAAGATAATAAACTGATAATATAATTAAAATAATGCAAAAAATGATAAATAATTAAACACAATAAATAATAAAACAAATATTGAAATAAATGTAAAACCAAAAATAAGCTAAAATTACAATTAAAAAGATTAGACAGATGATTCAAACTAACACTTAGGCTAACAGACTACATGCCACCTAATGGATACAACTAAAATAGTAGAAAGTTCCAATTGTATCGCAACATAATTTGAGCCATAATGGAGTAAAATAAAGTATTTTAAAGTATTATTAATATTATAATATTAGTGTCAGAGGACTTGTTTCTGTCTAAGTCATACTAACATTCATATTACTAATATGAAGTGCATTTTACACCAAGATGGCACTAACTACAATGGAAAGAGCATTAGATGCTTCTCTTTGAAAAATCAGCAGAGAACCATTCCTCAACAAGCAAAGGTGATTTTACAAGGGAATCACACAAACCTTGCATTAAGGGAATGTCTGGTGCCCAAAATGCATTAACCTTATTGCATATCAAGGTACATTTAAGGTACTTTAATATCCATATATTACTATTTGCACAGTGTAAAATCTGCTGTACCTATATTTTTGTTCGTTTTACTTTTTCAGGCTTTTGCAAGTCCCAAAGAATGCCTCCAACTCTTGGTAATTATATTCACTTGATCGAAGAATTGTGCAAATTATAATTGCTTACTTTATAAAGTTTACTGAGTGCCATTGAACACCATTCTACCTTTAAATAGAGTACCAGCATTTGCCTGGCTATTTGTGTATATTAATGTGTTTAACACAAACAATATTAACTAACAATATTACAATGGGATTATTGAATCCCTCTGTATATAGTCAATAAACTGAGGATTGGTATAATGAAATCTTTAACATTCCATATTTCTCAGAAACCATGTAGTCAGTACACTGCTTCTATGATTGGAGACAAGAGCAGAGCCTTGTGACTGTGCCCTACTCAGATTGAGTGTTTCCATTTCTTATTTGGGTTGCATGATGTACATCCCATGCTGCTAGTGTTTAACTAGTGATAAAGGAAGTATTCCATGTATGTACTATCATCAGTTACATGGTGCTTTTGTTTACTGAAAATAGTTCTTTCTTCATTTTTAGTTAACCCCTTCCCGACTCTATGGCCGTTCTATGCCGTCCTAATGGACCGCAAAGATGCTAAGATGATATAGAAAGTCCAGCGTGAAACAGCTCTTTGAGGCTCCCCACGATGAGCTGTGCTCAGATCCCTCTGCAGGGACTTGCAGCGGGATCCTACCTGTCAGATGAGGCCACTTTGAAGCACTTTTATTGCCTCATATTAATAATATGATTATTAGCGATTGGGTAACCTTGTGCGCACAGTTGCTGTGACATACATTTCTCAAAAAGCATTAGCCGTCCCTGGCGAGCCTGGCACTTTGTATGAGAAAAAAATGTCTACGTGTCTTAGTGATGAATCTATCTACACTGATAAAAACTAAAAATACAAGTAAATTTGTGTCACTTTTATATAGATCTTCAGGTGCCGACTAAATTGATACTTTTATTGCATTTGTATTATTGCTTTTAATTGCATTTCTCTGTATGTGTAACATTTGTGTAACATATGTGTAACATTTTAACACCTTTAAACTGGCTACAAACAGAGGTTTTGCACCTTAATCTCTAGTCATATTGACGAGATGCAAAAGGCAATATTATTTATATATTTTAATAAATTTGTTATTTAGTGTCAGATAATATTAATAGTGCAATTTACAACCAAGTGCACGTGATCCTAGATGAGCTATTCATTTATCAAGTACTCGTAAAAAAGGAATAGTTTAAATGCCAGTGATGAACTGATAAATGTGAACTGGTATTTCATGCAACATGTTCCAGTAACAGAAATGAAAAAAAAAAAACATCTTTCTGGCTTTATGACAATCTAACCATAAACACTTGAGTCATGTTACAAGCTCTCTGCAGAAACAGGAGAGTCGATCATGTAACCTTATGTGAAATATATATATATTCTTCGTAATCGTAGATCTATGAATAGGTTGAAGCTCAACAGGAAATGCCAGAATGGATAAAAGTGTTTATACATAGATTCCTTTTTCTTGAGTCTCATCAGTTATCTCCCCTTCTCAGTAACTCATCCTATACAGTCCAACCCTAATATCTCACAGTGCTGTCTTGTATCCTTTACCTCCTATTTTTATTTCTAGACAAAATATCTCTCAGTTTACAAAACAGTTTTGAATTCCACACAATCTGTTAAGTGAGTTCTATAACATACAGCTAACCAGACAGCACATTTGCGTTAAATCATCAAAACATGTCTGTTCTTATTTGATTGTAATTACCCCAATTTCTGTTCTTACCCCAAACCCTCAATATACTTAGTATTTTTGTACTTCGATCACATACAGTCATATGACATGATATAATGTTCCAGATTGATTTCATTATTAATTTAGGTCCATTTTAATAATAGTACAGCTTAAGCTTAGTTGTAACCACTATCTCTGCCCTGTTCTAAAGTACCCTCTTAATAGGAAAGTCTAGTCCCCAACCTCACTTTGGTGCAAGATGAAGATTACTGCTTGTTTAGTACACAGGCTTTTTTTTCCAGTGTGATTTTGATGCAGGCATTCTGCATAAATCATATTTTTAATATTTGACTCAAGCCCTCCCCAGTGATTACTCTGTGTTTACTGCAGGTGCGGAAGCACTGATTATATAGACACCGAGGATATAAAGTTTTGTTACATTTAGTCACTTCCTATGCCCTTCAAATTGAATACATTGTGTGGACTGTGATAGACTTGTACACAGTAGGATCTCTGAACAGTGCAACACATTGTATGATGACATTTCTAGAGAGACAAGAAACTTGTTTCATTTGAATGAAATTCTTCTTCTCATTGAATCCTGTAGCAAAAAAAAAAAATTACTTTTACCCAGTTGGCATGGGCAGCAACTTGCAAAACTGCTGTCATTTCACAATTTCATCTAGCTTAAATGAAAGGCAGGAAAAGAAGGTGGTGGTAGAAAGTAAATTGAATGAATTGAAAAGCTCCAGAAGATGTGCGCTTTAAAGAACATTTTGAAGACTGAGAATAAAGGAGATAGCTCTATGTGCTGCACAAGTGAGTTTCAGATACAGGAGTCAGGTAGTGTGAAGTTTTTCAAGCACAAGTGGGAAGAAATTATGTCTTTTGCTTTGCTAGGAATGTATGGGTGTATTTGTTGGGAAAGGAGCGCAGAGATATGAAGAAACCCTCGTTGTGAAATGCATGTCGGGCTGTTACACGCTCGGCATCCATTTTATCAAAACATATCCATTACTGCCTCTGCATTTTAGGCAAATTGAACACCTTAAACTATTTAAAACCCTAATGGAAGGATGTCAATGTAGAGTATGTGCATCCTGCTTAAATGATATAAAGTGGGCATCCATTTCATCAAAACTTATCTGCTTCTACCTCTGTCTTTACTGTGAACTGAATGCTTTAAACTATTTAAAATCCTAATTTGGGTGTCAGAGTAGAGTTGGTGCATCCTGCCTAAATGAGATGGTGTTGGCTTATTCCACTGCCTCCAGTCTAGACTCCAAGAAATGTAAGGTTTATTATAGGTATATATATATATATATATATATATATATATATATATATATATATATAAACAAATCCAAGAGGAATGCACTCACCTAAACTAGCATATATTATAAAGGGGTGCTGCTGAGACCAAAAGTTATAAAAATCCAAAGAGATCAGCGCACTCACCTCAAGGCTGGTGCGCTGATCTCTTTGGATTTTATATATATGTAAATATATATATAGTTATTTTGCTCTTCTAATATATCTATTTATTTTTACACTTTACTGGTATTTACACATTGGGTACTCAGTATTTGTATGTTTCTTTTGACAAATAAATATGTTATACAAACAATTATTTGTTCTATTAAAGTAATTATGATTAAAGGTTATGTTTTATTGGTGTTTTGGGTTAGATTCCTGTGCTTATTAGATTTATACACCATTTACAGGTTACCCCTATACTCTTTCCCTAATTATAAAGATAACTGGCATTGTTTTATATAAATATATATAACCGGTTACAGTTGTATTGAAAAATATGAACCTGTCATAAACCCTTAATATTGACTGTGTTACATTTGTTTGAATGCCATTTTGTGTGACTATTTTGTCTATTTTATTTTCGTGTTGTTGACCATTTTATCCGTAATAATGTTGCATACCATATTTGCTAGAATATAAGGCAAGTTGTTTTTACAGGAAATGCCCTGAAAAAGTGGCATTGCCTTATATTCGTAGTCACATTGTTATTGGACCTCAAGATCTATATTCCCTGCATAGCTGCAGGGACATGGATCTTGCTAAAAGGATGTCTGTGCACTCTGCTGCAGTCATCTTCCCTGGCGTTGGGGTTTATGTGACCTCCCAGCCCTCCATGCAAGATATGACAAGCCCTCTGGGAGGGCTTTGTGAGTGCCTGGCAAGTCCTTTGGTGATATATGGATGCAATGGTAAGTCCTAAGGTACAATATGGGTGCAACTGGCAAGTTTGTGCAATATGGGTGCAGTGGCAAATCCTGTGTGTGCAATATTGGTGCAATGGCATGTATGTGCAATAGCGGTACAGTGGAAAGCCCTAGGGTGCAATATGCCAAATTTGTCCAATCGCAAATATATGTATAATGTGGGTGTAGTGTCAAATCTTTTGGGTGCAATAGGAAGTCCCGTGTGTGCAATTGTAAGTGTCTGCAAAATTGATGGGTTCTTTGGTATGTCCTGGAATTCAATATGGGTGCAGTGGGAATTGCGTGTGCAATTTTAATCCTTTGGGTGCAATATGGGTATGATGGCAAGTTATATGGGTGCAATATGGGTTTACGATGGATTGTCCAAGTTTGCGCTAAGGGGGAGACAGAGAAGATGAGAATAGGTAGAAAAACACGTAAACAATAACAACGTAATCTGCTACAAACCACAACAGGAAACTCCTAAAGCCATGAAGGCCGTGAGCAGTGCAGAACTGTGGCATGTTGGGTGCAATATGAGTGCAGTGACAAGTACAGTAGCTGTAGATTAAGTAAATAAAAACAAGAAATGCTTTTTAATAGCATTTTTATTAATTATATGAAAAAAGTTTACATGCAATACTTATGCAATTCAATACTTATTAGCAACACTAGAAAATTGTGAAATGTAGCAAATTGACAAGGAAATTACATAATACAAGTTGAGTATCCCTTACCCAGAAATCGATTACTTAAAATGATCTGTTATCCAAAACATTTTTGGATTTTGTCATAAGCTGCAAATTCTGCACATACCTGTCAGAATCCAAGCGCACAACATTTTATTTGGTGCCCAGTCTTATTATGCTGTGATATAGCCTTTCCATGCATGCTCAGATTCCCCACACCCACAAAGAGTAATACAATGGCACCAATGGCAGTTTCCAATGCCTCACATCACAGGTACATCACAATAAAAGTGATTTATTTGCTCTAAACAGTATTTGCATTGATACTATTGTTTTTTTTGAGTGCTGAGAGGTTTTAATATATCTTATCGGTGAAAATAATCCGTTATCCAAAATGACGCATTTTCCAAAATACTTCTGGTCCCAAGTATATTGGATGAGTGATACTCAACTCAACTTGGGCAGACTAGATAGGCCAAATAGTTCTTATCTGTTGACACATTCTAGGTTTCTATGTTTCATCATTGTAAATCAATATAGCAGAGTGTTCAATCTGTTTTTGGCCAGATTGTTGGAACTGACTCACCAATCAACCTGTTTTCAGAGGCGTCACTAGGGTTGGTGTCACCCGGTGCGGTAACTCATCGTGTCACCCCCTGGATTTCCTCCAATACCATGCCAAACAGATTCCTTAGTAATGCCAGTCAGATGGCCCATTAAATATGCCCCATTCAGGAGCTCCATAAATTATGTCACACGCAGGAGCCCTTTAACTATGCCACACAGAGGAGCCCATAACTTTGTCACATACAGGAGCCCATAACTTTGTCACATACAGGAGCCCCATAACTATGACACACAAAAGCCCCATAAATTATGCCACACCAAAGCCCCATAAATTATGCCACACCAGAGCCCCATTATTTATGCCTCACCTTGGAGCCCAATTAATTATGCCACACAAAAGAGCCCCTTAATTATGCCACACATGGGGCCCTATAAATATGCCTCACATGGGACCGCCATTAATTTTTCGACACACAGGAGCCCCACAAGGTGACAATTGTACAATTCGGAAACAATACATATCTATAAACACAGACATCTCTCTATAGCTTGTTGCATTTATACTTATTTGAATTATTTAATATTATATTTAATAAAAATGTTATTGAAAAATTGCATTCCTATTTTTTATTCCCTTCCTCTGCATCCACATAGCACTTAAAGGACTTAACACAGCAACATACAGTACCCACAGAACTTGCCATGCACCTATATTGCACCTATATTGCACCCACAGCACTTGGTTTGCACTCATATCGAACCTACACTATTTGGCATGCCACAGTGTCACTTTGCCCCACAGAACTAGCCAGTGTCACTTTCCTCATAGTACATGTTATTTTGCCCCACAGACCATGCCACAGCATCACTTTGCCAATTAAAATATGCAAGTATTAAACCCCTCAATATGCCATGATTTAGCCATTCAATATGCCAGGATTATTTTGCCACTCAATATGCCAGGATTATTTTGCCACTCAATATGCCATTATTTAGCCATTCAACATGCCAGGATTTAGCCACTCACTATGTCAGGATTTAGCCACTCAATATGCCAGGATTATTATGCCACTCAATATTCCAGTATTTAACCCCTCAGTATGCCAGGATTATTTTGCCACTCAAAATGCCAGGATTTAGCCATTCAATATGCCAGGATTATTATGCCACTCAATATGCCAGTATTTAACCCCTCAGTATGCCAGGGTTATTATGCCACTCAATATGCCAGGATTTTCCTCGCCTTCCCCAGTAGTACTTACCTTATTTGCTGCTCTGTCTCTTCTCTGTGTCCCCAGCTGTCTCCTCCGTGCAGTCTTCCCTCCTGCACGGAGGAGGGAAACACAGACACCGGATGTGACGTTACATCACATCCGGTCAGGGCCAGTACAAGGATTTTCGTCTACACAGGTGAAGGTGCATTTTGGTGACCCCACCCTCTGACCCGCCATGCCTCCACCAACCCTGGCCTTTTCTTTCAAACCCTCCATACAATTTATATATACAAAAGTATAATGTATAGTGTGGAAAATAAGTACATCTAAATATTCAACTCGCATGCTCTAAATTTGTCACACATTGACACCCTAACACACTTTTAAACACACATTTAAACACAAAGACCCTTGCAGTCGCACACACACCCTTACACAAACACAGTGACACACACACACACCCTTACACAGTGACACACTTACACACACCTTTACCACTTACACACACAGTGACACCAATACACACATAACCTGAGACACACTATTTTGCCCCTCAATATGCCATTTAATGTGCCAGGATTTTGCCACTCAATATGTCAGGATTTTGACCCCCAATATGCCATTTAATATGCCAGTATTTTGCCACTCAATATGCCATTTAATATGTCAGGATTTTGCCCCTCCAATATGCCATTTAATATGCCAGGATGTTCCCCCCCAATATGCCATTTAATATGCCAGGATTTTCCCCCCCAATATGCCATTTAATGTGCCAGGATTTTGCCACTCAATTTGACAGGATTTTGCCCCTCAATATGCCATTTAATATGCCAGGATTTTGCCCCCCAATATTCCATTTAATATGCAAGGATTTTGCCCCTCAATATGCCAGGATTTCCCCCCTCCAATATGTCATTTAATATGCCAGGATTTTGCACCTCAATATACCAGGATTTTGCCCTTCACTATGCCAGGAGTTTGCCCACCAATATGCCATTTAAAATGCCAGTATTTTGCTCTCAATATGTCAGGATTTTGCCCCCCAACATGCCATATAATATGCCAGGATTTTGCCCCCCAGTATGCCATTTAATATGCCAGAATTTTGTCCCTCATTATTCCAGGATTTTGCCTTTCAATATGCCAGGAGTTTGCCCCCCAATATGCCATTTAATATACCAGTATTTTGCTCTCAATATGCCAGTATTTTGTCCCCCAATATGCCAGGATTTAGTTCCCCAATATGCCATTTGATATGCCAGGATTTTGACCCCAAATATGTCATTTAATATGCCTGGATTTTGCCCCTCAATATGCCATTCTTTAGCCATTTAATATGCCAGGATTTTGCCACTCAATATGCCAAGATTTTGCCCCTCAAAATGCCATTTAATATGCCAGGATTTTGCCACTCAATATGCCAGGAGTTTGCCCCCCAATATGCCATTTAATATGCCAGGAGTTTACCCCACAATATGCTATTTAATATGCCAGTATTTTGCTCTCAATATGCCAGGATTTTTCCCCCAAATATGCCATTAAATATGCCAGGAGTTTGCCCTCCCCCCCCCCCCTAATATGCTATTTAATATGCCAGTTTTTTGCTCTCAATATGCCAGGATTTTGCCCCCAATATGCCATTTAATATGCCCGGAGTTTACCCGCCAATAGGCCATTTAATATGCCAGGATTTTGCCCCCCAATATGCCATTTAATATGCCAGGAGTTTACCCCACAATATGCTATTTAATATGCCAGTTTTTTGCTCTCAATATGCCAGGATTTCCCCCCCAAATATGCCATTAAATATGCCAGGAGTTTGCCCTCCCCCCCCTAATATGCTATTTAATATGCCAGTTTTTTGCTCTCAATATGCCAGGATTTTGCCCCCAATATGCCATTTAATATGCCCGGAGTTTACCCCCCAATAGGCCATTTAATATGCCAGGATTTTGCCCCTCAAAATGCCAGGATTCTTCCCCTTAATATGCCAGGATTTTCCCACCATCCTCCCCCTTTCCCCAGTACTTACCTCCTTCCTGTTCTGTCTCCCGGAGCTCTGCAGGGCCGCGGCTGTGAGGGAAGCGTTCTGCGCTCCCCTCCAGTCGCGTGGCTTCAACAAAGTTTGTTTAAAAAAAAAAGTTTTAACAAACTTTATTGAAGCCACGGGGCTGGAGGGGAGCGCACAACGCTTCCCTCACAGCCGCGGAGCTGCAGAGCACCGGGAGACAGAGCAGGAAGGAGGTACGTTTTTGATTTTCCCACCCTCCCCCCTTACGGTAGCGCTGGCCGCAGTGATTTTTTTTCTGGCAGCCGCATCCAGCAGAAGTTCAGCAGCGCAATGCAGGGGGTGCTGGCAGCACGGGTGTCACCCTGGCTGGTGTCACCCGGTGCGGTCCGCACCCCCCTTGAGACGCCACTGCCTGTTATGTTTAATTTCTTGAATTAAAACACAATAGAGTCCAATAATTTAATAGTAAGCTCATTAAAAGGTTGGGAATTCAAAGGCATGTATAAATTTACATAAACAAAAACTATGATCTGAAAGACTAATGACCAAACCTTTGAGAGGTGTAAGGTTCTCTATTTATGCTATAGTTAAGATAGGATTGACTCTCCTCTGCAATCTATCCAAATTGCGATCTCAATTAAAACTCCTCTGCTTTGTAAAGCCCTGCCATAGCTTACAGTTTCTTCTAAGATCAAATTTAATATTGTTGCTCTTAAGATTCAAAGATCTGTGAGCTCCTTTCCCAACAAATACGCCCATGCAATGCTGCTGCATTCCTTACACAGCCAAAGACCTCGTCCTTTACCGATTACATTTCTTGGAGTCTGGACTGGAGGCAGTGGAATAAGCCAAAACTTTCTAATTTAGGCAGGATGCACCAACTCTCCTCTGACACCCAAATTAGGATTTTAAATAGTTTAAGGCATTCAGTTCACAGTAAAGACAGAGGTAGAAGCAGATAAGTTTTGATGAAATGGATGCCCACTCTATATCATTTAAGCAGGATGCACCTAATCTACATTGACATCCTTCCATTAGGGTTTTAAATAGTTTAAGGCAGGGGTCCTCAAACTTTTTAAACAGGGGGCCAGTTCACTGTCCCTCAGACCGTTGGAGGGCCGGACTATAGTAAAAACAAAAACTATGAACAAATTCCTATGCACACTGCATATATCTTATTTTGAAGTGAAGAAACAAAACGGGAACAAATACAATATTTAAAATGAAGTAAAGTTAAATCAACAAACTTACCAGTATTTCAATGGGAATAGTGTGCCAGTCAGATGCCCAGGGATATTATGCCAGTCAGAGTCCAGTAATATTATGCCATTCAGAGCCCAGTAATATTATGCCAGTCAGAGCCCAGTAATATTGTGCCAGTCAGATGCCCAGGAATATTATGCCAGTCAGATGCCCAGGAATATTATGCCAGTCAGATGCCCAGGAATATTATGCCAGTCAGAGCCCAGGAATATTATGCCATTCAGATGCCCAGGAATATTATGCCATTCAGATGCCCAGGAATATTATGCCTTTCAGATGCCCAGGAATAGAGTGCCAGTAAGAGCCCAGGAATATTATGCCAGTCAGATGCCCAGGAATATTATGCCAGTCAGAGCCCAAGAAAATTATGCCAGTCAGAGCCCAAGAAAATTATGCCAGTCAGATGCCCAGGAATAGTGTGCCAGTTAGATGCCCAGGAATAGTGTGCCAGTCAGATGCCTAGGAATATTATGCCATTCAGATGCCCAGGAATATTATGCCATTCAGATGCCCAGGAATAGAGTGCTAGTAAGAGCCCAGGAATATTATGCCAGTCAGATGCCCAGTAATATTGTGCCAGTCAGATGCCCAGGAATATTATGCCAGTCAGATGCCCAGGAATATTATGCCAGTCAGATGCCCAGGAATATTATGCCAGTCAGAGCCCAGGAATATTATGCCATTCAGATGCCCAGGAATATTATGCCATTCAGATGCCCAGGAATATTATGCCATTCAGATGCCCAGGAATAGAGTGCCAGTAAGAGCCCAGGAATATTATGCCAGTCAGATGCCCAGGAATATTATGCCAGTCAGAGCCCAAGAAAATTATGCCAGTCAGAGCCCAAGAAAATTATGCCAGTCAGATGCCCAGGAATAGTGTGCCAGTTAGATGCCCAGGAATAGTGTGCCAGTCAGATGCCTAGGAATATTATGCCATTCAGATGCCCAGGAATATTATGCCATTCAGATGCCCAGGAATAGAGTGCTAGTAAGAGCCCAGGAATATTATGCCAGTCAGATGCCCAGGAATATTATGCCAGTCAGAGCCCAAGAAAATTATGCCAGTCAGAGCCCAAGAAAATTATGCCAGTCAGATGCCCAGGAATAGTGTGCCAGTCAGATGCCCAGGAATAGTGTGCCAGTCAGATGCCTAGGAATATTATGCCATTCAGATGCCCAGGAATAGTGTGCCAGTCAGAGCCCAGGAATAGTGTGCCAGTCAGATGCCCAGGAATGTTATGCCAGTCAGATGCTCAGGAATAGTGTGCCTGTCAGATGCCCAGGAATATTATGCCATTCAGATGCCCAGGAATATTATGCCATTCAGATGCCCAGGAATAGTGTGCCAGTCAGATGCCCAGGAATAGTGTGCCTGTCAGATGCCCAGGAATATTATGCCATTCAGATGCCCAGGAATATTATGCCATTCAGATGCCCAGGAATAGTGTGCCAGTCAGATGCCCAGGAATAGCGTGCCAGTCAGATGCCCAGGAATATTGTGCCAGTCAGATGCCCAGGAATAGTGTGCCTGTCGGATGCCCAGGAATATTATGCCATTCAGATGCCCAGGTATAGTGTGCCAGTCAGATGCCAAGGAATATTATGCCATTCAGATGCCCAGGAATAGAGTGCCAGTAAGAGCCCAGGAATATTATGCCAGTCAGATGCCCAGGAATAGTGTGCCTGTCAGATGCCCAGGAATATTATGCCATTCATATGTCCAGGAATATTATGCCATTCAGATGCCCAGGAATAGTGTGCCAGTCAGATGTCCAGTAATAGTATGCCAGTCAGATGACCAGGAATATTATGCCAGTCAGATGCCCAGGAATATTATGCCAGTCAGATGCCCAGGAATAGAGTGCCAGTAAGAGCCCAGTAATATTATGCCAGTCAGATGCCCAGGATTATTATGCCAGTCACAGCCCAAGAAAATTATGCCAGTCAGATGCCCAGGAATATTATGCCATTCAGATGCCCAGGAATATTATGCCAGTCAGATGCCCAGGAATATTATGCCAGTCAGATGCCCAGGAATAGAGTGCCAGTAAGAGCCCAGTAATATTATGCCAGTCAGATGCCCAGGATTATTATGCCAGTCACAGCCCAAGAAAATTATGCCAGTCAGATGCCCAGGAATATTATGCCATTCAGATGCCCAGGAATAGTGTGCCAGTCAGATGCCCAGTAATAGTATGCCAGTCAGATGACCAGGAATATTATGCCAGTCAGATGCCCAGGAATATTATGCCAGTCAGATGCCCAGGAATAGAGTGCCAGTAAGAGCCCAGTAATATTATGCCAGTCAGATGCCCAGGAATAGAGTGCCAGTAAGAGCCCAGTAATATTATGCCAGTCAGATGCCCAGGATTATTATGCCAGTCACAGCCCAAGAAAATTATGCCAGTCAGATGCCCAGGAATAGTGTGCCAGTTAGATGCCCAGGAATAGTGTGCCAGTCAGATGCCTAGGAATATTATACCATTCAGATGCCCAGGAATATTATGCCAGTCAGAGCCCAAGAAAATTATGCCAGTCAGAGCCCAAGAAAATTATGCCAGTCAGATGCCCAGGAATAGTGTGCCAGTCAGATGCCCAGGAATAGTGTGCCAGTCAGATGCCTAGGAATATTATGCCATTCAGATGCCCAGGAATAGTGTGCCAGTCAGAGCCCAGGAATAGTGTGCCAGTCAGATGCCCAGGAATATTATGCCAGTCAGATGCTCAGGAATAGTGTGCCTGTCAGATGCCCAGGAATATTATGCCATTCAGATGCCCAGGAATAGTGTGCCAGTCAGATGCCCAGGAATATTGTGCCAGTCAGATGCCCAGGAATAGTGTGCCTGTCGGATGCCCAGGAATATTATGCCATTCAGATGCCCAGGTATAGTGTGCCAGTCAGATGCCAAGGAATATTATGCCATTCAGATGCCCAGGAATAGAGTGCCAGTAAGAGCCCAGGAATATTATGCCATTCATATGTCCAGGAATATTATGCCATTCAGATGCCCAGGAATAGTGTGCCAGTCAGATGTCCAGTAATAGTATGCCAGTCAGATGACCAGGAATATTATGCCAGTCAGATGCCCAGGACTATTATGCCAGTCAGATGCCCAGGAATAGAGTGCCAGTAAGAGCCCAGTAATATTATGCCAGTCAGATGCCCAGGATTATTATGCCAGTCACAGCCCAAGAAAATTATGCCAGTCAGATGCCCAGGAATATTATGCCATTCAGATGCCCAGGAATATTATGCCAGTCAGATGCCCAGGAATATTATGCCAGTCAGATGCCCAGGAATAGAGTGCCAGTAAGAGCCCAGTAATATTATGCCAGTCAGATGCCCAGGATTATTATGCCAGTCACAGCCCAAGAAAATTATGCCAGTCAGATGCCCAGGAATATTATGCCATTCAGATGCCCAGGAATAGTGTGCCAGTCAGATGCCCAGTAATAGTATGCCAGTCAGATGACCAGGAATATTATGCCAGTCAGATGCCCAGGAATATTATGCCAGTCAGATGCCCAGGAATAGAGTGCCAGTAAGAGCCCAGTAATATTATGCCAGTCAGATGCCCAGGATTATTATGCCAGTCACAGCCCAAGAAAATTATGCCAGTCAGATGCCCAGGAATAGTAGAGTGCTCGTTATACCTCCCTCCTCCCCCATCACTTACCTCCAGCTGCTGTGTCCCCGGGCCGGACGTCTCGCGCATTGTTCCCTCCTCCCTGCACGGAGGAGGGAAACAGTTACCGGGTCCGGATGTGACGAAACGTCACATCCGGTCGCGGTGATTTTTTTTTTTTTTTTTTTTTTCCGTTTTCCTGCAGCCGCATCTTCTGCGGCTGCAAGGAAAAAAAAAAAAAAGGTAATCAGCGGGGAGCGGGTTGTGCCGGCAGCACCCCCCGCGGGCCGGACAAATGTGCTCGGCGGGCCGCATGTGGCCCGCGGGCCGTAGTTTGAGGACCCCTGGTTTAAGGCATTCAATTTAGAGGCAGGAGCAGACAAGTTTTGATAAAAT
This sequence comes from Pelodytes ibericus, assembly GCA_036172795.1. NCBI lineage: Eukaryota > Metazoa > Chordata > Amphibia > Anura > Pelodytidae > Pelodytes > Pelodytes ibericus. Next base: position 131,562,798 of record CM069858.1, on the reverse strand, counting down.
TGATGCTAAGTGTGGAATGGCCTGACACACCTAATTGATTAGGTGTGGGAGATTTTTGGAAACAATTTTGAACAACATATTCTGCACAGAGGGTCCAGACTCCAAGAAATGTAATAGAAATCTGACAAGGTCTTTTTAGCAGTGATAGTTTGCACTTCTAATAAATCTATGTAACACTTTATTGGTGTTTTCATACTGAATTGTCATGATATGTATGTTTTATTTTTTTTTACAAATTATTATGTTGTGTGAACAATTCTTTGTTCTTTTAAAGTAGCTAATTAAAGGTTAAGTTTAATTGGGCTTGTGGGTTAAAGTCCTATGCTTACTAGATTTATTAAACAAATATAATTCATTTTAATGGCAAATGAAACCAAAGAAAATTACATTGAAGGAAATAAATGACATTTAAAAAGATAGCTATGACTATAGTAAATCATTTACTTCTGTACAATAGGAGACTAAATGCAACTCCCACAACTAGCAAATTGCCAACATGGAAGGAAAAAGACAATTAATTGGAGAACTGTTATCAGAAGAGCAATGAAATCAACTTTTATATTTATCAGTAGTTGATAGTAAAATGTGAATTCTTTTTTCTTTTAAAGCTCAGATATAAGACACTTAAACAACAATTTTAATTAACACATCTGCATTAATAACCACCTCATGTTTGCCTTAATAGGTGGGACTATAATTATGGTCCTTTGTAAATCTATAAGACACATATGTGATGATTAATTTGTTTGTAACCACCTACTGATACAAGTAAAATGCCATGATTGCATCATTTACATTCTCTTCATCGATATTTATTATGAGATACAACAAATCAATATATTTTGTATATCTGTCTTATAGCTTTTATTTAATATAGCAAATCACCACATTTCCAATATCACCTACAAGGAGGAGGTGGTTTAACAGCATTTATTTCCTAATGTTAAAGAACAAACAGGAGACTCACAGGCAATGTTTTTTTGGTGAGATAATGTCAGTATTGTTTATTAGTATTTAGTTTTAAGCATTGTTGCTTTTCGCATAAATGTGTGCTTTTACTGTGTTTGCTTTGGAAAATTAAAGGCATAACTTAAATGTAATGTAGTAACGCTAACTGCGGTTATAATTTAGAGATGGAAGTGGACTGCATATAATGCAAATGCCTATTATAATAAAGCAAAAATGATGAATGGAGACTTTGTCTCGGTGTAGTAAAATGCCAACAGCCTATAAACCGAACGTTCGGTTTATAGGCTGTCGGCTTATGGAATACATGTATTCCTATTGCTATTCTATAAACCGAACGTTCGGTTTATAGAATAGCAATAGGATTACATGTATTACATAAGCCGACAGCCTATAAACCGAACGTTCAGTTTATAGGCTGTCGGCATTTCACTACACGGAGACAGAGTCTCCATTCATAAATTTATGAATGGAGACTTTGTCTCCGTGTAGTGAAATGCTATTGTATTCTATAAACCGACTCTATTTCGGCTTATATAATGCAATAGTACTACGAATGGACGAATGAACAAATGATTTTCGTTTATTAACCATTCGTTCATTCGGCTTTCGTTAGCTTAGCATTTTCGTTCTTCGTTTTTCGGACGAATGGACGAAAATGCTATTTTCGGACGAAAATGCATTCGTCCGAAAACGAATGCACATGTCAAGTGAACACCTGTGTACACAATGTATGTGAATGGGTATTTCCCCCAAAAGAAATGTACTCACACTTTCTAGAGCCAAATATAACCGGCTCTAGGTGTGAGAGGCAGATGGACTCTAAGTCCCACAATCCTCCAGATGCCTGATGCTCCTCTCGGCTCCCTTGTCAGGGAATGATATTATCTTCCGATATATAGTAAGGGCAACAGAGTGTGAAGGATTTTATGCAGAATTTTTAATAGCTCCAAAAATATTTAAGGAGCTGGAGGATTGTGGGACTTAGAGTCCATCTGCCTCTCACACCTAGAGCCGGTTATATTTGGCTCTAGAAAGTGTGAGTACATTTCTTTTGGGGGAAATACCCATTCACATACATTGTGTATACAGGTGTTCACATTGTTTTGTTTTATTTATTTTTATTTCATATAGAAACATAGAAACATAGAATGTGTCGGCAGATAAGAACCATTCGGTCCATCTAGTCTGCCCAATTTTTTTTTTTTTTAGTACTTTTATTAGTCCCCCGTTACCGGTCTTATAGCTAGGATAGCCTTGTGTCTATCCCACGCATGCTTAAAATCCTTAACTGTGTTTACCTCTACCACTTCTGCTGGTAGGCTATTCCATACATCCACTACCCTCTCAGTAAAGTAATACTTCCTGATATTACTTTTAAATCGTTGCCCCTCTAATTTAAGACTATGTCCTCTAGTTGTGGTAGTTTTTCTTCTTTTAAATATACTCTCTTCCTTTACTGTGTTGATTCCCTTTATGTATTTAAATATTTCTAACATATCCCCCCTGTTACGTCTTTCCTCCAAGCTATACATGTTAAGATGCTTTAACCTTTCCTGGTAAGTTTTATCCTTCAACCCATGAACCAGTTTAGTAGCCCTTCTCTGAACTCTCTCCAAAGTATCAATATCCTTCTGGAGATACGGTCTCCAGTACTGCGTACAATACTCCAAGTGAGGTCTCACCAGTGCTCTGTACAATGGCATGAGCACTTCCCTCTTCCTACTGCTAATAACTCTCCCTATGCAACCAAGCATTCTGCTAGCATTTCCTGCTGCTCTATTGCATTGCCTACCTACCTTCAAGTCCTCTGAAATTATTACTCCTAAATCCCTTTCCTCAGATGTTGAGGTCAGGACTGTACCAAATAGTCTATATTCTGCTTTTGGGTTTTTACGCCCAAGATGCATAATCTTGCACTTGTCCACATTAAATGCCAGTTGCCACTGCTCTGACCATTTTTCTAGTTTATCTAAATCATTTGCCATTTGGCTTATCCCTCCATGAATATCAACCCTGCTGCAAATCTTTGTATCATCAGCAAAAAGACATACTTTGCCAACAAGACCTTCTGCAATATCGCTAATAAAAATATTAAAGAGAATGGGTCCAAGTACAGATCCCTGAGGTACCCCACTAGTAACAAGACCTTGCATCGAATATACCCCATTGACTACAACCCTCTGTTGCCTGTCACTCAGCCATTGTCTAATCCATTCAACAATATTGAAATCCAAACTCAAAGATTTCAGTTTATTGATAAGCCTTCTATGTGCAACAGTGTCAAAAGCCTTACTGAAATCTAGGTAAGCAATGTCTACTGCACCACCCTGATCTATTATTTTAGTTACCCAATCAAAAAAATCAATAAGATTAGTTTGGCATATCTCTATGGAGAATGTATACTGACACACCGTAAAGAAGAATATTTGTTTAGATAAGTATTTTGTATTTTTAATTTTTCTTGTTTTTCTCACTGCGCAACACTCATTTATATTCTGGTTTCCTATAAGCATATCACAAAATGTTTCCATTCTGGGGATTTTTTACTTGTAAAATCTGAAATTCCCTGTTGTTAAATTTTGCCCATCAAGACAATTCAATAGTTTTTGGACACTATGGCTTGAATCTGCAAAAACAACTACAGATGGCAGTTTAGTCCACAATTTAAATACCTTAACAGTAAAGTTGTTGATGTTTAGGATGGTAGCTCCTTTCTTCAGATCTTAAAGGGGCACTATCACCTAAAAGTGTTTTACTATAAGTGTTTTATAACAAATAATCTATACATTGTGCCATGTAAAATGACAAGAAAATGGAAACATTTGTAGAAAAAAACATGTATTAGATGTTTCTGTGGAGTCTCCTGTTTCACTTGTGGTAGCAAATGCGATTCTATGTAATGGAAAATATGTAATTCACAAATCAAGAGATTTTTCATTATGTATTATTCTTTGTGGAGGTTGCCAGATTCCCACTAAGAGTGGGGCACAATCACAATAATATGATCTTATATACCTATTGTATTTATCCTGTCATATGTCCTTCTTTCAAATGAACTTTGTGGCAATAAGTCACCTACATGCAGATTAAACAATCTATATTAATGTATTTGTAGCATCTTTTTTTATTCTACCACATTTTCTTATTTTTTTTTTTTAATATTTCTTTAATTTGATTTTCAAGTTAATTATATAAAACATACACATGTGCACAAACAGACATACATAGACTACTGACATTTGCGTTAAGTTCCGTTTAGGGATAAGTTAGTACAAAAATATGAAGAGATTCAATCTTAATTCAACAGCATATCCCAATCGTTATCCCTCATTTGCTGGGGGAGAAAAAGAGAGAAAAAAAAAACAAGAACATACATACACAGTAAAAGAAAGAAGAGAAAAGGATAAAGAAAAGGAAGAAGGGGGGAAAAAGAAGAAAAAATAAAAAATAAAAATATATATCTTTCCCCTTTTTTTCTTTCCCCCTTCCCCCCCTAATTAAACCGGCGCTCGTCCCCCATGTTCTACCACATTTTCTATAAAAACATTTTGCCATTTTCGTTCATCTACTTCTCTTTACTTGGGCACATAAAGTGTACTTTGAGAACTGTTTGCTTTCAATTGAAAACAACCATTTTTTTACTTTTTTCCTAATCATTTTCTACTTTCTTTTCTGGATTAAAAGATGAGCTGTACTCTTCACTGATGGATTTTATGTGTGTGTGTGTTAAGGAGGAAATACATTGTTACAGAACTACCTTCCCCTGGATATCTACAGTTACTGTTGTTACATTTGAACACTTTGTTTCACACGAACAGACTTGTATATCAGAACTCTGGCACATCGTTCGTGAGATCGACCTGAGCTGCATACATCTTGTGCGCTCAGACCTGAGCTATCTGGCGAATGGTCACATGACCTATTTTCATCCTAAAATGTCAAAGGTATAGGTTTTTATGTTATTTCCTTTTATGGGTGTAAAATGCAGTAGTCCCATGTGCTTGGAGATAATTGGCTTTAACTGTTACAATAACCTAATTATCTCCAAGCTAGGCAGGGACCTCTCCAAATGTTGAACTGTGTGTCCATTGGATAGAATGTGATTGTCCTGTGTACCTTAGGGGGAAGGGGGACTGTCCATTGGTTTGTAAGGCTGTCTAAATTGTCCCACCGGCAGCCATTAAAGGTGTGTTCATGTTACCCTCAAATCGCAGCCTCGACTCGTTTGGTAGGGAAGAGTATCCTAGCGGTGCCATAGCTAGTGGGATGTTTCCACACTTGCAGGTTTTTGCCGATTGAAACAGCGTTCGTCTCTCTGGATTCGGGAATCAGGGTATCCAAAGCATTCCAACATCCAGCAAGCCCGGGACAACCGTAACATACACGAAGGCTGATTTTAGTCTAAAATGCCAAGTATGTTTTCTAACGATGAATATTTTCTTTTGTAAAATTGACGTAGAGAGCAATGGTAAAAAAAAAACCCAGCAGGAATACATATTGCATATATTAGCTATTGCAGAAGCTTTCATTAGGGTGTAGTTCAATATTATCTGGGGTACAAACCCTGCTATCAGATAGTCTGTCACACAACACAATAGTTTCTTCACAAAGGATGAGAACAGAGCCACACTGAGCATTGTTTCTTCCATTCATAAATGTAAAAATGTGTCTATCCTCGATGTTGAACAAAATCATGATATGATCTATACAATATGAAATAGTGAGATAGTACATAGCTAGTACATAGTATATCGACATAGTAAAAAGCATTTCTACATGGTACACAAGCATCTTTTCTCCTTGTTGCGCTTTGTTTCACAGAGTCACATTTGAACTGGAATCCATGAAGTGTGACATTAGCTTCCAGGAATGTGGATGACTGCAAGCAATAGAAGTTCAAACTCATCCGCGAGAACATTTCAGAAGATATAGTGGAGTCCTGTGTCTGGAAACAGTTACCTATGTGTCTTAACTTTTATTGTTTTCTCATTTATATTTTATTTCACAGAAATAAGTTAGTTCCCCCATTAGCTAAAATGCAACAGTGAGAAGGATCTATATACAGCTGTAAACTGGTCTACTTCTGGCAGATTCCTTTATTTCTACATCTGGTGGGGCATAGTGTACAAAGCATGCACACAACTTTGCATGGTCCAGTAGGCAGAGTTGTTGCATGTTGGAGCATACAGTGCAGCCTTCACCTTTTTTTTTCATAGTGCATTCATATTAACGACTGGGATTTATAATATTTTAGGAAGGGTTAACATATGCTGTCAATGCAATCTCATTAGCATGTTTACTCCATCTTCTCATATGGTAGAACCATATTATTGGTGGAACCTTCATAGGGCTGAATATGTATAAATGTAGATAACATACATACTTTGATATTTTGAATATTCATTACACCAAGAGGATACCCACATTAATAGTAACAATGTAAACTCCAGAAATAACTTACATTTACTTTGTAACCACTTATCGGTCTTCCTTCACTTTACAGTTTTAGAATAATTCATATTTCATTGCTTTTCATTATATTTATATGCTATTATTGTTTTATAACAAATTTAAAATTCAATAAAATATTACTAACAAAACATTGTATCTGTTCATATTGAGGAATTACTTATTCAGTTAATAAAATAATTAGTTATGTAAAATACAATCTTTTTGTTTTAATAAATCATTCACAAACGTTATCGAGAGAGAGAGAGAGAGAGAGAGAGAGAGAGAGAGAGAGAGAGAGAGAGAGAGAGAGAGAGAGAGAGAGAGAGAAAATAAATATAGAAAAGGGAGTGAGGGGAAGAGTGAGGACACTATGAATACTAAATTAAATGCATCATTTATCGCTAAAGATATGTTGGTGTTTGTATAACAATAGCCAATAAATACTGCACAAAGCCTTTGACACATTTTGGTTTGACAAAGCTTGTGCTGCAAAGCATGCTTCTACAGGAAATGACACATTCATTCAGTGAGCTGCTTTTGTAAACATTAACTGACTGTGTCAGTCAGGGTGTCAAACCTGAAATATTCCCGTCAAATGATCATGTTCTTCTCTTTCTTCTTGTCAGCTGATGATGCACAAAACTCACATTGTTATTGGCAGATAATAAGAGTAAATCAAACTGTACTGTGCCTCAGGAATATACATTAACATAATGTACTGAATCCAAAAAAGAAACTGCAATCATTTATTATCAATTTATTAACATGGTGGTTTACAATCCTTCAAGTAGAAAAGGGCTTTAATACAAATTAAAATAAAACTCTGTATATAGATTTTTACTTATTTACAGGAAACCTTATATACAGAATGCAATCTTACAGAAAACCAATAAAACATGCCTTTGGCCAAACAAAACAGAAATGCACTTAATATACTGTACAATTGCATACAACTTTAATACAAACCACTGGGAATAGCAACGAGCCTTGACAATATGCTAATGTCTGTTATTACATTGATTATCTTTTTTTTGCTCAGTATAACTGCCACACACATTACTTAATACCATTTATGTCAACAGCATCATTATTATTATTTGTTTTACAAAGCAGATATTTTATTGGTGTAACTGTGTCACTGGTTAATGCATAGGTAAGCAAACCTGTCCCTCAGGCTGCAGAGTTATATCATTTTAAAGCTTTGAGTGCCTTGATGGTTGAAAAGCACAAGGTGTCAGCCATTTTTAAATCCATTGCTAAAAGTTACACCAGGACATCCATAAAAATGACATTAGTAAGGGCCTAAGGACTTAGTCTGCACACCACTAGCTTAATCAGTATATTAATACGTTGGCACAGATTTAATGAAGTGTAGTACTTATCACCAAAACTAGACATAGTGGTTGTTTTTACTAGTTTTAATAAAGCACATTTAATTTATGTGTAGTTTAAAAAAAAAAATGTTATCAGGTATCTCTGACAGGCAAGGCGATGTCTGTCTGTGATACTATTATATGAGCATTTATGCCTAAAGTAAATAAGCTAAACTTAAAAAACAACTTAGAAAACTAAACTAAATATCTATCAGAACTGTAGGGGCTGCAGACAACAGATAATATGTCACCAGAGCTGAGCAATCAGGTTAGTTAACATCTTATTTTCACTTTTTTCTTAGACTGGAAAACAAAGGCTGGTTTGGGTAACTTTTTTATGAAGTATTCAAAGTATCTGTATTATGCACTTGTGAGCAGACACATTTCTCATTAAATTATGCTTAATGTAAAATATTAATGTTATTGTTTTGTTACAGAAGCATGGTGCACATACAGTTAAATAATTTAAATGGCTTAATGTCAAGGCATAAAACAAAATAATTTATGGAAAATTAGGCTCTGTAGCAGACTATTTTTTTTTTTTTTTTTTTAAGATACCTATGAGATGTGACAGGAATTGTGGGCTTTTATTGGGAGAGTATGTGGAAAATCTCAGCAAAAAGAGTAACTCTTTTAATGTGCATATTTTGTCTTTTTATTTATCTTTCAAAAGATTCATATTATAAAATAAGAAATGTGTAATATTGAAATAGAAATGAAGTTAAGCTTTATTACTTAAACATTCTGGACTTAATTTGATTAGACATGCATTATTATGAAGAGCTTGCTTGAGTTCAGAGCTAGTCTGAATTAAAATTTATAGGAATATGAATGCAGCACCCCTAAATCATCAGAATGTCCTCTTGTTCTATTGGAATCAGTGGGGTAGACTGGATATTCCTAATGCATGTATGAAATTAATAAATTGATAGCATCTAAATGGTACTAAAGCATTCACTCAAGGATCAGAATATGTTTATATAGCTTGGATGTAAAGAGGTAAAATTCATTTTACACTCTTCCTTCCCCCATTACAATTAGGGGAATAGTTTCTGACTCCTTGGACCTGGTTGGTTTATCATATCTCTCAGGTCTCTGTACGTGTAATGATATGGGATGCTGCTAAAGATCAGTCTTAGATAACTGAATATTGGCAGTGCTCTCCAGGCTATTAATGCACAGACAACCATGTATTTTTGATGCAGCAGGACATTTGGAATCATATCCTTTTGTTATACCAGCAAAACGTTCGGCAGACAGAATATAGAGATCATGTATACCATGAAAAGTAATTAAAACAAATAATGTGCCGGCTTTATGGGAGGGACATAGATTAAAGTAAGTTTTCATTAAGAAACATTCCCCTTGATTTTTATGGCAAACATTACAAAAATAAGCAGGTTCAAGCCTGCCTAATGACATCCAAGGGATATGAAGACAAGGTTTGTTTAAGGAATATCAGATAGGCAAAATTGGGCTCTGTAGAAGGGAATCAGTTTGTGCTGTTAAGCATCAAACAAACCTATTTTTGTTGGCAATTAAAATGCAAATATTTTCTGCCAAAATATATGGGTAAATAAATTGATGACTATCAGCAAAGTTTCTTATCAACATGCATCTGGTCCCCTATATAAAGTCCATTTTAGTATATAGCGAGTTTTTCTCACAAAGTCTTTGTAATCAAGAGGAGTTTCAGTTTATGAGTTTCTTGCACAAGACATTATTGTCTGCAAGAATCCATATAATCTGTATTTTATCACTTCTCCATTTAACACAGGTTGTTGCATATATTCTTTAGACTGCATTTGATGCCCATTATAGTCAATGGGAGAATGTAATTATTAACATTTAATGGAAGTAATGGATTCTAAGGTAAGGTCTGGAATGTTTATGAAAAACAGGTGTGAAATGTGCTGCATATAACTAGGTAATAATTAATATGGCTTTGTAACTTAGATTGTCTGTCTTTTTCTGATAAATATTGTTATGACTTTGAGACGTTACTCTTAATATTGACATAAAACAAACATGCACAGCATTTCTATCTCTCAAGTTAGGTTAATAATCTTTTGGTTAATAATTTCACAATTGTGAAATCAATGGGTATTGGCATATTCTGGGATTACCGAATCCTCGCACACACTAACACAGACATCCTAAAGATCATTTAACTACATGGAACAGGCTCCTCAGAGATCCCTGTACTAAAAGTTATGTTAATTAAGTATAACATGGAACATAAAGTACGCTGGCATGTGGCTGGAATAGTGGATAGATGGTACCTGGTACAATATAAAGGACTCCTTGGATATTGCACTTAAAATTAAAAGTTTGATATAGCTGATTTAAACTATTGGAAATCCCAAGCATTACTCTGCTTCAAATGATTGTCTGCTCTGATATCAGGCAATTGCAAGGATGGATGTTATGTAGGCTTGTGGAAGAACACAAAGCATATAATTACACTGATTTAAATGAATTTTTATTAAACTTAATAATGTCAACATAAAACGTCTAGTACACATTTTATCTATTTGAATTCTGATATAGTGCTTTGGGACAATTTATCTGTGTGCATGGGTTGTTCATATACAGTTTTAGAGAGCAAACTGGTTGGTATTTCAGAGCTACTGAGAGAGCCTGAGTGGCTATGTATAGAAATGAAGTAAAACTGAGCTCTTATCTAGTTCACGTAACGCAGACTATGACTGCAATTATAAAGCTGCAAGGTAAATATTAAAATACTGCTTTTGTGAGTCCTTAAAGGAATCTAAACCTAGACTACAGTGTGAAAGATAATTGGAATCACTTAATACCAAAATATAAATGCATTTTTGTAACAAAATGTTATGTGCTGTTAGAGTATACCATTATGACCTAAAATTATTATTTTTTTAAATCAAAATGTTGCTACAGTATGTGCTCTGATAAACTGGATTTTTTTTTAACCATTATAGTAAAATGTATAAAATAAAGGTCAACATGAATGTGGCTTTTGTGTACCATATATCTTGTATTTTTCATGCATGTACAGTCTTGTCTATTCTTTCTCTGCAAGCTAAGATGAATATCCTTAAAGGTCTCCGTATTTTCAATACCTTTGCTAACAGATCATTGATGAAGACATAGATATAATGAACCTAGGGTTTCTTTTGCCTGGGAAATTTTATACAAGAAGGTATGATAGTAACTAAATATTTTGGTAAACTTTGATTTTTTTTTAAAGGGGGCAATGGGTGCTGATTAATTGTACAATGCTTTGATTAGTAATAACTAATTCACTAATGGAGAAGCATAAGAAATATGCGACTGTTGTTTCATACCCTAACATCACACTATGAATGTACCTTTGTGGCTTCAGCTGAAAAATTCAAAATAATCCTTATTTCATGAGTGTTGAAACGTCCTTGGCATTTGTAGCACATTATATTGTTTATAGACACAACCACATAGATGGTATCCATTTCTGCCATCAAAGTAGTGGGGCTTTATTATATATTAGCCAAGGCCTCAGGTGGTCTCCTTGTATTATCTTTCTTATCAGACTAAAGTGGGAATTCCACAGTATTTTACAGTTTTGCATTCTTAACTAATAAAAAGTATTGCAAGGAATAATTTATGAATGTAATTTCCACATTTTATTATAGCAGTTTATAGTTATTTTTGTAATGATCTGGAATTAAGTGAATAATATGTGTATAATGTTAATTCTACTTTTATGAGCAAAAATGATGCTTGGGAAGAGAAAATAATTGGTCTGCTTTGCTTTTCAATTATTCTTTCATTATTGTTATGTTTACTGTTTTTCAACTGTTTTTGCAATACGCAGAATTAAAATAATATACTTTTAGTGCACTCTAACAGGATACTAAGAAAGATCATATGCACACTTGTTTTGAGTATACCACTTTATGCAGTTATGTAATGTTGTCATTTAAACAGATCACAACATGACAACTGACAGGTATTGATATAACTGATTTAAGCTATTGGAAACTGATTTAAGATATTGGAAACTTTAGTATGTTCCACATCATTGTCTCATCTGACATAAAACAATTGGAAGGTTGATTCCTATGTAGGCATGTGGAAGGAATTTTGCTTTTTAATAACAGTAGTGGGACACTGTGTTTTTTTTAATAATATTCATACACTTAGTACGGGATGCTAAATTTTCATGGAATATAACTTGTAATAAAGGGAGAATCCCAAGCCAATCCTCAAAACAACCCAACATGATCCCCAACATTTTAGGATGTAGGGAATAACCCATTATTTTTAAATAAGAATATCTATAAAACCTGGTTGGGGAACCATTGCTCTAGACCAATTCAATAGTGACTGCTTTATTGATGATGGGAGAACTTTATGTCCAACTCAGAGCTAAATGATATTGAAAGCTGTGGGCTTCTCTGTGATTATTAAATGTGCTGCGTTATCACAGCTACTGAATATAAAGTTAGCAATCATATTCGGTAGCTAAATCCTAACTGTTACTTCTTTTATCTTGTAGGTTTTCTATCAAGAAAACATCAAACTGTTATAATAGACCATTGTACTATTAACTATGATCTACACGGCACTCTTTATTTTCCGTTGTTCATGAACTTGTCGTTCACTCAAATAAAACTGCCAAAATCTATCTAGAGAAATAGCCCCCTTAAGACAAGACCTATTAAAAAAAAGCAGAATCCTTTACATGCACTACAAGCATATGGAATAGTAATGAAATACTAAAATAAGAATGGAAAAGTAATATTTAATATGATGATTAGCAAAACATATCCATTCTATATTGCTTGGGGTCAAACCTCTGGAATTTGAATATATTATATTTATTGACTTAAATATTATTACACATAGAGGATTATGTATAAAACTGGCGCACATTGAAATAGTGCCAAAAGTAGCCATATTGCTTGTGTGCCAAAGTATAGAGCCAACTCCTGCACTTCTGGGGTGCCCTGTCACTTTTGCACCAGAACACACCATGAATATAAAAAAAACAGGCACAAAAACTACTTTGAAAGGGTCAAAAACCTTGTTTTTTTTTCTCACTTCCCAGCACCTTCATGTGTGGGACTTTTTATACATAACCCCCATCATATTCTGAGTAAATTGTTTAGAAACTATTAAATTAATTTTTAAATACAACAATCCCATTAAAACAATAACTAAAATAGCTTTAATTATATTTCTAAGTCTTAGAATAATAATGAGTTAACAGAATGGCAAACAAAATGTACACATCAAAATGGAACCCTGACTAAACTGGAGGGGACTCCATCTATTAAGTCAAAACAGTGGATCACTGAGGATCACGGAAAAGACTGCTCAGCAACAGCTAAAGACGAAAAACAGGTTGGTCGTCTGCATTCTTGATTTGTCACCATAAACTAATATTGGCTGACTCTTGTCCTTCAGAATAAAATCAATATTGTCTGTACTTCCTTTTATACAACATTATAATTAATTGACTAGAGCACTGACTACTCTATAAGTCGAAGGACGAAATAAAAACAAATGCTCCTGATTTCAGATGAACAAAATCATACTTGGAGCGTAAAGGAAAACATAAATAAATTAAATGGCTGCCAGTACATAAAATAAATGTTTGGTTTTTATTATTTGTTCGAATTGTTTGTTGGAATCTGGGAAATATGTGCAGAATTTGCAAGTGCCCAAAGGATGTCATTTGCAGATGAGCCTGAGAAACTGTATTGGATCTGAATATCAAGCTAAACAATATTAGTTTGCATATCGATTTGATAAATTGTAACAATGCAACATTAAGGGATGGATGATTAGAGATGCTGGCATGTGTGTGCAAATTGCACATATTCAATCCATATAATTTGAGCAAAGTTTTTAACATCATGAAAGTGTACCTGATTGTGGATAGTTGAATTGTATCCATATAAATGAGTGTATTTTCCCAATAATAGGCTCATAACAAAATAACTTTTCCATAATAATATAACGGGCGTGGCTAAGATTTCAGGATGGCGAGTGGGGATACTCTAAGACGAGAAGTCACCACTTATCTGGTATCATCATACCCACACTCTTCAAGTGCCAAAGAACTAATTTGGCAACCAGGCAGCCTTGTGCTGGTCCCAGATGCATGTAAGGAAGGGAGGCCGCAGGTAGGGAAGGGGTCTTGAATAATAGGTAAAGAGGGCAAAGATGGTGGGAGGGGACTTTGATGCTTTAATATTTAAAATGCTATGGCTTATATTAGAGTTAACACAGGACATGTGAACAATAACTATTTCCTGTAACTGTAAATAGAACTTTTATATGTGTGTATATATATATATATATATATATATACACACACACACACAAACACATATGTATAAATACACACACATCTATATGAGAGAGGGATGAGATATATATATATATATATATATATATATATATATATATATATATATATATATTTATTTATTTTGCAGACATTCAACTTTTTACTGCTAATTGCTTTCTTTTGGCACATACATTTATTTTCAATGTTGTCCATTTCTAATGTGGTGCTATGCAGGAAAAGGAAATAATTCATTACAGTATCTATAGGACTATACGACCGTATGCTAGCTTTACCAGAGGTAGTTATGCATTAATATATAATTTTATGATATTTCAGAAGCAAATTTAGAATAGAGCAATTAAAGTCGTATTTTAGGTTTTTAGTTTTCTATTTCAATAAAAATATTTTGGTTATTTTCGTAAAGTTAGCACAAATTTTGCACTCTTTTTATGAGGAGTTTTTAAAAAAAAGTTTAAAAAACAAACAAACAATAACAACACTACACACAAGACACTTGGAAATGTAAAAACTATGACATTTTCAACTTAATCAGTTTGATGATTATACCTAGAGCCATATGTGTCGTGATGTAGAGTAAAAAATTCTTCCATAATTTATACTGAGGAAGTTTCTGGAGACAAAGTTTACAATGTATAAAAATTTCACACATAAAAGTGTTGGGAGTTTAAAAAGGTGGCATTCCCCAATGTCTTTTGTGTGAGGGAAATTATCATATTTTGGTATATCCCAAAAGTAATATCTGAGGGAATTGTGCCTCCGCCAAACAGTTATAATATGGCTGTAAAATACATTTTAGGCACATTACCACCCTTTTTATTCACACAAGGGTTCCGCCATTGCTAAGTGCACAAAAGCAACACAGAAGTTCAGGACTGGAGCACTATCTCCCAGTTGGGAATGTGACATTGGCACATGCCACAATAGAGCCACTATTTCCACCTGTGCTACCTTTCTACATAGAACCCATAATTATACTTCACGTTATAGGATTGTTCAGAATGTTTTTGTTGCTTCCCACTTATCAATGCATTCCTATGCATGAAGTTTAAATGTACAGCAGACAGAATAACGTTGTATTTTGATACACACTATACATTTGATGCAATCTAACTTCTGCTTCCTTGATCAACAGAAAAAAATTGAAAAATATTCATATCAAACATGTTGTTGAAACAATCACCTGACTTAATTTGTTGCCCAAGATTATTAAAACCCTTGTATTCAATAAAAACTAGTTTGCTCCTATGACACACTGCTATGCCTAGATTGCAATGGGTCCATACTAAACTTAGCAAGTAATGCCTCCAACACTGGATGCCTCAGGTAACCACCACCAAAATATAATTTTGATCAAAGTTCAAAGGATAAATGTAGAAGACAATGTATGGTCTATTCCAGTGTTTCCCAACCCAGTCCTCAAGGCACACCTACCAGTCCAGGATTTAGGGATTACCTGGGTGTGTCTAAGGTGTTTTTACAAAGAAGAAAAAAAACACCTTAGACACAACTGGATAATCCCTAAATCCTGGACTGGTAGGTGTGCCTTGAGGACTGGGTTGGGAAACACTGGTCTATTCCATAATAACAATTGATTGTTAAAGGCCTCACTCCATCACTGAATATCTTATTCCTTAAATAACAATAAGACTATGTAGTGCTTCTTATGCTAAAGGAGCAAGACATTTCTTCTCGGTGTTGGGTCTTTGACACTATCAAATTAAAGTAATTCTGAAGTTAGAGAACACAATTAAACAAATCAATCTTACATATTATTTACAGAGTTTCATATCTCTTACAAGCATTGCATGTCCCATTATGTTGCCACAAGAACTCAATACTGAGCAATCACAGTATACTAAAACAATACATGCAATATTATGGATTCCACTAGATGTAAAACAATAGTAACCTGAGCCTTGATCTTATCATTTGCACTTTGAGCATTCATTTGAGTTTTGTGACAATGGTGGTGTTACACTAGTTTCTATGCTTAGTATGCATTTTAAGAATTTTGCACAGGAAGATTCTTTGGTGATTTTTGGCCTTTTTTTGTTCCAATAACATTTTTTCTCTCATGATATGCCCCACTTTTAAGTGCTTGTTTATAAAATGTACAAAATATAATAATAATGTAAATAAAGAGAACGTTTTCGATTTTATTTACAATGAAACTGTAAATACTGCTAACTTGATTCAGCTAATTAGTTATTGGTAGAAACAATTAAAATATCAACGCCAAATTATGTTTTTGGATACTAATTATTTCTCTAGATATCCTGTTGACTGAGAAGTGGCATGGAACATAACCAACTATCCTGAACTTCTGTGGAAGGTTTTATGCCACTCTCCATGAGTTACCACAGGCCATTAAGAAGTAGATTATAGATTACATTAACCTGATGCAGTTTACAAACTATTGATTCTGTTACGGAAAGCATGGTAAGTGGTTTTTCGCTCTGCATTGTGTTATAAGGTCAACTTAGCAGGGAAAGAGACATTTGTATTTATAAAATGGAAAGAAAATACAGTAGAAAGTGTGCTAATCATTGATATCAAAGCTTTTATGTAAGCCACGGATCACAGTAAAAATGACCACACACTTTCAATATGAAAGAAGATTATAAGATTTGCTAAAAGATCAGACATGCTAAAATATGCCTTTACACCCAAGTCAGACAAACATTAAGTCTGCTTCTTAATAGATTTTTTCTCTTTTTCTTATGGGGATTTTTTTTTTTTTTTTTTATAACACAAGGCTATGAATGAACACAGCAATTTGTTGTACAAAACAAAAAAGAAAAGAAAAGAGAGAAAACCCAGCTTCTGTATCTAAATGTGCTTTTTCAAAGGAGAATATTATTATGTATGTAGAACAAGGTTTAAAAAACATTTTATCAAAACAATAGGCTTTTTTTAGCATAGCAATATTTGCTAGAAACATCAAAACACAAAATAGGTTCATTTAGCATACTGTGCGTAGAATGCAAATTTTACTCTCTCAATTTGATGACACAGTTTGATTGCCGGACCCAGCTTTAGTTCCATACATTCCTGGACAGTGGGGAGAGTCAGTAGAAGAAGTGCTTGCCCATCAATGTCCTTAAAACAGAATAGTAAAAATAAAAAATAATTAGTAGGATTCAGATTGCAGTTTTAAGATTATGACTTTTTCAAAATTCCTAAAAATGTACTTTTACAGAGACCGTCACATATACACAAGCAAGTAGTTTTTTTTTTCTTATTAAACAAAAAGTACATTACTTAATGTGTCCGCCTGCCCGTCTCCTCTCCATCCTCATGCCTGTCTCTCCCCTCTCCCTTCCCAAGCCTGTCTCTCTCTCCTATCTCCCCATTATATGTCTCTCCTCCCTGCACCCATATCTGTCCTCCCCCTCTCATGTCTGTGGATGAATTATTATTTTATGTTCTACATTCACAACACAAACACTTTTTAGGTGATATCTATCTATTCCCTTTAGATAGAATTGTAAAAACAATTATAAAAACCTTTAATGCACCCAGAATATTTAAATATAAAGCTAAATACATACAATCCTCAACAAGCCTTTCAATGATAAACTAATTCTCTTTTTGTGTGTGGTACATTGATTAAACAGTGAATTTTGGAAACCTGATAGCAGAATTGCAAAATTCTCAAACTCAACCATAAAACACAGGCTTGTGGAATACATACATGTCTACATCTTGTTATAACTGTTCATTTCTCAAATGCTATTGCTCTGAAGTGGTCTCTACACACCTGACCTAACATTATTAATTACCAAATACCACTACATCTTGCATTAACTTAGGTTATAGTTATATATCCACCAATACTTCCCCCAAATGTGGTTGTTGCATTTCACAAATCTCTCTAAATTCTGAATATCCTTTGTCCCAGGCAATAAAAAACGTTTCACATATTGTTAGTAGACTTTATAAATGTCATATGTGCTCAAAACAAAAAGAAACAAACATCCTAAGACAGTCAGGAGAGATAATGACGTATATAGCGCATACCTGTTCTTGAAAGATTTTTGACATCGGAGCACAGTCTGTGGTTTTTATAAACTGAACGACATCAGTTACTGTCCATTCCAGTGGGTTACTTTCCAAAATAAGACGATCTTCTTCCTCTTGCTTTTTATCCTGCACCGATATATACAACAGATATTAGAAAATGTACAAAGGGCAAAACAGTCATGCATGAACTTGTTTCATTATTATATATTTCATATTAAGTACCCCAAGTTTATCTCACGATAAAAAGAAAAGACACAATAAATTGGCCATTCAACCTTGAAAAAGGAAAAAAGTGACACTAACACAAACAATAATGTGAATCAGTGAAAAATAAATAAACAATACTCCTCCTCTGGCACTGCAGCACCCACTTAAGTGATCCTCGAGCACTTAATACATGTAGAAAAAGGGGAGACTGAGGCGCATGTACCGGGAAGAGAGAAAAAAATATAATAGTTCAACACTGCGAAAAACACTTGAAAATATTGGAAAGGCTGGGGAATACACTCACAAACGAATTTGTCATTCAGGCTCATCAAGGAAGTAGAAAATTCAGTTTTAATCCGTACATCTAAAAAACATATTAAAAACCATAGCGCAGTAACCTTAACACATGTAAGGTGATTAAAAACAAATACACGTACAACAGAAAAAGCACAGTAAAGTGCAAACTTGCGTAAGAGTAAGTCTCTTTCCTGCTGCCACCAGGATGGATCACTTCAGTGCAGCTCTTAGATGACTTGAATCCGGTCTTTTCTCAACGCGTTTCGCCGGCTGTATCGCCGGCTTCCTCAGGAGATAAATTGTATGTGCAACAGTGTGCAAAAGTAAAGTGCTGGTGGCAGCAGGAAAGAGACTTACTCTTACGCAAGTTCGTTTGTGAGTGTATTCCCCAGCCTTTCCAATATTTTCAAGTGTTTTTCGCAGTGTTGCACTATTATATTTTTTTCTCTCTTCCCGGTACATGGGCCTCAGTCTCCCCTTTTTCATTCAACCTTGAAACCAGAGTCTAAGATATAAGAAAGTACCAAGGGATAGCTGCCTTTTCATTTTGATGACACTAGTCACCTGTTTATTTTATGTATTATGTAAAAATATGATTTTTAAACTGTCTGTATTAACTGTAAATTAAAAACCTGTAGCTATACTAGTCTCTAGTGATACAATAGAAAATCGTCAGGTGCCTGTTGCCGGTAATCAACCCTTGTAAATTTCTCAACATTAAGCAATCCATTTATTTTAGAAGGTGCAACATTATGGCTACACCAGCTATTCTTTTTAAAAAGTCTGCTAATAGTAGCACAACCAACTGCTTTGATACTAAATGTTCTTGGTGATTAAGTGAAAGAAATGTTTGTTTGCAGATTACAAAGCAGTAGTTTGATCTATGATTGTCTAACAAAAACATCAATTAGAGAAGGCGACATTTATATTGGAAGTGGAAGACTAATTTGAAGGTTATTAATGCAAAAATAATTAAGACCACATACATTGTTGCTAGTAGTACTTGTATCCTCATCAGGACCAGAAAAGGATCTTGTTTTCCTTTCTCTCTTTGCCCTCCCTATTAATGGAGGCCGTCCAGATTCTAAGCTGCTTCGCAGTGTTACTGCTCTGCGTGGACGCATGGATGGCACCCCAGTGGAGGATGTGTCAGTATGATCATCACGCAGCTCAGAACTCGTCTCTTCACTTCCTGTTTCTTCTTCCATTCCATCTTCTTCTAGACTTTCCTGATAACAGAGAATTTCTGTTTTAGTTGTATACTTAGATTAAATTAAAGAAGACTACGAGAGAGTATGTGTGTGTCCTATACAGTGTTATAGAAGTGAAAGGTGTATTGTGAACCTGGCCCGTGGAACAAAAAACTAAAGAAAACAAAGCAAATGTCTATAGTAAATAGAGTAACATTGTTCTAAAATGAAAATCGACTTAAAAAATTCCTAACAGTTTTAAAAACATGTTTTTTATGTTAAAGGGACACTCCCACCAAAAAATTAAAACGTTTGATTTTTATAAATTTTGTATTGTTGATTTCAGGTATATGTCTTTTGTTTCTGTTATGTGACTGTCATTGATTGAGCAAGTGTTTGTCATCTTCTGCTTATAATGGCTGGATAGATGTGAGTCCATGACATCCAAAAGAGTGGTCTTCCATTACTTATGGGAGGTATTCTTATGGAGAGGAACTCATAGAGATAGATGTTTACAATGAGACCATTTGTAAGACTTGTAAATTAAATGTCATAGGCACTTATAACCCCCAGGAAAAATGATGATCATTCTGTGATTAGATATATTATAGTGATTACCATAATATTACCTTCCTACACTCTATTCTACACTATTCTTGCAAAATACCCTCTAAATATTAGAATGTAGTTTGGTTTGTGCACCATCTCAGTGTTTAGTAAATGTCCACCATAGTTCCATGTATTCAATTAGTTCACAAAAATAATACCTCTGCTGATTCCACAGGAGTCACATCTACTGTTGACGTCCGACGCTTTTTCTGCACAAAAATAGATTTTCTTTTTTTCCTGCGTTTTGCTGGCTTAACCTGTGTATATTCCGTATTGCATTCTCCAATTGGAGGCTTTGATATTTTTTTCCTCTTTCCATAGTAATAAGCTATGGGAACATAAATAAAAATGCATTGGAAACAATTAAAATTAATAAATTGATGCCCCCTTTCATTAAATAATTATTACTATTTGTAGCAATAATTCCCTACCCACCATAGATAAGATACAAAGGCACTGCACATGCAAATCAATTAAATTGAAATAATTTGCTTTCTGTTTTCCAAATGATCTTTTGATTTTATCTTTGTGGGTTGCCAAGATCTATACATCTCAGGCCACTTGAAAAATAAAGACATCTAACTTCACTAATTGTCTCTCTAAGTGGTCTTTTGGATTTGCTGAACAGCAGGGATGTTTAGAGTTAATTATCGCTAAAATGATTGTACATAACTTGGACTAACAGAAAGTATAGATACTTTTAAGAAAACGTGGTTTGAAATTGTGTTCCTTTTCACTGAAGGCATTCATAGCTCATTTAATAAAGCCATGTTTTGTTTTATTTCTGTAGTATGAATGGATTAGAAGATATTGGTAGAGATGTATTAGAAATAGTTTTATTTACAATACTACATTTTACACTCTTTAGCCCAATGTAGCCACTTTACTTATATCATTATCTAATTGTATGCCATACTTTGTATAGAAAATAAAAGATGTTCCAGTTATGATCTTTTAATCTCGTATTTTTGTTCAGTACATACAATTCCAGAACGAGATCTAGTGTAATAGAGTGATCAAAACAAGTCACACTTTTGCATTGTATATTTTTAGACTAATTTTAGACCTTAATTGGATCCATTTTCAATTTTTTTCTCAGCTATTACATGGCCAGTGTTCATTATTGTTGGCGTTAATTAGGCAATAAATACCCTATTTTCCTCACATGAGTATTTTTATAATAATAATATAAATCACCTATTGTACCACACATTTATATTGAGGCAGGAATCTAGATGTAATCAAGCATCAACCACAATAGTGAGATCACCCTCCACGTATAAATTAGAACAAGTAATACTCCCCAGTAATGGCGCAGCTTCCCAAAAAAGTACACTCACAAACAATCTTTTTATAGAAGGCCCATCAACAGATAAAACAGTCCCTCATGTTCATGACTGGATACATCTTCATTAATATATCTATAAAAAAAAATTAAAAGCCAAAGTGCAAATTGAGGTATATTGAGACACTTACAGATTTACAGGCACATATGGGATGTGCACTACAGGCTCAAAACAATATGGGAGAGTCGATTTAGAAGTCCAACTCCCACAACAGATTGCTGCTACTTTGTTTTGGGAAGCACCTGGACACTTTATTTTCTCCTGAGGAAGCCAGATCTCCCCAGTGAAACATGTTGAGATCCTATATACACCATCCATCACGCATCTGCCTCGGAGTTGTGGGAGTAGGACTTCTACATTGACTCTCGGATGCTGCACCGTTGACTTTTTAATTATTTTTTAAAGATATTTTAAAGAAGATGTATTCAGTCATGAACATGAGGTACTGTTTTATCTGTTGATGGGCTTTCTATAAAAAGATTGTTTGTGAGTGTATACATAAGTCTTCTAATACCTCCTGTTACACCATACTGTATTGTGCTATGATATATTGTTGTTTTTTTCTTCCATGTATCTGCGCTCCCTTGTTTTTTATATTATTGTAATCAAGCAAGAAAGAGTCAAAAAATAAATTATTGTCTGTCATTGATGTTCAGTTGATGGCCCTTGGGCATTAATACTTGAGGAAAGGATCCAGAAACTTGTTCTTGAAAGCCTGCAATTGCACATTCTGTAAACCAATAAAAGGCACCATTTTAACTCTACTTCTTTTTTATGACATAACACAATATGGCCTTTTAAACAAAATATGGGCCACACAAAAACCATTAAGGACCACCGGCTGGACATAAGTGATGAGGAGAGCAAGTACACTTATTTTTTTTATGGAGTGCTTTTAATGTCTGAGGAAGGAAACCCAGACACTTGGTTGAGAATGCTTGCAATAAAGCTCTCAGCCAATAAATGATTTAATTTTAACTGTACTCAGTACCTGTATTTCCACAGCAGTCACGATGCTATACTTTTACAAATTGTCTCATGAAATTAATAATTTCTGGCCCCTCCACCCAGATTTATGCACGGTATGCAAAGCTAGACAGGTTAGGCAGCAATAAATAATTGTTGATATTCATTGTATTATCTGTTTTTATGTGGCATGAGAAAAGGGGGAACATTTTCGGGAAGGGGGTGTTTGTACAGGGGGAGAGGAAGATTAATGTTAATGTGTAAAAAAAAAGAGAGAAAAGAGGAGAGAGGAAGAAGGGAAGGGAAAAGGGAAAAGAAAAAAAGGAATATGAAGGAAAGGAATCACAACTTATTTGGAAATATAATTAAAGCAGAAACTCTTGTATGAATTTTACCTTTTTGATCATTTAATAAATGAATATTTAAAAAAAAAGAAGGTTAAGCAGCTCTGGTCTACACTAAGGAGCCGAACAATCTAATAGCTAACACCGAAGTCTTCCTGCTTGAATTAAAAACTATTTACAGTGTCTCAAAAATGAATTACTTCACTTACTATATTTTGTCTTTGTGTGAATGGAACAGTTCTCCGGGCACATTTCAGTGATTAGCAGTGGACTAAATAAATTCGGGCAGCACTCCAACTTTGCACACACTTTCCGGCAGAAATCTGCCACTTGATCTGATGTGCGAACAATCTTCACAGTTGCCCTGTAGGTTTTTCCTTTGTATCTGTAAGAGATGAGAGCAGACATATATATATAAATATATAGATTTTTTTTATATAGTCAAAATTTGTCTTGTCATTTAAGAAAAGCTACAATTCAAGTTAGTACAATAAAAATGTTTAGGCCAACACACTTTATGTAAGGTATACGTGTTTAGAAGTACAAAAAAATTCAATAATTACATTATAAAAACATTTCATAATATATATAAAACACAGAAAATGTGGATAAAGCTGACATACAATTGTACAAAAGTGCATTGAAGGATAAATATAAACCCTGTGTGGATAGTTTAGGGTTTCATTTTGGTGTGGCTAGAAGTTCAAATAATGTGCAATTACATCACAGATCAATCTTGTAAGAGATCTAATATAGAAGTAAAGGTTATCTGACATTGCCTGACTTTTGAGCTTCTAGCAATTTGATTTTTCATTACAGCATATATGTAGTTCGTTACCCAGCTTTGTAACTAATTTGCATGTGCTATGTAACTCCAGCGGTAGGCATGCTTTCATACAGTGAAATAGGAGCTCCAGAAAAAAATAGTAGCATATGGTTAGTTGTTCTATAACCCTTTAGTGACCTGACTGTTTTGAAATTATATGTACTGTTCTTGACAATGGCTCTTTTAACATTTCTGCAGTGTTTGTGTGTAGCTGTGATTTTCTCTCTCATTTAATGTACCAACACATATTATACACTGTTTAAATCACCATGAAAAGTATTTTAATTAGATACTATTAACCTTGCCGACTACAGGGCAGCACCATATTGGAGGGCATGCTGCCCTCCAATATAGCACCGGCAATTGCACTGTGGAGCAATTGTGCAGCCTTGGGGTCCAAATTTTGGAGTTGCTTGATGCCACTATATCGAGATATCATAGGAACATGTGCTGAGCATTGGCAGCGACCACTGATCGCTGCATATGCGGGTTTCACCACAGCACGTAACAGGTAAAATAAAGATGTATATTAAATGTGTTTGAAAGTAATTAATGTGTGCATCAGACCACAAGATGATTTCAGAAACAGATAAGACACCACAGAAACATTTTCTATTACATTACATGTGCTTCCAATTCTGCTATATAGTATACAGTTTTTTTTAATTCTCTACATTCCCATCACAAACGATGTTTAGTTGATAAAAGTTCCTATATATCAAAACCATAATTTATATAAGATGTCTAGACATTTACTGTACACAGAGATTACTTCTTAGCATATTACATAAATATTTTAAATCATAAGCTAAAAGGTATTGTTTAACAACTGGCTTCTTCAAGAAATTGAATTAATCCATAAAATGTTGAACAAAGTAATTTAAGGTTTTTGATTAACACATTTTAATGTAACCAGGCTGAAGCCCAAGACCAGTCAAAAACACAGTTCCATGATGGCATAAGAACAAGTTTGGCATGCAGTTATCACATGACTTATGTACACTCTACAGCTTAATCAAACACAGAAAAGCGCTAACCAAAGATTGCTCCATCAAGTCCATTTAGACGACACAGAAAATATCTGATCAGATACGCATGTCCAGTAAATGAATAAAGAGCTGTTCCTGATAGACTGAATTATTTACTCAGATAAACTCTTCTTGGCTCTCTTCTTGGCTCACCCATCAATATAACTCCCCAACATAGCCTGTTATGTGATTTATGTAGTTCATATTCTAAAAAAAAAAAAAAGCGTGGGCAAAGTAGGGGCTTCTGAAAGTATAACTTCTGAAAAAACGAAATCATTTTGGATCTATGGCATTCTTTTTATTTTATAAACAGTATTCCACCTGTATGTAAAAAATATGTTGAATGATGACTCATTGCACGATACACCGATCAGCCATAACATTATGACCATTTCATGTCCTAATATTGGCCTAATATTGTGTATGTCCCCCTTTGGTGCCAAAACAGCACTTAAAAATCAAGGCATGGACGCCAGAAGACATTAAAGGTGTGCTCTGGTATCTGGCACCAAGACATTAGCAGCAGATCCTTTAGGTCCTATAAGTTGCAAGGTGGGGCCTCCATAGATCGGACTATGTCCAGCACATTCCACAGATGCTCAATTGGATTGTGATTTGGGTAATTTGGACTCATCTTGAACTCGTATTTCTAAAACCATTTCTTAACCACTTTTGCTTTGTGGCAAGATGCATTAGCCGAGTGAAAGAGGCCAATGCCATTAGCAGAATACCGTTTCCATGAAAGGGTGTATATGGTATGCAACAATGCTTAGGTAAGTGGTAACATCCACATCACACTGTCTCCACTTTTCGTAGGGTGATGTTTGTTACTTCTTTAATTATTGCGTAAGTGTTGTGCCAGAGAGTTCATAAGTGAGGACATGACCACCAAATATGCAACATGGCTCCAGGGAGTTGGCAGGAGCACCAGCATTTGTTAATGGAATTTGGGTAGATTTTTGCAATCTTTGTTGGGACCAAGTACCATCTGAGTAGAATGCTTTGTCAGTTCAATGTGGTTGCTGCAGTGAGTGATTCCATAGGGGTTAGTGGTGGCTTGGGTCCAGCTTGTCGGGGGAATTTCATGCCCCAGCTCTATTTCCCATGCTATTTGGAAGGTTGGTTTTGCTAGAATGGGTGGTTGCAAGATTGAATTATAACATACAGATAGTGATTTTTTTGTCTTTGTGGCCTGGAGGCACTTGTGTTATTTTATGTGAGTCAAATGCAGGTTGGCTGAGTGTGTTGGGAGTGGATCTAAGGATATGCGAGACTTGTAGATGTCCATAGAATTCTTGAGGAGGTAAGGTGAATGTTTGGGAAAGTTGGTCGAAGGGGATGATGCCTGCTTTGGACGAGGAGAGGAGGTTGATGCCAGGGGATAACAATTCCAGTGTTTGGATTGGTGTGGTTGGAGTAAGATATTCGAGTTTGGGGACAGTTGCCGGACTGCTTCCAAATTTTCAGTGAAAAGGAAGAGTTAGGTAGAGTTATATTGGTACAGTGTGCTTTTGTATCCATAGTAGATCACATAGCTTGGGTGTACATTGAAGATACCGTTATTCACCCTCATAGACTATGTGGCCTTTTGGAGTAGGATATTTTGGGACATTCTTGCTGCTTGGTGGTAGGATATGAAGGAGGGTATCCCCAATCCTCCTAGTTTTTTTTGGCATAATTAGCCATTTTTGGGCTATTCTTGAGGGTTTTTGTGGTTTATAAATTTTTGAATGCCATATTGTTTTTCCTGTAGAAGAGACTGGGTGATGGGAATATGAAGTGTTCTAAAAAGATATAGAAGTTTTAGTAAAATTGACATTTTAACAGCTGATATTCATACCAGCAAGGATAGATACAGGGTAGACTATTGCGACATGTCGTGTTTAATTTGTTTCCATAATTTGAGTACAATGTGGGTTATCAGTTTGTCTAGGTCCTTGGATAATTGAATACTTAATACAAAATGGTATATATTCTCTAATCGAATGGGCAAGTTTGTTGGAGGAGTCAACAAGTTTGTCAACCATGTTTTTGATGTTCTTTCACCTAGCTCCTTCATTTCTCTGGTGAATTCATTTGTGAAGGTTTTAATGTCGTTTTTGATTTGGGAGTGCAGTGTTGAGAGCATTTTTTTTAATGTCTTCTACAGGTTGCATCAGTTGGGTCGACGAGGCTAAGGTGGCATTATCAAGTTCAGACAGTCCAGGTAGTGTCGCTGTTTTCACCTTTTTCTTCTCGTTTGGGGTCAGATATTTGATCATTTTGTTTTGGTTTCTCATGTTCCTCTGCTGGACTATCAGATAGGCAGTATTTGGAGGCTAGATCGGATCATTTTGTCGCTGTACGCTGGTGATGTTCCCCGGTTCACACAGGAGCCTCTCTAACATGCAGCCAGCTCCATCAAGCGCTAGGACACCCCCCCAGAAAAACGTTTTTAATGGGACACTACCACTTATATAAGACATAACTATATTAGCAGATAAAAGTCAAAATAAAATTAGGTGTCTATCTCACTTTAGCAAGTCTCACTTTAGTAAAATATTTTATAACATAAATTCACATAACAAAAACAAGACATATCTTAAATCAATAAAGCAAAATAAAAAAAATTCAGGTTTTGGCGGTAGTGTCCCTTTAAGAAGTTCATTGAGACTCTATAGGCATTTTGTAATGTTTTGAGTGTTTGCTTGGAGGAAAAATGTGCTACATAAAAAAATTACACATTTGCAGAAATATCAATTGAAAAATGTTGCTTCTTGCAGTCTTATAAAAATGAACACTCCAATCTATGCATCAACTTGTCAAATACAGAGTATTACCTGAATGGGAAACATGCAATTCTGTAAGTCTGCACTTCAATTATGAATTATTCAGTGAAATTTAAATCTAATTAATTAGTTTCTGAGAGAGTTATCACCAATGAAACACACTACTTGGGATTTTATTATTTAATAAAGTCTGCCTTCTTTCCTATCATTTCTGAACATGATATATGTATCTCCCACATCCCACTACCTCTAGCTGACAGATTGCATAGATGGTTCTCCTTACTTTATATACTGGTCTATTTCTGCCTGTCTAATGGCATTTTATGACACATTTCAAATTGGTGTTAAGAGCTGTAAAAATTGCTGGCACTTTACAAGAAAACATTAATGAAATGGACTATACAGTAATTTGAAATGATTGTGATTTTTTTATATTTAAATATGTGGATTTTGTTGGCAAGGTAGTTTGGAAAATAAGATGTGCTTTCTTTGTGATACAGAAAAAAAAAACTTGAGTTCGGCTGGATTGACAACCAAATTAACCACAAAAAAAAAGGCTGAGATGGCATCTAACTTGGCAGTTCACTGAATTTGGTGAACAACTTCATGGAGTTAAGCCCACAAAAATGGGATAATGGGCTTAGCTTTAAAATCTTGCGAATTAAAATATAGGTTCAAACAGGTAATGGTTCTGATTTTTGAAAAGTGTCCTTATTTTAATTGTTCTGTATTTTTGACCATATGTGCTTCTAGCTATTTTTATTATTACTGAGGTACTGTATTGGATATATCTTTAGAAAACACTTTTTTATTTTACAGGATAGACATAATAGTACAGACAAACACAGCCAACCTTAGCGAGCAGAACATTGTTTACTCTTCCCAATTGTACTTAATCAGACCAATATATTCGCTCTGTATGTTTTCATAATGGTTTCTAACCTTGTTAGCCAGGTTCTCATTTAATTGCTTTTGCTTTTGTGCCTCAGAAACACAACTTGAATTTATTCCAGGAAATAATGTTTTCTTAGCTCCATTGCAGCAGTATTTATTGTATCTATTATCACTGCAAATAAAATTAGGTATCACTCAGCAAAATGCTTTAAACGGGTAATTATTTGTGTACACTGGGTGCTTGTGAAGTGATAAGATCTATTTTGTGGTTCAGGATTTGATTATCATGAAGAGTGGGTTAGCTGAAGTATGCCTGAATTTAACTTGTTGTGTTCCCAATAAATGAACTGTGACATAAGCCGTAATGTACTGCAAAGGGCTAATGTGTGCAGAATCCCAGTACTAGTTAATGAACAAGGGCTGCAGGGTTCTATTAAAAATATATGGGCACTGGATTATTAAATCCAACTCAAGGAGATGATCTTACTCACTCTGTAGAACTGCTTTTTCTGTGTAGTGGTGTTCTCTTCAAACAGGCGACAAGATTGTTTTTAAATTGTTAACCTAATAACACATTAAGACAGTCAATATAAATGAGCAATCTTTCCTTGCTCCTCTAGGACAATACAAGAACCCTTGTATTCATAACTGTGCAACACTATTTCTGCAATTCAGACAGATTTTCCATGGGTCCCCTTTTCCTTTATTTATTTTCTATTCATTGTGGGATCTGTTTTAATTCTTTCGTAACATAGTAACACACTATTAACAGCAACGGCGTTAGTTAATAACAGGTTTCATTTAAAATATATTTACCTCCTCCGACGCAGAATCAAAGATTTTGCCTAAAATGAGCTTTATGGGAAAATAGACGTGAAAAATAGTACGAGAAAAACGACCCACAGTAAATTATTGATCTTTTGTACAAGGATAAATCCAGAGGTAGGTGTCGGAAATCTAAACTCATCACATCCAGATCCACTTATTGAATGAGGGGATCTATGCTGTATCCGTGTTAATCTGTAACTACGTTTCATTCTCCAGGAATTTACCCACAGTTTGGTCATGCCTAGCATACACCGTGAGTGCCAATGACTCCGACTAGGTGTGAATGCACCTAGATCTAGGCAAGTGAGAGGATAATGTGAGCAGGGATTTTTGGCTCCCAACCTGGAAATAACATGGAAACAGAAAAGGTCAATGTGCATAACTATTCACCCCCCCCCCCCCCTAAAGTCAATACTTTGTAGAGCCACCTTTTGCGGCAGTCACAGCTCCAAGTCGCTTTGGATAAGACTATGAGCTTGCCACATCTTACCACTGGGATTTTTGCCCATTGTTCCTTGCAAAACTGCTCCAGCTCCTTCAAGTTGGATGGTTTGCGCTTGTGAACAGCAATCTTTAAGTCTGACCACAGATTTTCTATTGGATTGAGTTCTGGGCTTTGACTAGGCCATTCAAATACATTTACATGTTTCCCCTTAAACCACTCAAATGTTGCTTTTGCAGTGTGTTTGGGGTCATTGTCCTGCTGGAAGGTTAACCTCCGTCCTACCCTCAAATCACGCACAGAACTGTACAGGTTTTGCTCAAGAATATCCCTGTATTTAGCACCATCCATCTTTCCCTCAACTCTGACCAGTTTCCCAGTACTGGCTCCTGAAAAACATCCCCATAAAATGATGCTGCCACCACCATGTTTCACTGTGGGGATGGTGTTCTTTGTGTGATGTGATGTGTTGGGTTTGCACCAGACATTGCGTTTTCTTTGATGGCCGAAAAGTTCAATTTTAGGCAGTGTTTGTTTAGTGGTGTCTGCTTAGGTGTTGCAGCCTGTGGGGCCTTTCAAAAAAGGTATGTACATGTAATGACCGATCATGTGACACTTAGATTGCACACAGGTGGACATCATTTCCCTAGTTATGTGACTTCTGAAGGTAATTGGTTTGACCAGAGCTTTTTATGGGCTTCATAACAAAGGAGGTGAATACATACGCATATGCCAATTTTCTGTTTTGTATTTCTAAAAAATAGTTTTATGTATATATTTTTCCCATTTCACTTCACCAACTTAGACTATTGTGTTCTGATCCATCACATTAAATTCAGATTAATAAAACATTGAACATAAGGCTGTAATGTAACAAAATAGGTAAAAAGTCAAGGGTGTGAATACTTTTGCAAGGCACTGTAGATTTTTAGTGAAACAGACAGACTAATTCAGGTGCCAGCATTATAGTACCACAGTGCCATAGTGTGATAGCTGACTTTGTTAATGGGTTTATTAAATGACCTCTAGGAAAATAGTTATTTGGAGACATACAATAAACATTCAATGGATTTTCTAAGACTTCCAATGCTCTACTACGGCAACTACAGTAGTTTTATGAGATGTAATTCTATATTAATATGACAGACGATTGTCTATATGATAGAATGAAGTCTAATAAAACTCATATATCAAAAAAGTAATACACAGATTATTTAAATTTTATAATGCCTGAAGTGCACACATTATTTTCTTTTTTTAATAATACAAGCAGTATTTTTTATTCCAGCTTGTGTGCAGCTTCACCTTATGGTGCTAACGGACAAAAAATAATAAACATTTTTAAACCACCATCTCATTTACAGACATCCAATTAACTTGTACACAAGCATCTGTCTGCTTAATTCTGACACTAGTCTGAAGTAAGCAGACCTGTCATTTATGTTATTAGTATTGTGTAGAAACTGCTAAACTGCAACACAACCTTTTCCATTATTTAATTAGCAAACATCTTATGAAGTAACATACTGAACTTACAGATGTCATTTTGACTTAGAATTATTTTAGTTTCAGCAGAAATGGAGTTTAACATAAAATAGTAATAATAGTATAATACTATCTTAGGTTTGGGGGGGGGGGGGGGGGGTTTAGTCCGGCATTGCTTTATTTGGGACCAGATAAATCTATAGTTATATCTGATTCCAGAGGTCATCAATGCAATGCACCTAAATCACTTGAAATCAATAAAGAAAACAAATTTACTTATAAGACACTGTTCCATTCCAAGTAAATTAAAACCCACACGTAAGGAGCATGAAAGCAAGAAAGAAAGAAAAACAGCCAAAGTAGATCTACAAATGTGCCAGTATTCAGTAGGCTTTTTTCATACTGTTTACTAACAGACAGATTGGTAAAAATAAGTATGGAAGGGAGTTATCTTTAAACATATAAATGAATGGCCAAATAAAAATCTCATGCCAGTAGACTTCCAAAGGAATGGGTTGATTTTTGAGTCAGCAGAGTATGTATTATTATCACAAACCTTCTACTACAATGCCGACATCTTGTGTAAGGCTCTATCTTCCCCTACATCTCACTGTTTGTATGCTCCCTCCGACTTCACGGTTATTCTTTCTAACTACTGACGCTGGCATATATGTTTACATTAGCATTCGAATATATGTTAGCATTTTCATTAGCAAAACATAACTCCTTACTCAGCTTATGTGATGGACATACAGGCACACCGTTAGTCATTGGACTGTCTCGGTGAATCAACAGCTTCAATAAATTAGGTCTCCCAGATTTTTCATTTTCAAACAAAAGGCTGTTGGATTTCATCCTTTTTTCAGAATGGTACTTTACAAAACCATCAATGAAAAATGGTATAAAACAGGAAGAAACAAGATTTGATATCTAAAGATTAAATTTGTCGGTTAAGTCCCTATTTAACTCTTTCCCCTGGCAGTGCAAATATGAAAGGTGTAGCCTATTTCTAAGCTGTGACATGCAATGTAAATGTCTCAGTATATCCTATTCCATGTAGTATAGACTTAGGTATTATTAACAAACAGAAAAGGAAACTCTCCATTAACAATCATTTATCTTTCATGAAATGTGATCATTCTCTCTCTTTTTTTTATTTTTATCAAAGTATGTCATTTTTATTTTGAGTGTTACCATCCACATTTCAAACCCATAACAAGAAAATAAATTAAAGTGCTACACTTATCAACACAGACTGTTTAGTAGGAAATTATGCAGAATAAATGTTAGACATTGCTACCATTATAAAATGTGTTGTGTTGCCTGCTACCAGCATTTTCAATGTGTAGCTGCAATCTTGTTGAGCTTCTTTGAAAACATGTTTTCTCATAATGTTCCATGTATGGTATTGTATAAATAGAGATCTAAACATTAATTCTAAACATTTTTTTATTGCATATGAGAACCACAGAGCCTAATGCTCTATTTGTAGTAAAAGTGTATTTAGTAGTTGGTATTATGCCAATCCATAGTTAGAATTCTATACAGTATTCATTTCTATCACTTCTGGTAGAAGGTTCTATATAAATTCATCATGCTTTCTGGGAGATAAGGCAACGATCTACCAGGTTATGTATCATTTTACAAACACACTAATATTAAATTCCACCTTTTATACTAATGTTATATTTCACCTCTTGCAGACAAAAAAATAAAATATCTGCTTCTAATATTTGTTTATCTTGATAAAAAATGGAAAATTCAAAAATCTTGTAATTAGTATAGACATGTCTTTTGATATTGTGCTTTGATATAGTTAATGTGTATGTTTAACTAGTCTACGTTCTGTCTAAATGGCCAGTTCACTGTCCTCTCCTTATAGCTTTCACACAGAAAGTTTTGTAATATAACCAGTATTTTACAAGTGTGTCACTTGCCATTCCCATCAATGTCAAGTTTATGATTTCTCCAACTCCACGTCACTGTTTATGTTCTCATATGTCTGTTTACCCATCTTCATTATTCTGTCTTCACTTAGAAATAAATTGTCTTAAGTAAGAAAGGATTGAAAGAAAGTGCAAAGAATTGTAAAATGAGAGAGGGCAGGGGAGAACAACCAGAAAGAAGTTGTGTTCTTCAGTGTTGACCTTACAGATGTTCACAAGCTACATGCAAGAAAACGGAATGTTAAGGGAAGGCTGCTGTGGAAGAATTGGGAACATAACATCATAGAAAGATTTTTAAAAAATGGTCAGCCCCCAGTCAATGATTTCTTAATGTATCGTTACATAACTGATTTCTTATTCATAGTTTTAGCAAAACATATGGTTCCAGATACATCCCTGATCTATTTCAATCCCATCCAAGGAAAATTGAATTATTAATACAAACCAGGCAGTAGAAGTAAATATTTCAACGTTTTTAGCTCCGTAAAATTGATATATTTATGTAAAAGCATCTGTTTCCTATATACACAGAAAGTGATTTCCCATTGGTAATGTCCCCAAAAGCATAGTTAAATTGAGACGATTAGAAAATGATATTGCGAGGATTACGGATCATGTCAATCTGAGATAAGGTGTACAAATCCTATTAAGAGACATGTTCCTGAAATCCCCTTTTTTCTTTCCCATAGAAGTGTTATTACATGTAATCAGCAAGTCCCATTGAGAATATGCCATGCCAAATTAGGCTAATTAGCTTTCCTGACAAATTTGTGACCTGCTGCAGAAGTGGTTTACATTACAACGATGTTTAAATGAGTAATACGCCAAAGGTAGTTAAGGAAAATAAAAGTAAGTGTAAGATCACCGTTTGCAAGATCTAAAACTGAATAGACAAGCTGGTAGAAAAGCCAACACATTCACAATCAATACAGACAGATAAACCTAACCTTTGCAATTTACATCCTGCTTCATCTTCACTAGATATTTCTATTTTAGGTAGTTAAGATGAATGTATACTTTGAAGTCAAGCATAAACAAACTATTGACTATTAAAAAGTTGAAATGATTAATGGACAATTCAAAACGTTGCATTAGGATAAGTTTGTAATTTTAACATAATTGGGTTATGTTATATAACTACTGTGAGCAGAACCCCATTTC
Organism: Pelodytes ibericus; assembly: GCA_036172795.1. Taxonomy (NCBI): domain Eukaryota; kingdom Metazoa; phylum Chordata; class Amphibia; order Anura; family Pelodytidae; genus Pelodytes; species Pelodytes ibericus. The sequence goes on along the minus strand of CM069858.1, from coordinate 131,528,311 downwards.
AAACAACTTGTGTTAAAGGCAATGTGTGGCTATCTGACATATGTTCTTCAGTCACTAATTTGATACACAATGTTAAATTAATAGTATTAATGGACAGCTTATGCAGGTTTATATTTCACAGCACTACAGAAAAGAAAGAATGATCTATGAAAATATTTGTCAATCCCAAATTGTATTTAAATAAAAAAAAAATACACCAAATCAATGTTTACAAATTTCAGCATACAGTGTAAATTCTATTTTTTATTTATTTCAATTTTGTTATTGATTTTTTCAAATATTGTCCAGACCATGAATTCAGCTCAAGTTGTTAATGCAAGCATGTACAACTCCAAATGTTCAAAGCAACAGACAGAATGCGCTTTCAAATTAATACCTGTTGGGGGTATCTTTAAAATACAATTTTATAAAAGTGCCAGCCAACTTTCTGTACCACTAAATGCATGGGGGAAATACCTGTGAGTTAGCTGCTTCCAGTCATGTTTGGGGATGTCAAGAACCTTAAAAAACTCAGTTGCAATCAGTTGAAATCAACATGGATTTCTAGATTTAAGAAAGCACTATATATAAACAGTACCAAACAAAAATAATAATCACAGTCAATACTACACAAATTAGAGCTAGTGCATGTCACTCAATTTACTGTAAATATACACTCAAGTCACATTGATCTCTAAGACACACGAATGAGTGTATTTGAAGTGGTTTACTTACTTGGCTTTCAGTGTTTCTTCCTGGAAATTCCACGTTGTATCTTCTACTAACTGTAGCTCTCGCAAGACTCTTCCTGGCTTATAGGCAGCATTTATTACCATACTAAGGACCTGCCAGACAAAGACACCACATTTATCAAATTGTATACTATGTGTGTTAATTAGACAATTACACACTTCTTATTGACTAACAGGCTTAAAGAGACTGTATCACCTAAACATTGTTGTCATAATCAGAAGACTCCAACAGACACATTTAATTCACATTTTTCTCTTAATTTACGAATTTGCTTGCAGTTTTGCCAATACAATGTAAAGATCATTTTAAATCGTTTTGTATTCTCTACATACACATTAAAAACAATATTTAGGTGATACTGTCCCTTTAAGAATTGTTAGCTTTTCTGCATCACGTGTTTAACACAGTTTAACACAGTTTCTATGCTGAATGACCCATGCTTTCACACAATTCCCGCCAGTACTTTGACAATACTGATGTCCTGCAAATTTATGGGAAACATCTATATGTTAAAGCAGCGTACCTCAAATTCATTCAACATGTCCCACATCTGACCATCCTCTAGCAAAAAATGGCTGCTCAGTTTCTGCCTAGTTATTGAAATCCCTTAACTACATGTTGGGGTTAAATTAAATTCAGAAAAACTATTAAAATGTGGAGCTTCTCTCTTACTACACAAGATACAAATGGAAACAAATACTAAAGATGTTTTTCTTATTGCAACAAATTACATTTTTTCCTGTTAAGCCAATAAAATTAATATGGCCGTTTGACCATTATTTCTGTGTAGGTGAAACCAAAATAGTTAAACCTTCTGTGCACCTTAATTAAAATAAAATGAATGACATAATCACACCACTTAAGCAAATATAACATAATTCAAATGGAAAGAAATGCCATATTTTGGTTGGTTGCAGTAAAACAGAGTTCAGCAGTTTTCCGTACTGCAGTGTAATTTGTATCCAGCAGGGCTGGACTGGGAGAAAAATTCGGCCCGGGCATTTTTTTATCATAGCGGCCCACTAAGAAGGGGGCGGGGCAGAGGATGTGTGTTTTGTCATCACCAATGACAAACACGCTCCCTCTCAAAGTGAGCATATTGGTTCAATGCTCTTCCAGGGCAGACCATGCGCAGAGCTCTGCTGAAGAGCTCTAGCATGAGAAAAAAGCCCTGTATTTGTTTTGCACAGTGCAAGCAAATGTAATAACATGCTTGCACTGTGTTTCCTTGCAACTTGTCTCTGGTGTCTCTATAAATGGATACCAGGAGACAAAAATGCCAGGAAAGAGTATTGAGCATGTGTTTGGAGCCTGCTTGTGGGATTGCGTGTGTGTAGAGTAAGCTGATTGTGGTGTGGTATTGTGTAATAAGGTCGGTTTTAGTTGTGTTGTGTTTGTGGTGTAATGTGATGCATATGTGGCTAGGGGCTGTAGAGAATGTGTGTATAGGGGATATAGCAAGTGTGTGCATACAGGCTATAGTGTGTGTGTGTGTTTATATATATATATATATATATATAGATGTACAGTGTGTTTAGGGGTGTAGTATGTGTTTGCTTACAAGGAATCTAGTGTGTGTCTATATACATATATATATATATATATATATATATATATGAGTCTAGTGTGTGTTTGAAGGACCCAGAATGTGTATAGGAGATCTAGTGAGTGTGTGTTTATAACGGTTTCAGAGTGTATATAGGGATCTAGTGTGTGTATGTGTGTAGATGATCCAGAGTTGGGTAAGGGATCTAGTGTGTGTCTGGAATGTAATGTGTTTAGGGGTGCAGTATGTGTGTGAGGGGTGCTGTGTGTGTATATATATATATATATATATATATATATATATATATATATATATATATATATGTAAGTATTGTGTATGTCTGTTGTGCAGTGTGTTGGGGGGTTCTGTGTGTAGATGAGGGGGGCGGTGTGTGAGGGGGGGGCGGTGTGTGAGGGGGGGGCGGTGTGTGAGGGGGGGGCGGTGTGTGAGAGTGATGTGTGTGAGAGTGATGTGTGTGAGAGTGATGTGTGTGAGAGTGATGTGTGTGAGAGTGATGTGTGTGAGAGTGATGTGTGTGAGAGATGTGTGTGAGAGATGTGTGTGAGAGATGTGTGTGAGAGATGTGTGTGAGAGTGATGTGTGTGAGTGCGTGAGTGCTGTGTATGATATGTGTGTGAGAGTGCTGTGTATGATGTGTGTGAGAGTGCAAGAGTGTGAGAGTGCAAGAGTGTGAGAATGCTGTGTGTGAGAATGCTGTGTGTGAGAATGCTGTGTGTGAGAGTGCTGTGTGTGAGAGTGCTGTGTGTGAGAGTGCTGTGTGTGAGAGTGCTGTGTGTGAGAGTGCTGTGTGTGAGAGTGCTGTGTGTGAGAATGCTGTGTGTGAGAATGCTGTGTGTGATGGGTGAGAGTGCTGTGTGTGTGAGAGTGCTGTGTGTGAGAGTGCTGTGTGTGATGGGTGTGAGAGTGCTGTATAAATGTTAGAATGGATTGTGTGTGTGTGTGTGTGTGTAGGGGGGGGGGGGGTAAATAAACAAATAAAATAACAGGCATTATGTCCGGGGGGGACATAATGCCTGTTATTTTATTTGTTTATTTACCTACCCCCACCCCACACACACACACACACAATATATTCTAACATTTATACAGCACTCTCACACCCATCACACACAGCACTCACACACATCACTCCCTTCTTACCTTTAGCCTGGGACTGGGAGGCGGTGTTCCCTGGTGGTCCTCGTGGTGAGTGAACTCTAGCCTGCGTGCTAGAGTTCACTCTCGCGAGATCCGGTCGTTGCCATGGCAATGCTCCGGATCTCGCGAGAGGAACCCGGGTCCTCTTTCCAGTCTCCCTCCCTCTCTCCCCGCCGGCGGCCTTATTGGAAAGCATGTGGGCCGGTGAGGGAGATCTTTGATGTCCTCACCGGCCCTTCATGTCAAACAGCGGGGCCGGCGCTCGGATAGTGCCGGCCCTGCATAGACCGGCAGGGGAGATCCTGGGACCCAGAGGCCACTGCTGGGACCTCCCCTGCCGGGCTCGGCCCATGGCCACCGCGGCCCACCGGGCATTGCCCGGTGTGCCCGATGGCCAGTCAGGGCCTGGTATCCAGTGACTGCCTTAGGCCTAGGTCTTAGGCAATTATTAAAGATTGATAGGAAAATTCTTCAACATTCTATAAATGTCCCTTGCTGGACATTAATACTTGCTCTATAGAGGTTTACATGAATAGTCTTGGGATATATTGCTCAGCCTTATACATATTCAACACTATAACTATCAAACATAAACAATCATTTTGACATACAGGTGTAGGAAATACAATGCATGGAGTTCAAGTGCTCTTGCTGCAAGTTCTAGAATGGAGCGTGCAGGAAGAATAAAGGTGAAAATAAATGATGAGTAGAAAAAAGGAAGACCCTATAGGTCTATGAGGGAAGACGTAAAATGGCAATGTTAAAAAACCTAAATATATGATGACAACATTAATGGGATGTGTACTTATGTGTACAACATTTATGCTGGGGCGGGGGGGGGGGGGGGGGTGTACATGGCCAAGCTAGGGGATTGTCACTCAAAGTTACAATGCTATTGTGCATGTGCAGTATTCATTCTCCAGTGTCCCACACACAACTGAAAGAAAAGTTGTACCTCAGGAGTGCAATCCCAGACAAGGATTGGTTAAAAGTGAGACAGTTGGATGTTCTTCTCTTGGTCAAATATCAGATAATGTTTTGGAGTGGACTGGAGTGATAAACTCATATTTACTATATATAACAATATATTCAGTTATTAAGAATACCTTTTGCAATATTGGCAAATAAAATAAAAATATACATCTCTATTTAGAAATAAATTGATTGTGTGTGTGTGAAATGGAATTCACTCCAACGTGTAAAGAATAACGGTTGGATTTGTCAAAATGTTATTATTGTATAATAACTGTGCTTACAACATGTCTAACAATGCTAACAGTGTAAGACATATTGTCTTGTTGAATGCTTCCCTGCATATTAAATAGTGTCATTTGTTTGTTTTGTTTTCATTTTAAAGCTAATTTCAGTTTTCAGCTGTCATTCCCATTAACGGAATGGCCTGCGGTATGGTGCTCTGCCCATCACACTTATGTACAGAATATTTTTACATCTATTGTTTTTGTATTATTACACTTTTATTCGCATTGCAGACTACTTTCCACTTCATTTTTTGCTTATATTTCTTGCTTATATACATATTAGGTAAGCAGATGTTACTATGGTAACATTTAATGGTATAAAAAAAAGCGATTCACTGAGATTAAAAGAAGTTATTAAAAATTGTTGATAGGGGTTTAGCTTTTTTTATTTTATTTTCAAAAGTGCTGCTAAATTAACTGATTTTCAGCTATTTCTAAATTTAAAAATAAATTGCCTAGTATAATATCAGTTGGAGAAAATATTAGAACAGAATTAGTATGGATCAATAGGATTTGTAAAAATGATAAATCTATACTAGGTTATTAATATTTTGTTGGTCTGAAGATTTCAATATTTTTGTTACTTGCCAACCTGTAGAGCACTTATGGTCCTCCTTATCATAGAGAAAAACAAACTACATGACACTACCTCATATGTGTGAGTTAGAAAACACACAAAAAACTATCCTAAACTTTCTTGCATCAATGGTGTCTTTGCCACATTTGTGAAATTAATTTGTTTGCCAAAAAAATGTCAAGAGTCTTCTTGCTTTAGACAAGCTCTTTGCTCTGTCATTGTATGGAGCAGAACTATATGATTTTATGCAGAAACACTAGTACAAAATCATGACTCTTGTTCTGCAAACATGGATTTGATTGAGCTCACTTAAGCAATCATAGAGTGTGACTGTTTCTCAAGCTAACTGACCCATGGTAGCAGATATTTATAATACCAAACGCTGTTTTAATATAGCATTTGGCATTAGTTGGCATTAGTTGGCTCTGGACTTTATCAAACCACAGTTTAATTTACGAATCAATCTCTGTGATGATGTCTAAAGTATTTCTTTCAGGCACTTGATCTCTAGTCTGGGCTTTGTTTCAAATATGCTTGAAGCTGTATACATATTCTTATAGGATAAAGTCGATACAGAGAAAAACTTGTACTTGTCATACTGCGTATGGCAGGTGCCTGAACCAGTTCTCTGAAAACACAATAATATTTGGAAGATGCATTTGGGGCACTAGACAGTCCCTCTAAGCAGGGCTGTGATTTTTTTTAATTATAATTTATGGAGCCAAAAGCATTCCGCTGCCCCAGGAGGGCTATTTTCTTTTTTTTATAATTTTCAATTCAGCACTTAATAATGCCTAAAATGTAGTTGTTTTAGGGCTCACTGGCCCAAAATCCCTGAGCCAAATACGTCGAAAAATCATCCCAAAATAGGAAAAAATTACCAATTTCGTCAGAAAGTGTTTATATTGAGTGGCCAAATTTCAGAAAAAATCCAAAATCTGGCTACCTTGACTGAAAAAAAATGTTCTTTCTATGTTTAAGGTTTGAAGGATTCATTCCTAAACTATTAACAATGTACACGTTAAAATCCAGGAATAAAGATGAAGCAAATGAAATTGCAGTGGATGAAGAACAATTAAAATATCATTAAACATCTCTTGTGGCAATTGTTTTGTTTTGCATGATATTATATTTTTAGGATTGCATATAAGAATATTTTATATATGATTTTCTTAGTGTATACCTATCCTGTCAGGTGTTGTGAGAAAATGATTTTACCAATGTGTGCCAATGCGAGTCATGTAACTTAGAGAGAAAACAGGCACATCACTTTGTGGGGCTGCAGACGTGCAATAAAAGGGATTCACATATTTTATATAGAAAAACCTCTATTTTATAGAAAAAGAAAAAACCCCTATTCTCTATATTTTTGGAGAAAAGATTTGTTAAACTTCCTTTTCATAAAAATAAAAATTCCAACACCAACCAATTGGATCATTCATTATGAAATTCAAAAAAACTGCAGTCCCACAATAGTTACCTTTTATGTTTTTATTACCATTTTTATTTTTTTTATTTTTATCTGTATTATTTAATGTTTCTTATTGTATTTTTTTCACATTGACCGTATAAGAAATTGTTCTTTATTCATAGTATTTTTTATGAATGGGAGACAGACCTTCGGTTTATGTTTCGTATTATCAATCCTTCGGTTTTATGTTCGTATTAACCATACATCCAAAAGACATCTGTTTCGTATCACTATGGCACAATTAAGACCTTCGGTTTAACTTTCGCATGAACTGTTTACTCGAATGCCAATAGGACCTTCGGTTTATCCTTCGTATTAACTTTTCATGAATCGGTCTCCTAGCAACGATATAAACAAACTGGTGCTCATTCACACAGAGACTTTTGTTTTACTCTGTCGGATTAACTTCATACGAACGGACACCATAGCTACTGTTTTTTCGAATGGGATGAAGTTATACGAAGTGACTTATGTGCGGACCACACGGGTCGTGTGTATTTTATACACGCATTTATTTTAATTGAAGACTAGTATATAAAGGAGATTTCCTCCAGACTCAAACATCCCCTGAGGAAGTCCCGTCTTTGGACGAAACGCGTTGGGTGATTTTTTGGAACCAAACGAGCCACTATACCAGCTGAGGTGTGTGTGTTTCTTCAAACACACTCGGAAGTCTGAGAACAGCCCCGAGGCGCACGGAGAGCTGTTGCTTACAAGAGACTGGTTACTCGTTTTTTTGGGGGGGGTCGAATTAGAGTGTGGATTAACCCCACGAAGGATTTTTAAACCTTGGATTTGTGTGTTTGCATATTTGGAAATAAAATCCGTTTTTTTACTGCATCTGAGAGTCAATGGACAGCTCTACGACACGGTGGAAGTGATCCCTTGCAGAAGGGCAATTATTATACTGCACATGCTGTTTACATGCTCCTAGTATATTAGGGGCTGCACTTGAGTCATTTTCTTGCAGCTGCTTCTTTAATTTGTTTGCTGTTATCAGTACATATTGCACTATTTGTATGCACTTTGTGTTTTTCAGGTGCTCATTATATCGGACAAATCCGTCTAATTAGGTATATACATATATGTATTGTTTTACAGATTCATTCGTTTATTGCATGATTTTTATGTACAGATTTGTGTTTGATAGCACTAGCACTTTTTTTATTATTATTTTCACAGGTTCTTTCACTTGAAATATCACTTGTTCATCTTTTACTACTATTATATACAGATTGTTTTTCAAGTGTCTATGCACTGTGCGCCAGATTGTACACTTTTTTTTGCACATCACTTTGTTAATGACTTAACAAATGCTGTGCTGCCTCTGTCTACTGGCAGAACATCTAATACATCATTTATATATTCTGCTGCAAGTCTTATTGACACCTCATACATAGTCATCCACTTTCTTTCCTAAAACACTCCTATAAGTTGTGTTAGATTTAAGGTCAGTTAAGCTAATTAATTTTCTGACAGTATTAAGTACACAAAAATATGCATAGAACAATGCTGTAAATATCAGTCTATTGTTTAAATATCATCACTTCGTAAAATATTTTGATTTCCACAACTGAAGTTCAAACCAGAGCCAGGTGTCATAGACTCTGGGATATGTGTAGTGCTTGACAAAAGGCAGCAACTCTGCCCGAAACATCACTATGCATTTGGATTAAAACAATTTTATGATACACTTTACATAGTCCTGAGAGTGTGTCCCTATTTCCGTTTTGCATTCATCTATATGAAGACATGACCTGCAACCGGGCATTTGATAGGTTTGACTTTCAGAGTGCTAATACAGTGGGGAGATACCTTGAACAGATTTTTTCTTTGTTATGCTGCCAGTGTACTGTTGGTGAGGGCACCACCTGTACCTGTTGCCACTGCAGCCTGCAAGGTGGTTTCCCCGGCTCCCTATAAAAGCGGGCCTAGTTGCAGTAGAGAGCCTTGCGACCTCTATCGTTACGCCAGTGCCGCTGTCTTATTTTATTTGAATTTTTTCAAGACCTTTAACTGCATGTGAATGCGAAGTATGCTGCTTGCGACTGAAGTCAATACAGAGGCAACTTGCAATTTCCTCCATTACTTGGTGCGTGCCCTGGGATCATGGTAATTGTGTCAAATTTATAGTTTATATTTATTAAGAATCTGAAACTTGAAATGCCTGTAGTTCTGGGTTATAGTAATGAAAAACAAATGTCATTGTCGTACAATGGAATTTGGCTCAGATATTTTACAATTTGGCTCTGAAGCATAATCAGGGATTAGTCAGAGTTCAACTCTGTAAATGATTATGTAGCACTTATGGTGCTGAACATGTTAGGATGTGTCCATAGTATTGCAGAAACTAAATATGACAATCTACAGGTTTTAAAATGAATTCCTAAAATAGAACCTTAATAATCTCTTTGGTATTATTTGTGAGAAGTATCGCCGTTACTTAGGAAATTGTTTTTCAACTAACAAATGAAAATAATATTTAACTCTTCTAGGAAGGTTATGGTTTATGAGCGAAATACAAAACACATTTATAGAATACAAGCATTTATGCACTTAATGTTAATTAACAATGTGGTCACTAATCATAGAATATTTACATCCAGAAATTATGATATATATATATATATTTCTGGATGTATATGTAAAATATCCCACTATATATATATATATATATATATATATATATATATATTTATATATATATATATTTAATGGAAAATAAATATATAAATATATTTATAAATATATTTATGGAATATATATATAATGAAAAATAAATGTTTTTCAAACATTCTGTTCAATTATAAAATATAAGATTGAAGGGCTTTATCAAATCTGTTATCACTGAAGATTCTGTATATAGAAATCTAACTTAAGAAAAAAGGTTATAACCTTCCATCCAACTGTATAGGTATGTTTTGTCTGCCAGATTTAAATCTTGACATATATCCTTTATCCACTGTGTTAAGTGATGTAGATTCTGCTGACCATAATTTATATGTTTCGTAGAACTATATATAACTCTATGATCTTGCAGAACAAATACTAGCACAATGATACAGCATTTAATATAAAACAAGAAATCAAATGGATATCTGCTTATTTTTAGTTATGCTGCTCCTTTAAAACACATTGCAAAAAGCAGTAATTTTGTGACTATTTTGTTCCCCTTTCATCATACTACATTCAGAACATACCTCTTTTAGAACCAATACACATTTCCCGGGTCCCACTGACTGAGGTAGTTCTGCAATCCGTCCTTTATTTAAATAGGGCCCTGAAAAGCAGCGGTGATTGATGTACAGCTGGGGGCAGCCATATTTCCCATTGGTGGTTCCTAGATGGAAAAAAAACTTTATTAGTTTCCAATGTGGTGATTGCATATCATGCTTCCCTTATCTGGATGAGGACAGTGAATTCACAGTTGTGAAAACAACAATGAACAAAGTAGGCTCACTGTAGACATTGCAGCAAACCCAAACGTTTGGCTTGTGGTCAGTTCAAGCCAAATCTACACAATTTTGCCCGAATTGAAAACTATAATGTTATCTGGTCTCAGATCTATAATAATTATTTAGGGCAAAACAGATTGTGCATTAAAAAATGGAAGGCTCAAAAATATTTCTCTCTGTCTATCTTCTATCAATATAAATAAACATAGTCTGTATGACTTATTGGGCTAAAAGCTCCATCACCGCACTAACATATAGATTTTGTTTTGAACAATACATTCAAAAGATATTATAATATTTTTTACTTGCCGATTTAAAAATAAGATAACAGCAATAAATAACCTAATGCTTAGATGTTCATATCCATATTAGAAAATAGTTAATTTTCAGTAAGGTTAAGAAATATATATTAAATGCCACATAATTACTGTAAAGGAAAGTGTGATAACAAATAGTTTACCTGTTGTTGAATAATTATCTGACTGAGGGAAAGGAGAAGGGTCTTGAGGTATTTTATCCACAGGCACTGAGGATGGTAACCTGTCAAACAAAATAATTCATAAATAATATTTAATAGTACTGTACATAACATGGTCATTCCTACTGTTCTAACTCTATAGAATTGTTATGTTTTGATATCAGGAAGTTTGTAAAGATATAATATTAGTTATTTCAAGTGCTTCTGCCCTCCCTTTAATGCATGGGGCCGGGGGCTGCCCCAAGTGTCCCTGGTCCCTATAGAACATTTGGGGCCGGGCACTGCACTTAGGGGCAGTCAATATATGGGGCCAGAAGATCCCCCAAGAGCCCCCAGCCACCCCAATAGCCATGGGGGTGAGGGATGAATCAAAAGCAATGGATGTAATATAAGACTGTACCAGAAACGTTTAAGAGAGAGGTGGGGGGAGAAAGAGGAATGCACAAAAACACAAGCAACTACAAACTTCAATAGGCAGTTCCCTTTGCCTTGAATGGAATAGACTGGCTAGTTAGATAGATTGAAGTGAGTGCTTATGAACATACAAAACACATAAAATAAAACAATGATTTAATGGCTAACCAATTTGTAATAATAGGTAAAAAAAAAAAAAAAAGATTCAGTACACATATATTTCCAAAAGTGGAAAGGAGACCTGGCACGTTTGGAGTCGTTTTGGCCCATCTTAAATAAATTTGTTAACATTTTAAAATGCTTATCCTGCAAACCTCTGCTACCCTAAGTTGCCCAGATAGGGGGATGAGATCAAACCTGAAAAAATAGTGTGCAATGAAAATGACTGCGCACAATCCTGACACAAAGAGTGCACCTATGGCTGAAAAGAGTTGCCTAAATAAATGTCCATCAGTGATCACCAATGCCTTTTATTCTTCATCGTCAGCCCATGGAATGGGGCCCTCAAAAAATAATCCACTTAAAAGATGGAAAATAAAAAAATAAAAAAACAACGCATTTGACGCTGATTGAAATCTGATTTTGAAACGGTTTTTCCTTCACAATTTTTTGTATGGTCCCTTTCCCTGGACCGAAGATGAGGTATTGAGGGCATTGACGATCATCAATGACATTTATTACGGTAATTTTTTACCATTTGTGTGTCAAGAAGATGGATTTTCACTGCACCCAAAGGGTGGGGTTTTTATTCCAATATTAATCTCATCCCACCTGGGCAACTTAGAGGTAGGGAGGTAGGCAGGGTAATTGTTTTAATATTGTCATATGTATTTGTATCCTTTCTTATATTATTTATAATAATTTTCTCCAGCAAGTCTATCAAGCACGATCCTATAGTTGGTAGAGTTGCAGTACAATTCCCACAAACCTATAAAATATGGCAAATTTACTAATAGACACATTGGAAATGACAATACAGCAACACAAATTCTGCAGGAAAAGTTTGGCAAAATTTCTATGTCAAACCCACATTTGCTTTGAAATTATTATTTATTCATGAGGTTTTTTAAAACGAAGTATTTTCCAGGCCACATAATAGAAAGTCATAGCACCTTGATATTAAAGATACAGTAAATAAAAAAATAAAAACTTTAGTATGTTTATTAGTGGGTCTTGGTTCAGCAAAGCTCCAGTAGGGGATTAAAAGCAGAGCTCCAAGCATGGTTAAACACAGTGCATCAGAAGGCATCATCATCATCATTGCATTCCAAAGGTTGGCAGGGTTCATTACTGAACCCTTACAGCTACCAATCCATGCCAACGACAGGGAAACCCTTATATTAATGAGAAACTAAAGACTAAGAAACTCCACATGTAACCTGGCATGGAGGGCTGCATGCAAAATGTTAGGGTTGAGTTAACTCTTCCTTTGTTGTAAGTAATGGACTAAATATTCCACAATCTGGTAATGTGTATGTTAAACAGTGCTCTTTAAGCCATGTGCCATTAGCCCTTGTGTAGTAGAAACAAACAAAAGGTATTTCAATTATTAATCCTTGGTACCAGGTTCCTGTAAATGCTCCTAGGATTGTGCGATTTGAGCTTATTTAATTTAAAAACAGTATAATGCGATTAGAGTAATTATTGAATCAGCACTATAAAAACCACTGTGTTAAACCCATCTCCACATACAGTAGACTAAATAACTATTTTGTGAAATGATCCCATAATGGTAGGCACATAACACTAAATTCCAACATTAATGATCCATTCAGTATAAACCAGTTTCTAGCAAGCCTGATACCAGCATTGCCAAACTGACTAAACAGAAGACACCATTGCCAGAGAAGCGTCTCTGTTCATTTCCTGAGCTCTCAATTCAATTTTTTAGCTTTACAACATCAATAAAACTACCATTAAAATCAGCAACACAACACTAATTCCACCCTGAAAAGTTATATTTGCGTTTTAATGATGCATGTAATGGATGAATATCTAGTTTATGTGTTTCCTGACATTAATGCCAAGTTTAATGAAAAAGGCACTAGAGACACAAACCATTAATGTACAGGGGCTGTTTGTTAATAGGGCATAAGTCTGTTATTAAACTGCTTGCTTATAGAAGATAAAGTACTCTTAACATTTAATAGCTGACAATAATTATATTCATCGAATTCTATAAACAGGTTACGTGAGCTGGTGAACTATCAAGATGCTCAAGATCACAAATGTTTCCTTATGTCAGAGTTGCTTACATTCTGTTTCCATCTGGTACCTACTGAGATCTTAAAGTGCAGTCCTCTATTTTCTTCTCTGCTTACCTTTTCCAGCAGTGATTCATCACTTCTTCCCTTCACTAACCCACTTAGTGTGGATGATAATGGCATTAAACTGAGTTATCATAACTTGTCATTGTCTATGTCTGTAACTTTATTGTAAACAGAAAAGCAGAATGGACCTAACATTTAAAAATCTCTGCAGAAATCCATATTAAAAATCAGTAAACAATTTATAAACAATGAAAAGAACACTAGATGTCCAAGCAAGGTAAGCTAATTGTTTCTTTAAGTGCTCAAATTTCAAATCCAAAAAGTCCACGTATCATATTGCTTGGGGCTTTCAGTCAAGTAGGAAATACAATATATTTTTCTTTATGACTATAACATTTGCAGTTCAAACATCAAGGCTACACTGACTATTATCACTAGTAAAGTGAAGACCTGTAGAAAGAAGCACAGTTATCATATTCTGGTGACTAGAAGAAAAAGTATGCCATTTAACTTGCCACAGCACCCATTCCACTCACAGGAGTGCCCTGGCACCTATTCCAATCCCAGGACTTGCACCAGGACCCAGATTGCACTCACAGGACTTGTCCCTGTACCTTGGACTTTGTAACACTCACTGGTCTTGCCAGAACACCAAGATTACGCTCATAGGACTTGCAACAGCACACATTGCACTCACTGGACTTTGCCCCAGCAGCAATTGCACTCTCAGGACTTTGCCCCAGCAGCAATTGCACTCACAGGACTTTGCTCCAGCAGCAATTGCACTCACAGGACTTTTCCCCAGCAGCAATTGCACTCACAGGACTTTGCCCCAGCAGCAATTGCACTCACAGGACTTTGCCCCAGCAGCAATTGCACTCACAGGACTTTGCCCCAGCAGCAATTGCACTCACAGGACTTTGCCCCAGCACCAATTGCACTCATAGGACTTTCCTCCAGCACCAATTGCACTCAAAGGACTTGCGCCAGCACCACTTGAACTCACAGCTGCCTGCCATATCTCGCAAGCCAGTGCATCTGGTGTCCCCTCGTTTTGCGCCCTATACTATCGCCCCTATGTCCAGCCCTGCTGGTTTGCGGGTAGCAGTTTTTTTTAAAGATTTTATTCTAAAAAATGCTACCCACAAACCCAGATATTTTTTTTGTACATTTTAAAAACCTGCCCAGATAGACATTTAATTCCTCTAATAGAGAACATGGCTGGGTAAAAGAAGACGCATAGCAACCCAAATAGGGCAACTCCCCCTATATACTTAGCAGTACACTAAATGTATTTTATAAAAGCTTTTTATTCTATTTTTATTAAAAGTCAGGTCTCAATTAGCCTTAGCCATTCTTTCCTATGTCATTTGAAAAAGACAGAAATATTTGAAAAGTTTTGAAATACACTGTCAACATGTAGTTTACATGCAAGCTTTCCCTTAATAGCAGAGTTGCTCTCATGCATGTTAATGTATTTTCATTTTGTTTATACACGGTTATTCTTAATGTTTCAGTTGTTTTATACTGAAAACCTGAAGACTGTCAGCAAGGGACTTTAGAACATTTATGTTGTGCGTTCTGGTATTCCTTATCTGCTGTATTAAAGCCTTTTATTTTTGTGTGAGTGTGTATTATGTGTGTGAATTATCCAGCCTCCTAAATTGACACACAATAAAGGAATAAAAGGAAATATCTTCAGTCAAGCTATTGACTTTTCTCTTGTTTTCAGCAATTATTCAACAACACATGGTTTAACTTCAATTTAGTCCATTGATATTCTCGAAGTAAAACACCCTGTCATGGATTCCATGTTGTTTTGAATTATAACAAAAAGAAAAGCACCGGGCTGTGCAGAGAATCTGGCAAATATGCTAATATGATCAAACACAATCTGTGCCAGTAATGTTTTTCAGACAAATAAGCCTTTGCCAATTTCTTCCTTTGATTGTGCTTTTCCAAATAATATTCAATGTTAAGTAGTATATTTAGCCCTAGAAACCTACTCAGATTTGGCATTGTATCATCCACAACTATACTGATGTTACATATAATATAATTTTATTGATGCCTGCTGCTGGTACACTTTCACTGCACTTGAATATCAATAAAAAAAATGTAATTGGTAGAAGGACTTACTGTTTCTCTGGCTGAACCACAGCAATCATTTTTTTCTTTTTCACTGAAAAAAAAATAATCATAAGGTATGCATTAAAGTGAAACCTCATTTGAAAATATATACTCATACAATATACACAATAAATATTATATATTATAATATATTATACAATACATAGTATTATAGTATGTGAAATGCTAAACAATGTGTTTTAAAGCAGTGCATTGCAACCCATCTAAATGCGAGAGAGATGCATTGTGACACTCGGTATATACTCATATTGCATGGAATTGAGCAAAGCTAGATAGAGGAACATCTTATGTGCGCTACAAGACAGCTACTCTTTAATTTTTAAAACCAATTTATTTCTTGCTAGATTGTTCAATGTGCTATTTTGAAAATCTAAACTGTTAGTGAGTCTAAAATGTATAAAAGTTTAATTACATGGGGATGTTTAATTATACATGGAGAAAAAAAAAAAGGACCAATTTATAATAACCTAGTGAATAATCCCCACGGTGCCAAGTAGGAGTGCAGTCTAGTGTATATATATTGCGCAACAGCTGTACAAAACATTCTATATGATGGGCAGCCTTACAATATCAAGTATGGTTGAACTACAACTCCTAAGATTCTCAGAGAGCTCTTGGCCAGACCAATGTGGTCTGAAGATGATTGTTTGTAATCCAACAATTGCTAGACTTGTACAGGCCAACTAACCCCTCTGCCGTGGAGCAAATGGATCCGCAATAGTTCTTTATTGGTAACAAAGTACCTATTGTGTTTCACTCGTGGCATGTATTATTACATTTACACTGATACATGCCTTAACATTTATACATACATGCACTGGCAATGTAATGTTTAGGATTAAAATGTTGGCTCTACTTGTCCCGGAAGAATTCATAATATTCACATTCTTCTGAATGGTTGAAAATGGAAGCAATCACCAGTGTAATGGTGCTATGGGTGTAACTGCAGAAGTATAGATCTTGGTACATATGAATAATTTTGTTGAGATACCTAAGCCCAATACTTAGTCTGTGATCAGTAATGAGTCTGCTTGAATGATTCACTGAGCACAATAAACAGTGTATGTAATTACATAACAGCTTTGCGAGCTATTGCCAAAATGACAGTCTCCCATTTGCTTGTGTCGTATGGTCTTGCCAGGCTGTGTCTGCTTAGCATGAAATATCTGAGAGTATTACTGCCACTTGCAGGAGACATTGGGAAGGCCTAAATTAGCCACATTGCTTTGTAATTTACAATGGAATTTGAAATCAACAATTAAAATCTGCTTAATGCCACAGTTAACTTCCTTGTAACGACTTGGTTATAAAAGCTGAAAAAAATATGTTGTTTAATTTGTAAATGACTCTTTGAAGTCTATGCAGGTTGGAAATGTTTGTGAATTGTTCACAGTGATGCTATTTTATGTAGCCTGCTTTATTGAGCAGTTATACAAGTTGCCAATACAAACAGCATAAATTCTTCTGCTGAAAAATTCTACCAAAGACATTTCCAGAGAGAAGTTCCATTTTGAGTGGCTGGATATTTGTGGCATTGTTTTCTGGCTGCACATATTCACAGATTGATACACAGAAATTGGTATTCACTAGTTTTCACTTATTTGCATCTAAAAAATTAACACTATTTTTATTATAATTTTGAAAGCATTAATCGAAGACTTAGTCTCCAAATGACTCATTAGGCCAGTGGTTCCCAAACTTCTTCGATTCACGGCTCGGTTAGTGCATCAGGATGTTTCCAAGGCACCCAAAGTCAGAACATATGCCTACTTAACAGTTGTGTTGCACAGTTGGTGCGGTTAGATTGTTTAAGACGTATTTCTTTAACTTAACCATGGCATTTTAGAATGTTTTGTACTTTATTATCCTGTGTCAGCGCTGGTATGCCAGTACACATTTTTAAATAAAGAATATGATATTCTTTTTACTCGTGGTGAACTGCATCACAGACTGATATTTTGCAGAAACCAATTTGTTGCACATTACCACAATATTTTAAATAATTCTAATGTAAACTAACCATTTTAGCAAAATATTGTATTATGTTGATTATTGGAGGTGTATTTAAGTCTCATAAAGGCTAAAGGGATTTTGATAAAATTAGAAAATGGACAGCTATTTGACAGATGCATTTCAATATATAGATATTTTCAATAAATTTAAATGTAAAATTATGCACTTGGAAAAGATAAACAAGAATAAGTAGGAACGCATATGCAATAACTTGTTCCAGTGTGAAGCTGGAATCCAGTGACCTTCTAGAAACACTTCCAAGAGGTATTTTTATGAATAAAACAAATATGAATTATTAATTTTGTGGGTGGCCAAACTAGTGCAATACCATGCTGGTTTGTGCTATTGAAGCTTGTTCCTTCTTGTCCAGTGATATTCTTCACAGCATGGCCATCTTTGTGGACTACCTATTGGTTTGCTCCATTTACACAAGTGTAAAACTTGAGAAGCTATTTGGCACATTTTTAAATAAATATGTCTTATTAAAGGATCATTTTAATGGGCAATGGTGCTGTTGATGTCATCTTTTATTAGTCATTAGCGGCAAAACAAAGGTTTTACACACATATATATATATATATATATATATATATATACATACATATTTTAAATAAGCACTGGGAGAGAGGGAGAGATGGGAACAGGCAGTGATTGGAATAATTATAACAGGCAGTAAAGCCTGCAGGGGATGCATCAGCAAACCCAGAAATCAGGGTTCGAATTCTGGAAGATCATGACAATTGTGTAATGCATATATATTGTATAAATATGTATACGCACTAATTACAGTCTTGGTGCAATACACTTACCAACAGCTTTAAGAGGGGTGTTAAGTGGATAGGAATTTGCTTCACACCACCCAACAGGGAAAATATTCATGGATTCAACATCAATGATGTACTCTGTGATTGGCTTCTGTAAACCTGCAATACATATGCAAAGGATTTTAGAAGTGTGTGTCAATAATGGCTACAGTTTGTACATTTCTTTCAAGTGCTTATCACAGTAGTTTTTAACTATACCTAAAAATGTATAACAACTAAGGCACCCAGAAGCACTGTATGTTTCTTTGGTACTATAACTATGCCTAGTGAAACTCATTCTTGGAAAGGTAAAGCTAGAGTAAGGTGGAATAATGCCTACTACTTGTGAAGCATAACAGTTATTAAATAGTGAATTATATTAATAATTTTTGTATAGATTGGAATACATTTTATTATTTTACTTATATCATAGATTTATCAAGATGGTCTGTAGAGTATTTCACACTTTCATAACAGATATTTTTTTCAAAAGTAACTATATGGATTTGATATCTTTTTTTATTGAGGAAATATATAAGTAAACACAACATTACATAGTATATATACTGCAGAGTCACTAAGATTAATTGTGACAACAATTAAACAGCTCCGCACACTGTTTTCCCTTAAAGGGATTGTATCACCTAACATTTTTTAACTGTGACTGTTAAGCATAAAAAAAATATTGAAAATGATCTATACATTATTTTGGAAAATAAGCAAGCGCCTAAATTAGAAAAATGTGTTTTAAATGTATCGGTATAGTCTCCTGCTTATGACATCACCTGAGGCTTGATATGCAAATTACCTGGTTTTCAATTTGAAATGTGTAATTTGTGTATCAAGCCACAGGTGATAAACTGGAGACTCCACACACACATTATTCTCCTAATTTATATATAATGCATATGCAATTCAATTATGCGAACACAATGTATAGATCATTTTCAATCAATTATCATTCTCTACCTCCACTGTATAAGCAGTGTTTATGTGATACAGTGCCTTTATTTATTGGTTTATATTTTTTGTTTATATACTAAATTATTTGCTTAACACTTTAGTATTTGAGTTATGGTATATACTTGTGGGTTTTATTCATGGAAGTGAGAATTGCAGGTAATTGAGAAGGGAATTTCAAACTCAAGGCCAAAGTAGCTGAGTTTTTAACATTAGGGTTACGGAATTGTTCCAACTTGCCACTTTTTTCAATTCCCTTTTTAATTACCTGCAATTCTCTCTTTGATGACTAAAGCCCACAGCTTAGTATTTTTGTTTTTGGAAGGGTTTTGTGAAATGCACACTATTATTGCTAGCTCAATATAGACTTACATATTGATACTTTTATAGAATAGAGTTTAACTTACTTTGTGCCTTTATGCCCAACAAGTTATTTATGTGATATATACAGATGAGTGAAAATCATGTCCTGTCAAAGTTCATATTTTGCTTAATACTGAGATATCCAGAAGGATGGGCAATACATTGGCAATGTACTGAATACTATGCTCAAAGGAGTACAGCTTCGTTTTACCTGTAATACTGTATATTTACAGAACAATACCGAGAAAACCTACTTGTAGAAAATGTACACTGATAGAATGTTCCTGTTCTTCCAGTTTTACCTCAGTGCACTGTAATGATTGCTTCTTTTCTATGAATATATTTTAAGTCATCTCTAGCTATGAGATAGTCTAAGAATAGAGGCCAGTTTGTTGAAGAGTGAAACACAAAAACACCCCATTGCTTCTACAGAAAATGAGTTCAGCTAGTACTTCAGAAACATGGTTAAGGGACTCTAGAAACAAATAATTTTGCAGCACCGCCAAAGTTAATATCAAATAAAACTACTAGAGAAGAGCAACATTTTCTGTTCTTCCTGTTCTGACCTCAGCAGAAACAGCTGGGGTGTATTTGGTCTCATGGTAGCACACCATTCAATCTGCATTATACTAAAACCACAACATCCTTTGTTGTTGGAGTTTGTATTATGTTTACTTATTTTTGTCTTCAACCTTTTTACTGTCAATAGATCTATCCTTTGGATCAGTAAAAGATTTGATTGCTTTGATGGACTCACCTGTGTCCATGCAGGCCTATTGTACTAAAAATGTACAAACACAGTGCATTTAAATACTTTACTGCTAAAATAAAAATGTCATAAACAGTGTTTCTAAATTTCAGGGGGGAGGGGGGGGGGGAGACATGTGCAATGTCCAAAAAACATTTACAAGCACTTTAAAATTTTATATCCTATTTGCTCCTAAGTCTATATCACTAATTAATCCTAGAATTAATTGTGGATACATTTAGTGTGTCTGTCATTACTGCCTTTGTTGGTAGTCTGTTCAGTAAATGGATCATCTTCCCTTTGTAATTGTTCTCTTAACTACTTACTAAAGTATAACAGTTAATGCCAAATTATTTTTCTCTTTCCTTTTCTTTTCCAAAGCCAAACTGACGAATGTCAGATTCAGATTGAATGTTTGGCTCCTGGATTTTTAATACTGCAGACTAGACTTTTGAATTTGCATAGATTAGCTTGGTTTTGTATCAGACATAAAAATTAGTCTAGTAGACTAATTCAGACATGGAGTCAAATATGATACAGGCAATGGCAGATTGAAGGCTTTCCTGTTATTCCTTCATTTCTGCTCACATTTGTGCCTTAGTAAAACTATTCCAAATGTCTACGTTGATTTTTTTTGCACATCAAGAGCAGCAATAAGAATGCACGATGCATATGATAAACTAGACTAGAGTACGTGATTTTACTCCTTTTTGTCCTTTTTGTACATTTTAAATATGAAAGGCCATTTCTCTCTCTTTTACATCATTTTTCAATAATACTTCTATGAATCTGTACTTCTTTGAGCTACTATTCAAAATATATCATGTAGTGTTTGTCTAGAAAACAAAGCCTGGATATGTTAGTATGCCAATGGAAATATGAATGAGAAGGCAAGCGAGATTTCTAAGATTAATGCTAAGGAGACTGCCCATGTGAATTGAATAATTACAAAAAAGTAGGAGTGATTGTAAAGGAAAATGCTATTGCTAAACTAAGCAGTTAGAAATAATTAAATTTAATTAGGAAGGAGTAGGTAGACTGTGAGAAGGGGGGAGCAGTAGATGTCAGCACTGGAGTAGAAGAGCAGGTAAGAGGAGCGCAGATGTTGCTGAAGATTCATTTGTAAGCAAAACAACATCTTAGTTGCTTGTACCAACACACTGGACCAAGACAAAAGGCAAGTATGTAAATCCTTTACACAATCCAAAGAAGTGAACTATCAGTCAAAGATCCATTATGCTACTATGATTATTAATACATTTGCAAAGTGACCAGTTAATGTCACAGCAAGTGAAACTGTGAATGTAAAGTGGATCTTAATTACGGATTTAATTAGGTGCAAATCCTACAAATGTGGAATTTTGTGAAATCATCTGGTATGTACCTTTTAATATAATAATCACATCAGCAGTTTACACCTCTACTAACATTTAATAGTGAGCTGTTAAAAGATGCTCTTCAGGGATTTAAGCACCATTAGTGTCCACACAGTGGGAGTCCATTACTTATGAGTTGTTAATGGAAAGAATTGATTTAACTGTTTCATTTAACACTTTTCCATGCATCCTTGCTTTTTGCAGGCCATTAGAAATAATGGACCTTGCAGTATGGTGTTGAATATTCTGCTCAGTACATGTCAATTTACTTATATATATCTTTTTAAGGTTTGTCTGGAAAAGAACAAGTATTTTAAATGCATTTGTCCATTTTCCAAATGTTTTCTACTTGAAAGATAATATTGTGAATCCCCTCTCAGTTTTGGTGAGTTACTTGAAACTAGTCTGTATTTCAGAGTAATTAAAGAAAAACACATTTGTCTCTATTCATGAAAATGTTATCAGCCAAAAATAGTGGTTTATATAACATAGAATGTGTCGTAAGATAAGAACCATCCCATGCCCAATTTTCTAAATCCTTGTATTAGTCCCCAGTTCCCCATCACATAGAATGTGGCAGCAGATAAGAAGAAAAGTTCTGGGTTAGCAACAAAGAAACCTGCTTTTCCTGCAGATTGTTCCCCAACTGATTGTTCTAAATAAACTTCTATATTCAGAATTATCATTATATCTTTTCTACACAAAAAGAAACAATGTGATCTCCACATTTCTTCCCAAATAATGTAGATCCTTGCATATCCTCCTCTTCCATGGTATAGCATCATTTTTTTGTTACATTAAAGATTAAAAATGTACAATACCTTTTGAAAGAAAAATTATTAACATTATATATTTATCATATATTTATTAATACCTTCAAGATGAAGCCACAATAATCTGCCTTTTACTTTAGTCACAGAAGCAACACAGATTTCACATGGATTATTTGGGTTGACTGCTTCAAGCTTCATGTTTTTTGTAAAACCACGAGAGTTAGTCGTCTGAAATAGAACAGGTATTCTTTTTAGGAAACAAATAACAAAGACAAATATATAGCTGCCAATTTAAGAACACACGGAGATAGTATAAACCACTGCAAACAGTTGCAGCAAACTGTTCTTCATTTTATGGGTGAAAGATTTCATGTTCTAGCCCTTAACAGGAAGTGACACATGCTGTTCCTCTTCATGTAATCTAATATAGCTATGCAATTTGTGGTTTTGCATTTTAATACCAGAAAGTTTTTGTTTGTTTTATGCTGGATACTGAGGTCAAATGGCAATTAGGTATTTAAATGAAGCTGCCAAAAATCCTGCTATTCTGGTGAAAATAATCTCACAGATACATGGATTCTTGTTTCTAAAAGATAAACCATTGCAATACTTTGATACCTGGGGGATACATTTTGCTGGAGGTATTTAAAGATTGTGTGGTAGCAATTTAAATCACACATTAAATGGCTATTTGTAAATACATTTTCTGATAAAAAGTCATAGACAGTAGAAATTATTGGGCCTATTCACTAAAATTTGACTTTGGATGTTGACTCCAAAGTCAACCTCCAAAGTTTGACTTTGAAACCAGAGTTTGACTTTGAAAAATAATCTTCCCCACTGAAAGTAATGGGAGGGGAAATTATCAAAGCTATTTTTGATACTAAGTCAAATTTGGCACCTGAGTTTGACTGTGTCAAAAAATCGCTTCAATCATTTTGCCTCCCATTACTTTCAAGGTGGAAGATTTGAACCTGGATTTTTTTCCTAAGTCAAACTTGGGTTACAATTTTGACCTTCAAAGTCGAATTTTAGTGAATACACCGATATAAGTAAAAAAACATTCCAGGAGAAAGAAAATCGCAAATCCTGGTGAGGAAAGTAAACTTAATTTCTAGAAAATTTTAGACAAAGAATGATATGCATTATTTAAACAAACAAATACAATCTAATTTGTAGCTTATTTGGTAAAGAACTGCAGTAACCAGGGTTGCAGGTTCCTATCCCTGCATGGTCAACTCACCACTTTATCCTTTTGGAATACAAAGGAATACATTTAAGCTAGGTAACAAGAACATCTATTACTCAGCTGCCGATTGAGTTAATTCTAAGAGCATGTGATCCATATTTTTACAATATGAAAATAGTCAAATACAGAATAACAAAATATTTTTTAAACAAAAAGATGATTTTCTGGGAGGAAAAAAAAGGGTCATATCACATGAGCCCATAATCATGCACCACCCTTATAGTTAAAAAGCCTCTTGAACTACTTCAGAGAAACTATAAGTGTCATTTTACTCATTTATCAGTGTCGAACAGCACATATAAATGATCTGCAAAACAAAATTCTTTATGGTCGTGTTATACTTGGTTTTCAAAATATGATTGTTTTGTTTATATCATTAATAACATTACTCCCATTAGTTTTAAATGTCCAAACCTTGTCCGAAATTACTGCTTTAATCATATCAAGTGTTGTGTGATTAATTTCTCGGCTTTAGCCATTTGATGTTTTTAGTGGGAACTAAAAATGTAATTTGATGACTTATGAGTTCTAAAAGTGTCTTTAGTGTGTTGTGTTATGTACTTAAAATAATAATTATATGCATGTTGAATTTTGCCTGCCCTATTTTGTTGAATTGGTATGTTCTACGATCACTATCATGATTGTACCAACACTCAGAATTGTTCATGCCCATAAGTGAATTTAAATAATGGGGGCATCACAAGGAGGGTGCATGTAGAATGTGTGTTGCATGCATTGGCTAGTCCCTGTGTCTTTCTATAGAGATGCATTAAAACTTGTGCATGTATTCATCTCCAACCTTATTAGCTGTCCCCATGAATCTCAGTAGGAGCTCTGTGGCCTCTGTAAGATGCCTGAGGATTTAATTAATTTTGAGTACTTTAGTAATTTTTGTACTTTACTGTAGATAGAATAAACATCTGCCAGCTTCTCAGAATCAAGACTCCCATAATGCTTAGCCACTAGAAAAAGCAGCATCATGGGAATTTTAATCTGCAGCAATTAGATGGTCTACAAACAGTGTATCCATGAACAATGTTTTCTCTTTTGTGGCAAATAACTTTAACTTAAAACCATCTAAGCCTGCAATGTATACACGGATCAGCCATAACATTATGAGCACTGACAGCTGGGAAGCCGACAAAAGCAGTATGAAGCTTTGGGCAATGTTCTGCTGAGAAACCATGGGTCAGGCCATTGTTCTGGACATTACTGGACACTTGCCACCTATGTATGAATTGTTGAAGACCATGTATTCCCTCGTGGAAACGGTATTCCATGATGGCATGGCCTCTTTAAGCAGGATAATGCAGCCTACCCAAAGCAAAATTTATTCAGTAATGGTTTAAAGAACACAACACTTAGTGTTCCCCAGATCTCAATCCAATCGAGAATCTGTGTGATGTGCTGAACAAATAAGGCTGATCCATGGAGGCCCCACCTCACAACTTACAGGACATAAAGGATCTGCTTCTAACGTCTTGTGCCAGATACCACAGCACACATTCCGAGGTCTAGTGGAGTCCATGCCGCAAAGGGTCACGGCTATTTTGGCATCAAAAGAGGACCTACACAATATTAGGCAGGGGACAACATTTAAGCTACCTTAAGTTTATTTGCATTTTATAGATTTATGTTAATGCCACTTTTTTGAGAGTTTGTTTTTAACTTATTACATTTTGTAATTTTTTACTCCTGACAATCTGAACTATAGTTGTTTCTTTTTCTATGTTCCTGTGCCTTTCTGATGTTTTGGCTGACTGGTGTGTGTAATCTCCAGAGTTGTTAGAACTGTGATACTAGAAATGATCAAAAAGACTCCAAATCAAAAGTAAGCTTTTGTCTTTTAAAACCATTGGTACTAAAACTACCCTTCCACTTTGGTTTACTTATGTAAATATTTAATGTTGTTGACCTTTAATGTCATTTTGTTTATTTCAGCATATTCATTTTTACGGTATGCTCTAAGGCAGGAAGTGCCTATCCAGTCCCTGATTCCGGTTTTCTCTAATGAGTCATATAGAAGTTAGTTCTCAATTAAACAAACAATTCCATGAGGAGAGGCTAAATGTATTTTATTATATACCTAAAAGAAAAGTGAAAAGCTATGACATTGGGCACTATTCACTAAAAGGTGAATTGCAGGCGAGTTGAGGTGCAGGGACAAACCTGGTGAATTTCTTCAGTGGAACTCATCAGGTTTGTTCCTGCCCAGTGTGTAGATAAACTGGTGAGATGAACTGTTCAGCTGACCTCAACTCACTTGCAACTCACCATTTTGTGAACAGTCCCCATTAAGATATTTAGGATTACAATGAAACTATCTGAGATGGTATCTCTACCATAGTGTAACAAATGGTAAGAAAAATAGCTAAATGGCACAACTTCCCTGTTGTGATTCACAAATAAAGAATGGAGGACTAAAATGGCACAATATGTGAGCAGACTGTATATAATTATCCCAATGTGGAACATGGAAGTTCCCCATTGATCCAATTACTATACCACCTCAGACCACCCTTGGCTCAGAATCCGAAAACTGCTGGCAGATTCTGTCCTCTGTGCTTAAACTGTGTTATCCAGTTTGCTTACTGAAGTATATTTAGATGATTTTGATATCAGGCAATTGATCAATTGACTACAAAATATAAACAAATGAAAAAAAGGAAAATGACATCATGAGAAAATAAATATTTACATTCTCATAAATATTGAGTAATGTAACGGAATGTGTAGTTGTAATCAAAACTGCTTCATTAAAAGTGAGAAAGATCAGGAACATGTTTAATAGTTTTTGTTATGCACAGGAAAGGAAATATTTATGACCTAATACATATTAAATAATGTAACACAACATGTGGTTGTATTTAAAACTACTATAAAAGTGATAGAGAGAAGGAACAATTTGCAATTTCACTTTTATTGATACATGCACATATAAAACTGTGTAAATTTGTACTTCCTCATCAAATAAAACTGTGCTGATTTTTATAGTGATATTTATAGAGCACTTGTCAGATCTAGTGCAAAGAGAGTTTTCTCAGTGTGTGTTTACAATGCATCTAAGAGGGAAATATCACACATAGAGGTCTGATGGGCGAGTCTAGGTTTGGCGGCTGCCAGGAGAATGATGTTATGGGACTGTTTGTCAGGGGCTGTGCTAGGTCCCTTACTTCCATTGAAGGGGAGTCTTAATGCTTCAGCATACAAAGACATTTAAACAATGCTGTGCTTCCAATTTTGTGGGAACCGTTTGGGGACGGCACGTTTTTATTCCAGTATGACTGTGCTCACTGACCACAGCCCCACTGAGAACCTCTGGTATTAACTGGAACATAGATTGACCTCACAAATGCTCTAGGTAAAAGCTACACAGAAACACTCCAAACACTTGTGCAAAGCCTTCTCAAGGCTGCAAAGGAGGGAACAATTACATATTAATTTCTGTGTATTTACAATGCAAAGTCATAACAATCCCTGTTTGTGTAATGGTCAGGTGTCCAAATACGTTAATTGATATAGTGTATATCTGTCACCACATGAGTGTAAATATCTACCTGCTAAACATGGCCAGGATTAGGAACCTCAAAAGTAAAATGAGCAAGGAGGCTAGAGGGTCGTCCTCCGGAGGAAAATGAATGAGACGGCTGGAAACCAGGTAGATGTTGTATAAAGCGCTTTAATTTACAAAAACACCACAACTAACAGCTGCAGTGAGAGTAGGATCACCCGGTGGGTAGAGTGAAAAGGCCAATGCGTTTTGCGTCTGCGTGCTGGCACTTCGTCAAGGGCCGATTTGCACGGTGTGAGTTCCGAGAGGAGGAGTCCGAGGGGGACAAAGTAAATCCAGCCGTCTCTCAACTTTCCTTTTCAGGATTAGGCACCAACAATATTTATGGAAGATATTCCATGATGTTGCCATGAACACTTTGCCCATAATTATTGCCCTCCCTCTCCCTCAAATGGATGCATGCATTTCTGCACCACAATTCAGGAACATGTGTATGCGAGCAAATTAAATCTTAATGTCAGATATAACAAAATATCTTGTAGAAATGTTATGTTAAAATGAGTACCAGTAGATTGGAAAAGTGAGGAGACCAGTCATAAAGAAACCTGGCCAAGTTAGGTATAACCTCTAAATACAGGAAATAACAAAAAATATCAACTACTGGAGAACATGGATAAAAAGTGTGATCACTTATGACCAACAACGTATAATTCCAGCATTCGATAACATGAGCAAACATAATACTTGACCCAAAGGTATAGTAAATACATATTGAACCATTTTATCTGTCTAGGTTTTTTTTGCCATTTGCTTTGTCCACCTATTTTACTTTATTTTCTTATCTAGTGGTTAATTGCAAGTACAAATTAAATTAACTTTTTTTTTTAAATCAACATAAGTTTTTTTTTTTAACTAAGATCTAAATATAGACTGTATGTAAAACAATTGAACAATAGAAATCTTTCTACAGCATTTCCTGAATGCATTAATTACACATATTAGACAATAAGGCTTATTAACACTTGATAAGTCAGCAAATTCTATTACTGTGTTACTGCTGCAACATTACAGAAGATTTAGAGTAAGATTTTAAAAATGATATCGAAATTGGTACAATATTTGGATCATTGTCCAAGGGAATAGTGGGAAACTATTTAATCTATTTAAATTGTAAGTAGCACACATTAAAGGTAACATTAAACACACTACACAAATAAAATGTAATCACGTCTCCTCTAAAACCCCTTATAGAAATGCAATTGATCTATAGGTGATTACAGTGATCCAAGAAGAAACTAGTAACTCCATTATAGATTATCTTTTATCATATGCATTTTTATGCAGACTGGGGTGTGGTTTGTTGTATTTACACATATTTATGTTTTTGCTTTTGATGACCAAGGAGACTTGTCACTTACTTCTAATAATCATAGCTTGATACATGGTAGGTTTGAACTAGAATCAGAGCAATCAGCTTTAAGTGTCAGTGCAGCTCATTTTACAGTATTATAAAAAGTGTTACACTCTTTATTCTTTCATGACTTATCATGTGTTCTGGAAACTGACTTTTCAAAACACATACATTTAATTCAATCAACTCCCATACTTTGCATGTATGATTTTACAGCCATATGTTTTAAGAAATACCTGATTGTATTTTAAATAACTAATTTTGAGCTCATAAATCTATAATATGTAACCATACTCTCTTTCTGAACATGGCCAGGAAATGCAAATCTTAGGCATTTCAAAAAGCCAGATATTAGCTGGCAAACTGATCTTAAAAGTTAATAAAAATCTATTTAAAAAAAATGAATATTGAGTGGAAATGTTAAATTAACTAAAATAAATATAAAAAATACATTAACATAAATAATGTAAAAAATATGAAACAAATGTTATATATATTATAGTAATATACATAATATAAACAAATATAAATCAATCTTTCATTGACATGGTAATAGTTTTAACATGCTATAATAGAATATTTATGAAAAAAGAGTTTTTATTAAAGTAGGACATTCATGCCCACGGTGGGAAATGGTGCTTTGCCAAGCAATGTGGCCATCCATACTGTGGACATGAAATGGTACTGAAGGCAGGCATGGCACATTTAATCTAACTGCTTCTGATGGTGAACAATAACCGGTGGTGTGATGCCAACCCTTTAGTTGGCATGGCATCATCGGCTTTGTTATACCACAAGAGCTGGTATGGCAGTGTATAAAATGATATATGATAATGTATATATGTATTCATGGGCATTCCCTAATTTTTATTGGTGCTACTAAGTGGCATATGTGATATGTGTATTGGTGCAGACTAGATGGACCAAACTAGAATTTATATAATAAACATTTTTTATACTACTATTAATTTATTTAAAAAATCATATTTATTTATATTTAATTTATTTTTAGTAATATTTTATTGTAATTTATTTTATTATTTTTATACAATTTTATTTCATTTTTAAATCTATTCAAAATGTTATTTTTGGCTATTTTTGTAATAGTAATGGTCCTCCCACTGACTTAATTTGAGGTTTACTTGGATCACTGAGGTGATCCGATTGGGTCCAAAACTGGGAAGTCCGATTTTCTCAAAGGTAGGCAATGCAATAGAGCAGCAGGAAATGCTAGCAGAATGCTTGGTTGCATAGGGAGAGGTTTTAGCAGTAGGAAGAGGGAAGTGCTCATGCCATTGTACAGAGCACTAGTGAGACCTCACTTGGAGTATTGTACGCAGTACTGGAGACCGTATCTCCAGAAGGATATTGATACTTTGGAGAGAGTTCAGAGAAGGGCTACTAAACTGGTTCATGGGTTGAAGGATAAAACTTACCAGGAAAGGTTAAAGCATCTTAACATGTATAGCTTGGAGGAAAGATGTAACAGGGGGGATATGATAGAAACATTTAAATACATAAAGGGAATCAACACAGTAAAGGAAGAGAGTATATTTAAAAGAAGAAAAACTACCACAACTAGAGGACATAGTCTTAAATTAGAGGGGCAACGATTTAAAAGTAATATCAGGAAGTATTACTTTACTGAGAGGGTAGTGGATGTATGGAATAGCCTTCCAGCAGAAGTGGTAGAGGTAAACACAGTCAAGGATTTTAAGCATGCGTGGGATAGACACAAGGCTATCCTAGCTATAAGACCGGGAACGGGGGACTAATAAAAGTACTAAAAAAAAAAAAAAAATTGGGGCAGACTAGATGGACCGAATGGTTCTTATCTGCCGACAAATTCTATGTTTCTAAATCAGAGCTACCTGAGTCGACCCTTGTGTATTTAGTAATGCGAAAATTAATAGAGGCGTTGATCAGAGGATCAAGGTTGGATAAATGGTAGACCTTTGCCTCTCCATGTCCTTTTGAGGTGCCGAATTTGACTATTTGTCTCAAAAATAACTTTGTTCATTTCTAGAGTTGAGCGGAAATTCTTATGAATGGGGACTCTATTTCGGTTTATAGAAAGCCAATAGCATTACATGTATTCCATAAACCGAAGTCTATAAACTGAAAGACATTCGGTTTATAGACTTTCGGTTTATGGAATACATGTAATGCTACTGCTATTCTATAAACCGAAATAGAGTCCCCATTCATACGAATAGGTCATATTTCGGTGTTTAGAATAGCAATAGCATTACATGTATTACATCTGAGAGTCAAATAGAACAGTCCAATACTGTGCTTACAGCGCACTTTGAAAAATTCTAATAGTTTGGGTGGTAAATAGTACATTTGCGTCTTGCGGTGCACTTCATATCTGAGAGTCAAATAGAACAGTCCAATACTGTGCTTACAGTGCACTTTGGAAAATTATGGCTACCTTTCCACCTACACCGCCACGGTCACTGCCTCCTCAACCTCTGGGTCACTTAATATAAACTGAAAGAGAATACCCTGCACTCCAACCCTCTCTCAAAAGGATAATTCTGTTGATCCTCCTGGCAGCAATGCTTTAGATTTAGATTTATGTTCTTCCAAAACTAAAATCAGAGATTCCATCTAGTGCTATTTTATGGCTCAGCTGCATTTTTAATTTGTATGTATTTTATGTTATTAGAAGTTATTTCCCTATCCATATTTGTCTGCAGGGCACTTGTTCCACTCTTGCACCCATTTTACTTCCCTTTGCAGTCCTCTAGCCCTTTCCAGGACTTTTTTAGAGGCATTTTAGTGGCCAAAAGTTCGGGTCCCCATTGACTTCCATGGGGTTCGGGGTCAAGTTCGGGGTCAAGTTCGGGGTCAAGTTCGAGCCCGAACCCGGACTTTTTTCCCGAAGTTCGGCCGAACCCGCCGAACCCGAACATCCAGGTGTCCGCTCAACTCTATCAGTAGGTACTAACTAAGCATGGAAAAATGATTTGTTAGCATTAAATACAGAAATGCAGATTTGAATTTAAATTCTATGGCCTTACTAAAATCCCCTCTATGGATTGAATGCCCAGAATGTGCCGTTTGTTTTGTCGAATAATATTTCCAAAAGATAATGTATCCCTGATGTTCCTGTTCTGGGAAGTCTATGTACTGAACTATCATCAAGTACAAATAAAACAAAGTTAATGGAGACAGTACATGCTAGGACACTATTGCGGAGATAGGCTAATATAAACCTAATCCAGAGATATTAAAGATTGGACGGAAATATTACGAACACATTGTTAACATATGATTATGTCATGTAATCAAGTTGTATAAGTTACAAGAGCAAAACGCATAAGTTATTATGATTTACACACCTTAGTTTGTATGAAAAAATCCCCTTTTCATAAATCATTAGAAGCATGAAGAGATGAAGTAAAACCTCATATGAGGTGAAACTTCCCTGTGAGGCAAGCATAATGTGTTTTCGGAAACTTTAATGTACTTTCTTCTCTCTATCCTTATCAGTCACTGGGGTAATCCCACCTCAACAGAGTTTTGTGGTGAAAATAACTTTTCCAAATTATCAAGCAGAGTAGTATAAGCTTCCAAGAGCTACCCAGTGTTTACATAAAATAAATATTCTTTAATGTTTTCAAGCGATGAAAACAGGGTAAAGTTAAGTGGAAAAACAACTTGCTAAAAAACATAAACTATTGCCATAATAGTTACAAGACAAGACAACTAAGTAAGGCTTGGCAGGATATGTTAGACACCCCTTTAGTATATAAAGGTTTAATATTGTTATCTTGATCTGAAAGATGATGTTTGTTTTTTCCTTTAAACAAAAAGGAGAGAAAACCATGTACTTCTTGCATGGTGAGAAGTGTTTTTGAAATGTTTAGCTTTTGGCTTTTTTTCTCCATATCATTTGTGATTATGTACAGCCAGATGGCTAGTCACTAAAAGTGAACTGGCAAGTAAACTGCAAATCTCAGCCATTAATAGTGGAGGTGGAAAGATCCCTGCATGGCCGATGCTAAAACATCAAGTTTAAACCATTGTAAAATGGAAATAGGGATCTTGGAGCAGTAGGATTATTTAAGTAAAGACATAGAACATTAGGGGAAATGGGTTAAAGTGATGGAAAGTAATTGAAAAAGACCAGCATCTTCTTGGCACAACTTGTTTGTCTTTTTCTACGTTTGTCTATAATATGGGAGGAAGGAAGCCAACAAAAAGCTTAGTAAAAAGATGTTTGTCATTTTAGAAGGCTAGCTAACCTATGGTGGAAATTTGACAGAATTGTTGGTATGTGTTCTATACTGTGCATTGTATATTATTCTGTTTTGCAATATAAAAAATGAACACAATAGCAAATAGTAAAATGTCCATTATTATTATTAAAGCTCTCAATACTAAAAAAAAGAAATGTATAGCTTTTTAATTCTTTTCTCCATATAATTTGTGATTATGTACAGCCTTCCAGCTTGCTAGTCACTAAAAGTGAATTGGCAAGTAAAATGCAAATAGCAGCCATTAATAGTGGAGAAAGATAAGCAAGTTAGAAAATCTTTCCAAACTGCAAACCTTGATGAAGCATATTGCATTAAATTAACCCTATCTATTAATATTCTCAAACATGCCAAGATTTTTTCACAGATATGCATGGTGTCATCAAATACATATGATCAAAGGGGAGGGCTGGCA
Organism: Pelodytes ibericus; assembly: GCA_036172795.1. Taxonomy (NCBI): domain Eukaryota; kingdom Metazoa; phylum Chordata; class Amphibia; order Anura; family Pelodytidae; genus Pelodytes; species Pelodytes ibericus. The sequence continues at coordinate 131,494,913 of CM069858.1, read as the reverse complement.
ATAGGGGCAGGAGGGATGCTGTCTAATCTCACTCAATGGGCTGGGGCTGCACCACATTTCACTTTTAAATGCACGATTCACTAACATTTTCAATCTTTCTATCCAATTGTCTTGTCTGCGTGGCAATCTCTTTTATATGTCAGCAGATCTATTTGGCATTTCTATAATCTCTGATATCAGAATCCTTTCTATCACAGTCCTACTATTGGCTGGTTCTCAAAACTCATGGGCTGATTTAGAATCCTACACCATTTTTTATGGAACTAGTGCGAATTTCCGCTGGCCTCATCATATTTTTTTTGGGACCAGGGGCACATAAGCAAAGTGGTTTGGCCTGCAATTAGCAACTCATTTATTTTTTTTGTATTAACACCTTTGCGACAAAGAGCATCAGGCAAGTTCTGCCTGCAACTTCGTTGCCGACAAAAGAAGTGCCTGACACATCCTGCATTGGAAATAGCAGTTTTCACTATCAAAGATCCTGAAAACCTCTCTGACGGTGCTGCTCTATTGTCTTGATGTCAAGGCAATAGGCAGCACCGAAATTCCTGCTCTGGGGCACCACGGAGTGGTAGCAGGAGCAGCATGCTCCTACAATATGGCTGTGCCCTCTTGTGCTTAGAGCTTCGGCAGTGAAAAAAAATTCACTTCTGATGCTCTGAATCTGTTGCTTGCCTGCCCCTAGAGGCAATCAGCAACATTGCAATGAAAAAAAAAAAAGACTTAATTAGCCAAAATCTAGGGTTAGGGTTAGAATAGTTGTTAGGGTTACAATTAAATTAAGGTTAGCATAAGGGATTGGGTTACAATTAAATTAAAATTAAAATATATTAAGTGTTAGCATAAGTGTAAGAGTTGGGGTTAAATTTAGGGTTGGGGTTAGGGTCAAAAGGTCAATGTAGGAAAAAACCAAAAACGCTATTTTTGGTTTATGCCCCATAACTCGCAAAAAACTGCTGGAAAACATGGAAACAAGCATATTCCTGAACTCGGGTCAACATTTAGAAACTATTTTTTAAATGATTGTATTTGTGTAAATAATAGGTCAGAGTGTTTTTTTTATTTATGTATTATATATTATTTATATTTTATGATTTTGTTGTAGTAAATTATAAGATAATGGTACCACCACCTAATGGTATCTAATGAAAGCCCTTCTTATGATGATAAAAACAACATATAATTTGTGTGGGTACAGTATGTGAGAAAGAAGAAAATTACAGCTAAACACAAACACTCCAGAATTGTAAAAACAGCCCTTGTCAACAAGGGAAAGTCAAGGTCAAAAGGTCTTGTCAGTAAGGGGTTAAATGTTTTTGTAACATTGTGAGTGTGTATTGATGGCTATTACTCAGTACTACAAATTACATTTTAATACGTACAGATGACTGTAAGTGAGGATTACCTTAAGAAATGAACTCCATGCAGAAAATAAACATACTTGTATTTTGCAAACAAATAATTTTGTAGCAATATGTTTCACACTTACATTTCTAAATGATGTATGAGGTGCTGCCTCTGCTCCGCACTGTTTTTGGTAATCCGCCCAATCAAAATCCTGCCCTGGATAACCTGTGTGAAAACAAATACAATGAGATATGTGCTAAAAAAAAAAAAACATGGAGGTTAATGTTCATTATAAGGTGTGTGTATAGAGTGACTTTCCTTCATGGTATGAAATCTCAGTCTAGAGAATCAATTACTTCATGAGCTTATTATTCTGTACATGTATTGGGGTAGAAGGTGCAACAAAATACTTATATATGAAATCCATTTATGTTGGTATCACTTATGGGTAATTTATTCATAAATAAAGACACTAAGGAAAGACTCTGTGAAAAGGTTTTACTTGTCCAATGTGTCCCCAAATTGGGTTTGGGTTATGTACAATTATAATATATTTATGTTATATACTATAATTGTATATTTACATTAATGTAAGCTTTTTTTTAATTTGTATAAAAAGTTATATTATTTTATGTTCATTTACTTTATGTACGTAATGCATCATGTTTTATTTTGTTTTGTTTTTTACTGATTTTTATTTCATTACACTTCAAACCATTTCGGGAGGACTTCCGCAAATTCAGCAATAGCCGAAGTCCTTCCACTGACTTCTATGGGAGAACTTTGGCTATATTCATTATAGCAGAGGTCTTCTTGAAATGGCCCGAAATAAGTTGAGGCCAGGGAGGACAGAGGCTACAACTTTATGACTGATTTTGGTGTGGGGAGATATCTGCATGGAATCAGCTATGATTTCTGAATTGCAATCATATTCCGAGGCACATCAGGACTACCTGAGTAGCATCACATTTGGGTCCCGATGTGCCCCGATTTTGGGGTCAATTATCGGTGCATATTTAGCCGACCCTTGTAAATTATAAATTGCTGTGTAAATAGTCTATTAGGATCAATCCACAAAAATGAACGAACAACACTCTGACTCATTGACTGGCAACCCTGTTCTTTTCTTTATAATGTAATGTTTTTGTATTGTATAGCTATTGCGTTTGTTAATTATGATGATATCGGAAGATTTTTATGAACATTTTGTGCTGTGACTTTTTTATTTATGTCTTTTTGTACTGATAAACGAATATAAAGAAATGTCCAAAAGGAATCAATCCACAAATATTAATAGGTGCTTCTTAACAAGTCAAAGAAAAAGAAAAAAAAACTGATGTAAAGCAAACATAAAATAGTAATGGATGAGTTTATAGATAAAAAGGGAAATAATAAAATCATGTGTGATAAGAATTTGTGTTCATAAAAGTGAACCAGCAGCATTACAAACATCTGTGTATGTTCATTGCTGCTTGTTTCCCATAATGCCATCTGTAATATTTTGCAACTGGCACGTTGCAAAATACATTGTATCTTACTAAACCCAATGTATTAATTAATAGAGATAAGGATATCTGCCTGCAACAAGTGAACATTAGTTCAATCATCTAGATAAGTATCTCCATTCAGCAGGTTCACAAGGGTTGTTTGGTTATAGGAACCTTTACAGTTACAATCAGAGTACTGTGGAAATATTAAGGATTGCAATTAGTTACACATCTCAGCCAAAATAGCAGACAATGAAAGCTGTAGCAATAAATGTCATGAGCCATCCAGGCTAGCTTGAAGAATATTCATGAACACACAATAATTCTTTGCACGAGTATTCTCACTGACAAACGGTGTGGTGCGTGAAATATGACACAGGCTTGAAAAAAAAGAAATTACTTGACTATAATAGCGGCCGTAGTTTCCATAAATCGCTGAAGGAAACTAGAGATATAATGTTCCCTGTCTAATGAAATGTAAGAAACAATTTGCATGCTACATTGCTGACTCTGCAAACTGCAGTGATGACAGCAAGCACCAATTGTAATATTCACAATAAAATAAACTGCATAGACAGACCTTTTGGAGGAGTAAGATTGACCCCATTGATAAGGCACCACTGTACAGGCAGGAGACCCAGAGAATCTGCATGGCACAGCATGGACACTTCCCGGGCCTCAGGTCTCAGATCATCAATAGTCACTTGGAAATAAACATTGTTAAACACCTGCAAAGAAATACAGAAAACAAACGTAAGAGATGGAAAACAAAGTGCAAAGGCATTGTGGGAAAAAATAAAATATGAGGAAACTGCTGTATTTAAGTTATATAAAACTATGTTGTCTTCTAATTGTAAAGTATTATTCAATACTTCAGCACCTTCAGTCCTCCAATAATGTATTCAAAGTAAAAAAACATCAGAGCAGCAAAAAACATATCATAAAAATACCCAATAGCTCTCAAGTAGGTACAGAACAGAAATTACATTAAATTACATTAATTTATATAGTGCCAACAAGTTACGATAGCGCTAGGTACAGGACATAAAGGGTGACTACATTCTATGTTAGACAAATAAGAATAGACTGATACATGAAGTAGAGAGCCCTGCTCTGAAGCTACAATCCAGAGGGGGCAAGGCACATAAGTCACATAAGGAAATGAAGGGGTCAAAGGGAAGGTGGTAGTAACAATATTAGGGATGGTTGGAGCTAGGTGGGTTTGGTGCGGTTGTATCGCAATGACAAGTGAGAAAAATTAGCCTGTTAGTTGTATTGAGGTAGGCCAGTCAGGAATGTATTACAGTAGTCAAGATGAGAGATCACAAGCAAGTGCACTAGGATTTTGACAGTCTCATTGCTGAGGAATGGGAGCGAATATACGCAATGTTCCTAAGGTGGAGACGACCGGAGTTGTGTAACTGTGTAGTGATCAGAGTTTAGGATCCACGATGCAAGGCCTGAATTATACACTTGAGATCTTCTTGCAGGGCCACCACCAGGAATTTCAGGGCCCCTTACTGAACAAATTTTCTAGGACCCCTGCTCCCTCCCGAAAATATCTCCTACTTGCCCCACCTACCCTCACAAGCATGTTATCCCGGTCTAATGTAATATGGAGGGTGGTTGGGAGCAGTTGGTCAATATGCCAGTGTTTTCCCCCACAATATGCCAGTATTTTGCCATTTAATATGCCAGGATTTTGCCCCTCAATATGCTGTTTAATATGCCAGTGTTTTGCCCCTCAATATGCCATTCGTTTGCCCCTCAATATGCCATTATTTTGCCCCTCAATATGCCATTATTTTGCCCCTCAATATGCCAGGATTTTGCCAATTAATATGCCAGGATTTTGCCAATTAATATGCCAGGATTTTGCCAATTAATAAGACAGGATTTTGCCCCTCAATATTCCAGGATTATACCATTTAATATGCCAGGATTTAGCCATTTAATATGCCAGGATTTAGCCAATATGCCAGGATTTAGCCACTCAATATGCCAGGATAATGACAGTTAATATGCCAGGATAATGCCAATTAATATGCCAGGGTAATGCCAATTAATAGCCCAGCATAATGCCATTTAATATGCCAGGATAATGTCAATTAATATGCCAGGATAATGCCAATTAATATTCCAGGATTATGCCCCTCAATATTCCAGGATTTTGCCCCTCAATATGCCAGGATTTTGCCCCTCAATATGCCAGGATTTTGCCCCTCAATATGCCAGGATTTTGCCCCTCAATATGCCAGGATTTTGCCCCTCAGTATGCTTGTTATCATGTGTCAAATTCATCAAAGATCTATGAGGATCAGTATGGAGTAGTAGTTTTTAGTCATTTGACACTCTAGTGAGGGTTGTTTCAGTAGACTGTAAGGGTCTAAAACTACATTGAAAAGGATCAAGTAGGTCAAAAAGTCAGTCAATTCTCCCCAACAACTTGGACACAAAGGAAGAGAAAGATTTTATCAGTACAGGTATGATTTGGGCATACTTAAATGTTAATGGTACTGTTTCAGAGAACAGAGAGGCTGATGAGGTAGGCAGAGAAGATGGGATGAGATGTGGTCTAATGCAGTAGTAAGTGTCGAGCAGGAAAACAGATTGTCTACCTCATTCTTAGCCACGAGGAAGAAAATCTTCAAATATTCAGAATTACAGGTATACTAATTTCACTGGTACCAAATTGAACAAAAAAAACAACCCAATTATTTGTACTGTAAATTTACACAGTCCTATGAATGTGTTCTTCTTTAATCTTTTAATTATTTTTGAGGGACATGTGTAATTGTGTATACAGGAGTGTGTAAAGGTGTGTATCATGTTTGTGTTGGTACTAGTGACAATGTTATACTTTATACCATGCTTTTACTTACATAGCAAGTCCCTCTTTGATGAGAATGTAAAGTTTATACTGGTGAGGTATAACAAGAGGCGGAAATTAGTTTAAACCATTGTTGAGAATCTGGAATCTGGAAATATAGTCTGTCATGTAGTGCAAACCTAGTTAATTAAACTAGTTAAACATAGTATATAATGATGTATAATACATTTACCTTGGTCACCGTTGCAGGACATATATATGAAGGATCATGTGGGTCCACTGCTTCCACTTTCATGCCGAGGGTAAAGGCATGAGTCCTTAGGTCAGTATGATCCTTTATACAAAACAAGATTAATACTTTAAACAAGCTGGTGGGATACAATTCTCAGTAAACCAATAAAGGTTTTTTTTTTTGTAACTCAACTTGTTTCCTCTACAACATTTGACATACTTAAATCATTGAATGGTGACCGCTAAATATTGCTGGAATTTTTTTTAGCATGCAATTTTTTTTTTTTAAATGTTTAAACATTGAACATATTTTCTGTCAGAATTTGCATAACAATGTTTTGTGGAAATTCTTTATTTTACTCTCTCCACAGATTCTTAGCTCTTTCTGCACGTGTATAATAATCAATGAATATTTATTATTACTGAACAGAACTTTTACAATCCAGATCGGATTATATTGCAGTTTTGACTGTTAGAATGCAAAGTGGCAAATTAAGTAAGTTATTTGCACACAAACATTTGCATAAACTGCAAAGTATGATAAATAGGAGCCATCTTGTAGCAACAAATTTAAAATAATAATAATATATGTGGCAACATATTAGTTGCAACTACATTGTTTCCAAAGTTCAAAGTTAAAAGGTAGCAGGAAAAGATGTAATGTGTTGCTTCCATTGTTTTTCTACTTTTGCAAAAGCAACTGATATCTTGATTGTTCCCAATATTAAAAAGATGCTTCAATATCCAAAAGTAGATACATGCTGCCAACTTCTTTAGGCAAGATTAACTTAATTAAACTTTAATTTAAAACATTTACTAATGCCTTGAGCAAGACAGCTGTCTTTAGACATTTGTCGAATTATCTTTTATCTTTTTTCTAGTGTAGCTAATGATTGGAAAAAATATATATAAATAACAGCAATAACAGCTTTGCAGTATTTATTTCATTATTAATCCATTAAACATTAGTGAGTCAATGCATCTTTGATGACATAATGTTACAGAGAAAGTTATATATATTACTGTATATGTATGTGTTTTGTTAATAGTCTCACTAAAATACACGTATTATACAAAATAACTAACACAAAATTATGTGTCACAAACACTGTGGGGTTTATTTGTTAAATATTGATCTGTTTTTAACTTTCAGCGAAGTGATCAAAAGTAATAGCCAAGATGGAATGGACCACTTTCTTAACATCTCTGTTTGGGGGGGGTATTTGTTTAAAGACACAGTCCACTGACAGTATATTCTGTATGGCGTACATGTTTTTAATATATGAAAAATACACTTATTGTTACTTTAAAACAAATTACAGTTCTCCTGTAATTTTACACTAAAAATAATTTGACAGAAGCAAAAACATTGGTTATGCCAAGGAATGCCAGGAATATTGCTATGTTGACTAACTGAGAAGGTTTAGAATACAAGCTTTCAGGACCTCTCGGGTCACTTTATCAGGCATGTTGTACAAAATAAATGTGGAAAACATCTTAAGTATACATACTCATTTCATTATTAAAAGAAAGCAGAGTAGATCAACTGAATCCAGGTCTGAGTTCTTTGAGGCAGTCAGCAACATTACATTGATAAAAGCTAACCTTAATTCTAGGGTTAGGATTAGAGTTCCACTTAGGAAAAAAAAAAAAAAATATTTTTGGTTATTGCCCTATAACTTGCATGCATGTTTCTAAACTTGGGACAACATTTCTAAAATGTTTAGATGGTATTTTTTTCGCATTTTATAACTCTGTTAAAGAAAGCCCTTTTTATGGTAATAACAGTATATACTATGTGTGCGTACATTACATGAGAAAGAGGGAAATTATAGCTAAACACAAACACTGCAGTAATGTTAAAACAGCCATTGTCATGAAGGGTACAACAATTTCACAACAGTTCTGTTACTAAGGGGTTAATATCAATATTCATACCTTAAAGACTTCTACAGGAAGAGGACTCTGTGCTGCAGCCGTCAATGATTTCTCTAGGGCACATTTCCATTCAGATATGCTCTTCAATGGGCAGATATCTAGTATAATAATAATTGTACAAATTAAAATGTATTTAAGTATCTAAAAGTAACTAAAACATCAAAATTATACACATAAAATGGTATTTAGAATATATTTATGGCATGGAAACAAAGTGAAAAAATAAACTAGAAGGAAAATCTAACAATATCATCCTGTTTATTAAATTTCCCACAATGTTTCTTTAGATGAAATATCATAAATATTTTTAAAAATTGGGGCATAGTTTAAAAATGATATTCCTCACAGCATAAATATTTTTTGGGAATCATTTATTAATCATCGTATAGCATATTAACCGCACACACAGTTCAGCTCTGAGTGAAAATCTGTGGCAAATGCTCCAATTAATGGGATATTTAATTAAACATTCTTGCAATAGCTGTCAGGATTTACCAGACTGAATAAGGATGAATAAAGTAGCTGAGTGTTTATATATCATACGTTATTTTATTCTCTACCTAGAGGTGGATCCATTCTGCACTGGTTCTCTTGACACCAACCAACTGGCCGGAGTCTGCAATCCAAGTAAAACAGCCACTGATCACAGGAATCAGCCTCTTCAAGTCCAACATATCGCAATCGTAATCTTCCTCCAACATTTTCTACTACAGTGACGATCCAATACTGGAAAGGATTCTGTGCATCTTGCAATTCTATCAATGAATCCACTGTAATCAGGTCTACTGGGGTTTTCCCTCGAAGAGGCTGTTGGAATAAAAGCAAAATGTCATCAGAGTTTTAAATATCTTTCAGCAATAATCATGGAGAAATAGCCACCACCTTTATTTACTTATAAGTTGGCTATAGAGTGATTGCAGGAGTTTATGTTTTTACCCACTTATGTGAGGACTCACATTAGACATGTGCAAAACTAAAATTTTCGTTTTGTTTTCGTCCATTCGGACGAAAATGTTATTTATTTAGTCTAAAACGAATTTCGTTCATTACTGCATTCGTTTCAGACGAAATTCGTTCATTATTTTCATTTCGTTTCGTTTTATTCGTTCGTTTTATAGAATACGTGCAATACTATTGGTTTTCTATAAACCGAACGAGAGCCCCATTCATAAGAAATTCTTATGAATGGGGCTCTCGTTCGGTTCATAGAAAGGCAATAGTACTACATGTTTTCTATAAGCCGAAAGTCTATAAACCGAACGTTCGGTTTATAGACTTTCGGCTTATGGAATACATGTAATCCTATTGCTATTCTATAAACCGATAAATTTATGAATGGAGACTTTGTCTCCATGTAGTGAAATGCCGACAGCCTATAAACCGAACGTTCGGTTTATAGGCTGTCGGCTTATGTAATACATGTAATCCTATTGCTATTCTATAAACCGAACATTCGGTTTATAGAATGCCAAAAGACTTACATGCATTCCATAAACCGAATGTCGTTCATTATGTTGGTTTATGGAATGTAAGTGTACTATGCTATTGTATTCTATAAACCGACTCTATTTCGGCTTATAGAATGCAATAGTACTACGAATGGACGAATGAACGAATGATTTTCGTTTATTAACCATTCGTTCATTCGGCTTTCGTTAGCTTAGCATTTTCGTTATTAGTTTTTCGGACGAATGGACGAAAATGCTATTTTCGGGTTTGAAAATGCATTCGTCCAAAAACGAATGCACATGTCTAAGTCACATTATGTAGATAAGGACTATAATATTTTCCCTAGTTATCATACATATGTTAATGATTAATATCATGTATGCCACAAATCTGCTTTCATATCCATTCATTTCACACCATAGACACTTGTTTACTTAAAGCAAAAATAGCTTAAATCATTTAATCAAGTCAAAATCGGGTACTTTGTCTCAAAATGAAAGTCGACCTCCAAAGTCAAATTCTAGTGAATAGACCCAAGAGTATGTCTCTATGTTCAAGGTAAAGCAATTTAGTGTTTAATAAAATGTAAATAACCTTCTTGCACAAAAAAATATTATTACATATATAAAGGCTTTGAAATGTATAGTGCCATTATGTCTTTAAGCAAAATTATTGACAAGAAATACATAACATAATTACTCCTCACTGAAAGAGACAGTCACATTCCTTATCTCTGTCAATAGTGAAGATTTCAGTAATTCTGTTACATATTTAGTCAACAGCTGAGCCCAGCAATGTTGTGAGAACCATACCTTCCACGTAACATAGGAAAAGATTACAGCCCCATGTGTGTAAAAAAACCAGAGCTTTTCATAGATGAATAAAGGCAACGCAAGTGTAATGAAATTCTTTTAAGGATGCCCTAACAGAGTAAAGCGACTCTTTTAACAATAGTTATTCGTTGTGCTCTGATGACCCCTTTTAACACGTTACAGGCATAATTCAAACCCCAGCATAACCTGAAAACCCAATTATTGTGGCATTCACATAACTTGCTATCTGTTTCCTTGACAACCGCCTGGGTAGCACGCTCACTAACTCAACTTTTCTATTCTTTTTAAACAGAACATTATATTATCTCTCAACAATAGATACTTTTCAAACCCAGGGTAAACATAATTTATGAAGCCACTTATGAACAACACAAAGCATGCACATGTCTCTAGCCAGAGGATTTCTTCAAATGTTCAAAAAAGAAACCTAGAGTGCTTCATTTCTGTCTGACCTCGTGTCCTTCTTCATAGGATTATCACATTCTAAAACCCAAATCTAGAACAACAAAAAAATCCATTTCCATCTACTGCTGAGAGTTTTTCTATCGTCAGTTCAACTGACACCACTTAGCTTTTACAGTTGTAATATTTTTACCTCATAATTGTCTGTTAAATTTATGAAAACCTCTTCCATGTCAATTTGAAGCCTCTAAAGAAGGGGCTTTGGGGCATTTGCATTACTTTGTAACCATTTTGTTAGAATTAACATTGTTATACACTTCGCAGATACATGTTTCAGTCTAAAAAAATTTAAGTGCTGTACATTTGGGATACAAGTAAAAATAAACATAAAATCAAATACATACGCCTTCAAGAAGTTTATCTGGTGCGGTTCTGGAGCCAGTTAAATCATGAATCAGAAATTCTGCCCAGTCAGTGTGCTGTTCTTTTATTGCTGAGGAAAAAATAAATACATTGTGAAAATAGGCATATATTTAAGATGAGTATTTTGCCTAATAATGATTATGTTATATTAAAACATATTATTATGATGTAGCTTTCTTAGTTAGAGGTAATATAGATTTGATATAGATGTAGAATACATTTAGACATTCTCCAGTCCCAGGATTTATATATCAAACAACTTTATATAGAGACATTGGAGACTTCCGGAATGTCCCCCCATGTTGTAAAGAAAGGAGTTGCAAAGAAATAGACAGGTGAAAAGTGAAGCAGACCCTGAAACATGCAGGATATGTGGACATATCTGATTATTTGACGGGTAGAAATTATTATTTGTTGGCGAAGTTTTAGCTAAGTGGGGCCTACAACCAGGGCCGGCCTTAGGGGTGTGCGACCTGTGCGATCGCACAGGGCACAACACTCCAGGGGGCGCCTGCCCGGCCGTTGAAAAAAAAAAAAAAAAAAAAGAAAAAGCCGGTAGAGGCACTGGATGGGGGAGATCAAAAGATCCCCCCTCACCAGCCCTCTGCTCGGCATGCTGTGCTGGGTCCAAGGAGGGGGCGGAGCTAACTGGCTCAGCGGTGTAGCTCCGCCCCCACCCTGTGAAGCAGAGCAGCGTCTGCTTCACAGGGAGCCACGGACAGCAATAGAAAGTGCTGCTCGGCTCCCCATGCTTAAAGCAGCACTTTCTATTGCTGTCCATGGCTCCCTGTGAAGCAGACGCTGCTCTGCTTCACAGGGTGGGGGCGGAGCTACACCACTGAGCCGGTTAGTTCCGCCCCCTCCCTTGAACCACATTTGCAGGCGGGGGGGGGGGAGACAACTGGGGGTGAGAGAGGGACAGAACAGGGGGTGAGAGGCAGAACAGGGGGAGGGGGGAGAGAGAGGCAGAACAGGGGGTGAGAGGCAGAACAAGGGGAGGGGGGAGAGAGAGGCAGAACAAGGGGAGGGGGGAGAGAGAGGCAGAACAGGGGGAGGGGGAGAGAGGGGCAGAACAGGGGGAGGGGGGAGAGAGAGGCAGAACAGGGGGAGGGGGGAGAGAGAGACAGACAGAACAGGGGGTGAGAGGCAGAACAGGGGGAGAGAGAGACAGAATAGGGGGAGGGGGGAGAGAGAGACAGAACAGGGGGAGGGGGAGAGACAGAACAGGGGGAGGGGGGAGAGAGACAGAACAGGGGGAGGGGATAGAGAGAGAGACAGAACAGGGGGAGGGGAGAGAGAGAGACAGAACAGGGGGAAGGGGGGGGGGAGAGAGAGACCGAACAGAGGGAGAGAGAGAGAGACAGAACAGGTGGAGGGGGGATAGAGAAACAGAACAAGCGAGGGGGAAGAGAGAGAGACAGGAGGTGGGAGAGAGACAGAACAGGTGGGGGGGGAGACAGACATGGCAAGGAAATGGAAAGGGACACATACATAGGGGGGTGAATGACGGGGGGGGCGCCATGGGGGAAGCCCGCACAGGGCGCCGGAACACTTAAGGCCGGCCCTGCCTACAACGAAGCTTAACCCCTTCATGACCAGACTGTTTTTGGAATGTTGTGCGTTAATGACCGTGGCTGTTTTTAGACTTCTGAGGTGTTTGTGTTTAGCTGTAATTTTATTCTTTGTTATTTGCTGTACCAACACATATTATATATTGTTTTTTTCAGGACAAGAAGGGCTTTCTTTTGATGCCATTATTTTGTTTATATCATTTATATTATTATGAAAAAAATAGAAAAATATGTTGAAAAATGTATAAAAAAACACTTTTCCTGACTTTTATTTGTAAAATCTTTTACTAAGCTACAAAAACAAATAAAAAAACCTGCTAATAAGATTCTAATATTAGTTCTGAGTTTAGAAATACCCAATGTTTATAAGTTTTTTTGCTTTTTTTTAATGCTGTATTGTAATAAATACAAGTAGCACCTAGCTGTTTCAAAACCATTTTTCCAAAATTTGTGTTACTGACATTGTAACATCGATATTAGACATGCATTGCTTAATCAGCCCCGCATGTACACATTTTTTTTAAAGTAGACATCCCAGGGTAGTCAAATTGGGGTATTTTGACACTTTTCATGCAGTAATTTTCCCACCAATCTTTGACAAGTTTTGGCGTAGTCATTTTTTTGTGTTTTTTTCCCCACACTCTTTGTATTTAGGTAAGAATTTAAAGGGGTTGTTCTGTTTTTTTTTTTTCCAAACAACACCCCAATATATGTTAAGCAACTTCCCCTGAGTATAGCTGTACCCCACATGTATAGGTTTGCTAGTGTTATGTGCCAGGTAAAGGGACAAATTTAGGATACGGTCATTGCAGCTTTAAAACATGTATTTATTATGTAATGCTTGTGACTACATTTCCTATCATGCTCAGCCAGCCAAAAGTGACCGTAGCATCATAGGGAATGTAGTCTATAGTAGGAAGCACAAATTGTTTTTTCCTTGCTATCCTGCGGCTGCATGGATGATATATCCAGCTGCTGCGGGCCCCTATCTACTGTTGGGGGGCCAATGCAAGGCACTGGCCCCACTAGCAGTTTTTTTTTTTTTTAATATAAAATATCCATAGAGGACCACCAACAGACCTAACATGTCACTGGTCCTCTAAGGATTAACGTCTTATTTTTATTTAATTTAATAGTATTTATTTATTTTATTTTTATTATTATTATTTATTTATTTAATTGTATTTACTTTTTTATTTATATTAGGCTCTAACTTTATCCCTAGGGTTATGGTTAGTACAAACCCTAATTCTAACTCTAGGATTAAGGTTTTGATGATCTCTAACCCTAACCCAAGGGTTAAGGTTAGCAAAATAAAAATATAAATAAAAAAAAACCTGGGGGGCCTGGATGGGCTTGGGGGGACCAGGGGTGGCTTCCAGCACTATATTTAGTCTCTCCCTGCCCCACGATCGATGTGGAGCAGGGAGAGATTATAGGCTGTCAAAGCAGGCAACTGCTTTGACAGCTATTAACATCCAGGCACTGTGATTGGCTGTCACGGTGCCCGGATGTTTCCGGGGGGGCCTCAATCGACATGGCTGAAGTGTCTCGATATCGAGACACTTAGCCATGCCTTTTAAATCACGATCGCGGCATGCCAGAGCGCATACCGCGATCGGATCTGCATGACGGTCCTGGATCGTCATTGGTCACGAAGGGAGTTTTTCCTCATGACGGTCCAGGACCGTCATTGGTCACGAAGGGGTTAATTGTACTGAATTACAAATTTAACAGTAGTTTACAATTGCCAGTAGAGCAAGCTAGATGCACCTCTGAAAGATTGCTCCACTAACTGTGGTCTGCCTCACAAGTCCTGTGGACGTGTTAAACAATTCTCCTTTACAGCCCACTACAGGTAGCAGATTCAATAATTCCTCTATATTGTGAATTTGTGAGCAGAGATCTGTACCTCATGTATCAGTCTGTCTTTGTTCGTCTAGTGTAGTATGCAGTTCCATTCTATGCTATGTATCAAGTGCTATATAAATTGTGGGAGCCAGATAAATACATTTTAATGTCATGTAATAATGAGAGGAAGCCATTGTTATTTACTAGATAACTACTCATAGTTCCCTGTATTAACCACAATACCCTTGGTAGTCCTTGGAAATATGGTGCAAGTGAAGTGCAACAACACTCAAAGGGCCGTTTTGTTAAACAATAATTCATCTTAAGCCAACAGTAAATCAAAATGTTCCTTACCACCGACTGCACTAAAAATAAAATAAAAATGGAACAGCAATGGAACAATATGAACGGAACAAACTATGTCAGAATATCAGCAGCCTAATAAACACATTATAGGGAAGTAAATTATAGTCAGTGAGATAACCCAGAAAGCCAGTAGATAGCTCAGTTGGCAATAGTCCTGAGAGCAGGACAAGGTTGCAGTTTCAATTCCCAGCAGGGTCAACTCAGCCCTTCATCCTTCCAAGGTCAATAAATGAATATCATCACTTGGGTAATAATAACATCTATTATTCCGTTAATTCAGAGACTGTGCGCTAAAAAGTGCTTTGAGTCCCACTGTGACAAAGGCACTATACAAATGTTATTATTAAATTGCTGAAAAATACAGTAAAGTTTTGGAACATTGTCCTGCATAATTCAAGGCTGTTTATAGAAAGTATACAAAGTGTGAAGCCATATTCCCCAGTTACTGAGTAAAGGAGACTATCTTACTAAGTCACTCTCCTTCCACCAAGGGTAGAAAAGGATGGATTTAAAACATTTCTGTGCTTTAACCCATGAGAGTAATGTGTGGTGCATTTATACTGCTTTTCAAATCTCACTTTGTTAAAGGAACAACCAGTGCCACATAAACTGCACCAGTTATTACCAGCTATCGTACTAAAATCATCTTGCTTTGTTATTATAATAAGCACAATGTATAAAACAAAAACAAAACAAGAAAAAAATCAAGCTATGAATGCTATAGCTTCAATGATTTTTTATTATTACTTTTATAGATTTTATTTTTAATAAAACAATAACATAATAAAACAATACAATAACATTTGAATTTCCGCTGTGTTGCAGGGAATTACAGACAAACAAAACAAAAAAGCAAAAAGGACAGGTTCACCTAGTGGCATTCCAAAAACTTTATAAAAATATCAAATATAAATAACAAAATAAAATAAGGATAATATTGCTTTAGTGCTAATGGGAAAAATGGGAGGGATGGAAAGCAAGTAGAAGAGAAAACAAATGAAAAGGGGGGAGTTGATAAATTGTTCAATGGAGAGTAAAATATATTGCATTTATCTGGGATAATGATTAAGCCAGAGTTGCCAGGTTTTCTTGAACACTTTTGAGGAATCTCACAGGTAGGTTATAAGTTGGTCCATATCGACTATATCTTGAGTGATTCTTATTATAGTAGCTAATGTGGGGGTCAATGGTTGTTTCCAAGGTTGGGCCAGTTTAATTTCTGCTTTCATCAGGTGGCCTGCTGGCTTATATAATGGAAGTTTGGGTAGGTCAGGGAGATCACTGGACCCCACAAAGGATTGAGTTTTGAGCAGGTCCACCAGCAGTGATAATATGTTCCCAGAGATCTACACAGCAATTCAGTTAGGAGGCCTAGTGCATGTGGGCAAATGTGGTACGTGTGAGATACCAACGGAATAGTGTCTTACAACCCCCTGTGCTTTATGCAAAACACAAATGGATAGCTTAGAGGTGGCCTCCCCCATGTCCACCAAAATCTTGGGATCCAGAGAGGTGCCCAGGACATGCTCCCACAGTTCTACATATTAAAGCTGCAAAGGGCAATGTATGTCTGTGAGTAGCGAATAGATACTTGAGATCGTTCCTCTAGGCAAAGATAAGCATAGCCATTTATATTCTAAATTACTACTATGTCATCATAAGCACCTATGTTATAGTGTTTGGATGAGAACTTATCTACTAAGGATTTCCAATTGGCCAACTAAATGTAATAATGTGAAAGATTTTTTGCTTAAATATTATTAAAATGTTTCTCATTTGGTTAAAGCAGAGTCAGCAATGAAGTCAATTGCTTGAGAACTCACAACCCAATATCGGTCTTGTAACCTGTTTTAAAGAAATCATCATACAGCTATTTGAATGGAAAGATTCACAAAGGGATAGCTTAGAAATGGGTGGATGCGTGTAAAATATGTTTCTTCATAAGCTCTGGAAAAGAAAATGTTAATGCGGTAAGTCTTTCCTGAAATGTTGCAATTGGAGGTAATGAGTCACATAATAAAATAAGTAACACATGAAACGCCTGTAAAATAATATAAAAAGACTGCATTCGAATAACATTAAAAACAGTGGGCGGTGAATCACAAAAAGGTGGATATTTTGGAGAACATTAGAGAGAGAAATTGCACATTGGTACTTTGCTCTTCCAATATTTGTTAAAGATTAAATATAATGGTTTTATTTGAATTAAAAAACTAAAATTTGAAAAAGCTTTTTACTACATCAAAGCTTGTAGATTGCTTATTATCCAATAAGATAAAGCATACAGTGCTAAGTGATAGTACTTACTTGAAAATGAACATTAATTAAAAAAGCATTCACTTTATACTGATATAAAAATCTATTTATTTCAGATATCTAATGTATGTCACTAGTCGCTACATACTGCACTTTCTGTCTTTGATGTGTCACATGGCATGTTTTGTTAATGTGCAATTTAAAAAATAATGTAGTGTGGTATATGCTGATCAGGAAGAAGGTTTTGGATTATAAGATTGATGCATTTATAGTGGAAGACCTCTACCTTTGTTTAAATATATTATTGGTTTTCCTTTCACCATATACTTTTTTATTTTAGTGCAGTGTGATTAAATAAGACAGGCATATCATTTTGTATCCATTTTATTGATCAGTAATGCTTGCATTTTACTGACAAGACTGTGGGCCTCATGTATTCATAGCAGTCAGCGCTCATCTCCCTTGCATGTGTGTCACACTTCAAATGTATTTAGAGTCCTGAATGCTATTCATAAATAGCTAAATATGATAAGGTTTGTAAATGTTTCTGGTATGGTGCAAAATAGGGTAGAAGTGAAACAGAATATTGCAACACACCACTTAAGAAGTTTAAATATATCTATGATTGCAAAATGATATGTATGGAAAGCCAGGCTGTGAAGACAGATAAGAGCCAAATGACCTATTTCATCCACCCATCCCCTATCTAAAAAGCACAGCCTTCATTTTGGATTTTATTTCCTGGTTGGGACAGCTGTGTCTCTCACTTGAACTCCCTCAAGGTATTAACTCTTAATGTGGCTACAGCATCTATAACTACTTCTAAGAAAATGAATTAAGATCATTTGCTATGTTTAATTGTTACGCTTGGAAATCATTATTATATCCAATATTAGTATACATACAATTTGTGGGCAGGAAACTGTGATATATATATATATATATATAGATATTTTTTTTTTTTTTTAAGATATACTGCACTACTTGAAAAATTGTCAAATCTCTGAATTCACACATCATGAAAGACTGTGGAATGAGGCAATACACACTTTATAAAAGGAAATTGTGCCCAATGTATTTTGATATTTGAACCCTTTTAGCCAAAATTCATTATACCCAAGTGGTTAATGATTATTCTATTTGTATTTTTTTACACATACTTAACAAATGATCTCACGTTTTATTTTCATATAAAATCACACAATACGCTAATAATAATACTACACCTCAGTTAACTGCCAGCAGGTATATCAATGGTGTCCACTGACTAAAGAAAAAAAGGAAGAGGCATGGAGGCTTGTGTTCTGAATCACACAAATTCTAAGAAAACCATAACAATTTAAATGATTCCTTAAATCCCATCTCATTTAAAACAGACACTGAATACATGTTGGAATTAAAACGTGTCCTGTTGACATGTGAATTAAAAGTTTATATTTTATTGAGTACCCACTACAAGTCGTTGCAGTTCTCCTATTTTTGTGAATTTTATTGGATTGAGCCTTTATTTTCAGGATTACTCCGACTGTTTAAAGGGACCAGACGTCTACATACAAGGTGCGCTATTTTTTCTATTATTCCTGTTGAAGTTTGGGTTATTTTTTGTATTCTGTTGACATGTGATACATTTATAAAAGAGGATGATGCTACCTAGTTTTCTATAATGGTACATGTGTGGGCTTAATGTGGTCAAAATAATTATATCTTTAACCTTTATATATACCTACCACATGGCACATTCCCCTAATTTCATAGAAAGATAACTTCTTAATGGTGAATGCCATTTACTCACTGAAAAGGTTTCTCTCTGCTACACTGTCATTTGATTGCTTCAGTAGGAAGAGTGTGTTCCACTTGTACTGATATATAACTCCATGAGCTAAATTACACTTTTATAAAGAGGTATGTGTTGCATTAATACATGTACATTACAAAAACAACTGTTGTGTGTATTTTCTTTGTACACGTTAGCCGAACATGTTGTGGGTGCATACACATGCCCCCTTCTCCCTTTAAAACTTCCATTCTGACTAGGAGCATGGAAAAATGATATGACAAGCTCACAATGCTTAAAATGGATACAAATGTGCAATATAAAAGCCAGGAACACATCACTGGTTTAACAGGGATATTTATGAAAGATATATGTTTTGGAATATTGTGTATGGTAAAATAGACTCTTATAATGAAAAATAAATACTTATATTATACTCTTATGACATTGAGGAAAATAGTGTGTCTGCCAATTGAAAAGGAGAAGGCATGGTTAATTGCATGCATACAATAGAAGTGCTGCCTCGAGAGATGTAACAAGACACAGCGTACTGACATTTAGAAAGGAACATGGTCACAAAAGACAATAAGCACTGTGGAGTTATGAAACATTATTCAGATATGCAATACTTTATTGCCATTTTTTATATATATCTTTCTCTGTCCGTAGTATCATGTAGATTTAAATGCATAGGCCTAGTCACACAGACAGACATAAAAATAGATGTGAAATGAATGGAGTCTTCTTCTGGCAAATTTAACAATGTATCTAAATAGGAGAATTTTTCTAAATAGGAGAATTCCAGCAATTTTCTCTTTATTGAGTAGACCCTTGTCTATTCATGTTTCCATCTTCACAAGACTTCTAAATATCAACTTTCTTTAAGTGTTCAAGTCCCAGATTTAGAAAACCAGTGGTGACAATTTAAAGGAATAAATAGCATTATGGTGTTATATTTTGAGTAATCACCATTGAAACCAATGAAAGGTTCCTGCAGATTATTTCTCTTTTCACATTTTCAGTATAAACGGTTTTAAACCTAAACCCCATAATCAGGAACTGCAAAGTTACATATATGTAATAAACTACATACCAAAACAAAATACTATTATGCAAACTAACTAACAGTGACTAACTGTCAACAACAGAAGGACCAAGATATCTTAGTATCAGCATTATATCCAACACATTTTAAAAGTCAGTCAGTATGTTTTAAATATGTTTTACAAGGAGCTATTAAATGATCTTGGGTGGGCAGAATAGTTATGAGAGCGGTAAAATGTATTCAGAACAATTTCCTTTATAATTGATTAAAACATGATATGTAATATCCTTCAAGTTTCAACATTTCCACCATGCATTAATCACTGACTAAGGTTTTTTCTTTTCTTTTTTTGTATGAGAGGGAGTGGATCACATTCTAATGCAATAGTTGGCAACATACGAGTATTGGAGATCTACTTCAATCAAAAGCTAAAGGATAACAAACTGTTTCCTACAGCTGCAAGATATAGACTTGACTGTTAGATAATAAAAGTACAATAAAAAATATACAGATCATCATGCAAGATATTACATTTTTTAATGTAGTGGTAAATGATCTTTAAAAGTTGGTTAAGGTTGCCCTATTAACATTAGTTAAAATAGTTCTCAGTCAGAGCGGTTCATATAGGAGGTGTTCTGGAAATATTTATGCCACTCACCCACCAATCTTCACTAAAATAGTGGTCTAAGTCTCTACTGTTACTTGGAAAATAGCAAAGAATATTAGGGACATGTACGTTTTAAAATAAAAACCAATGTATCCGCTGGCAGTTTGCATAGAAATGCTTTAATGAAAGAATATAAATAATGTACCTTATTTAACACCCCCTCTAACAGGGGGTAGACATGTTGTTTAGAATCTTGGGTCAGATTGGTCAGATCTTCCTTCATCTGAACCAAGGTGAATGAAGAACTGTCATAAGATTCTAAACAACATGTCCACTCCCTATTAGAGCTATACAGAGCAAAGAGGGTTTAATAAGGTACATTATTTATTACTAATGTTTTTGCTACAGTTGTACTTTAATTAGCATATCAAGCGACAAGTGATGGCGTAAACATGAGACACCACAGGCACATTTAAAAACACATTTTTCTCAGTTCATATATTTGCTTGAAATCCTGTTAATATATACTGTATATCATTTTTCATACAAAAATGTTCTCTATATTCACTGTATATTTAATGCTTAATAGATATTGTACACTGCATCTTAACATTTTGATATCACTGCTATAGGACAGGTTCACATATCTTTCAGTCTGTGCAATATTTGAAGAAAGATTGGTCTTTCCTTTATGGTCTTCATGATGTTGAATTATATGAAATATTACTTGAAAAATGTAAACTTAAGTGTACGCTGTACTGTTATCGTTTTCAGCAATTTGATATTTTAATAATTTCCCTTGAAAGGCAGAATAATCAAAGAGGAAAAAAAAGCTAAAATTAATGAAATTCATATAAACATTGGCGTTTCAGTGGAAAAAAAGGCTGAAGAGTGCAGCTGATCACATTTCTTGTAGATGGATATGAATAGAGAATATGGTGATGTTAAGAATTGCCACGAGGCAAGGATAAAAAGATTGCCAGCTGTTTCATCCTCAAAAAGCTGTTTATAGTGTATATGTCCCTAATATAACACAGCAGAATCTTTGTTTTCCTCATTTTATTGTTTTTAGTGAGAGATGACACAGCGATAAATGTGTTAATTAAGAACACTTGCTGGCTGATTACAGTTTAAGGAAGTATTTAATATATATAATAGTATCTAAATCAATGAGGTTAAAAGAAATAAAAAGATACAATTAAATATTTCGTGACTGGGCCCTCTTTGTTACCACAGAGGCTACCAAATAGGGGAAAGAGCCAGGAGCCTTTTCACGTGCAGATAAAAACTCTTGAAAAAGAGTAAAAGTAGATTCTCTGAATAGAATAAATTCCCACTTCATGATGTGCGCCTAACAATTATTAATTACAGATTGAAATCTTAGTTATCTTCAATCACATAACAAAAACATATGCCATATCTGAAATCAACAACACAAAATAAAAAAAGTGAAACCTCTTCATTTTTTGGTCAGTGTCCCTTTAATATTTATTTTTAACATAATCAACAATGACCTAAATAAAATTACCATGAAAAATCTGAAAATGTATTATGCCGATGAAATAGAATGATATCAGCTCTATTTTCATTAATAAATGCTGTCCTCCAGTCCAAAATGGGAAGCTGACAAGTAAAGCTACTCCATGCATATCTCAGCCCATCTCTGTTCACCAAATGCAGTTTTTAACTCCCTTTATACTCTGTACCAAGTTCTGCATAAATTGTTTGTGCTATATAAATGCTAATGTAATGTAATTATAAAATATTAATAAACTACTACTCCCTTAAACAGCTTGAGAGACAATTTGTATTGCCATTCATATAATGATGATAGATTCATGGCAAATTGCTACTTTAAACTTAACATTATATAACCACACAATATCCTAGAGCTATTCAGCCCATCTGGTCCACCAAGTTTCCTGCCTGCTTTAACATATCAGATCCTATTTAGTTCTTAGCATTGTTTTATAGTCAGAATTGCATTAGTAATTTCACAAGTGTGCTTCAATTATTTCACTGCTACTGTGGGGAGTCTAATCCATGCATCCACTACCATTTAACCTCTTAACGCAGATGGACGTATACATACGTCCGTCTGAGATTTAGGGTTAAGGTTGGGATCAATGTAGGAGAAAATAGTTAGGAAACAAAAAAAACCAGTAGTATCGATTATTGCCCTATTACTTGAAAAAAAAAAACAGAAAAACATGGAAACAATGGTATTTTTAAACAAATATTAGAAACTATATGGACGGGTTCTTTTTTACAGTTTGTAATTGTGTAAAAAAAAAAAAAAATCAGGTCAAAGTTAGAAAAAGTGTTTGTTTTTTTGGCATATTTACCATTATATTTTATATATTTGTTAATAGTAAATTATATGATATGATGAAAATAATAGTATCAAAAGAAAGCCCCATCTGTTCTTTAAAAAATGATATATCATTTGTGGGGGTGTACTGAGCACGAAGAAAGAAATCCATGTTAAGCAAACGTATGACAAAAATAATGGAATTCTGGTCTTCAAGGCATATCAAATGCAGCATAGAACTCTGTCACTAAGGGGTTAAACATAATTTCCCATGCATCTCTATTATTTCTTTACCCAGAATCAACATCTGACCAATCTGACCAATTTCTATTTGTACCTTATCCTGTCTCCATCCACGGACTACTTTCTTCTAGCACCCAAAAGATCATATTATCCCCCTAATATTCCCCTAATCTATCAGTGATTAGAACTTTATGTTGCTATTTATGAGCATATTATAGATAAATGTATTAGTTAGTTATAGACTTCGTAATTACTGTATGGGTCAAAAAATAATATATAAATAATAATAATTTCAGAACTTAATAAACTGATTCTGTAACTTGCTATTGTTCAGTATCTGAATTACTCCTGACAGGTCATATATAGTTCTCCATAAATTACACCCAAGAGATTGTGTTAATCAGTTTATGAATTAAACATTTAGGGTGGCATTCAGCACTGGATGAATTAAAAGGTGTTGTTTGGTATTCAGCACAATATGAATTAAAGATTTTTTTTCGTATTTAGCAGAGCACAAATGAAGCAAAAAGCCTGCAGTTTGTATACAAAATAAAAACAGAGAATTGAAATAATAGTGTATGAAACATATTAACATAACGCCGTAATGATTCAGACAAATGGAGACATATGATTGATATCTATTTAAAAGATTAACTTCCATTCTTTAAGGCTGTGTGACTAATAACAAAGAACAATGAGATCTATTTTGTAATGTGGCATTTATGGTTTGTAGCACTATGTGGTTACAATAAGAGTTAATATTGAGAAATTCCTGGAAGCAATAGACCCGTTGGCATCAGGCCCCAAAAAAAAGTCTTTCAGGAGCACTTTGTCGTTTGTTAATCACATCTACGCACATAACTACAATTACATAAAAATGAATGAACTCTGGTAAACGGTAAATCTTGTATAAGAAACACCAAACTCCCTTATAATTCAAAAGAAAACTAATGAAAACTGTATGTATGAAGATACTCAGGGCTTCATTTACAAACTAGACAGCCCAAAACAGAGAGACTACAAGTGTCCAATCGTCTTATAAAAATAAAAATGTTGATGTTACGTATAAATGCATGTGACATCCCACAATATGCAAGAAGGGCACACAAACATTTTGGTTAAATTGCTTGAGGCTTACTCAGTATGGTCAGATCTAAAGTCCAGCCTATTTTACCTCTCATAACCACCCTTTAAAAGTGTCTCTGGGGTACAATCATTATAATAATCATTAGGCTAATGATATGAAACATTTTTCATAATGATATTAACCTAATGATCTTTTAAATACAAACTTGGTCTGAGACCCTTTGGAAATGTGGGTTAATCAGCGGGTATGGTAATGACACACAAATTTCATTTGAGTAAGGCCTACATTTGCAGTACTCACCAGTTGCTGCTGTATTTGAAACATGGAAGTGTTGCTGTCTCTGGAACACAATGGCACCTACTGCCGCTAAAAAGAGAAAATTCCAGATTTGAAAAAGACGCCTTCATACCCTGTTGTGCATGTTATGGCAGAAGACACCAAAGCAATCCCTTCTCTAACTCCAAACAGGTACCATGAAAGACCAGGGGTAAGTGCACATATTGAGGCACTCTGCCTGCCATAGCAAAAGTATGTATTCATTAGTCACAATATGACCATGCATGCTACATGCACACTGATATACAAGACATCCTTTATCTGGTTTTATTCCCACTGACAACCATTATGCAGTCAGTTAAAATCCTTGTTTGAAAAGGTGTCCACTATAAGACTATTTTGAATAAGTTCACAGAAAAAGTATTACTAATGCATATTGTAAAAGCAAAAAATAAAATTATTTGTTTGTTTATGTATAGATTTAAAGAATGTTTTAGAAATTGGAATCATTTATTGCAAAAAAAGTTTTGTTTTGAACAGTAGCAGAAATGCTATTGATATGCAGCTCTATAATATCATTTTAAAAAATGTCGCACGTTTTTTAAACCCTCTATATGTTATTGTTAAATAAGTAAAATCATTTTTGCTATTATATTTTGTCTCTGCAAAAACCCTGGGAACTACATATATTTCGTGAAGAAATTATTTTTATCTCTGCTCCCTGGTCCTGTACTCCATATCAGTTATTTGGTGCCTCTTTTATTCTGCTGTATTTATGGAATTCTCAAAAACAACTGGAATGGATAATTTCCCAGAATGTAGTTGAAAATTAGAAAAAAATCCCAATAGATTTTTCCTGAACGTTTTTCTACAAGTCTGTAAGATGGGAGAAGCAAAACATTTCTCAAGTATTTTTGTGCAGACAAGTGTTGTTAATCTTTGGCGCTCTTCTAAATATTATTATTTGTGCAGCAAACACTCATACATAAACCAAAAACAATGCAATAGAAAAGTGACTTTTGAGGGTGCACAGCTATGAAGTAACATATATAATCTTTAAATCTGGTTTTAACATTGTGTGTAAGGATAATGGAAGAAAATGCTGAATTATGATGTGCAATTTATAGGATGTACAATACTAAATACGTATATACATTTTTATATATTTTTTTAACTTTTTTATATTTTTGTAGTTTGGTATTTTTTTAATCAAAAATATATATATAGATAATTCATATTTTTTTAAAAAATATAAACATTTATTTTTGCATATTTTTATAAAGATCAGAAAACTGCACAGAGTTTACACTCATATATATTTTTATGTTTTGTTTTGTATGATTTTGGCTTAGCATATAAATATGTAAGCAGGTGAAATTGTACTGCAAATATGTAACCATCTACGATCACGAACACCATAATATACAATGTATGAAATAAAACGTAAACAGTAATATTTGTTTTGAATTGGAAGCATTCACTTCTGGTTCCATATAGTAGTTTTAATATTTTATAGCAACATTATAGTAGAGCAATACAAGACGCAATAAGTATGCCAACTGACAACAATAAACAATGCATCTAGTGCATTGAAAAGTGCATACGTAAGGAAGACCAGAAGGAAGCAAGAACTATGTCTATTGATGAAGCACTAAGCAAAACATGTCTAGACGTTCTCAAGCATAAGGGGCAGAAGTCATATGCGGAAGTAAGCCTTTCCAAAATAGCCAGTGGACTTGTCAAGAATCCTTTACAGGCAATGACTGCTTGAAGTCTGAAAAGCATGGACAACACCAAACGCTAAGTTTTGTCTTCAGAAAGTGAAATGCATGCATGCTCGATCATGTTGAGATCAGGTTATTGACTGGACCATTGCAGATTCCACTTATTTGCCAGGATCATGATGCATTCCAAACTTTCTCCATACTTTTTTCTTCCCATCATTCTGGATCAGGTTAATCTTAGTTTCATCTACCCAGAGAATGCTGTTTCAGAACTGGGCTGGCTTTTTTAGATGTTTTTTTTTTTGGCATAGTCTAATCAGCTTTTCTATTCCTAAGCCTTAAGAATGGTTTGTGCTTTTGTGGAGTCTTCTCTTTATGGTAGACTTGGATAATGATATGTCTACCTCCTGGAGAGCGTTCCCCACTTGGCAGGATGTTGTCAGGGATATTTTAGTTAACATACAAAGCATTGTATGATCATCCACCACTTTTGTCTTCCTCAGACATCCAGAGCATTAGTGACTTTTACGCACCAAGCACCTCAGCAGTCATTACTTTATGTGGTTTTCAGCTTTTTGGCAGAGTTACTGCTGTTCCTAAATGCTCATAGTTGATGGTGGAATATCTAGCAGGGATGAAATTTCATGAACTGACTTGTTTCAGAGGTGGCATCCTATCATAGTACCACGCTTGAATTCACTTTGCTCTTGAATTACCCATTTTTTCACAAATGTTGTAAATGCAGACTGCATTGCTAGGGGCTTGATTTTATACATCTGAACTTAATCATTAAGAGGTGTGTCCCGATACTTTTGTCCATATAGTGTGTTATGTTAAGTATTTTTCGAGAACCAGATATTTCTTATTGTACAGAAACTAATGTGTGATATTAGCTTATTTCTAGGAAATTGGATGCTATGTAATTGCTGCACACTATATGAACGCTGTGAAGCAACAGACTTTTTTGTCTATCACAGCCCCATATGAAATGACATGTGTGCCTGGTTAGACAGAAATTAAGTGAAAGAGTGACACAAATAGTGGACAACATAAACATATATCAGCGTGTCTGCCCTGTCGTGTTTCACCCCGATGTATCAGCACTAATTTTAGCCCGGTCTGTGGATATTATTTGATGGGGTGATTGAGTAATGCTGCCATATTTTATATGGATACATACATCGGCTTTAATGTTTTAGTGCACTCATTCACCAGTCACCTGTTGTCTAGTGGTAACACACACTGCTGTGCTATGCTGAGATTAATAACACATGATTCTGAATAACTCATCTGGAAATCCAAGCTATTCATCCGGCCACATCTCACAATCATATCTCTTCAGTTACATACACAATAAGAGAGCAGTGGAGATCATAGCAATGATAATGTATGTATATATAATATCATAGCTTATATCATGCATCATGGCAGAAGTGGATAACACAGTCAAAACATGGTGCTCAGAATTATCTACCTGGTTTATATTACTCTACATTCAAATGTACCTGCATTGACTTAATCTAGTTTGTTTCTTAAAGGGACTAATGTCATGTTTCTTGTATGAAGCATAGATCTTTACACCAGGTGATAAGTAGCTGATTTATGAGCAGAACTTCTCTGATTTTTAGATCACTGTTATTGTTTTCACAACCAGTTATTAATAATTCCTTAACAATGCTTCACTGACTTTACAAAAAGTAAAAAAATAAATAAAAAGGAAATGTAAGCCTTTGAAAGCAAGAACTAAATTTATTTAAAATGTGCAACTACAAGGTCACTTGTGCCATTATAGCATTCAGAAATGAGTACTTGGTGGAAACCACAAATCTAATAATGGCCCTTTATAATCTAGAGACGTATTGTGGTTAAGCTGTATCATATGCCCATGGGTTGTAACTGAATTTCTTTATGACACAGGCAATCATTTTTCTGCTGGAAGGCAAGCAATAGAATATGTTTCAACTGTCAGGAATAGACCTCACTGTAATCACTTCATTTGACTCAAACTGTAACCTTATTTCATGTCAACATGAAATCTCTGCAGTTCCATGCCAATCATATGGTCCTATGGGACAACAGATGACCACGTAATAGGTTCGTAGTATACAGCCTTAATTGTGCAGAGACAAGCTTTAAAATCCGCATTTGTGTGGCTATCATAAATGTCTTTTTCTTAGACTAAGCAGGCAAGACATTTTGATATCTTCTTCTCATATCATTACAAGATAATGAAGCTGCATAGGGATGGATAACTGAGCATGGGAAATCTGTATCAAATGTTGCAAATATGTATTTTAAGTTAAAGAAACGGTCACCTAGACCTTGTTTGTACTGTAAATTTAGAGCATAAAACATAATCGAAACATTGTGTTGGCAGAATTGTTAAATGCATAAAATAAAGAATAGTGTGTTCCTACTTCCTATGGTGTCTCGTGTTTATGACATCACCTTATGACTTCATGTGCAAATTACACATATCTAGTAGTTCATTTGCTTATCTAGCCACAGTTAATACCATACAAATGAGAAACCACAGGCACATTGAAAAACACTTTTTTTCTCTTAATAAATGCATTTGTATGCAATTCTGCTAACACAATGATGGAGTACCTGTAATATTCACTTATGTGAAAACAAAGTGTAGAACTTACAGAACCCAGCGTAGCACAAAGAAAAAAAACACCATGATGTTTACAGGCATTGTATTACACATGATGCCATATTTTTGCTCTTCCTTAATCCAGCTTTTCAGGATATCCAAACCACAAGGCCCAGCAAAGTACAAGTTTTATGAATATCCATACTTTAGCACATATGGGTGCTGAACAATAATACAATATAATAAGAAAAAATGTATTCCTTGGTTTTCCTCATCCTTTTTTCCTCCTTATGTGGAATACATTTTACATGAATGCCAACTAAATGGCAGATTATAGTATAATGCCTACTACTACTGAGGCATTTTTATTGCATTTTCTGAAGAGTCACCTGTCACAATGAGTGCAAACCATCTTATCTCATTATTACCACAGTACCCAATGCTCAGTTGTTTTGGTGCTTTATCCATTTTAACTTGGTGTTACCAACATTTGTGAGTAGCCTGTTGCTTGCCTTTCTTGGATACCTGACTTTTGCTTAGTTACTGGACTTTGTTATTTGCCACCTGTCCTGATTTATTGGACTGTTTATGGACTTCCTCTTTGGACTTCTTTTTTTTGGAACTATGTTTATGTTCTTCTTGCAACAGGGCTGCTGACTTCAAACTTCTTTATAATTCCACAGTGGTTTGTCAAAGATCATTCAAAACTATGAAAAATAGGGACAAATCTGACAGAGTAGGATAAGGAATTCCAGAAATCGCTGTAGAGCAGGAAAACTCCAGGAGACCGTTTAGGATGAAATAATGATTGGAGAAGGGAGGCATTGATCATAGTAGAATGAAGCAAATAGTTTTTTTATGGACAGTATAAAAAAAATAAGCAGAGGACTAAATTATGCTTTTTAAGGTCTTCACAGAAATGTTTTGGTGAACCTAGAATTTGTTGAACAAATTCAGTAAAGAGTTTCATAAATCAAGGTGTGCAATGATCTCACAAATCCAGTAGGCATTCAAAATATGAAACCATGAGTTTTCTGAATAACAGTCATGATGTTCTAAGAAGAAAACAGCGCATCTAAAATAGGAAGTGCAATACATAAAAGAGCCAGTCTGTCAATACGTAAGAGAACCAACTTAAAATGGGCCAACTTGGGTCAACTGGTCCCAGGTGGCACTTTAAGGAGGACTAGTTTTGCGGGTTTGTTTTTCTGCCATTTAGGGAACACAGCCAGAGGGGGATCAGTCTGTGTCAGCAGAATCGGCACAGAATGCTGTTCTTCCACCTAGCGCAGTGCACTTCTGACTCTGAGCTACACGTGTCATGTGACATCAGGTGCTCAGTAAGAAGCCAGTGTCGGACTGAAGTGCGTGAGTCCTATACCTATAGAGTCGGAGGTGCCCTCGTGACTCGTGTGAAGTTGTGCTATAATAGAAGGCATCTCCTCCCCTGCTATGAAGGGTAAAGAAGCAGTAGAGAGAACCTAACTGATATTGTTTTCTGCTAGCGTGTGTGTAAATTTGTGTGTGTGTGTGATGCATGTGTATGCGTATGTGTCATGAGTATGTGTATGTCACATGCATGTGTGTGTGACTGTGTGTGATGGTATATGTGACTACATGCATTTGACTGTGTGTGTGTATGTGTGTGTGTGTAAAAGTGTATGTGACTGTGTGCATGTGACAGTGTATATGACTGCTTGCATGGGTGTATGTGATTGTGTGTATATGTAACTTTTTGCATTTGTTTGTGTGACAGTGTGCCTATTTTATTGATGTGCAGCACTGCCCTTTCCTGTGAATGTAATTGCTGTGATAGCCACACATCATATTACTGTGGAGTTCTGTGATACACTACCCATTACTGTGTGTTGTGTTACTGTGGACCTCTGTAAAAAACGTGTATTGTATTACATTACATAAAAATAAGTATAAAAACACAGTAAAATAAATTAATAAAAAAATATATATATATATAATTATATTAATGTTTTATACTTATATTAATGTGATATAATTATATCTGGATTAATGTGCAGTGTATATCACATTTTAATTTGAATAAAAAGTGTAGCATAATTATTGGTGCTATAAAATAATAGGGTTTTGGTGAGGGGCAGCAATTCATCCTTGAACCCAGGCAGCACAATGTCTTGGGTTGGCCCTGACCCACAAGGACTAGAATGCTAATATAACTAGAATGGGAGATGAAATGTTCTGCAGGCTTTTTCAATATTTTTTCTATGATTTCAAAATATCTGAAAATATCTTCCTTTAGCACCGGAAGTAGGTTGGGATGATTCTAATTGTACAAGGAGTAAAGTAAGATGCCAGTGATAAGAACTTTGTATCCAAACAGTGGATGCACAAGTACACATGCATATTCTGTTCATATCGACATTTCTGAAGATAATTAAAAAGGGTGGAGGGCAGGATAAGAATTTGTAATTATTTCTGCCTTTTATGGTACTGAGAACTTAACTGAATCATATCAACCAAGTCAAACATGGTCATTATAATGTATGCAAAGTAAAAAGGAC
The DNA here is from genome assembly GCA_036172795.1 of Pelodytes ibericus. Taxonomy (NCBI): domain Eukaryota; kingdom Metazoa; phylum Chordata; class Amphibia; order Anura; family Pelodytidae; genus Pelodytes; species Pelodytes ibericus. The sequence continues at coordinate 131,463,726 of CM069858.1, read as the reverse complement.
CTAGACTACCCAAATTAACAAAATATAATAAAATGACTCTTCTGTTTGTAAATATATTGTGGAAAAAACCTCTCAAAATCAATTTATCCAAAAAACTCTGACTATAATCTATTATGAGCACAGTTCCCAGTACTACACACATACAGGTCTACTCAATATACCCAGATCTGGTGCAAAAAAAGATAAATTGTAGAGAAATACGCAATTAGGCTTCCATAATCGTCAACTCTCGACAATTTCAGAGGTAAATTTTGGCCACAATGATTTTGTTTACTCTTAAAGGCCCAAACCAGTTACACAACTGAAATTGGCCCGAAATTAGCAGAAAATTATGAAATTCAGAAAATCAATTTGCAAGACATTAGCTGGCAAATGAAACTGAAAAGTTACTAAAAACATATGTATAAAAAATATGTGTATTGTGTTACATTACATAAAAATAAGTATAAAAACACAGTAAAATAAATTAATAAAATAATATATTTATATAAATTATATCTATATCTATATCTATATATAATTATATTAAAGTTTTATATACAGATATCATAGTTATACAGGATATAATATAAAAAAAATAACAAATCAATTGTTCACTGGCATCATAGTAGTATTAATATATATAATATGTATTAATAAAAAAATAATGATTGTAATTTATTATTAAAATATGCTATTACGACAAACAGTGCAATGACTACATCAATTAACACATCATGTAATAAAAAAAGTAACCCCAATAAAACGTAGGTAATGGCCTTGTTTATATATAATGGAAAATTGTTTCATACTTACCGATATTTTCCTTTCCCGGTAATGGGCCATGGCAGCACTACTCTAGGGTTAGCTCCTCCCCTCACTCCCATTGGACAGGACAACATTTTTAGCCTATAAGAGGCCACATGACCATAATACCCCAGTTCGTAACAAGCCAACGACCAGGGAGGGTGCCCAGTGCTGCCATGGCCCATTACCGGGAAAGGAAAATATCGGTAAGTATGAAACAATTTTCCATTTTCCCGGCCATGGCCATGGCAGCATATAAGGTCAAGAAGCTGATAAGACGGCAGAACCAAATTGTGCCTCTCTAGAGGATCTCACGTCCAGTAGATAATGCCGGATAAAGGTATTCTGAGATGACCATGTCGCTGCTCTGCAAATCTGATCAGAAGACACATGTGCAACAGCTGCCCAGGAAGTAGACAGAGCCCGGGTTGAATGGGCTCGTAGGCCAAGAGGAACTGGAACCTGTTTAGACTCATAAGCCTTAGTAATGGCCGAGACCAGCCACCTAGAGATGGTCTTAGGAGATGCTTGTAGGCCCTTATTATGCCCTTGAGGGACGATAAAAAGCCTAGGTGATCTCCTCCAGCTGCCCGTCCTGTTGAGGTAAACCGACAAACAGCGAACCACATCCAAGGTGTGAGACAATCTTTCCTCTTCAGAAGAAGGAGATGGGAAGAAAGCAGGCAAAATAATCTCTTGGTTCATATGAAATGGTGAAACTACTTTAGGCCTGAACTCCGGGACTGTTCTCAGAACCACCTTATCCTGTTGGAAAGAGATGAAAGGTTCGTCTGATGAGAGAGCTGCCAATTCAGAGACTCTTCTACCTGAAGTCAAGGCGACCAGAAGAGAAGTTTTAAGCGTAAGGAGCATAACTGGAATCTCAGTAATGGGTTCAAATGGGGAACCCTGTAATGCTGACAGGACAAGTGGCAAATCCCAAGGAGGAGAAAAGGATTTGATAGGAGGTCTGATCCGCATGACAGCCTTCATAAAACGAGATACATCGGAGTCTAAAGCCCATCTCACACCAGATAAAGCTGAAAGGGCTGAAATGTGAACTTTCAGAGTATTCAGGCTGAGACCCTTGCCTAGGCCGTCTTGCAGAAAACCCAGGAGATCTACAGCAGTGAAGGACCCCGGTGAAACCCCTTTGTTAGACGCCCAGTCCGAGAAGACGTCCCAAATACGGTAATAGGCAGCCGAAGTATTCCTTTTCCTTGCCTGAAGCATAGTAGAAATCACCACATCTGAGAACCCTTTGTCTTGTAATCGCCTCCTTTCAGTCTCCATGCCATCAGCTGAAGGGATTGAGGAGCAGGATGGAACAGAGGACCCTGCGACAGCAAGTCTTCTCTTACAGGAAGATGAAGAGGGTCCTCCATGGAAAGGCTCAACAACAATGGGAACCAGGGTCTCCGTGGCCAATACGGGAGCACTGCAATCACCACCACACGTTCTCTCTGAATTCTCTGCAGGAGGGTGAAGATAAGGGGAATTGGGGGAAACACATACCCCATCCGGAAGTTCCAGGAACAGCTGAGGGCATCCCAACCTTCTGCTAGATGATGATGCTCCCTGGAGAAGAACCTCTGAACCTGTCTGTTCTGGAAGTTTGCCATCATGTCGATCTCCGGAAGACCCCATCTGTGAACCAACCTCTGGAAGGCCCATTCCGCTAAACACCATTCTCCCGGAAAGATCTTGTGTCTGCTCAGGAAATCCGCCTTGATGTTCATTGAACCTGGAAGATAAATTGCACATATCCCCAGAAGGTGTTTTTGAGCCCATTTCATGAGAGGAAACATGATACTCATCATCCTTGGGCTGCGAGTACCTCCTTGGTGGTTTACGTATGCCACAACTGCAGTGTTGTCCACTTGTAGCTTCACCCAATGGTGTCGGATTCTTGACTTTAGGTGACGCAAGGCCTCGAAAACTGCCCTCAGTTCCAAGTAGTTGGAAGACTCTCCTCGAAGGGACACCGGCCATTCCCCCTGAAGGGATATCTGGTTCATATGTGCGCCCCATCCTGTTTTGGCATGCATCCGTGGTGACCACCAACCAAGGTATCTCTCCCAGGGGAAAACCTTTGGTCAGGTTTGCCTTTGAGAGCCACCATCTCGGATATGCCATTGAGCCCATCGGGTAAGGCCTATGGTAGATGAAAGGGAACCCAGGATGCTCATGTAAGCTCTCGCCTTGATCTTGCGAAGATGAAGAATTTTTTTCAACTTCTCTCTCAGTCGGTATATTCTGTCCTCTGATAGACGGACAACCCCCAGACTTGTATCGAACCAGGCTCCCAGATAAATTATCTGTTGACTGGGTTGGAGTTGACTCTTCTGGAAATTCAGAACCCAACCATGTTCCTCCAACATTGATCTGGCGATGTTTCGATGGGCAATCAAACATGGGTAAGTCTTTGCCAGTATCAAGATGTCGTCCAAGTAGTGGAAAATGAAGACGCCCTTCTTCCTGATTTCTGCAATCAGGGAAATCAGGACTTTGGAGAACACCCTGGGTGCGGAGCTGAGGCCAAATGGAAGAGCCCTGAACTGCCAGTGTTTGTTGTGCAGGCAGAACCTCAGGAACCTCTGATGTACTTTGGCGATTGGGATGTGGAAATAAGCATCCTTGAGATCGATGGAAATTAGCCAATCGCCGGGAGATACTGCCTGGACAATGGAGGCTAAGGATTCCATCCTGAATCGTCTGGCACACAGAAAGGTATTGAGAATGGACAAATCCAGGATTGGCCTCCATGCATCCTCGCCTTTTGGAGCAAGAAAAAGCCTGGAGTAGAATCCCTGAAATTGTTCTTCTCTGGGAACCTGGCAGATCACCAATTGTTGGGACAGAGAATCTACGAATTCCAGAAGTGCCTTTCTTTTTCTTAAAATTTTCTGGAAATGAGGACCTGAAGAATTTTCCAAAAGGAGGGGTCCCCACAAATTCTAGACGATAACCTTGGGAGACCACGTTGTGGACCCACCGATCCTTGATGGAGAGGCTCCAAGTCTCCGAAAAATGAAGCAGTCTTGCACCTATTCTTGGAGACTGAGCCTGGAAGCAGTCAGAATCTTTTATTCTGGTGGGCAGACGCCCCTCTGCCCCAGCCACCTCTATGGGAGGATTGACCGACCTTCCATGGCTGGCTCCGAAAGGACTGTCTTCCCGGTCTGTATTGCCTCGAGTCTCGGAAAGACCTCCTGTCAACATTAAAGGATCTCCTGGTGTTCCTGTTGCATGGCAATAAGGCTTTACTGCCTTCTGCGGCTCTCTTGATGCACTCATCCAGCTGACGTCCAAAAAGCATGTCTCCCTGAAAAGGTAGTGAGCAGAGACTATTCTTGGAAGCGGTATCTGCATCCCATGCCTTGAGCCAAAGTGCTCTACGGCCAGCAATATTCAGGGCCATGGACCTAGCTATAGAGCGAACAAGGTCCACAGAGGCATCGGAGCAAAAATCGGCAGCAAGACTAATGTCTTCCACAGCTCTGCTGAGACGTAATCTACTCACTCCATCCTTTATGTCAGCTTGTAGATCCTCCGACCATTGTTTAAGGGCCCTGGAGACAGAAGTTAAGGCGGCTGCTGGGTGCAGACTGGCTCCTGCTGCCACGTATGCCTTGCAAAGATTAATATCAATCCTCTTCTCCATAGGTTCTCTCAAAGAGCCAGAGTCGTCCAGAGGCAAGGTGGTCTTCTTGGCCAGTCTGACTACTGCTGCGTCCACCTTGGGAGCTGAGATCCAAGAGGCAGAGTCATCTTTCTTGAATGGGTATAGCTTGGACCACTTACCCTGAAAACTGACCCGTTTTCCAGACTTACCCCATTCATCATGAATAAGGGTCTTTATGGTCTCATGGAGGGGAAAAGCAGTTTCTTTCTTTTCGAGACTAGCAAAGTGCTTGCTACTAGAGGGTATTTCAACAGAGGATTCTTCCAAACTTAGAGTCTTTCTGACTGCCTCAATGAGAGCTTCGGTTTTCCTCTCATCAAACCCCCCTGAATATGGGAACTCATCATCCTCTGATGACTCTGGGTATTCGGCAGGAAATTGACTCTTCTCGTAGGAGTCCACCATAGAGCTCTCGCTGTCAGAGACCTCTCTCCTCCTAGGCCTAGAACGCCTGGTAGACTGAGTGGCTTCCTTAATACCTTCAGCCACTGCCTGTTTGATGATGGAAATCACATCAGCTGGGTTAGCCACTGCAGGATGAGCTACTGGCGGGCCAGCTACCAGTGTCATGCAGGTTATGCAAAGCCTTTTCCCCTCTGCCGCCACTTCGTCACATGCATTGCACTTATTCAGTCTTGGTCTCCTATCCGCAGGTGAAACCGGGGATCTCCTCGGAGACCTGAGGGAACTGACATAATAATATAATGACAGAAGGCACTCTTTTGATTCCAATTGAGGTAATATATATATATCCATTGAGAGGGAGAAAAAAAAAAAAAATAGTTTGACATACCTTGTACCTCTAGATTGTGACCTATTTCTTTTCTTGGCTGGTGAGGCCATGATGATATAAAACCTGAGCAGCTGGAAAAAGGTCGCCTGTTAGGAACTAATATCCAGATAAAACACCAAAAAAAAGAAGAAGATGTAAATGAAACATAAGGATTTCCCCAAAAATTCTGAACCTACCTATTGCACAAAAAGATAGAACCACAAGATCTGCAGAGACCAGAGCACTGTATAACTTGCAGGATAAGCAACTTCAGATTGCCTCCAGACTCAATAGGAGGGAGAGAAAGAAAGAAAAAAAAAAAAGACATTTAAATAGGGAAAAAAAAAGGATTTCCCAATCAGTCCAAAACAAAGGTCACATCCTGGCAAAGGCTGCCTGACCCGGAAGTACTCACTGTTTAGGCGCCAAAAAATGCAATACACCTCTGTCCAGCTCTGTAAGAGCCCCTCAGCTGCCAGGAAGCCTGGAACCTGTTCCCATCAGCAGAAATACGGCACCAACAAGGATTTATCCAACTTTGCAAGGTTCCCAGCTGCTACCCCAGGGTCACTGCAGCATGCACCCCCGGTCACTAAGGGGGTTTCTGCAGGGGGTCGCCCTTGGTGAGGCGCCGTGTACTGCAGCTTCTGGGAGAAGAGAGGCTGAACTCATCCCAGGAAAAGGAACTAACAAGTCCCAGGTATGTCAAAAAAAGAAAAATCTTGGATAATGAAATATCACACAGAGAAAAACCAAGGGAGTGTGGACAGGAAAAGAACTGGGGTATTATGGTCATGTGGCCTCTTATAGGCTAAAAATGTTGTCCTGTCCAATGGGAGTGAGGGGAGGAGCTAACCCTAGAGTAGTGCTGCCATGGCCATGGCCGGGAAATATATATATATATATATATATATATATATATATATATATATATATATATACACACACACACACACATATATATATATATATATATATATATATATATATATATATATATATATACACACACATACATATATATATATATATATATATATATATATATATATACACACATACATATATATATATATATATATATATATATATATACACATACATTATCACATAACATTTTGTGCATAGTCATAACAGCTCTTGTAGTATAGAAATGCTGGTGATGTCATTCCAGTTATATGTTGGCATCACATCACCGGTTATTGTTCACCGTCAACAGCTGTTGGGTTATTTGTGGACATGAAATGGTACAGTAACACACATGGCATGATGGCGGGAGGATACATATAACCCAACAGTTATTGACGGCTATTAGTCATTTATCTGATTAAACAAAATCGGGCATATAGTAACAAGGAAAATCTCAATGTATCCTGGTAAAATACTTTATAAATAAATAAATTATATATATATATTTGTGTTTGTTTTTTTAGGAAGGGCAATCCCTACACAAAAACAACATTTCTGTAAAATTTACAAGAGATGGTAAACTTTCACATAGGATTTTGTCATTGATTTTGTTACATTTGAGATAAATAATTCTAGTTTAAAGGCATGACTACCATGGAAAATCATTGCCTGTAGCTACCAAATCAACATTATTTTTTTATTTCAGTCAATCTTTGGTGAAGTCAACCCTCACATGATATTACAATTTTAAGAAACTGAAAGAGTACAGCCAATGTTTTTTATGAACTGCTTCAGGCGATGACAAAATAACTATCCACTGCAACAGTACACTGTTTTGTCCTTGACTGGTATTTCTGTACCCATATTGTAAAATTTCCTATAGAAACAACCTCAAGCTGTGCAAAGTTCTAAAATAAAGGGGTACGAATATCTACAAAAATATAAGCTATAGAGTGCTTGTTTTTACATCTTATAGAAAATGTTTAAAAGTACAGCGTGAAATAAAAGGATTAGTATCATCAGCATGTGAGAAGCTCTAGTTTAAGACGTTTTTTCTGAAGATTAAGCAATCCTAATCAAGATTCCATTACAGGCATATGTTACAGAGTATTTAGTATCACAATATTATGATCAGTGGAGGGCTGGCAAGGGGTGCAGAGTAGTAGGGACAGTTCCTCACTCCATCCCTTGTGCCCCCTTAGCCCTTACACTGTCCTCTGTATGTCCTTTTCCTGTGCTATATATGTATCACTGTATGTCTCCTTAGTTCTGTAGTTATGTCTTATGCTTTGCCCTCCCCTTGTATGCTTTAGTTCTGCCTTTGCTCCCTTGTCTGTCCTGGAGTTCTGCACTCTGAATTGCATTCACCTTTTTTCTGTTCTGCTGGTATTCCTTCTGCTGTGCTTGCTTTATTCTCTCCTAGCCTACAGACATCACACTATCTAGGTTTTGTCTCATGCTTGCTCCAGGATGTCTGCAGGGCATCCTAGTTTCAGCTACTGGATACATCAGCTGCTATCACAGGGCCTTGAAATGTGTATTCACAAACCTGGAGCCCTAAGCTTCTGGGAGAGTGCAGTTACCCTGCATCAATTCCTGTGCTCAGAATCCCATCCCATCTAGACCCGTCCCCGACATATGGCTGTAGGCTACAGTCAGGAGTCCCTGACACATTTATGTAATGTGCAATTCATTTATATAAAGGAGGTGTTTAGTCCCTAGGTTATAATTAGTGGTATAGAATGCTACACCTCTCACTTTATGGATAATACCTCTCTCCACACTACATCAGTACCAAGTTTAACAAAAGGAGTGCAAAAAAATATTGGGTACATTGTAAATCAATAATAAAATATATATATAACTGATTTTAATAATAATATAAAAAAATGATACAATATACTAAGTAGGAGGATACTTATTCTAATTGTAGTAGGTGATTGCATGTAGATATGATAAGAAGTACAAACCGGATAAAGAAATAACAATAGTGCTGTCTATTTCCAGATATAGGTTACTTCATGTACAATAATCAGTAGATATCTCACTTACATAATAAGAAACAATAACACTGCTCTACGGTTAACCACAGGAGGTTTGGGGCAATCATTATAAAACACTATGTCAATCACTCCAGACTATAGGGGAACCCCAACTTGTTGTGAGTGCCAAAACGACACATCACAAATAATGTACATTAAACCTCTATGAAGCTTCTGGCTGCTGATAGCTTCCACAGACAATCGCTCGCATCAAGGTGCCATGACCTGCATATAACGGCAACAGATCAATCGAGAGTCCTGTTATCAGTAAACTTTGCAGCAAAATTCAATTGAAGTTTGGGGGGGGGGGGGTGGATCAGATGTGGTTCGCTCTTGTGGGCTTCCTCAAGGAAGTTCTACAAGACTTTACTACACACACGCTTTGAAATGAGTTCGAAAAGCATGCTCACAATATGAGTAAGTATTTTTAATTGGTTTTAACTGATTTATTCAACATAAATATGGATCTACATAGCCTGTTTATTTGGATTGGTCTACATACCATATGCATTATTCAAGCTAAAGAACATGAAGAATACAGAAGATATTATACCATTAAGTGGTGTTTGTGTATTTGTGTATTTACTAAGTGGTGTTGTACACTAAGTATTTTTCTGCTCACCCTATGTTGCTTCTAGTGTTCGGTATTTATAGTGATTAAGTGAAGTCACTATTTAATGTTGGAAGCATTTTATTTATATAAGAACACAGCACATTCTGAGCATCTTGAGAAGGGTAGGAAATAGGGAGAGAATGGATAAGGTTCAAAACAGGAACTGCCGTGGGTTATGCATGTCCTATTCCATGTATAACAAGACATATTATATGCAGGTGACATGAATTGCTTTTTGCAATCATAAACCTGCTGAGTTTGTCCTGCAAGAAGGACAAGGATGCATAATGCACTGATAAAAAGTCAGACTTTTAAAAGAGTTAACTATGCATTAACCATGGCCACCTGATTTCTTCTAGCATACATTCTTCTAGTATTACATCATTTACACTGATCAGCCATAACATTATTACCACTGCCACAAATCAAAAATGGTTTGAGGAACACGACAAACAAGTTCAAAGTGTTTACTTGACCTCCAAATACCCCAGATCTAAATCGAATCAAGCAACTTACAGGACTTAAAGGATCTGCAGCTAACATCTCAGTTCCAGACACCACAGCACATCTTCACAGGTCTAGTGTAGTCCAAACCTTGATGGGCAAGTGCTATTTTGATGTCAAAAGGGGACCTACACAATAGGCAGGTGGTCATAATGTTATGGCTGATCAGTGTACATCTTTACAAGGAAAGGAAGCACCATATTTTCCATAATGCTCTTTGAAACCTGCTTACGAATATGATTACCAATACGAAAATGAGGTCTCCAACAATAAAACAGGAACACACTTAAAAAGACTATCACCTAAAAAAATATTTTACTTTGACTGTACATATTAAAAAAATATTGAAAATGATCTAGCAATTGCCGAAATTAGGAGAAAAATGTTTTACGTGTGTCTGTGGATTCTCCTGTTTAAGACATCCAAATTACACATTTCCCACTCTCTTACTTATCCCACTTTATCACATCTCCATCATTGTTACATATACTGCAGATCCTTTTTGTTTATGAGGTGCAGACAACTAGATATGTGTAATGGAAAGGCTGCTGACAGCTGCTTTCTGCCCTCTGTTCATCTTATTCAGATTCCCTAGAATTGCAGAACATGTAAAAGTATCAGACCACTTGTGTCCCAGTGGACTATTCCCATTTAAAATGAGCTGGCTCCATGTAAATTCCATTCTTGTATTGCCGTCAGACTAATATTAAATACAAGGAGGAAGTTGTTGTTATGTTGAGTAATCAACTTCAGAAGAATTCATTTTTAGATGAAAGCATTCTTTTTATTTTAGAGATAACGTCAGCTCCCTTTAACTACTACAGGGATATTCAGCAAACATTTCATTTTGGAGATTGTGAAAAGATAAAATAAAAGGATTCGTCCTCAAGCTATGGAAGCTTTACAATCACAGCTGACATTTTTCCATTATTTGCATTTTGTGTTTTTTTATTTAGCAGTGCTAAGAATGTGATTTGTACTATTTAAAACAAGATTTTTTTTTATCACACAGATGTACGGAGACATTTATCTACAGATGCATTCTTTCAAGTGCTTGACATATCCCATTGAATAGGGAATGTTCACTCTTATGAATGGTTACTTTGGCCTTCTAGTTTTGTAAATGTTTCATATAGTATCAATACAATTTTATTTATAAAGGATTTTTCTGGGGCAAAGTTATAAAAGTGGAGCAGTCGTGCTAACATCATGGCAATCAATGAAAATGTTCCTGCAGATCTTGTCCCAAAACTGACCCTTAGAAATGATCACTTTCCATGATGTTTCATGTGGAAGTGTTTCATTCTTGTCTAATTTAATGAATAACGTCTTGTTACAAAATTATAACAAAATTATAACACAAAGCTAATTTAGTCAATCTAATTTAATTGGGCAACACATGTTTTACATTACCACTTTAACTCATGTGTCTGATTTGTATAGATACGGCCAAAACTTCCATATATAACCAGAAATAGCATTTCAAAATTAAGCTTATTTAATATTCCTTATTAATGTAGAAAGCTTTTATTTCTCAAACAGTGGGGAAAAAGCTGACCGTGTTAAAAAAACAAAAAAAAAATTACAACTACAAGGGGAAAGGGATTTAGGAGTAATAATTTCAGAGGACTTAAAGGTAGGTAGGCAATGTAATAGAGCAGCAGGAAATTCTAACAGAATGCTTAGTTGCATAGGGAGAGGTGTTAGCAGTAGACAGAGGGAAGTGCTCATGCCATTGTACAGAGCACTGGTGAGTATTGTACGCAGTACAATAGACCATATCTCCAGAAGGATATTGATACTTTGGAGAGAATTCAGAGAAGGGCTACTAAACTGGTTCATGGGTTAAAGGATAAAACTTACCAGGAAAGGTTAAAGCAACTTAACATGTATAGCTTGTAGGAAAGACATAATCGGGGAGGGGGGGATGATAGAAACATTTAAATACATAAAGGGAATCAACACAGTAAAGGAAGAGAGTATATTTAAAAGAAGAAAAACATACCACAACTAGAGGACATAGTCTTAAATTAGAGGTGCAACAATTTAAAAGTAATATCAGGAAGTATTACTTTACTGAGAAGGTAGTGGATGTATGGAATAGCCTTCCAGCGGAAGTGGTAGAGGTAAACACAGTCAAGGATTTTAAGCATGCATGGGATAGGCACAAGGCTGTCCTAGCTATAAAATAGGGAACTGGGGACTAATAAAAGTATTTAGAAAATTGGGCAGACTAGATGGACTGAATGGTTCTTATCTGCCGACACATTCTATGCTTTTTATGTTTCTATATTTCCAAAGCTTACCGTCTGGAGGCATCAAGACTTTATTGTTTTGTGTACACCAGCCCACAGGGTGTAGATCTGCTGTCATGACGTCACACCAGAAATCTGCCTTACGATCTTCTCCATAGCCACAATACCGCAGAAGCAGTAACTGTCCACAGGTTGTAATGATAGTAGCTACCCAATAGGTATCTGGATTGCTCTTATTCGCCACTTCCAATTTCATTCCAGGTTGGAAACTACTTTGAAGACTGATTTCAACCTTGTACAAGAAGAGGTAAATACAGGAAACATAGTAAGCATGTTAGTTATAGCTGGATTTTGCATTTATAACTTACACAACCTTGCAGTAAAATCAACTAGATTCAGTTTTAGCAAAAAACTCTATATACTTTAGAAGATGAAGACAACCATTGTCATTATAATCAGTCAAAAGGTTTGCTGTGGATTATGGGAGATGTAGTCCACAGCAGATGGAGTGACAGATGTTGGCTGCCATCAGCTCAGGTTAACAGACAAAAACAAAATATACAAATATAATATTGCCATTCAATTGTCTTTATATGTCTTTTATTATGTCTTTTGAGTGGATGTATTCACATTAACAAGTGAATGAATACCTTAACACAGGGATTGAAGTTCACATTAAAGCATTATTTAATTCACTATTCATACTTTGAACCTCTGTTTTAATGTGAACCTGTCACTAGAGATGAGCTAAACTGTATTTTCTGTCATTTTGTTTGTCACTATGCATAATAAGGCAGTTATAATACTATTTTTCTATACTCCTCACAATTGAATATTGCACAGGTGGCCAATTTTTAAATTAAATCTATTTTCAATATAGCTAGATTATGCAGCTCATGTCTACAGGAAAACCTTTTCCTGTTTGTATGGTGAGAGAGAAGAATATACCATAGATGGACCATAAATGTTTTTGTTTATTAAATAAATCCCTGTGATCAGTAGAATCCATGTTATGGAACTGTGAAAGTTATCTTCTCAGCAGAAAGAGGTTATTGATAGGGTAGACATCTTTACTTGAAAAACACCCTTCCATGTAGAAAATATCACCAAATTAAAATACAGAACAATAATATTATTTTAATTAAAACAATCAAATATCATCATAAAAACATGGTGGAAAAACAGGGATAACAATTAAATGTCATAAACCCAAGTGTAAATAAGTAAAAACAAAATAAGAAAAATGTGTGTATGTGCTGCTGTACTTTTTAGGAATGGGATAATAATGTCTAAAGAGTAAAAAACAAGGATATTGGATACTGGAATTAATTTAGCAGTGCTAGGATGGTCGTCAGTATGCATATACATTTATACATTTGGCCAGTAAAACTTTACTACAGATAAAAAAAGAAATATCTCTCTGGATGATGGGCAAAACTACAATCCCAGAATGTCCTTGGAAACCAGAGAATATCTGAATAAATCTTTCCTGGTTAAGTTATTTGTTGTTATTATTATATCCTGCAAATAATATCACCCTTCCACACCTAAAACTAAAGCTGTCCATAAAATATAATAAATGGATACTTACTTATTTGCTTAAACAATGTTGCCATATCTTGCAGTTATCACAGTGTCACAAACAGTAAATTGTAGTACAGTGCTATGGAGTTTGAAAAAGTCTCCAATATCAGCTGCTTACTCAACCATTATGTGGCTCCAAGCCAAAGCAGAATTATATGAGGAGAAGGGAGGGAAACTCAGTGTTGCTAGGAACAAATTGTAATCAGGAACATCAAGTATACTATGAGGCTGCCACTGTGATAAATGTTGTTGCTGTTATTGAATACTCATGTTATATATAACGATAGTCTACAAAAGGAGCAGACCTGCACACTCAAAACTATAATTGCACCAACAAATACCACTATTAAGTGTGGTTTTGTCAAGACACAGAAACTGAGCATATGCATAGCCATCTTTAAATATGGGCGCTCACTACTGTGATTGGATAGAAGTAACAACATTGGTTCACCAGATGGGGCTTGTGTGCAAGTGCTTCAGGTGGGATATGAATGTTAGAGACACTGAACAGACTCTCAAGAAGTTGACTAACATCGGATGGAAGTAATTAAACAAAAAGCTATGGGATTTTTTCTACGTATATACTAACGTTCTGGATGAGATTTTCACATTCCGACATGATCGGTCTGTCTGGGGGTCTGCATGATATTGCTATTTAATCAAATAAATAAGTGTCCATGTATTATATTGTTTATGGACAGCTTTAGATTTAGGTGTGAAGAGGTGATGGTATTTGCAGCATATCTTTCTGATCTGTAGTACCTTATTACTGATTAAGATATGCATTTACATTTATAAATGTAAACTGATGACATCTTGTCACTGCTATTGTGCTGCCAACATCTAATAGTCTTGTCTTTCCTGTTTTTACTTTATTACCACTTTCTTAAGAGTAAAACACTTATTTTTTATTGTTTTACTTATCTACAATTGGGATTATTACATGATTTCTTTAATAACATAACATTTCCTACGTTTTATGCTTAATATTTGAAATAAAAATAATAAAGTTCTGTATTTTGCGATATTTTTTGGAATATGGAATGGACTTTCTCAAGTAAAGAAATCCTTGCAATCATAAGGAGACTGGATGCTATGAAAATGTGTAAAAGTTATCACACTTCAATAATTTTCCCAATGCCAAAATAAATTAGATATGACACCATCTAAAATAACTGTCACTGATTTTTTGACAAATTACCAGTTCATGTCAAGTAGGGCTTTTGGTCCTTGTATGTCCAAATACAACAAATCTGTCAATATTGTATAGGGCCATTTAAATTAAAGTTTACAAATACACTAAGATTTCATTTTACCCATCACAATAAAATCAGTCTATTTATAAACCATTATAATTACATGATTACAGATAGCAATGTGGTAGTTTTTTAGTTGTAGACAAAACACAACGATTACAAAATCTCTGGAAATGTCAGCATCACATTTGTTTGCTTAAAATAGCTACTTAATTGCATTTTTAGATCGAACCCATTAATATTTAAATGTGTGAAGTCTTTTGAGAATTTGTAAATAATGTTATAGGAAATCCTAGCACACTTAAAATCACTGTTCTTCCTTTTTTCACTGCAGTGCAAAGTAATTTAATTTTGACTTAAAACAAACAATCTCTTTGTTTAATTTAGAAAAATAGCAGCTATGGTAACAGTCAGGCAGTAACGCTTTAGAGTAATATATATATGTGGCACAACACAAATATCAAATGTACTAGTAAACGAGGGACACAAATAGTGCTTATAAAACTCAAGTTTACATAACCAGGGCAGACAGTATACATTCCTGGTAAAACACTTCAAAGGGCTTTATTCACAAAAAAAGAGAGTTGCAGATAATTTTGAAACTTAAGACCAAATAAGCAGAGTCAGACAAATTCTCCCACTCTGCTGAATTGGAGAATTTTGATAACTCTCTTACTTTGGCCTTAAGTTTCAAATCCCCTTTTCAATTCCCTGCAATTTATTCTTTCGTGAATAAAGCCCTTGATCAATAAATAATATAGTTTAGAAACTAATTTTAAATAAAATTAACATAGCACTTCGCTAAAGTAAAAGTAAATAGCAATCCAATTTTAATATTTATATTATATAAATATTATTATATATGTATATTAGAGAATAAAAAAAATAGTGGGAACTTGTCAACAATTATATTTGTACAACCATTTGTTTAAAAATTGTCTTGTAGGCCTTAAGTAATCCAGAGACTAAAAGCTCTTAGAAAAACAGTAAAACAAATATGTCACAAGAGTAGGAAACACATTATAAGCATGATTTTTTTTTTTCATTTCATTTAATTTATGAGATTTATCATTTTGATTTTAAGACAATGAGTTACAGATAGTTGCTGTTTTCTTCTGAAGTTACATTTGTCTTAATATTTTGGTAGACAATGCCTGTGAAGATACCTACATGTTTAAAAGATGTGTGGGGGGCTGCATTTGATAATGATTCCTCTAGATATTCGTCCCAGTTAAAATCCGTTTCTTCGATACTAGACCCATCATCTGTCAAGAAGCAAAAAATGAGAATCAATCAGAGGAGACTGATCAATACTGTCAAAGTTTGTAATCCCTGGAAACCACATAATCATGAATAATGTGTAAACTAAATGTGTCTTTTGTCTTTAGCGCTCTGTATGGGTTAACTATATAGTGAACTGCAAAATTTGGCCAGATAAGCTGAAATGGAAAGCAGGCAAGTTAAAGATATTTTCAACAATTTGGTTATTTTTATCATGATTTTTGGAACGTGGTAGTCTATCCACAGTTTTCGGAGTAGGCTCTACGAATACATATGTACTGTTTGAATGAGTGAAGGAAAACATTATTCTGTGGTCACAGTTGCCAAGGAAAGCACATTTTACAACCACATCAATCCACCAGTGTGATGAATGTTGGGAAATAAAAAATATATAATTTATGCAACCGTTTCCCTATAAAGAATAAACTCTCTCTGGAGTAATTTCTGTTGTTTGATCATAAGATCATTACACTGTCATCTAGCACTCTCAAATTCTCTTGCACAGATAATAAAGGATTGTGCTGAGAGTAATATGTTTAATTTAAAATACAATCATTCAGTCCCCTTTTCATGTGATTATTTTGTAATGCAATTTGTGATGGAAGATAACTGTACATTACTGCAGTCAATAAAGAGCAAGTGAGCACTAATTGTTTCTACAATGTCTAATTCAGGTCCTGTAATAACTCCATTATGCATCATAAATGAGATTTGAGCAACATTTCTATTACTTTATCTATGTTTAATGATGAAATGATAACCACAGTACATTTCTATTCATAATTCACATCAGCTTTGTCATTAATAGCATAATTATGCTAATATGTTGTGCCTGTATAGTAATGTAAATCAGCAAAACAAATTAGATAACATAAACCTGAAGTTTATTTTATATTAATGACAGATATCCATTATTAGGTTATTATTTATCAATAGTACAATTAGTAGAATCTTTTGAAAGAACACATTTGACAGGGGTCAGAATGATGAATCAATTAAGAGTGTTATCAGGAGGATGAGATAGCTACAAGATCAGAGAAAGGTCATTTGTCCCACTTGATAGTGCTTGGTCTGTAGTGGTGAGACAAACTGGAGGTCAAAGCGCGAGTCAAGAGCCATAGTCCATCAGATGAGCCAAGTCAGGATGTGGAGGAGAATTAACAGTAAATAGACAGACGAAGGAGGACGACGAAAAATGGCCTTGGAAAATAACCACAAATCTGCTGAATATTCTGAGCATTAATTGAGCTTTTTTTTTATAGACTTGCCAAAAAAACTAAAGCAGCTACCAAACCTGCTAGAGCCACCAGGAACTTGTAGCATTGCTGCTCACTCGAGAAACATCCATGAGCATTCTGCTGAACAGTCCAGGTAGTTATTACATCACACTAATATTTATTTATATAGCGCCAACAATTTATGTAGTGCTCAGTACAGAGCATAGAGGGGGGGTAACAAGAACAGACTGATACATGAGGGAGAGATCACTGCTCACAAGCTTACAATCTAGAAGGCATGGGGGACATGAGACCCATTACGGAGTAAAGTGGTCAATGGGAAGGTGGTCGTACTAACAATATTAAGGATGTTTGCAGCTATGTGGGTTTTGCCAGAGATTAATCATTTGTTCTAGCAGTAAGTGTTTGAGGACAGTACGAGCTAGGTGGAATAAGTAGCAAGCTTCCTTAAAGAGGTGAGTTTTCAGGAACATTTTGAAGTTTGAAAAAGAGGGAGAGAGCTGCATGCTCTAGGGAAGGGAATATCAGAGAGCGGTGGGCAGCTCAGGTAAAATCCTGTAGGCACTAATATGAAGTGGTGATGGAGGTTGTAGGAGTGTTATGAGAAGTACTTAGTAATGAAGGCTGCGTTTGCAATTAGAATCTATTAATGACCAGAGTGTTAGCAAGAGAAATATGTAAATAAAATCAGTGCAATCACAAGACTTCTTTTAAAATGTACAAGTATTGTGGTAATATGTTATAAAACGGTTATATATATATATTTATTTATACACACACACACACACACATCATATATGTACACAAACACATACACACAATACTGTACTACATCAGTTCCTATATATAAATATATACTATGTACATATATAATTGCCTTTTAAAAATGATTGACTCTTTTAGTAGTATGGTTGGTAATATAATTCCAAACTGAACAAATGGGATCACTGAATGGAGGCTTGATATTGACATTTCAATCCGTAAACGTGGTAGTTACCTTTGCTGATGATTTTCCTAAACTTCTGAATCATAAACATTCTTTCTGAGTTCCACGGATGCCACTAGTTCATTCAGCAGTGGGCTAAGCTGTTGGATTTGATAGCATTCAGTTGTGATAGCTTGTAAATGGAAAATAGCAGATACTTTCAAACTGCCAACTGAACATTGCTGCCAAAATGAACTTCCTGTTATTTGACGATTAGTGAAATGACTACATTAGAACCAAGGAAACAAGGGAGTTTCATCACAGGTTGTTTCAAGAACAACATTATGACACTTTAAAGGTTTTTGGGGGTTGTTTTTTCAGATAAGAGTCCTAGATTACCAATTAAAACGTCACACTACCCAACCCAAGGCTACTGTATATGCGCTTTTAATTACAGTGGAGTGAGCAATTCAATTGTTAACTATAATGATTGGAGCAAATATCAATGATACTCCCTGTTACTGTATCAGTCAACCAAGACATAAGGTCTAAAAATAGTTTCTTCAAATTGTGAAAAGTTCTCCTTTATTTAAGCCCTCTATGTACACTCAGAATGTCTCTGCTGTGTAAGCAATTAGAGTCTGTCTTAAGTTGTTATCTGCCAGGTTTCATTATCTTTAGCAAGCCGTTCGGCTGATCTCCTAGGAATACATTTCAGGATGTACGATATAAAATAAACCGGACTTCCATGCCTCACTGGATAATAGTTTAAGCTGACAAATTAGATTGTAATCATTAAGTGTGATGGCATTTATATTCCCATTTTACATTTTAAAGAAATAACTTGCATCTGGCAGGATTTTGTAAATGGTAATGTGCAATCTCCATTGTACAGCAATAACAAAGTACTTTTGCAATAACGCAATCCTATTATTGCTCCTTTAAATTAGGGATTTTCCACTCTGCACTTCACAAATCTTTATCCTAAGACGTAACAGTTTTATGTTAAAGCAATATATATTAAATACAGAATAGAAAATGGAAAGTGGTAATCTAAGGAGTATGTTATATAAAGATGATACTTTAAGTCATTTACTGGTTAGAGTCAACATGTCACATAATATTATTTGGAATCTTTATACTGCTGACTGATTGGTTCTCATGATAACGGTGCACCTAGAGGTGTTGTGCTATCAACCTTCAGTCTGCAAAAAAATGATGCTAGATAGTGTTACCCAAGAAGAGAAAGATTATCTTGTGACATTATGCCTTTTAAAAAAAACCTCTTAAAATGTACAAGTGTTCTGTCAAGTTCCAGATATCTATAACTGTGGATTAGATGTAAACAGGGGTAAACAGATTGACACCTTCATGTCCTACCCATCCTCTGTACAATACTAAACGTTCTCCCTGCTTCCGGAAAGTGTCCTGACAAGTATACCTATGTTTCTGTCAAAAACAAGATACTTTTTAACTATTAAAGGAAAAGGACACTATAATTACATTTGGAACATATCTGGCCAACCTTTCATTGGAGTATATTCACTAAAAAGTGAACTGTGGTGAACTGACAGACACTGCAAAAATCAGGCATTACTAGCCGAGTTGTAAACTATTAATTATTTGCAGTCCACTTACAACTACCCATAGGTGTAAAATGTGTTTTTCAGCAACTAAAATGTGTCTTTAGTACTTAAAGCAACTGTGACTTTTGTGTCCCACAAAGTGCTAACAATTTCATTTTTTATTTATTTATTGCATCATCATCATTATCAGCTGATTTCATATTCTGACTGACCACAATGAACCATTTGGTTGAAAATATCAGGCCACTAGGTCATTGGAGTATTGCGGAAAAAAAACTTACAAAATTCATTCAGTTTATGAAAATGTTTACAATATTTGTTGCCATTAGAGTGTCTCACGGACTGCACTAAATTACTACTTTTAAATAAAGTGATTTCTGATGTCTAAAACATGTGAAAAGCAGATCAATCTTTAATGTATCTTAACCTATGTAAAAGACTGGCATTAAATTAAACCTTTATGATATGACATTACTTTGTAATTAGCACATTTCATGATTAAATTCATTTTTGCAACCATATGATCATCTCTTCTGGTTTTAGTTGATTTTATATATTTTTTTTTTTTTTTTTAATGAATTGCTTATTTTTTAATTTTTCAAAATGATATTAAAATGAAACAATGATATTAAAATTTAACAAAATGTATGTGGTTTATGTGTTATTTCTAAGAGATGATTTAGCAGAAATTTGAAAGCTTTAGATACTGTTAAAATAATACTGTATTTAAAGTGAGATTTTCTATTCCAGCTTTTTTTCCTATTATTTCTTCCAGTAATGTCTCAATTGATCCAGATTGCACAAGTCAGTGACTCAATAATGAGGAGGTTGGAGGGTAAGAGAAAAAGCAAGAATGATTCTAGTATCATGCTGAGAAAAGTCGATATGGGATTATAGTCACCGTTTGGAAACGTATGTATACTGTCAAAGGGTCTATCTATATAGATTTTAAATAATATGCACCCCATGAAGTCTGTCATTTCTAGGGCTGATAAGCAGAATTTATTATGTTATGCAACCAAATGTTTTCTGTATCAAGGAGCAGATAAAGAGTGTACTAAAATAAACTGAAATTATATTTATCTACAACCTTGAATAGACTTTAACATCAATGTTTTTTATTGTATCTTAATTTGGTAATATATTATGTAAGGACGATCACCTATTAAAGTGTAATTCTCTTTGAAAAGTGACAGGGCATCACGGGTTATCAAAATAACAAAAAAACAGTTATACATATTGTGCCCATTTTTATTTATTTGGAGATTTAGCTTCTAAGATGAATCAATATGCATGTGGGTCAAAAGATGAAAATCATATTTATCTTAAAAGGGACACTAGACTTTGTCCATTGTCCCCAGCATGAGGATAAACTGGCGTGTACTTTTGATAGTACTTTTATTTCTGTCCTTTGTGTCTATAATTATTCTGTTCAATATGAGATTTGGACAATAACATGGGATAATTATTAAATGGCTATAACATACAAATACAATAGAAAAGGTGAACACATGTAAGTATTCTTTTGTCAAAGGCAGTATGTGTACACTGTGTTCCTTTTTTGCAGGAGACCTATCATTAGCATTCACTCAGCCAATAGATGCTTGAAAACAAAGCCTATTTACCTTTGTTTCTTACCTTATATTATAGTGAAAATGGAATAATAAGTACTACAATTTTATTTATAAAATATACTATTTTATAAAATACAACTGCAGATGTGTGTTGAGTAAAAAGACATATCTATATTTTGGCATAGTCATTGTACAACACTGCATGCAAGGTCAAAATAAACAATTGAATAATTTCACCCTTGCATACCAAGGACACAAATACCGTACAATGAAACAAGGAGATAAGGAACAAACGCCCACACAGCCCACATATCTTTTAACTGTAAGATGGCTATAATGGCCTTAAATTCAATTAATTAAACATACATTGCAAATGTAAAATATAAATATATATATATATATATATATATATATGTATAATGTGTGTGTGTGTGTATATATATATATATATATATATATATATATATATAAATATTGATGTCTGCATTTCGCATTGAAGTTTGAAAGCAAAAAAAGGATTTCTGTTATTTCTACAGGAGAGCTGGGTTATTACCTGTGCAAACTAATCCTTTGGGGTAAAGAGCTAGGCTTTTGTTTGTAGCTTTGTTTCTTTTCCCTTTACCAAGACCAAAGAACCACATCTTAATCTTTTCTTTTTTCAGTCTGAGATTTGGCTTTTTCTTTACCACTCTGCCGAGAAGCCCAATATCCCGGAGTTGCCTGTGAGGCATCTTTTTTTTAATCAAACTGGACACTCTAATGCACACTCTAATTATCTCAGTTGTGCACCATGGCCTCCCACTCTCTTTTTTATATTCTGCTTAGAGCCAGTTTGTACTTTTCTTTAAAGGGGGTAGTTCATAGCATTACATGAGATCTTTAAGGACAGCTAAATGTTATTTTTCACTTGTGCTTCTAATATAGAAGCACAGGTAGAAAAAATAGTTGGCCCTAGTCTGAGGATGAACTGGCATGTCATTTTGATAGTAAATGCCAGTTTATCCACTGACCGGCAGCTGGGGGCCTCCATGGATCGTACCTGTTTGTCTAGCACATTCCACAGATGCTTTAATTGAAATCTGGGTAATTTGGCGGACAAATCAGCACCTTAAACTCATTGCTGTGTTCCGTTACCCTAGGTTAAATACAATAGTAGCACAAGTATAGCAGAAGAAATTATAAAAAATAGTTTAATATTTTATAATACTGGTAAATTTATAATGTCAAAAATATCAGTAAAATACCAAAAAAATTGAATATACATACACACAGATAAGTGCAAATAGACTAAATTAAGTTTGAAATCTGCCCCATGTTTCTGTAAAAAAAAATGCATTTCTCTTGAGATAATATGCTTGAGAAAGACATTGTGTTTGGCTGTATTTGTTGGGGAGTCCTAACACGTAACGTTGCCTTTTTCATGCATCTGTATGTGCTTATTTACTTGTTATCTGTGTTTTGTTGACATATTGGATACTGCAAATATGCTGGTGTAATAAATTATTTTGTACTTTTTCAGTTTGTTGATTATTTCTCTGTGTGATATAGTGTAACCACCTATTCTTTAAAAATACACTGGCCATGCTACTGTCTCCATAGACTTAACATTGACTTCAAGACAATTTTTTACAGGCCTGTCAGTAAAATACCAACTGGTTGGCAACCCTAGTAACATAGTAACATAGTAATTTAGGTTGAAAAACACACAAGTCCATCAAGTTCAACCCTTCTACCTATCATTCCAGTGTTTTGATCCAAAAGAAGGCAAAAACCTCTAAGGAAGCTATTTCGAATTTTGCCTCCTAGGGGGAAAAATTCCTTCTTGACTCCAAAAGGGCAATCCGATTTCTCCTTGGATCAATAAGCTCTATTATTAATGATTATTCTATTATTAATAGCCCTGTATGTTCTGCTTTTCTAAAAAAAAACAAAAGAAAACTGATAGCACTACCTCTCTTGGCAGTGAGGTCCATAACTTTATTGTCCTTCCTGTAAAGAATCCCTTCCTTTGCCGTCTATGAAATCTTTGCTCTTCCAGTCTCAGGGGGTGACCTCTTGTTCTTTGTACATTTATGTTAATGAACAGGTCCCTGGAGAGGTCTTTATATTGGCCCTGCACATATTTATATAATGTTATCATATCCCCTCTAAGACGCCTTTTTTCTAAAGTAAATAAATGCAATTTTTGAAGTCTCTCTTCAGAACTAAGATCCTCCAATCCCCTTATTAATTTTGTACCTCTCCTTTGTACTTTTTCTAGTTCCTTAATATCCTTTTTAAGGACTGGTGCCCAGAATTGTACTGCATTTTCAAGGTGAGGTCTTACCATTGATTTGTAAGAGGCAAGATGATGTCCTCCTCCCGTGAATCTATACCTCGTTTTATACATGCCAATATCTTATTGGCCCTTGCAGCTGCTGACTGGCATTGGGCACTGTTGCCAAGTTTGTTATCTACAATGATTCCTAAATCCTTTTCGTTAGTAGTTTTCCCCAGGGAAATACCATTTAACGTATATGTTGCTTTGTTATTATTTTTCCCATAATGCATAACTTTACATTTGTCTATATTGAACCTCATTTGCCACTTTCTTGCCCAGTCCCCCACTCTGTCCAAATCTTCCTGTAAAGAAAAAACATCAAGATTAGTCTTTATTACCTTACCTAATTTTGTGTCATCAGCAAACACTGAGACATGGCTCTCAGCACAACGTGGGAGATCATTAATAAACATATTAAAAAGAAGAGGTCCCAAAACAGACCCCTGAGGTACTTCGCTCAATACCCTGGTCCAATTTGAGGCTTTTCCATTTACAACAACCCACTGTGTTCTATCTTTTTTTTGCCAATTTTCAATCCAAATACATACATTTTCCCCCAATCCTATTTCTCTCAATTTGTAGAGTAACCTTTTGTGTGGAACTTTATCAAATGCTTTAGCAAAATCCAAATAGATCACATCAACTGCCACACCTAGATCTATATTTTTACTGACTTCTTCATAGAATGTTATTAAGTTTGTTTGACAAGACCTGTCTTTCACAAAACCATGTTGACTTTTACTAATTATATTCTGATTCAAGATGTATTCTTGAGTGTACACCTTTAGCAATCCTTCAAATAATTTCCCCACTACAGATGTCAAGCTCACTGGCCTATAATTACCCGGCAGAGATTTTGATCCCTTTTTAAATATTGGAATGACATCCGCCTTTCGCCAGTCTGTTGGCACTATACCTGAACTGAAAGAATCCCTAAAGATCATAAATATTGGTCTGGCCAGAATTATGCTTAACTCTCTAAGCACCCTTGGGTGTATACCATCTGGCTCTGGGGCCTTGTCTATCTTAACAGAGTTTAATTGCTTAAGCACTTTTTCCTGTGTCAGCCAATCCCATGTTTGCGGTGACTGTTCCGTAACGTCCGGTAGCAGGGGCTCGTCCATCTGTTCTTCCTTAGTATAAACAGAAGAAAGTGTGCTACCAATGCTAGTAGTTATGACTTATGGCTGTTTGGGAACGCAGAACATTGGGAAAGCATATTGGTACATCTAGGTTTGATCATACTACATAAATAATAGCGACTGTATGTTCTGTAAGCAGCAAAACAGGAATTACATTCTCTAAGAATTACAGATATTACACTGTAATCATTGCTAGTTAGGCAGAATAGGTGCACACCAGTTAAGTCTTGTGTTCAAGGGGGTGGTGTCTGTTAAAAGAGATGTTCAGTCACTGTGAATGTTGGGTAAATTCCCACATGGTACATTAGAAGCATAGGAAAACTCCACTTTGTAAAATGAGAATCATAGGGATATGCTTTCTGTTGCTTCTCTGTCAGACATTTTGAAGTTTGAAACACTTATCCCCTCCAGCAAGGAAAAAAAAAAAAGTTATTCATATAGTTTTTCTGAGGAATTGCTGACTGACTCTTCTGCAGCTACTGTCTTTCTCTTAGGAGATAATCTCTGTGTTTGGTAACACATAAAAAGTCTGCTGACACAACTGAAATGCTGATTTTGTATTTATTGTTGAAAGTTGATCATGTGTTTTGACAGAACCCCAAATATAAATGTTCTCTCCAGTCATTCAGTCACAATTTGCGTTTCCTTAAATTAATACTCTTAGTCATTTTGTACTACTTAGTCATTAATACTATTCTTAGTCATTTTGGCCCCTAATGGTGAACAGTGCTACAGTGCTACCTCTGTCAAGTATTTCACAAGCGATACTACAAAAAGCATGCAGTACAACCATGTTTACCACAGAATTTCAGGGAAAAAATTAAATGACGATAGAACCCATTTCCAAGAAATTGTTTTTTGTTTTGTTTTTTACATCTTACATATAACACTAACCTCTCCACAAAAACACTAGCTGTTTATATAAATTATTTACAACCTAGAGAGAAAGGAAAATGAATTCTTATATTTAATGGTTTTCACTTTGATATGCTAAATAATAAAAATAAATTTGGTACAAATTGAATACAACAATAGTAAATAAAAATGTGTGTTATACAATAGCTTATGCACTCACAAAAAACGACGCTGTTATTGCTGTAGCAACAGTCCTGCCTGTTTGTCCATGCCCTCCCTATTATAGGTAATTGAATTTAAAGGCTCCAGTGAGATAATGTTCAACAACAAAACATTATAGTAGATCTGAAATTATTTTAAAGTAAAAAATAATTGCCTTTTACGTATATTATATACATGTACAACATACAGACAATAAGCTAGGTAGACTAACCCCTTTAAAATCTAAAGCGCTTGATGTATCATCTAACAATGTGACTGGATGATTAGCACTTGTTTCAGGGCAGCAGTCAAGTTTCCTTTACAGCAAAGAAAATCCTAGAAGGATCATATATATTTCAGCAAAATATTTTACTCCATCAGGGTCACAACAAAGGATTGTCTGCATGCAAAATTGATAGTTCTTTTTTTTTTGGTTGTACAGATTGTGACAGAAATACCAGACTGCCTTAATTTATGGCCTCAATATTTAAGCTAATGTTTGAAGTGATACCCTTTTCCATACCAAGAACTTTTAGCAGGGTGTTAGCTAGATTCCACAACATTACTGTTAATATTCGTATTCTCAAACGTGTTTGACTTTCGCAGTAGCAAAAGGTTAATGATCATCTTGATGAGAGTCATGTAATGTTCTATCTTCCACCACAACATATCTGTACTTACAATGTATGTACAGCTCTAGTATACCATCTAAGGTTTTTGTATTAACACATTAACTGAAATCAGAAACCTTGTTTTATGTGTAACAAGGTTAAATAGTGTAAAGTAAGTGTAGGTAATGTGTAAATTACAGTAGCATAGCTACTGTTTCATTCTAGGGACCAGATAGTGGAGAGATTACAGGTGTTGTTGGTGGTGTGATTGAAACTGAGCCCTAATCTGAGTAGATCGGACTGCTCTGTTCACTGCAAACTGTGAGGAAAGTTTCTGTATGACTTACATTTACTGAGGCCCTGTTATAATGAAGATGTGATTGTTGTGCAATGGAAGGAGGAAGTGCTGTGTGAGACTGTTAGTGAGCTCCACCCAAGATCTCATTTGTGTTATCTCAGCACATAAAAGGCTTGAAAGGTAGGTGAAAGGTGTATTTCTTTGGAACGTGTATTCTGATTGTAGCTCATTTGACTAGCTTCCTTATAGAATTTCACATATTATTCTATCATGTTCAAATCAGGGAAATCTGCTTGAGATAATGTTGCTCGATTCCCTTAGACATCAGGATATTAAAGAAAAATAGTCAAATGTCCCATTCTATTAAATATTGAACCCATTATGAGGAAGAAGTGAGATGTAAAAGAGAATAAATTGGGAGTAACACGGTTAATTCTCATTTTGAAACCGGAGTTTGCTTAGTAAGGATAAAAGAACCACACAGTGTATGTAAATTACATGACAAGGCCCTTTCTTCATTCTAGGGCTGTACAGTTGTTAAGGGAATTGCTTGGTATTTAACCACAAGTAACTTCCCTTTCATTTAAACAGCATTTCACTGCGTAAGAAAACACCTGAGCACCATTACCCAACTGCCTTTTATATTCGGTTATATTTCACAGAGCCAACATGACTTGTTCTATAGGAAACAAACAAATGATTGTGTTTGATTTCAGGACAAAAAAAAATTGTTCAAAACAACCTTTTCAAGAAAAACGGTCAATGGCACAGAAAGTGCCGACAAAATGTTTTTTCCCTAAACAAAAGCCTGCTTGGTTTGTGTGAGAAGGGCGCTGAATTACCAGATGAGCCCCATGTGATGAAGGTAACAGAAAAGTAAGATGGCGGATCCCAGGAATGTTAAACTGGTCATTTGTAAACATACATTATTGGTATTGAATCATTACGAAACTGGTGAATGTGAAACCAGCAAAACAGTTTGTTTTTTTAATTGTAAGTTATTTTTAACTGATTGCATCAAGTGTAGCTGTTTTAACCCCTTGCTGCATGTAGGACGTCCTCTGCTGTTCTAATTTTTAGTGCCCAAAAGCTTTTACGACTGCATAGAATTTGATGTTGCAAAGTCTCATGACATTTCGGCAGGGACCCCCAGGATCTGTAAAGACCCTAATCGGATCTCTGCCTGTTTGTCCCTGGCTCCCATTCAATCTATGATCAAGTCCATCAGCAGAAAGATGTCGGTTTGGTGTTTTGGTCCAAAGGACCAAAATACTATCCGGTGCAAAGGGTTTAAATAGAAGTGCTTTACTGAAATAATTTAATAAAGTACTTCACTGACCCGGATATCCTAAATCAGATGGAGAAATATATGACCCATTCTAAACAACATTTCTCCCTTGTGATGGTGCTATACGGATAGTAGCTTTAATCGAAGAATACAAATTAAGCACCATATTTCTTTTTTTCAGTGATTCAGCGTCAACAAAGGGACAGAATCTCCACATTCTGTCACAAATTAGCACATTGTTCATTTAGGTAATCATATGCGAAATAACAGCTGCTACTACGCTCTGGGTGCAAACTTGTTTCATGCAAGTAAGTTGTCTACAGACAAATGTAGCATTATCCCAGAAAATAACTATAGAAAAAAAAACAAGACTTTTACTGGGGAACATCTAAAAGTAAATCACCATCTGCAGGATATAGGGATTATGCAAATAAGATAGCTAGAAAATGAATTTAAATTGCTTCAGTTTTCATATTTTCCTGGATTCACAGGTGTGTGTCTAGGCTCTTAACACATGGAGTACAAATGTTCTGTTTTTGTGCTTAGTCTACAAACAATGTTGGCTTTATATAATTTATACCTTGATGATGTTGGCATGAGCAGTTTAAATAAATTATGTATTAGGCTATTAGATAATTGATAGAATTAAGCTGCTTCTCATTTTAAAGTGATGTGCTTGGTGTGTTACATTTTTTCAAGTGAGGCTGGGATAATTGGACAACATGGTTGAGTCTGTCCAAACAGTTTCAAGTGGTTCAAAACTTTTGTTTTTAACATTTGCTTAATTAATTAAAGCAAAACTTAACAACCTTTTGCCACATTCCTGGAGTAAACCATGTGTGTATCTTTACAGATATGTATGGGTTTACTATTAGTGATGACTCTCAGCTGAGGCAGAGCACATCTGATGCTGGCACACAGACATGGTCTTATTGGGGTCTGTTGGGGCTGACAGTCTCTCTCTTTAGTATAGAGTCCTAGGGAAGCTTCATAGCTGTTGTTCAAAGGACAAACTGGCATGTACTTTGAAAAGTACATACCAGTTAATTCTCATACTAATCCATTAACGGAAGGGCTGGACAAGTCCTATATATGTCCTTCTCTTCCCTTCTATCATCGCTCAGTTATTCTGTGCTACCAGTTTGGCGATATCCTCTAATTTGTATCCTGTTTCCCTTTATGATAACATGGCTCCCTGACCTTGGCTTCTGTATTTGGATTGTGTACCTCTGGCTCCCTGACCCCGGCTTCTGTATTTCGATTGCGTACGTCTGGCTCCCTGACCTCAGCTTCTGTATTTGGATTGTGTACCTCTGGCTCCCTGACCTCGGCTTCTAGATTTGGATTGTGTACCTTTGACTCCCTTTTCTGTATCCCAAGTCCTGCACCAGTGTTATTCATTTTGCTGACTACATCTACAAGTGTTCCTAGAATTCAGAGACTTGCACCAGTGATCCTCAGTTTTCATAAAGACATCTGTATCCGGAGTCCTGCACCCGTGTTATTCAGTTTGCTGACTACATCCTCAAGTGTCCTTAGAATCCAGAGTCTTGCAGCAGTGATCCCTAGGTTCTCATAAAGACATCTGTATCCCGAGTCCTGCACCAGTGTTATTCAGTTTGCTGACTACATCCACACGTGTCCTAGCATTGTGTGTTTTACATCGGTAATTTCCAGACTATTATAATTTCAGTTCATTCATGTTTGTAGCTACATCCAGGGGTCTGTCCCATTCTCAGACCATTACGGACATGTACAACTTTAGGCAAGTTTGTTTGTCTCTGCATCTGGGTTACTCATTTGAATTATAAGTATCCTAACAAAGTTACAGATTGTTGTAATTTCAGTTTGATACAGGATATCCTTTTTTCTGTCTTTTGGGTTCCTGCAAGAAATATATTGTCCCATAATATTTGGGAGTATCCAGACATCGATAAAAGAAGCATGTTCTCTATAGAACAAACTCGTATCTAGCAGCCTGCTATAAATGCAGTGCTATTGTTCTTCCAATCAAAATATATATGGTTGAATGCCTCAATGCCAAGGGCTGTTTCTCGAGATCCGGTTATCCTTTATTCAGGCTTCATGGGGAATTTTTTATTCAAGACTCACAAAAAGAGAAGTCAGTGATATGAACCCTAGACCTGTTAAAATATGTATTGTTTAAAGCAGATACACATAATCAGTACAATTTAGTACTTTTAAATGTTTAAATCTGTTCCAGCAATTTAAAATATTTACTTAATACCACAATTCACTGTACAAGTATTAATATTTCGAAACATTTCTAAATGAGCAAAAATACATACAAACGACATATCCGGAAACTGGAGGCTTAATTCATTCCCAAAATATAAAAACAACATGGTTTTCAGATTTTATAAATGTATATAAGATGTGTTTATATTAAAAACTATAAAATACAGAAAGTTTGCAAAACCTGAATAAAATGAAGCTGTAAACCTGTTGTAAAAATGTTATTAAATAAACTTACCAGAGCCAAACAGTTCTCTGTTACTGTTTAATGGGCTGTTTGATTTTTCCAGAGTACATTTTTCTTGATTGTTCTGTATTCCAGGCATTCTATTCTCCATTATAAAGAATAAGGTTTGCTTGCTGTCCCTAGTGCATTATAAAGCAAATTATTCCTATAAAACAAGAAAAGAAAATTCACAGTAAGCAAATGTAGGTGTTTTAATTCCCCCTTTGCTGCATTTAAACTGTTTCTTTCTGGTTTAATTTCACTTATAGCAAATTTGAGACATTTAATTTTTTATTTATTAAATACAATTAAATAATTCGTGCTTTCAGAGCTGTTTACATTTTGATCATTTGAGACATAAACGCTAAATAATTAGCACATACAAGAAACCTTTTTAAAGAGCAATACCATTCTCAATTTTAATCTGCTCCAGTTCTTTCCAGCTACAATCCTCCCTACTGAGACATGTTCTGGGATTAAGGACTGCTTCACTACAAAATTTAAATTCAAGGGTGTGAAAATACTTTTAACAGTACACTACCAAACATTACAAAATAATAATTGTGGTCAGGGAGTAGTACTAGACTCCATTAACGAGCAATAAAAACATTCAGGTACCAGTGGGCAAACGGGTAGATATTCCATACATTCCAACAAGCACATAATCATAGAATTTGATCACTGAATGTTCTCATTGCTCATTAACGCACACAAGCCGTCATATCCTCCGATCTTCACTGACTGTATTTACTGTGGTGTGGACGTCACTGACAAGCGTGCCTTCCAGAGCTACCAACGTTTGAACTGTCCACTTCGTTGCATGCTTGTTTACTAATCACCTAGATACAAGTAGTTACTACTAATAATTTATAAAGCCATTTTTCTGCATTTGAATCTTTAAAAATAATCAATATCAACATATATTTAGCATATAAATAGATTTATAAAATGTATGGGACACTATTACCAAAGCAGCCCCTACAGGTTTTACCAATATGGCATTATAAAATTCACCTTTATTCATCTGGTTAGCCAATTAAAAAAAAAAACATGACTATTTAAGATTGGTGATTTATGTGAAGCCTACATTGTTCCAGTGAGGGATATCCTACTTAACATGGCAAGCAGTAGGTATAAATTTATACCTATAAAACAAATTCACTCAACTTTATGTTGTTCCTATATGACATGTATATACACAAAATATCGAAGGTTTAATTTACAAGTCAAACAGATAACCTTTCACAACATCTACAGCTTAGAAAATCAACTGATATGACTACTATTTACACCTCCTTTAGTTTTTTTAGTTTTTTTTAATATATATTCTTTATTGTAGGGGAAGTAAAGGGCATCAAATCACCTACCCTCTTTTCCCCCAATTTTTTTTTAAAGACAAGACATAGTACTGTACACAGACAATTATCATTGTTTCATATAGATATTTCAGTTTTTACAGATAAAAACATATCTAGTTAGCATATTAGTCAGATTTGTACAGCAAGGACACGGATACAATATATCAAAACAAAACAAATACAAAAAAAACAAAAACACAATGGGGGGAGGCACCAACAACGTAAAACATCTCATTTCTTGTTAATAGATACATCAGTTTCGTATCTCAGGATGTTTATTTGTCCTTGGGGCCCATCTTGTATTACATTTTTCAGTTTCATGAAGGCCTGCATTAATTGCAATGCCTTTTTCCATATTAAATTGGTAGATAATTTGTCCACGTACCAGTTCCCAGAAAGGACATGTCTGCATTTTCCAATACCATGCTATAACTGCTTTTGTAGCTAAAAGGATGTGAATTAACAGATATCTTTTATTAAATTGTTTAAATGGCCTCTGTATATGTAGTAATATTGTTTCTACATTAAATTCATACTCTATGTCAAAAACATCCATAATTTCTTGTGCTACTCTATTCCAAAGGATTTTTATATTGGTACAGGACCATCATATATGGGATTGTGAACTTTTTGCCAAGTTACACCTCCAACACCTATCCGAGTTTGATCTGTTCATTTTGTGTAACATTTCAGGCACTAAATGCCACATATGAATACTTTTATAATGAGGTTCTATTAAAGTATTTTACGCTTTTTCTAACTTCTGTCAGTGAGTTAATCCAATTGTCAGGCTCAAAAGTTCTGCCTACCTCTTTCTCCCAAGTACTCCAAGATTTGGGCTTACTGTCCTTCTCTTGCGTACTCAACCAGTCATAGTGTTTAGGCAGTAGTTTTGCTTTTTCTTATTTGGGAAATATATTATTTATATCTTTAATCAGCCAATTTTCATTTCCCCTTTTATATAAAAGGTCTATGTAGTTTTTTAGTCTTAAAAACGTAAATAGTTCCCTTGAGGGTAATTTCCGTTTTTCTTGCAGGTGTGGAAATGCCTTGACAGAAATTCCTTCTATTAAATCTCCCAGGGTCAAATCTTCGCTATCATGCCATCCTTTTAAAGAAAAGTTTTCTATACTGTATTCTAAGATCTTTATTGGGGTTGATGGTAAAACCACATTTTCACTTTTGCTTTTCTTTTTGTTATAAGGTCTAAGAGATATTATGTAAGCTGTTTTATAAATAGCTCTTTATATGCCCTCTCATTCATCCATAGGATCAGTGATAGGTCCTTTATCCCTATTAACTCTTTCTCTAGCTTATACCATGGTTCCTCTTTTGCTTCGGCTATTTGCCACTTATTTATATGAAAAAGTCTGCTAGCTTCATACAATTTTAGTATATTGGGTAAGCCAAACCCCCCTTTGTTTGTTTTCGTCATAAGATGTGTCTTATTCACTCTGGGCTTTTTTCCCCTCCATATATACACCGAGAACAGTTTGGACATCTAACAACTTATTTCTTGGTATCATTAGTGGTAATCGTTGTCTAACAGAATCATCGGAATTGACTAAAATCGCCTGAGATTTCGTGAGATTAAGTTTGTAGTTTGATAGCTTTGAGTATAGTTCAATCTCTTGCATAAAATATTTTAATGTAGTCTCAGGCTCCGTTAAGGTTATAACTAGTGTGGAGCGGACACCTGGATGTTCGGCGGGTTCGGCCGAACTTCGGAACAAAGTCCGGGGTCGAACTTGACCCCGAACTTGACTCCGAACCCGAACCCCATTGAAGTCAATGGGGACCCGACTTTCGGCTTATGGAATACATGTAATACTATTGGCTTTCTATAAACCGAAATAGAGTCCCCATTCATAAGAATTTCTATAAACCGAAAGTCTATAAACCGAACGTCGTTCGGTTTATAGACTTTCGGCTTATGGAATACATGTAATACTATTTGCTCGGTTCGGGTTCGCTCAACACTAGTTATAACTACATCGTCGGCATACATGCATAATTTCAAGTCTTGTCCCTCCCCATGTATACCCCTAATGTTTATATTTTGTCTAACCCTAGCTGCTAAAGGTTCTAACGTTAAGATGTACAGCAAGTGGGCATGCTTGGTGAGTACCATTGCTCACGTTGAACCAATCAGCATCTTCCTGGGCCGGTAGTTCTAGCTGATGGAGCAGCATACATTGCCATTATGGCTGTCTGGATTGAGCCCTTGATGCCAGCCCTATTCAATACCTGGTTCATAAAGCCCCAGCTGACCCTGTCGAATGCCTTCTTGGCATCCTATAGTTACTAATTATCAAGCAGGAGAGGATTTTAGACAAATTAGGATATTTGAAAAAGACAGGGGTTATCCACAATTCAACAAGTTGTATCCTATATAAACGTGTTGCTACACAGGTGAAGCAACAGCTATTTCAATAATTTCCAAGGTGACTTAATTGGTATTTGGCTGAGGAATTCTAATTAGGTGGAACTCCCCAAAATTGTGTGTCTGGTGATATTCCCCAACTTAAAAAACATGGTAACATTTTCAATGCATTTACCATGAATTTACCTGGACCCCTAAAATTGTAGTTTTGACAGTCTTTAAAACTTTATATAATAGTTGAAAATTAACAACTTCTATTTTTTTTTTTTCTTTATGACCAACTGGATATCTCAGAGATGAAATGGACTCCAATATACAGCTTGACCTACACATTGCAATTTCCTGTCAACAGATTTTTCCAAGCAAAGTGGCAATAACACAGTCCTTTTTAGTAGGGGACCAGTGCCACGGCATAAGCTGCTATCCCAATCGGTACACTGGCATCACTCTGCCAGTGGGTATATCATTGAGTGACGAAATCTAATACAAGGCTGGACCGGCAATGTCTAACTTTTGATTTATTAGGGTGGCATCTGCACTAGTATATCCAGTTACCCCCAGAACAGTTGGCGATGGGTTAAACATTAAGATTAGTTGTTTATATGCAGCAAATTTGGGATTTAACTATGCATTACACAAACTTCAATATGAAATCCCTATGTGAAAAAAAATGGTCCATAAACACACAAATGTGGTAGAGATTTTAAACTAGATATTCAAGTTTTCAAATATATAACACATATGTGAGTTATTGGTGCCGTTTTTCAATTAGAACACATGAATGGTGGTTTTTCTAATGCACAATTGTACAGCACCTTTTCTATTGAATCATATGAATTATAGTCATATAAAAGCCCTATTTGCAATTTATACATTCCTCCTCTCCCTGTTTGACATCAAGAATAGATAAAGTGTGCTTGTAAAAAGAGTTTGTGCATTAACTCAAAAGCACCCTATCCATCACGTCAAATTGAACTCGGGGCAGAAAAGTAAACAGTGTATATAAGGAAAAAAATGTTGTTAACTGGCATAAGGTAACAAGCTATGAAAAGCACTCATTATTCTGACAACAATGCATTATTAGGAAACAGAAAGCAGGGCAGATATAACGCTCGAGAGCTATGTAATTTAAAATTACATTACCTTCACATTAGCTCTGTTACATTTTCTATTATACACTTGTTCTAAATGCCGAACTTTGTTGAAACCATTTTTGTGAAATAAACTAGCAAATTGCCCTACTCAGTGCTAGTAAATAAGACTGGACTAGTGGTGGTTACAACACCCATCACATACAGCCAGCCGCATGTCTCAGTTGCAAGATAGATGGCAAGAATAGGAGGAATATACAGTCATGAGAAGGAGAAGGATGGCTGCAAGAATGAGAGTTGGGATCCAGAAATAGTGTTTTCCTTAAAAAAGGGCAGTTAAAGTTTCACTTCTCAATTTGAATACCGAAAACATCAAACATGTATCTAATCATTATATACACCTGTATCCGATCATTTATTATTTTATTGCAGTGCAAAGTAGTCTTTACAGTTACCAAGGTACCGTTTAAAAGGCAGTGACTTTATAACCAACCATATTTTATCTTAAATAAAAAATATACAAAGAAAAATAAGCAAGACATTTTAACATTTACACAAAAGTGTATTGCTCACTGTTACAAGTTTTTCCAATGTGTTCAGTGGCAATCATATGAAATAAGGTACCTAAGACCACCCATTGTGTGTTTTGAAAAGGCAGGTTCAAGCCTTCCCTTAATTTTAATTGGTGCCGGGTATTTTTAATG
This sequence comes from Pelodytes ibericus, assembly GCA_036172795.1. Taxonomy (NCBI): domain Eukaryota; kingdom Metazoa; phylum Chordata; class Amphibia; order Anura; family Pelodytidae; genus Pelodytes; species Pelodytes ibericus. The sequence goes on along the minus strand of CM069858.1, from coordinate 131,427,983 downwards.
GCCCCAAGAGAGGGGCTTTTTTTAAAATTTTTATTCATTTTGAAACATAATTAATATCAGTTCTCCAGATTAGATCTAGAGAATTGAAATCCCTGAAATGTGGCTATTTTATCCAAGTTTGCAGCATATTCAAGGGTAATCAGGGCATATTGGTTAACCAAAAGCTTTCGATGCTTTGGTTTCCGAATGGGCCGAACTGACGATTCAGACACAAATTGAGGGATATTGAGTAGCCACATTTTGGGGATATGTTTGATTTGGCTATTATTCCCGACCCCCATTCATTTCGTGATGTATCGGTGCACACGTTTTATCTGCTATATCAACAAGAACTATTTCACAATACAAGTATGCATGAGGTAACTCAACCATCATCACTACTTACTCAATATCAGGCGGATACTGAACTAAACAACATAAATAACCAGTAACAAGTAGTGTCTAAAAACCTGCAGGAAGTTTTTGCTATAGCTATAACCAAAGAGAGCATTGTACACTTACTACAATTAAATGGCATTATATAAGGCACAATTAGGAATGGTCCGTGAAAGAGAGAACTTACTACAAATAAAAATATTTAAAGGTTATTTTTTAATGTAAATATCTTGTACTACTAAGCCTTAAATTGCTAATGTCAATATGTGTATTGCAGATAAAGATATTCATACTTTAAATATTTGGTGCAAAAATCTGGTAAAGTTTTGTTACTAAACAGCTATATAATCATAAACATGTATATCGTTCCAGCTGCCTCAGAATCAGGTTATAGAGGAAAGGCAATAACCTTCATATTCACTTCTAAATATTAAAATAAAAATTAAAAGTCACCTCTTGCAGGATTCTAGCATAATGTATTATTCAAGACCACTTAAAACATTACATTTTTTTAAATTACTGAAAATCCAATGACAAAAATATACACAGATCCAATTACTTCAGGGCACAGAACAGGTTATACAGCAACTGCAATCTTCGAAATGAAAGCAAAACATACAAAAGAACTTAAAAGCTAATGCTTAAAATTAACTTATTGTGGTTAGTATTATTACCAAGATTATTTCTTTAGTGAGTCAAATTGATATATCTTAGAAGGTTACCTGAGAGGAAATATTTATGGAAAATGTGTTAAAGGTCACAGGGCAATGTACAGGTGTGGAATCCAGGTTAAAATATACAGAGTGCCGAGAAGAGGAAAGAGAATGTCGATATTGTAATAGCTTTGTTCTTCATTTACAGGAAGTATGCTACTACTTGCTTTGAATTTTCAAAGAGACTAGTTTTTTTTTTGTTTTTTTTTAAGCTTTTGAACATTTGCACAGAAAATACATTCTCCTTTGCAGACTCACTTAACTTCTGGTTCCAGGAAAAGGATGACACAGTTCTAAATAAATAATATGTGGCTACAAAATAATGATAGAAAGAAACAGATGTGTGATTGATCATTGAATGTGCAGTGCCATACTTACCTATCAAAATACAAATTTCAAGACCACTTTTAACTTCATTCGTTATAAAATGGGGCCAATATAAGTTTTACAGAACAGCTCTAGAATTGTATAACAGACATTATTATGCTATAAATATATCAAATATATTTAATTCCTATATGCATCCCTTGTCTGTTAGACTCTTAATTCAAGGTTACTCTGTGGCTCTTTCACAGGTATCCAAGTGGGTATCAATACTTCCTCTATGACTGAACCTTACCACCTCATAAAATGTGATTGAAACGCCTTCCCACATGCTCCCCAAAAAAACAGCCATCTATCTATAACTGCTGCCTCATTTCCCCTGTGTTACTCAGTTTGTTCATTGAATACAGTATGTAAGGTGAGGCAAAGTAGGATTGTAAGTGTTTTGCTCCTAAGTTATTAATTGTATTCATTAATACAATCATTAACTGAATGGAGGCAGCAAACCAGAACACTTGGAAACTGGCAAACAGCTCTTACTAGCTGTTCCTCACTTCAAAGAGGAAGCAGGTCAGGGGTGCATCTGCAGGGGACCTGGATCCCAGTCTTATAATCTGACCTCAATCTGAGGTCAGATTATAAAACGACCTCTAATATAAGACAAGGGGTCTTTTTCACAGCACTTGCTCTGAAAAAAACCTTGTCTTATTTTTGAGCAAATACGGTATATCCTTCTTAAAGTTGTGGGAAAATGGGAGCATATTAAAGGTAGTTGTTAATTCCTCTTAGCATTCAGTCTGGTTGCAGTTAGGTTCCTGCATAGTATGAATTACATTGTGAATTACCTTTCTTTAAAAAACAAACAAACAGGATCACTGTTGAGGGGCCATAGACAAAAGAATTATGAATATATACATAAATTTTAAGTTTAAGTTGTTTTCTAACCATCACACATAAACTTACCTTAACATGGTGGATTAGCATATTAATAATAACTGGATTTTACATATTGTTGTTCCTCTGCAAAAGACCATAAACTAATCTGCTAAATTGAGTGTTTGCTAATAAAATCTATAAGATATGACACTACTTGTATCAATTTGTCTCTATAAAATAGAAATGTAGAATACTGTTTAAACAGTGAAATTGTAGGTTACTGTACAAATAAATGATTGTAGGTACTAAAACAAACCATATATATATATATATATATATATATATATATATATATATATATATATGTGGAAAGGGGTCTGGTTTCTAAAGTGCACAACAAAAATTTAACGAGAAACTGCATCAAACACTTTCCCACAGCTACTACATTTCAGTCAACAAGATCACCATGGCATTGTTGGTGATGTCCATCAACTGTTTGCAAAACTTTATTGTAATTAATATTGAAAATCCACATCAACCTTAACAATTTTGTGGTAAAAAAAAAATGGTAATTACTCTCACTTTCATGCTGAACAGAAAATGAAAAGGTGCTTGAAAAATGGACATATGAGAAAACATACAGGATAAACCATCTGCTCCAAATCAAATATTAAGAAAAAGGCAGGAGTCCAACTTGGGTGATAAAATAGAAAAAAAAAAAGAGAGTGGCCTTATTCCCTCTAAAAATCAAGCCTATAGAATAAATTGAAGTGTTCTGCTTGTGACAGAATCAGACAATATGCTTACTTTTAATTGATTAAAGAATACATTAAACTAAGGTTATAGTTGTCAGTAATGTATCTGAAGATTTTGAGTTCTATGGTACAAGATCACTGGGTTGCTCATTCATGGTCAGTGATCACATATCATCAGGTTGGTCACGCTTTTTAGATAGCAAGTATAGCAAGTCCCAATACTGTTGGTATAAAATGAGTAAATGGTTAATCCATTATCCTGTACTGATATATATATATATATATATAATATATATATGTGTGTGTATGTGTATATATATATATATATATATATATATATATATATATATATATATATATATATATATAACACACACACACACACACACACACATACAATAGTGATGTCTAGCTTTGGTAGATCAACTTTTAGTTGGTAGAGCTAATATATGTAAAATGCAGTTAAATTAAAAGTTTCTCCAGATTGTAGTGTGGAATAGCTTATTTATTTATTTGTGTATTTATTTATTTACTTTGAGGTAAGAGTGTGTATTTAACGCATTTGTATATAAGCAACCCAGTGCAAGGTTTGCATACAAGGATTTCCCCTGTTTATTTTCTATTCATATTCAGGAGATAATTAGTTTAGAAGGTTTTTACCTCACTATTATTATGTTCATTTATTTTTCACTTGTTTATTCAATTTATATACATGTATGTAATAATTATTTATATAGAAAAACAAAATTACAAGAGTTACAGAGGATTTTTTCCATTTTCTTTTGTTTAGCTTCTGAATCATTGTATATTTCCTGTTTGCGGATCCACGGGGTGTGTCTACTGTTAGGATTTTTGGGTTAGGCTATGCTATAATTAACAGCTGGTGTGGGAGTTTCCCTTTTAATTTAGTCCTTAAATACCTACTACAAATGTGTCTGTTTACCTTATGATTATGTGCTTATGGCATGAAATGCGTCAAATGTATGCTTTTTCTGTTTGGTTACCTGGGATCGCAGTGGTTTTATTTGATGGCATAAATAAAGGTGCATTTTTTCAACATATTGATGCCCAGCTCTGTTGATGCTTCACTTTTTTATTTTGTATTTTCATTGCACTTGAGGTGCACTGAGACTCTTCAGTGTGTTTACCATCATCAAAGGAGAGGTTACTTTATAGCAGAATATGTCACCTCAAGCCTGTACGAATGTTTTAGTTTAAAAAAATGTATATCTTTTTTTTAATTTTACTTAAGAAAAGTAGCAGTTAGAACATACGTATTTGGAGAATTGCACACATCAGGACCAAAAAGTACATAAAAAAATATTTTAAAGTGGAACTTTGATAGGGAAATTGCTAAATATATGGCAAAAAAGCATATTTGAAAAAATAATTGATGATTGGAATATTTTTCGAATAATTTCAAACTCTGTGCAAATGTAGCCGAAAAAATTATCCAATGCAGCTGAATGCGAGAATGTTTCCAACTTAACTTCTTAGGCATTATGTTTGAAATGTCTGTCTAAATCTGTGCAAATCTCTCTTATTAATTAACACACTGTCAAAGCAGCTCTTGTTAAATAACTATATCGATGATGTCATGTCAGCTATAGGGTTGCATCACAGGATATTGATAATCATTAACAGTTGTTAGGATATTTGTACACTCCTGCCATCATGTAATATATATCAGAGTAACATCTCAAATTAAAAGTGAGTATGCCAGCATTGAATTGCACTGCAACATTCTCCACTGTGGAAATGAAAGAGTGCCTTGAGGCGTGAAGATGCCAGATATAAGTAAAAGTATTGCTGTATCTTTTTCATTGCATTAATGTGACCCACAACAGTCCACTTCAGGAAAAATCAGTTTGACTCTGTACTAGGGCATAGATCTGCTCTTGGTTTCTGTGAAAAATATATCTAGGACTTAATTACGACTAACTCTTCTGAAATTTTCCACAACACAAATAAATAAAAAGAAAGTCAAGAACCAAACATTAAAGGCAAAACAAAAATAATGAACCTAAAACTGCTTTGCACAGTTCTATATATAATATAGATCTGATCACATTAATTTCTTAGGAAAGTAGATGGGTTCAGCAATACAATTTTGGCACACCTATACTACCGTAAACTCCCTTATCCTTTAACTCAGTGGATATTTCAATAAATATGTCTCCATGTCAATCACAGCACTGATATTAAGTACAATACTAGGAAAACTTAGCATGTATTACTAAGTGACTATACAACAATATACTGTAATAAATGTATATATTGGGTTAGCAAGTCCAAACATGTTTCCTCAATGTAAATAAATAATCCTACTGTGTTTAACTGCCATTATATGGCTCCTTTCAATATCTCTGATCAGGTGTTGTCTGTAGCTTGCAAGATAAAACACAAGTCTCAGCATAAGCGCAAATCACTTAGGTTGCCAGGAACACTGACATTATTACGTTTCCAACAATGGATTATTAACTTTGTGCCTTTGCCAGTAAAAAGTGGTGGAAGCCAAGTGAAACAAACAAACAAAAAATCATCTAAATCCAGAATTATTTGTTATGCATTTGCATTAAGCTTGCTGTATTTTACTAATCATCCTATTAGAATATCTGTTAATTAACCTCTAGCTATCCCATCTAGCTCTCACAGTCCTCAAACACTATTAGGAATTTGAAGATTACCACTCATTCAGCTAGAACACACAATTAATCAACTATACTGATACTACCACCACTTTCCTTTTTGACCTCTACACTGCCTTATGTGTCTCATGTGTCCCACTCCCTCTATGTTGTAAGCTTGTGAGCAGAGCTCTCTACCTCATGTATCAGTCTGTTCTTGATGTCTAACTTCATATGTAGTCCCCTCCATACTCTGTACTTGGCGCAAAGTAAATTGTTGCAACTCAAATTTACCTCAAAACTTTAAATTTATTTATTTGCTTGCTGAGATTAGGATAGATTTTTATTGAAGATTTTATCAAGCAAAAAATAGCCATCTCCACTCTCTGCCTAATCACGACTAACTAATCGAGCAGATGTATGCATTTTTCTTGCCCAGCACCTCACTCAGTTCCATTTTATGGGGACAGGTTTGAGCATGCAAAGAAGTGACATTTGGGATGTATACAGAGTTCCAATTTTCATGCGAATGTCTGTAACATTGTGCACAGACTCAGTTGGCATTGCCATGTATCTCTCTGGGAGCTCTTTGAATGGCTGTGGAATGTTGGATTTGACGTAAAATAATAACAATAAAAGGTGCAATTGGCAGTCATAATACGAGTTTAAAAAAAAAGATAATAAAGAAAACAACAGATGAGCCCAAAGGTTACAATAAAATAATGGTTCTCTATTGTGCATAGGCCTTCAAAATACCCCTATATTATAAGGGACCCTCTTCCGCTCTCAAATATATTGTAACGGTCTATGTTAGTTCCCTGGTGGCTAGTGGGGGCAGCCGGGGGATGTCTGCACGATACGTGCAGACATCCTCCATGCTGCCCGACACCTCCGTCTATTATGACTGACCAGCTGTCCGTCATAATAGACGGAGGTGTCGGGCAGCATGGAGGATGTCCCCCGGCTGCCCCTACTAGACACCAGGGATCTAGTTATAGTTAAGTGGGGAGGGATGGGGGGCAGAGAGACAGGGGGAGGGAGGGGAGCAGAGCAACAAGGGGTGGGAGGGGGGAAGAGACAGAGCAACAAGGCGGGGAGAGACAGAGGGAGGGGGGCAGAGAGAAACAAGGGGGGGGTGAAGAGACAGAGGCAAGGGGGAGTCAAAGGGAGGGGGAGAGAGACAAAGCTGGGGGCAAAGGAAAGAGAGGCAGCATTGGCACATAAAAAGGAAATAAAAACAAGAAATGCATTTTTTGATATCATTTTTTTATTAAAAAAGCAATTTACATGTGAATATATACAAGTTTAACTTTTTTCCTATAGGGTAGTCTTATATTCAGGCTTTTAGTTTTTTTCCTAAAGGAATATCCAAAGTTTGGGGGGTCGTCTTATAATCAGGGTCGTCTTATAATCAAGCAAATATGCTATGTTTCATGCATGCTTTGACAGTATCCCTTGGAGGTAGATTGACAACGCCACCATGTGTGCACGGTCACGCTGTCACACAACCAGGCAGCACTGCGCATGTGCAGTATTCATTCTCCAGTGTCCCAGACACCAGAGAACAGATGAAGAACATGGTGTTGCAGTTTTTTTTCCCCTCTGTTCTGACAAATTCTACTTCTCTTCTGAAAAGCGGGACAGAGGTAGAGCTCGACGGGACAATGTGACAGACCTTCAAAATCGGAACTGTCCTGCAAAAAATCTTAGAGCATGTTACTGTTATATTATGCCATTCAATCAGGGATACTCCTAAGGCATGCATGAACCCATAAAGAAACAGGGATTTTCCTGAGCTAATGACCAGAGATGATTTTTCCATTTTGATATGTGGTTGATTAAACTCTGTTTTCCTCTCTCTCATTTAACGCTCCCATACAAGTTATATGTTAGAATTTTCTTTGGATGGATACCATGTACACATAAATGATCTACAATTTAGTATTCAAAAAAATACATCTAAAAGGGGAGAAGTCTGTTGTTTGCTCTAGTCAGAAATCAGAAGCACAGCACAGGCCTGAAGGAGTTCACTATAATTAAATTAATATATGAAAAGAATATAAGTATTATAGTAAAATTGCAAAATAAAAATTATGAAAAAAAACAAACTGAGGGCCATATACTTGGAAGGAAACTGATCAGCAGGGGAAGGGTTAACTTTCTTATACAGGATAGTTTGTTTGTTTTTTTCCCTTTCACTTGCTGTCATTCTTGCTCTGTACTTCACGATCAGTATGTGAAGTATAGGGAGTGAATTGGAGGCAAAGACAGTGCATATAAGCATTTAACATATAACAGATTGTATTACGAAGTATTTTGATAATTATGAATATGAAATGTAAACTTTTTTTTATATGTATTAGTTTTTTTTTGTTTTTTTTAAGTTTAAAAACTTCAGATCCATAATTATCAAAATTCTTAGTAATACATTATACAAAATTGACAAATACAGACAGACAAACAATAACTAGATTTGGCCTAACTTCAATAATATAAGGTTGGAGAATTCGGTTGAAAGCGCCTAAATAATCCGAATTGCATCCCTTGCTATTGAGCTGTCGAAAATCGTCTCTTTCATCCGAATTCCCAACCTTATACTATATGTATTAAATGAACATAGGTAAAGTGTCCATTCATACAAATTGAATAACGAAATTAATGCAAAAATAGACAAAAATGGCTTCACTTCAATAGTATAAGGTTGGAGAAATCATCTGAATTTCATCCCTTAACTTACGCTATTGAGCCGTCGAAATTTCAATCTTTCATCAGAATTCCCCGGTGTTATACTATGTATTGAATGAATATAGGTGATTTTTCCATTCATATGAATTGAATAATGAAATTAACAGTAAGTGGTTGGGGAATTCGAATATAGAAGCTTATGTACATCATTTTGTTGAAACCTAACAGCTAGAAACATAGAAAGTAGAAATGTAGTGGTCAAAAGTTTGATTAAAATAATTTTAATAAAAGTGTATAAAAAAAATATTTTATATGTTACATATTACATTTAAAAAAAAATAAACCAGGAAATGGGTTTGATATTTTCCTTTCACAGGCTGTCATTCTCTGTACTTCACAATCAGTATGTGAAGTAAAGGTAGTGAATTTGAGGCAAAGTTAGTGTATATTATATAAGCATTTAACAAATAACTTAGATTGTATTACTAAGTATTTTGATAATTATGTATGTGAAATTTAAAAATGTTTTTAAAATATATTACATGGTAAAAAAGTTTATACATTTCACATCCATAATTATCAAAATGCTTAGTAATACATTATAAAAAAAATAAAAAATATAGAAAGACATACAGTATTTAGATTTTTTTAATTCAAACTGAAAGCAATTCCCCAACCTTACACTAGTAGTATGTCTGACTCTGAGCTGTGGAATTTGCCCATTCATTCAATTTGGCTTTTAGGCAGTTGTATTTAATGCTAATAGCTAATAGCATTACAATACAACAGCTAAAGTTTAAATTGAGTCCTATTTGAGTCGAAATTGAGTCTATTATGTCTATTGACTAAAATTTTAATTCGGAGGCCGATCTCCAAATCCTAATTTCTGTGCAATAGACCCACTTTAGTTACATAAACTGAATTCAAAATGTGTAGAAATTAAGTTGAATTGCCAAATGGACGAATTCCACTGATCAGATCAGAGTCATTATTCATTTAGGATCAGTTTTCTTCTTCATAATATAATGTTACTCAGAATAAAACTATTTCGGCTTAATTTAACACATTTCTCTTTTTTGACTATTCGCTATTAGCATTACATACAATAACTTAAGCTGAAATTGAGATGAAATTCTAATTCGACATATCAGAGTGGCTGTCGGCATCCAAATGAACGAATGGAATCGTTTTCGTTATTCGGACTAATGCATTTTTGTCCGAAAACAAATGCAAATGTCTTGTTCTGAGGAGGTTTTGCATGGAAGTTAATGGTAACAACAGGACTGAGAAAGCTATCAAAAAGAGTAAGATTAACTTTACCATGCACATATTGCACAAAAGCATAACTCTAACACATAATGTAACCTCATCACATATCTTTACCTTGTTGCATATCGAGGAAAACTATGTACCATACTTATCAACTGTTTAAATCAGGACTTGACAAAACCTGGGAGCCATGGCTACTACAATTCCTACTAGCCCTAGCTTCTTTGATTATTTTACATTGAACTCTATGATAGTTCCATTGTCCTGGATGCTAAAAATAACCAAGCAGGCTCCTGAAATGGCTAGCCTGGCTCCTAAAAGCTACAAAAATGTGTCAAGCAGTGGCGGATGCTCCATATGTGCTAGGTGTGCGCCGCACACCTAACACGGAGCAACCGCGCTTGTATTTCTGGGGGTTTGTGTGCTCCGAGCAGAGAGCACACAAACCCCAGAAATACATCCGAAAGACGACGCTGCGCTGAATTCGTCAACAGAGTCACTCACTCTGTTGCCAATTCAACAAGCACGAAAAGTATACGAATTCGTGTATTTCCAGGGGTTTGTGTGCTGGCTGTTCTCAGCACACAAACCCCGGAAATACACGAGAGACGTCATGCCTCCGAGTGACAGGCGTGCTCCAGACTGGCAGCAAGCCTGTCACTCAGGGGCACGATACCCCCGTGGTGTTAAGCCCTGGTTTACATTGCAGAGTATGTGTTTATGTTGATGCGTTTTTTTTGTTAAATGAATTGTTCAATCATGCTTATGAAGTCACCAATTTATCATGGTCACATAATTTATCCTACAAAGCAAACAGACACTAGTCAGTCAATTTTGGAAGGTATATCCCAATCTGCCACATCACTAGCAATAGAGGCATAGGGAAAATTTTGCACAACAAAAATGAAAATGATCTTTGACTGTATGTGTGTTCTCTTTACAATATACAACTTTATACCAACATATCACTTATTGCTAAAAGCGTTGCCATAACAGACCTAAATCATTGCACCATGTAGAAAATTGCTTTAAAAACATTTAAAAAAAAAAAACGAATTGAAATTACATGTCAGTAGAAACACAAGTTGCCACTTTTTGTGAATAGCTATTGTCAATCTCTATGCATCCTTCTCGATTGTTTTTATTAGTCGGACTTGGTTAATACTTGGAAAATTGATTTTCCTTCTAAGCTATTAAGTTCTAATACAAAATCAGTATAAAAACAAGAAAAAAGAAAAACACATGGATAAAGATTTGTCAGTTCCATCAAATCTTGTAAGAATACATAATTATATTAAAAAAGAATGTTTCAAAAGATCTGATATTTTGTAACAATGATGCATTATGTTACCAATTGTTAATATTCCTCCCCTTAGGGGAGGTGGGGGGGTGGTTTGCAAAATATTACAAATGTGAAGGCTAAATGATCAAAACAATAACATTTGCAATATATCTGACAATAAAAATAGTATGTTTTGTATATTTCTAGTATACTAGTTTTCTCTAGTGTCAAAAAACTAAGCTTGACATTTCAGAGTGGATAAACTTGAATTCCTTTTAACAATGAACTAGATTTATACTTCACATAACAAACGTTCCAATAACAAGGCTGAGTTACTTGGGCTGGCAAGTGTTTGAAATCCTGCAAGTTAATACAAGAACTACACCCACTCAGAATATCTTTCTGCAGAATGTAATGCCTTGCTGAAGTTATGTTTGAGCATGATGTGGCAGAGCATCTTCAGTGTATGGGAACACTGTTAAAAAGGAAACTAGCTAATTGCCTTAAAGTTAAGAAATGACTCAGAAACAAAATGTAATTGTACTGAGACATGCTGAGGGACACAGTGAAGAGGGCTGGCATCTTTTGGCACAGGGGGCAGAACCAATTGTGTGGTCATGGTGCAACTTCATTAGCTCATCCGTTATCATCCGAGACAGACACAGATAGACAGATATTTATAGACAGATATGGTAGAGGGATTAATAAAAGACACAAAACAGTTGGATAGAAAGGTAGAAATTGCTACACTCTTGGACAGCTAGTGAAAATTACTGCAACCCGAGCCTATTTTGACAATTGCCCCTATGCTCCCATTGCCAGTCCTCTCCTGACTGGTACTGGATACACAAAGAAGAAACTTTAAACAGGGGTAGAGTGTTCTTTAAGAAGAGCAGAAGTATTAAGAATTGATGAAATGGCTACAGGACTGAGCATGGGAAAGGCATTCAACTATAAACAGTGAAGGAATTTCATATTGTTTAAGACTAGGTAAGAGTCCCCAAAATATTGCACATTGAGGAAAAGTCCTGGTAGTAAGCAATCATAAAATGGCTGCTTTATGGAGTATGAAACAGTAATGACATCCAGAGAACAGGGTTTAGGTTATTTAATACTAGATTAGAATCCTCATTATCAGAGCACCCTAGTTGCATATTCAATAACAGCCATGGCAGTAAACATTGATAAAAAAAAAAAGACTTCTTTACGGAGTATGGAAAATGCATTGACATAAAGAATACCAGTTTGGGTTCTTGAAATTTGGGTTAAGTACCGGTGGTTTATGAGAGGGAGTATCTCGCAAGTGAAGTCATACTAGGCTATGAAAAGAAGCACTAGATATGTGCCAGCCCTCTTTTGGATCATTTGCCATAAGGATTTAGTTCCCTTCCCTTTTTCTCCTTCAGGTTAATTTAAGTGGTTGTGTGGTCTTTGAGGTCTGACATCACTCCAGGAGTTTGCCGTCTGAGGTACAGTTGCATTACCTATTTGTTACAGCACAACTGTTTTCTATTCAATTTATCATATTATGTGCAAAAGTGTGGCACTGCAATGGGGGCTAAGTTTGCCCCCTCTGTTGCAAATTTGTATATGGGATGCTGGGAGAAGACAGGTAACTTTTTCACTGATAAAAAACCCTTTTCTGATAACTTTGTCCAAATTAATTAAGCGATATATCAGTGACCTACTCTTGGCATGGTCTGGTGATAAACAAAGTCTTCAGACAGCAGTTAAGACTGCTAATTGTAATGAGTTAGTTTGAAATTCACCATGACTTATAATTCTACCTCAGTTGAGTTTTTGGATATTCACCTTTAATCTCAAGATAACCAGGTTATCACAAAAAAGTTTTAGAAAGTTGTGCAGCATTAATGCACTGATTCCTCCTCGGGTGTGAAGGAACTGCGCTAATTTTAAAAACTTTGTCACAGTCTTACCCTTTTTTGAGACAAATTTCTTAAGATTTTCTTTTACTAATATCATGAAGGATTTTTGTGTGAATAATCCTGGTCCCCCATCTATTTTCACCACTCAGTTTGGACCACAGTTTCTAGAAATCTCTTAAATAAAAAAAACATGTTCCAGTCCTGTTTAATGATACAAAGCATAAACCTTATTTGCAGCAAGAGGCCAAGTGTGTATCTAGGTGGGCTCCAACCATAGGACAATTACTGTTCTCGAGTTTGTATTCTTTAAGCAGTAGGACTGATGTATAACTTTCATATAAAGCATTTCATAGATATAACCCACATCGATTCCTGAAACTATGCCTTGATAGGGTCTGAATTTATATCTACTGCCTTAGACAAAACATACAATTTATATCAATTTAGAAAAAGCAATTCATGAAATGTAATTTATCTTAATACATGCTTGGGTTGTGGGATTATATATTTGGGACAAGTGTCCTGTAAATTAAAAAAAAATAAAAAAAACACGTAATATAAAAAAAAACACTTAAATTCAGGTTTTTTAGGTATATATTTAGGGTGTTTTTGTATTGCACCTTGCTTGTGGCACTGCTGGTTTGCGCGTCCTTTTATTTCTCTGCTTAAGTTCAGGTTCTCCTGACCATGAACCTATGACTACCTATGACTACAGACATACATTTTTTCTCATGTTCCAGAAAATGAATAATCTTGTTCATGCAGGCCAGATAGATATTTTTTCTAAAGACTAGAACTCCAGAGTTCTCAATACAGAGTTCAATGTCTCTTGTTAAAGCTGAACAATATTTTCAGTGTCCAAATATAAATTCTGCATGATATACATATAGATTCAATTGGTATACATTTGCTTGTCTTAGTCACAACTGTAATACAATTTTAGTTTCTTATAATGTTAGGGGTTGTTGCAAATATATTATTTTAACATTTTGTTTATATAGGTTTCTTTGGTTTTCTTGTTTCCTACATATAGGAGAGAATTCGACACAGGGTTCTATCCTTTTATTAGGCAAGGTGTTTGCTGATTGCTAATTAATCCACCTGGATTGCAGATATAAGAAAACTTAGCCTATGAGTAAATGTTGGTACGACATGAAACTCATAAGGCGGATTTACCAACCATTTTGACTATTTTTGCTACAAGTGTTTCCAGTGCCTTTTGAGTAATTTTACAATATACATCAATTGTTTTAACGAGTTTCCAAAAAATTGCTATTTTTAAACTACCAATTGTTTCTTCAGTGGATTTATGTGTCTACAGACCCTTGGTAGTACTTATAACCTCCTACTATCTCCCGGAGTACTGGCTCGTGCTTTTGTTCCCTACCAAGTGCAGGTCTCTTCTGTGGCTACCATGCAAGGGATGTTCTGTCAGAAGCCATCCACCAAGATCAATATTACACCTATTTCAAGATGCATATTGTAATTTTTAAGGAATAAATGCAGTTTGCTAGTTTGGGCTACCAATTAAACTGTTGCAGTGTTTTCATAACCACTGTGGCCATTATAATCCAGCAGGCCTCTTTGTCTTTATTACAGATAGATTATTGACTTTTTGACATTGCACAGTCATGTAGTACACTAGAGTACTTATCCAAGACGATGAAGTATAACTACAATCATGCATCAGACCTCTCCTTCCAGCATGGCTACTCACCATCTGTGTCTGTTTAAACTGTATTCTATTTCCTACCTTTTTTGAAAAGACACAAAAGTACGTCAGCAATGAAGAAGTGAATGTCAGGTTCATGATAACACCATTAATTATGCCATTGTATGAAGTACAGTTAAGAAAAGGTAAATATTTTCAACAGTGGCCTGCCTCTACAGCCACTTTATTTAAGGGAACTATTTGAAGTTTTATTTTCTAGTGTACGATATTGAAGGACATCATAAAGAGGGTCAGGGCTAAGCAATCATCCAGCTATGACCAGTGTATTATAATTTAAATGATCCTGAAAATAGTTTTGAATGCAAAGTAACAATCTGCAATACTATTTTAAAAAATGTTTTAATGCAACACATATACGTGCTATTCATCAGTGTAAAGTTGTGACCATTTACTTTAAAAAAAAAAAAAAAAAAGACATGATTTAAATCAAGTGTAAGTTTAAGTCTTGAGTACATAGTCTTTGTCACATTAAAACTAAACACCTCTGGAAAAGACCTAAATGCACCTCATGTAATTCTTTACACAGTCCAGATAGTAAATATAAAGAGCCTATCCTACTGTATTGATTTTCCTAGCTGTACCACATTATAAACTCTCTTTATCAGGTCTACATAGTATTCAGTAGGCTTGGATACCACTGAAATTAGTGTGTTTATGTTTGTGTATTTGTGACTGTTATGTGTGAGAATGTGTTTGTGTACATTATTGAGTATTATGTGTGAGAGTGTGTTTGTGTATTAGTGTGTGATTAGTGAGTGTGATCATGTGTATTAGTGAGTGTGTTTGTGTGTATTACTTTGAGAATGTATTAATAAGTGTGTATTAGTGTGAGAACGTATTAATGTGTGTATTAGTTTGAGAACGTATTAATTAGTGTGTTTGTGTGTATTTGTGTGAGATTGTATTAGTGACTGTTATGTTTGATGCGAACATGTTATGCAAAAGGCATCTGAATGGACGAATTATATTTTCATTCATTGCGCATTCATTATTTCGTTCTGTTTCACATTTCGGAATTTGGACAAATGGATGAAAGAGATGGTCTTCATCTGAAAATAAATTCATCTGAAAACAAATGCCCAAGTGCATGAAGCCCTAACTTATTATAGCCCTCTATATAATAAAAAAAAAACATCATTCATTACTTAATGTATTGATGTCAATTATTAGAGGACTGGATCTTGATCTCTAGAAACAATAGTAAAGTTTCATATTGTTCTTATAAGCCAAGGTGCTTAATAAGGAACTAAGTACATCTTTCTTTAAGTCTGAACTACTATATTGATTTAAAAACGATGTGATTAGTGTTAGAGAACATCTGTGGGGAAATGCCTTTGTTTCTCCTCAGAGGATGATGTTAATGTTTCAGCACCTTTATGCAAAAATACATGTAGCAGTGCAGCTTCATTTGATGGGTACATTTGGATAATTGATTTCCCATCTATGAATCCATATGCTCATTTTCCATAGGACTTAGTGGAACTATTTTATATAGTTGTAGTTATGGTTTTCATCCCTGTTATTGTTTTTTTTTGTATGCTTAGTATTGCAGAATATCTGCATTTTTGAGCAGGTTAACATATAAATATACAGAACTTCTGCACTTGAAAAATATACCATATTTAATAGCAACACATGTCTGATGGATAAGTAATTATGACAACTTTGATACATAGTTTTTTTTTATTCCCTCCGCTACGCTTGAAATTGAATTACTGATAGTCAATGTTTCTTTGTTGTCCTGTTATACCTTTGGCACACAAGCAATAAAGCACAGAAAGGAAACATTTCTAAGAAACATAATTACAGTACAATAAGATTAGTAGTTTTGGAGATGTTGAATGTGTAATTCCAAGGAACAAGGAAGTAGATATTTCCAGCAACAAAATAGTTTGACAATTTTTTCTGAGGTACTTTTTTATGATCTTATAATAAATTTGATCTCCAATGGGTTATTTTTTATTATTACATTTTATTCATACAATATAAAACTTGCAGCATGTTAGTGTTGAGTGGCTAACACCTCTTCATCCTGTGTCTTGGGACTGTACTTTTTGGCTATTCTGATTCCATCACTTTGTCTGCAGATTTTATTCATCTAAGTGTGCAATTTGTTTCTCTAAGTGACCTCAGTGAGCAGGGAACTTCCTTTCTACCATCTGTTCAACACCATGTGTTTTTCTGCTTTTATGTATTTTAGAGCTTATTGAAGAAGATATGGAACAGAATACTATCAACTTCAAGGTATACGTTTCTACTCTAGTAATGTAAATGATCAGTTTACTACTACATTACTGTATCATTCAACCCCTTATTTGTATCCTTTATTCTTATACACTGTATCCCTCAAAAATATTTTTTAAAAAGTTTAATATGCAAAATGGATAAGTAGAGAGGATTGTAAAATCTTGTACTAATTGACTAAATTATTTTATATTGCTACTCTGCATTACATCTATAATCCTTAGTATACCTTTACTTATACATATAGTTAAATCTTGTATTATTTGTTATAAACTAGGTAGGCATATAAGAGAGAGAGAGAAAGAAAAGAAAGAAAAGAAAAGAAAGAATACAAAGAAGAGAAGTACTTGAAAAAGTGGAGGTACCACAGGAGGGGAATGTCATGATATTGTGGAAGAGAGAGGCAGTGGTTATAAAGCCAGTGTCCCTCATACAACTACAGGCCAACATATTATTTTAAAATATATGTCTAATTTTATTCTATTAATATGAGACAATAAACTAGCCTGTCTATATAGGAGAAGATTTGTTAAACCCAATCCACCTTTGGTTCTATCCAATTGTAATACCTTACTTCCTATTCTCGGTTTCTTATCTAACTTTGAGAACGTTTACTTTTGTTTCAACCAGTTTAACGGTCCAATTGATTATTTTGATCTCTCTACTTAACTTCCTGCATAAAACATAGTGAAAATATTTTTTCTTGCAATTAAACACCCAATTAAACATAGCTTTCCAATGGTGTCTAGGACAGTCGTCACGGTGAGTTCACCACATCAATTAGAATACCCCATAACCAAACACTAACCCTAATACTAACCCTGATCCTCAATACCAATACTAACCCTAATACTAACCACTAAACCTAATACCTTAATATTAACAGTAAATACCCGAATATAACCCTAAACAAGCCAGAAAACTAACCTGCATCCCCTTTCTCGACGGAGTGCCTGGCGAACAACTGTTAGGCAATGAAGTGGCTGTGAAGAACTATCCTGTAACGGAACGGATACCCAGGGCCGGTAGCACCTCTGTCCATTGTGTGAAAACACCTCCTTAGCACCCGATTAAATTGTGGCTGCTGTGCCACTCTGGTACTCCTTGGCCAATGGGACAGTTTTGTAAAACTGATAATCGATATCCACGGCCATCGTGCTGGTTGCAATCCCTTGCTGGTGCTCTGCTGCTAATCCACTGGGCTTTCGCAAGGAGAATCCCACTGCTGCCACCAATGCATGGCTACCCAAGGCCGGTACCACCTCTGTTAGTTGTGTGAAAGCACCTCCTTAGCCCCCCTTTAAAGCTCAGCATTCACACAGCAAGTCTTTCTGGAGCCTTGCTCTTTGTACCCAAACAGCAGACAGGACCACTAGCAGTTAGGTACAGCAAGAATGATCAACATTTATTTGTGAAACAGCACAGACTTATATACATACAAACATGACATTGAAGACATTACTATACAATGGGGGATGGAACTAAGCATAGTTCTCCACTAGGTCCTCCAATTAACTGGGTCTAGAAATACATCAGACTTCCAGGCTGCAAACCAAACAGGAATTAACATACAGTGAGTATACCTAATTACAAAGCCCACTTTAAGACACATAATGTACACATCATAATCAGTTTAATGGAAGAACATACAAAGGGGAAATCCTGCCTCACACCTTTCAGGATACAAAGGTGTCAAGTTCAACTACATACAAAGTACACTCAATTCAAGTAACTTGTTAATTCAGGGACATTACTGTACACAAGGAAACTAAATGACTTACATAAACACAATGGGTAACGTGACATAATGACAGGAGTTTACAGGATAGGATACAATATTAACTTGGGGAAATACAATGAACTGGGGAAAGGATTGGCCCTCCCATGGTACACATCCTGGCTGACAGGGTCCATAGTCCACAGGGAGTCTTCTGGCCTCCAAAGACCTCCAAGGGCCCCAGTCATGGTAAGTCTCCAAATCCATTTCGTGACATATCCCATCCCATGTCCAGTGTTTATAGAGACAATTATATGAACATCATTGATGGGATGAAAAAGTAGCTAGGGCAACTTGAGTGGTTAAATGCTTGAGTGGTTATATTTACTTTTTTCCTAGTAAACTTGCTGATAAGGTAGTCCTCCTTGAACAGTCAATTCATGACATCATTACTGCTGCTTTCCATGTGTCTTTTCAACAATGGATTTGTTGTTTCTCCATTGCCATTCAGCTCTCCTCACTGTCTAGTAGTTCTTCTTATGTTAACAGATTTATAAAGGGCCCCTGTCAAAGGCAGTGCGTACTAGAATGCTGAAGGAGGATACCAGCCCTGCAACACCTGTTTACAGTTCGTGATTTGGTTTTGGAATTTTTGCATGCTATTTTCTGTCAGAGCTTTTTCCTTATCCCTGTGAATCGGGACTGTGTCAGCTAAAGCGAAACAGTTGGTTGGCATGGTTATTTAAATAGCCACATATCACAGGTGTTATTTTACACAATTTAAATAATGTACCCATAACATTGTGCACTACGCAGAGGAAATCTAGTAATTGGCAAGTGCTTCCTGGAAATTATCACTGCAAGTGGGCACATGCAATTCAAAACAGACAAACTTAGACAGCTAAAATCTTATAGGAAAACTTGCTTAGATTATTCCAAGCCAATTTACCATGATGAAGGAGCTCTAATTTATCCAGAAACAAAATGCTGCAATAGAGTTTGTGTTTGGACACTTTACACCAAAACAAATGACAAACTACTTTGCAACCCTTAACTTATTATGTTTAGTTCAAATTCTGATTTTGCTTCTGATCCCAAATTTTCTCTGAGAAGGTGACTGTTACTCAAGTCTAAAAGATGGGTAGAACTCTTATGTTTTATCTCAGATTGTCTAAGGAGCTACTGAGCTGGCA
Source organism: Pelodytes ibericus (assembly GCA_036172795.1). Classification (NCBI taxonomy): domain Eukaryota; kingdom Metazoa; phylum Chordata; class Amphibia; order Anura; family Pelodytidae; genus Pelodytes; species Pelodytes ibericus. The sequence goes on along the minus strand of CM069858.1, from coordinate 131,408,305 downwards.
CCATTCTTTCAAAGTAATCGCTCTATAAGTTTAGGAAAATGACTTTGAATTTCATACCACTGTTTTCGACCACACCTATATAACGCATCCATATTTAATGATTTTAGTAGTATTTTTGCTAAAGATTAAAATGTATTTGTTTATTAAGGAACAACTATCTTATTGTGCCACATATTGTTTAAACTATATATTAATATTGTCATAAGTAGTGCTTATGATTTACGCATGCTGCATAATTGGTATTTATGTAACCACAAATTAATTTCCTGCCATATATATACGTCTAGTACATCACACTGCACAGTATATATTTTTCCAATATTGAGTGGCACCACATTTTCCCTTAAGAAGAACAAAACCTTTACCAGGTATTTTACAGGGACAATGGCCTATGTTGACTTTACTGCTTCCTACAGATGTGGCTAGCAGATCTCTAGTTTAACTAGCCCATTCCATCTCATTCCACAGATGCTGGATCATATTGATGCCTCAGCAGGCAACTGAAGTTTGCACAATTAAATTATCCCGTAGCTATTCCCAGGCATCTTAGTGTTAGGGAATGGTGCACGATCTTGCTCAAAACATCTATTAGAAGATGAATGAAGGATGCACCGTAGACATGAAGAGACTAATTGCAAAAATGATGAGATGCACAGTAGAATGCAAAGGGTTCTCCACTGTTTTTTATAAATCCAGCGTGTACCATGATAACATACACTACCCTGTCATGCCACCATCATGATGTAATGTTGCTGCTCTTAATGATGGTTTTTCTTCATAACAGTATGAAATACCAATAATAAAAGATTAAGTCTTCCAATGACCACTGTTTTAATTCCAGTATAGTTTTGCTCATTTGGCACTTCTGTTCGCCTCTCTCATCAAAGAGCCAATTGTGTCCACTGACATTGTCTTTTGGAACTTATCTTGTTAATCTACAGACATACTGTGCTCATAAGAACTTTGCCAATTTATAAGAGTCTGTGTCTATGCTTATAAAACCTTCTTTAACCTGTCCTCTTCATCTACCCCGACTGAACTGTGTGTCTTGTTCAGATGATTGGTAAATATCTATTCCCAAAGAACTTGCATATAATGATTTACGCCATAGTATAAAACAGCTGCAATGGCTGCAGGCCAACTTACTTCTCATTAAACCTAACTTTTGATATCTAGCTTACAATGGACATACTGTAAGTAGAGAGGGAAGAAGTGTAAGATATTGTATCAAGCAGATCAACATTCATCCCTGGAGAATGATAGTTTTTGAAGAATAATATTACAAAGTCTATATTGAATTTTGTTTTTGTAAATTCCTTATTTTTAATTAGAACTTTATATATATATATATATATATATATATATATATATATATATATATATATATATATATATATATATATATATATATAAAACTATTACATATTACAAATAATAATACTAAATAAATAGTGCAAAATTAATTAATTCAGTGCTAGAAGGTATACAAGAAAATGTAAAATAAATATAAGGATAAAATAAATAGTTGTAATCAAACCAAGAGTATAGAAAAAAAATAGTTTAAATTGGGGTGAGAATGAGCATATTTTATCCTATGATTTAAAGTTTTCATGTACCATTGCTGTTAAACGATTCTTTTTCTATTATATCTTTAACTTTATTATTAATAGTGTCTAACATTGGAGTTTCAGGTTTATTCCATAATATTACTATGTATTATCTAGTTATTAGTGCTTTTCTAGTTATAAAAAAAATTCTGCTAGAATGTGAAAAATGTAAATAAAAATAAAGTTCTCCCAAGCGGCCAGCAGAATGCTTAAATGTAAAAAAAACAAACATCCCCAATTATAATTAGGGCATATTTGGTAGCTAAAAAAAGCATAGGTCTCTTTCCGATGTGCCCCTAGTCAATCAGGAATTCAGAGTCACCGATTCAGCCCTGAAGTCCGACGCATATTGACTAGACCCTATAGTGTGGTGTTTCATGAGATTGCCAGCTCAGAAAGTGTTCAGACAACCATTGGATCATAGCTGTATCACACCATAATCTGCTAATGATTATTTTTAAGACAACAATGTCGTCACTTTTACATTGGATGTGAAAACTCAATAGCAAGGCATGGGGACATACAATGCAGATATGAAACTGTAAAACCTCACAGAGAGCACATAATGTATTGTTAAAGGTCAACTCCAAGCAATTTGTTTACATGGTTTTGTAAGTAACAAATCTGAATCAATAATGTTTTCATGCTATAAACCTGAGGATAATTATTATTTGAGACACTTTAATAGTTGCTTTTATTGCTCTCAGGTTCCAATCAAATCTTGAGAGCTAAATGGGAGACTCAGGAGATGCTACGAACCTGATGTTTGTGAATAAATCAAATATACAGTATGTAGAATAAATGCCTTCCTTTTTATAACTATAGGACTTTAATGTGCATCAAAATAAAAGATGCAACAATTTCAAGTCAGAGTGGTTTTAAAACCCACATGGTATGTGTAAATTAATATGAATGAGATTAATGTAAATGCTTAGTGTTCAGTTTAGGTTAGTAATGCAAATTATTCCGTGTACCCTTTTATTCAATTATATGGCTGCCAGTGTTAAAAGCATGAGCTAGTTATTTCAGCTTCATATAAAACAACTCTTATTACACTCCCCCACACACAATCCATTTGAGATGAAACAAGTTTGGGAGTTTAGCCAAAATTTACAGACATATTTATTTTTCCTTATAATAATTAATGTTTACAAATGTTGAACAGTTGATTAAATCATGCAAATAATTACTTGGTAAAAAGCAAGCTGTGTGATAAAGTGTACATTTTCAAAACATAATGCTTTGTACTAATATTAGATAAAGCATTATGTTTGGAAAATATACCTTTTTTTTTTTATACATTTTGTCACACAGCTTTCTTTATACTACTTTTTAACTACAGTTCCAATGATTTTCAAACAGCTTTTAAAGTGACTGTTCCCAAAAATATTTTTAGATAAGTGCTGCATCATGTCATGTAAAAAAACAAAAACAAACAAAGAAATACTGTGAAATCAGTCTTTTCCTGCAAATAAATATGTAATAGAGCTATATGACCCAGCTTTCCTTAGTGAAATTATAGGCCTGTGTGAATTATTTTCAGTGTTGAACTATAGGAGATGTGTAAACTATATTAAACTAAAAAAAAAAAAAAAGTGTATTTAATCTATATTACACACGTGTACAATGTAAGCAAATATTGGAACCACTGGAGATAAAGGTCACCTTGATCAAAGAAAGTCTCATACTTGGGGTATTTATTGTAGGAGTTTTGAAAAATATTGTAGCTGTCAATCGTTATTGGTGTCGTGGCTTTAAGGTTGCCTCCCAGCTGGGATTTCACCAGCAGCTCAATAATAACAAATGTTTTAAGCAAATCTGGCAACACTACATGGCTTGGGAAGGTAAAGGTGGGGGCAGGAGTTTAACAACCATTGCATCAATATACAAGGGAAAAACAAACACTATGGCTATGCTGAATGCAAATTAAGGTAAAAAAAAAAAAAAAAAAATTTGAAAAAAGTTCTTTATTAAGTAAACATTTCCAACATTTCTGGTTTCTTATATTTATGTGGATTATAACTTTTGGAAATCAGACATATCCATCTCAAGTGCAGTGGCAGCTGCTCGACACAGAACATTTCTGTTAAACTAGCTTGGTAACTGTGAAGTATAATCAATATCAGTGTGATAACAGTGTGGCTTAAAGGACAACTAAAAGTTTTCTTTAACCCCTTCTCCAAGTTTACTCTCAGCTTTACCTCAGAGGAAGCTTGCACACGCTGACTGGGGGTGGGGGTTTGTTCTCGCTCATCTGGTCAGCTGTCTGTTTCCATGTGAGGCAGACAGCCCAGTCAGACCAGCGACTGTCTCTCTCTGTCATGGTGCAGAGAGAGACCCTCATTTTTAAAAGAGTAACAGAGTCCCTTCTGTTGATACCTTCTGAAAACAGAGAGACACAGTCACTTCCCATGCAAGCATAGCAGCTGCCAGTCAGAGGATAAACTGCCATGTACTAGCAAAAGTACACTCCAGTTAATACTAATAGTAGGGGCACTAATATTTCTTTTCTTTTTTTTCAAAATCTTTTTATTTCAAATTTTTATATACATTTTAACATCATATAATATATATCTTATCTTACATTTTCAAATTAAGTCAGATATATTAGATATACATTCAAATCATCAGATTTCCCATTCCTTCCCCTATTAAATCGTAAAGAAATAACTATAATATTTAATTTTTATCTATTATCTGGTATTATGTCTATGTCACTCTATTTTATATATCAATGTGCATTTGAATTAATTAACTAAATGTTACATTTACTGTTTCCCTCATATACATGGTGTTCTACCACTTAATAGTTGTGCAGAATACCACATTGTCTCCTGGAATGTTGTTCGTATTTGGTTTTTATGATTTTCAACTAGTGTATCAATTAAATTTTCCCATTTTTTGAAAAAAAAATTATTTATCTCTTTCTTTATGTAAAGTGGCTTCCAACCAATCCATTCTGAGTAGGAATAATATTTTGGTTTGAAATAGTGACATTGTTGGTGCCTCTTTTTTGTATCCATTGTTGTAAAATACATTTTCTGGCTACAGCCAGTGCTGTATTTACCACGATGCATTCTAGGCGGATGCCTAGGGCAGCAAATTTAGGGGGTCGGCAGCGCCCCCCAGCACTGAAAAAAAAAAAAAAAAAAAATGTAAAAATTTTTTTAAAAAAATCCGCTCCTTTAAATTAAAAATAAAAAATAATCGGGCTTGCAGGCAGAGACGGAGGTGAGAGGGGATCGGAAGATCCCCCCTCACTATCCCTGCCTGCCGGCAGGCTGCACAGGAAGCCGAACAGGCAGCACAGAGAAACCTCCGTGCTGCCTGTTCGGCTTCCCGTGCAGTGTGACACGGAAGTGCCGACAGTCACGTGACCGACGCGCTGATGTCATACTCAGACCATGCTGCCTGCCATTAGCCACCAGGGAAAATGTAAGTGCTGGGGAGATGAGGGGCGAATTGGCTGGGGCTTATTAAATGGCAAATAACACTGGCATATTATTGGGCAAATTAGCAGGGCATATTAAATGGCAAATAACACTGGCATATTATTGGGCAAATTGGCTGGGACATATTAAATGGCAAATAACACTGGCATATTATTGGGCAAATTAGCAGGGGCATATTAAATGGCAAATAACACTGCATATTATTGGGCAAATTGGCTGGGGCATATTAAATGGCAAATAACACTGGCATATTATTGGGCAAACTGTCAGGGGCATATTAAATGGCAAATAACTCTGGCATATTATTGGGCAAATTGTCTGGGGCTTATTAATGGCAAATAATACTGGCTTAATATTGGGCAAATTGGCTGGGGCATATTACCGGTAAATGGCAGAATAATACTGGCATATTATTGGGCAAATAGGCTGGGGAATATTAATGGCAAATGATACTGGCATATTATTGGGCAAATTAGCTGGGGAATATTATGGGCAAATAATATTGGCAATGTGTATGTAATGGGGTGATAGAGGCATGTAAATGGGGTGATGGGGCATATCCTTGGTGTGCAACGTGGGTTATGGGTCATGTCGTGGGTGTGCATCGTGGGTAGGGGGGGTGCCCAAAATTTGTCTGCCTAGGGCAGCACAAAACCAAGATACACCACTGGCTACAGCCAGTGTAATTCGAAATATAGATATATTTTCGATTCTGAAGGCACTAATATTTCTATATTAGAAGCACAAATAAACATTAAAAAAAAGTTTAGTTGTCCTTTAGCATTGTCCAGGACTAGAGACAGCAACATTTCCAATAGGCTACACAAAACATTTGTGTGATTGTATAAACACAATTGTTTTATTTATATACATGCTTATGTACACATACACTCACATTGGTTGGGAATAGCACATATAAATGCTGTACAAAGTGACTGTACATATATATATACAGATATGTAATCAAAAAAGTCTCACTTTGCTTATCCCCTAAATTCTCCCAAATACATAAAGACTGAATAAAATGCCAACTGAAATATTAGCACTGCAATTGCAAAGAAGACTTGTCATTCTTCCATACCCACTGCCTTACTTCACTTACACATAGCTTGCTGAAGCCACTACTACTTGACAAATTAAAGGGACACTCCCACCAAAAAATGAAAAGGTTTTATTTTTATTTATTTTGCATTGTTGATTTCATTTATGTCTTTTGTTTTTGTTATGCAAGTTTATTTAATCAGATATTTTTCTAAACAAGTGTGACTGGGCACATCCATTTTGTGAAATATATTGTTTTTGGGTTTTTACCCCACAGTGACTTTACAGCATTAGTATCTCACTATGGGGCTGGGGACACAGAATGCAGTATAGAAGTCAGAATTCTAACCACAGACTTGCATTGAATGGGAGGGTAATGTAACTATTACATCAAAAGGAAATGGGGTTATGATGCCGTTTGATCAGGTCAATCTCCTCTCTCTTCCAGAAAAATTTACTTTTTTTGTGTTGGAAGGCGGGTAAAAAAAAAAAAGTCCTGCCCACTAGTGATACACAGGAGCCAATGAGAGCAGGGGTGTATCTTATGACATCATCATGCAGGCTAATCCCAGAGTTGTAAGGTTAGTCTTGCTGGAAGATTTGGGAGAATAAAATTTAAAAAAATGGATGCAGAAGACACCTAATTTTATTTTTACTAATATATGCAATTAATAAAAAAAAATAAAAAATAAAACAAATAGTGCCATATGTCTTATATATGTGTTTGTTTCAAAAGCACAGGTAATCTAGTTACATCTTATACAAGTGGTAGTGTCCCTTTAAACTTTACTAAGAGTTTAGTGGCTGGTTGACCCTTACGACACAAAAGCAATAATAAACACATACATACACACACACACTTTCTATTTGTACGCCCCATTCCCATTGTGTCAATAATAATTATATACAAAAGTAAAAAATATGGGCAGTATGTTTTCTCCCTTTTATGCTACCTGAGTATATTTATTAATCTACCTGACATTTTGGAAGCTGTACCATTTTGTTTTAAATAGATGTAAGTTTTCTTGCTAATTGAGTTTGACAGATAAAAATAAAGACTTTACCTAGATTATTTATACCAGTGAAAGATAATGCCTTGCATAACCCTAACAATAACTAAAAATGGATAGTGCATAGTGTACACTGTACATAACGTGATCTTGTTAGACACACGTGTGCATGTCTTGAGAAGCTGTCCAACAAGCTAGAGCATCTTGAGAAGTTATTATGTGATCTCATCTTAGGTTAAATATAGCCTTTCATCCTCCTGACAAAGCTTGCAATAGTGTCAATTTTAAATGGCTACACCAAGTGTAATTATCGCTTAAAATGTTTTTCACTGTGTCCACAGGTGAGTCTTTGTATTAACCCTTCACACAGCCATTTATTTCTCATGCATCTAATTAAGATCACATGGGTTTTTACAATATAAGTGACAAATGTATAACCAACATTTTCAATACACCAATTTTTGTTGTCAGAAATCAAAGTAATTAACAGTAACACAATCAATTTACCTGATTGTCTATCCTGCCCATCCAGTACTTTGAGAATTGGCTTTTTAAAAATAAACACTGAGTGATGCACAATGTCAGTGTCTTGAACACCTTGCAAATGATCTAGGCATTCTGGCTGTGCTTGAATATATTACATGTGTCATGTAAGCCTCCAGGTTTTATCCATATACCAATAGTGTTTAGCTGAACCAATCATCACACTACTTTGGTTTACTGTAAGATCGATGGGCAAAGGAAATAAAGTTACAGCTAGGTTACAGTTGAAGTGTAGTGCTGTTGTTCTCCTGCTGTGCTGCTATCAGCAAAAGCAAAAGAACAGCAATGTGTTTTCAAACAAATTGCAATCTATTACACCTATCTGAGGCAGAGTGGAAAGTGCCTGGTTAAGGATTTCATTTATAGAATTATATTGATATTGCACCTGTATGCATGTAATATTTTATAATATTAAAAGAATTAATGTACAATAAAATTCTTATTTTGGCATTGCTGATCAATACATTCTAGCGCCAGGAGAATAATTGCTAATGTAAGTGTTATATAATATTGTGTAACATTCATGAAATTCGTAATGAGAGGATGAAAAAAACTTAAGGCAAAAATGTTGCTTGAATTTCTCAAAGTATTTTAAATTAATTAATGGGGTTCAGACTCATTTAATCCTATGTATAAAGATAGATAATATGCAGATGCATATAATTCCACGTATGCACAATATTTAAATTATCTCACCCTCTATTAGTAAAACAATAACAAAAGGGTCTACTCAAAAAAAAAAAAAAGGGACTTGCAGGGAATTGAGACGAGATTATCCAATGCAGCTGAATAGGATAATTTTTCCAACTCAGCTACTATGTCCTTAAAGGGACTGTTTGGTGCCCAAAATGCATCTTCCAAATATTAATGCATATTAATGTGCTTTCAAATTTCTTTAAAATGCATGTTTTACATTTTGCATTGCTTAAAATATAAAATACTTACAGCTAGATGAAATTGTGAAAATACAGAACCTATTGATGTCATTAGACAATGTGTTGCACTGTTAAGAGATTCTACTGCGTACAATAGCAAGGTCACTCAGAGTCTACTCAATCTATTCAATTTGAAGAGCACAGGAAGTGACTAAATGAAACAAAACTTTAAATTATCAGCGCTGCAACACCTGTAGTAAACATGCAGAATAATCAGTGGGGGAGGGCTTGAGTCAAATATTAAAAATTTGATTTATGCAGAATGCCTGCATCAAATCATACTGGAAAAAAGCCTGTGAACTATAATCTTCATCTTGCACAAAACTGAATTTGGGGACTAGACTATCCCTTTAAGTTTTAAACTCCCATCTCAGTTCCCTGCAACTCTTTAACGAGTAGACCCTATAGTCTTCTATTTGTAATATATACCAATGTAAAGTCTCTCTCAGAATAATATGGCATCCAGTTTTTGCACTGTTGTACACCCTCCTGATGTGTTTGGTACAACTGACATCAATACGTATTTAACCAGGAAGGATACATTGGATAGTGTCCTGTTTTCAAGTATGTCCTGGAGTTAACATTGCTTAACAGCCTAAAGATGCTACAGGTACTAAATGTAATTTAAAAGTATTAATTGTTGTTCTTCCTGGACAGGATGTAGTGCTGAAATAATCAAACCTACAACCCCACAGACCGAACAGATTCTACAAGGGTGTACATTAACCTACTGAACCATCTCACCATCACATAAGATGTAATTGTCTCTTGTTTTTTATTCTTCAAAACGTTGATGCCTCATTGTCTTTATCCTTTGCAATGAGGTCAAATAAGAATGTCCTAAATTGAATGTGTGTGTGTGTGTGTGTGTGTGTGTTATACTGTAACTTTAACATAAGCCAGCTCCTAAACAATAAGCCTTTGTTGTAGTTTGCAAGGTAAGATTTAGACATTGATCTTTCCCTGTAACTGTATTCCAGTGTTGTCAAAATCCAGTGCTACTTAAAATGGATTTATCTAGTTCAGCTAAACCTTGTTTTAACTGTTTGTTACATAATGTGCTTTATAACTTTAAAATTTAAAAGGTCCACCCCAAGAAAGAAAGAAAATTATGGAGAATGCAACATAGTGTGCATGCAACTTTTTGCTGAGTATTCCTTATCCAAATGCTTGAGATCAGAAGTATTTTGGATAACTGGTCATTTTGGTATAATAACCCCTTTCCGACGCTAGGTTGTAGTATGCTGTCCTGATTTTACAATGCCTAAAAGACGCTAGGATGGCATAGTACGTCCAGCATTAAACAGCTCATCGTGGCTCCCCTCAATGAGCTGTGCTCGGATCCACTGAGTGGCCTCAGTCTGACAGGTAAAATGTAGCCAGTGCTCAAAGCGTGCACCAGCTACATTTCACTACAGCTACAGTTCGTGCCCGAACTTCTGGGATTGGCTACCCTCCGTTACGTCACATGTGACGTTGTAAGGTCTTGTGATCTTTGGTAGGGACCCACGGGGTCTTGTAAAGACCCTGACCGGGTCTCTGCCATAGTGTTCCTGGCTACCGATCACCTTGTGTGATCACAGTTCATGTGTGTGTACCACAAGCAGCAGCATGCAAATACAGCGTGTCTCCATGCCACTCCATAGAGAAGCATGAGAACTCCTAAAGTGCATGTATGTGCTGCAGTCTTTGTAAGGGCATACCCAACAATCTCTATAGTGGTCATCTGATTGGCTCCCATGAGATGCATGGTATAAACCCTTTTCAGCAGATCTAAACAAGAGACATAGCAAAGAGAAAGTCTATAGAATTAAGGTAGTGCAGAAAGAAAACAACAAATAACATAGTTAATATTGTTAGTTTAAATGAGCATGCTTAATGTTTATGGGGCGGGGGGGGGGGGGCTTACCATCAACTTTTCTTTTAAACAACAGTTATAAAGTTTAATTTAATAGATACATTTTTAAAAGATAAATTTAAAAAAGCACAGAGTTATTATATATTGTTTCAGATAGGTACAACCTACGTCCCCCAATCAGTGCTGTTAAAAAAGAGAGGGGTAGTGACATCTTCTGAATGAGCTCATGGCAGCGGAGATAGCCAGTCAAGTGAATGTCATGTAGGGATGTCAGTTGTACCAAACACATCAGGAGGGTGTACAACAGTGCAAAAACTGGATGCCATATTAGTCTGAGAGAGACTTTACATTGGTATATATTCCAAATAGAAGACTATAGGGTCTCCTCAATAAACAGAGAATTGCAGGGAATTGAGATGGGATTTTAAACTTAAGGTCATTCAACTAGATTGGTGAATTTTTCCAACTCGGTTACATTGGTCTAAAGTTTGAAATTCCCATCTCAATTCCCTGTAATTCTTTCTTTATTAAGTAGACTCTTATTTTATTTTTTTTAACCACAATGAATAATCAATTTATTACACCTTAGCAGTGGCATCTTATGAGCATGAGCTTTACGCTGTCTATCAAAACACTGAGACAGGATCTGCAGCTGGTGATAATGAAAATGACACAATACTCAAGTAATTCAAATAAATTAATAATTAAAATGAATAAGTAAATAAACTCAAGCCATATACACATAGATACATTACAATGGCAACTTTCATGTTGCAGGACTCAGAAGCAAAAATACATTACAATAGCTTTGATCAATTAACCTCCCATTACTTTCAATGGGGAAGATTCTAACCTGGGGGTTTTTTTTACGATGCCTAATTTGACTTAGTCTCAAAATGAAAGTCAACCTCTAAAGTCAAATTCTAGTGAATAGACAAAAAACTAAATGAGAACAGTAAAAGTATTCAAAAAAATTGGGCAGACTAGATGGACCCAATGGTTCTTATCTGCCGACACATTCTATGTTTCTATTAAATTAAATTTTAGGGTTGTTGTTTTTTAAATTTTTATCTCACATTGTAAATACCATAGACATGTCAGATATTAACACAATAGGTATAAACATAATTTTTTATATATATAAACATTATAATATTTTAAAAAAAACACACTTAAGTTTCTCATAATTGTAGTGGGAAAGAGGGATAAACTATTAGAGTCAATGTTTACTTTGACAGCTCAGCACATGTGTCTGATGTGCTTAGTCATCACAGCAATTACATGTGCTCAAGGGGCTGTTGCTGGATTGCTTCAGTAATGAATCAGTCATCATTGCCAAACTCTGATGTGCCAGGACCATATGTCCTCTAGGAATTCCAATAATTCTGCAATAGTCAGAGTTTCAAAGTGGCAACTTTATAAATAATAATAGTACATTAACATTTATTTAGATAGTGCCAAAAATGAATGCCACAACTGGTACAGAGAGTAAAAAGGAATTACAGACTATGTTAGAAGAACAGAGACAGGTACATCTATAAGATAGAGAGCCAGAATAGCAAGTTTACAATAAAATATGCAACCTACACTTCTTTTTTTTTTTTTTTTTACTGTGTATGTAACAGTAATATGTGCAGTGTACAGCAAAGAGCATACTATAGGATCATATAAAGTCAATAAAATAAACAAACATTCAGTAAGCATCAAAGACATGTATTTCTGCATTGTGCAAGAAGAATATTAAAGAGAAATGTAATTCTAATGATTTGAAGGGGTACTTATATAACAAACATAGTGCATAAAATAGTCCAATTTCTGCATAAGGCACATGTATACTTTAATATCCACAGGGAATATGGAGTTCCAGGTATACAAACAATACCAGCAGTCAGCATTATATCAATATAAAGTTGCTGTGTATATGTTGATAGTTATACAGGCGGAGGAGAAGAAGTGAAGTCAATTATTTCATAATTTTACCTAACGAAGTGATGGTAGATGAGAGTATTTTTGTCACAGTTTTCAGGCTATGCTACTAATTTCGCCAATCTTTTCTCTTTAAGAGATTAATGTATTACAGATTTTTACTTTTTACTAGCCATCTGGTAGCACTCACCACTCAATTCACTGCTGTGTGCTTAGTTTTTTTTTTTTTTTTGTCCATTATCCAATGGCAAGGCTAAAAACCTGTATTAATAAAGTACGGCCATGTAATATGGAGTTCGCTGGTCCTCAAGGGATGCCTAACCTAGTACCTGAAGGAGGGTTTCAGAAGTACACTGGAAGTTTGCTTCAGGCTCCCTATATTTACTAGGTATTTCTTAAAGATAACAAAGGTTAAATTGTTAATTTAAGCTATTGTAAGTAGAACTAGAAATAAAACATAAAAGTGTCTTAAATCCAAATAGACCAGAAATAAAACAGTAAAATGTCCAATATTTCATAAAAGAGACATTGAGTCAAGTTAGCTCAGAAAGAACTGGAAATATATTAAAAGTACTGAGCTGTTTTCAATATGAAACTATGTGAGTGGAATGCATTTCCTCTTTAAACAGGTTGAAGAATGACAGGTGCAGCAGGATCTATAACTTGTTACAATGTGAGTGTTTAAGTTACATAATCCCTGGTGTTGATTTCCAATGTTCCAACTTGTTCTGTGATCTGCAGTTTATATGCAATCCAAGAACAATACAACACAGCACAGAACAGTCTCAGTAAATGTTAATATTGCTATAAATTAAGTGAAACAAGTACCATAAATTATAACTTTTGTTTTCATTAATATATTTAATTTACAAAATGTATATCCTCACAAAAAAAAAAAAGCTTTAGATGAAAATTCTTAAAGGAATATGAACTGTGTGTTTCGCCCTTTCATCTAATAAAAATAATTGTGCAGTCCTCTGGCACACAGCAGTTTAATAAAGCAATACAGTTAATTAGCAAGCCTTGTCAAGCATGTCATTACAAGTAGGAGCATAAAGAGCTTGGAACTGCTCAGACTGCCTCAAAATCACTGACGCACACAAATAGTACTTTATCACCATCTGCCACAATTCTACGGCTTGTGTGTCTACTAGAGTAGCCATCATTTCATCCAAGAAGCACAGGCAAGGTGTTTCTAAGCATAATATTAGCGCCATATTCATTATTGGTTACTAGGTATCAACCATAGTACAAATTGTGTGTAATTAGCCTCAGTTTATACGGAATAATAGCTGTATAGAATGGAACATTTGCTGCTAAAGCATTTTATTATTTTGATATAATATTCAGAATTTGAATTGTAATGTGATAATGCTGTAAGCAAGAAGCTTTTGGCATACACGTCACACTATAGTGTTAAACTGTACTTTATTAATATAATAACAATAATAATAAATAATAATAATAATAATAGTAATAATAACATATCAGATCCTGTACTCAGCACACACAAAGTATCTTTTGGTTAATGCTAGTGTATTGTATATGTGTAATAATATTCTCTCATCTGCACATAATAAGGATATTACAATTCACAAGAGAGATACAAGGCCAAAGGATATAATTGTCCTTAAAATGCTCAGTATATTGAATAATTTAAAGAATAAAATATAATAAATAAATAACTGAAAAATGAAGGTGCATCTAGCATGAGAGTACAAGAAGATGGTCAGGCTAGGACCATGTGTGTCTATTTCCCATTCTTGGGCTAAACTTTTAATATACTATAGTAGTGATGGATGTCTAATGATTTTACAGATGTTAAGTACTGTACTTTATTAACTACAGTACAATGTGTAGTGTATTATAGATGAATCACACACAATAGTAAGTATGCTTGGTCTCACAAAAATACACGGCTAATTGTACACAGCAGTTTAAAAAGACATTGCCTCCAAAGAACCAACAAATAAGTAATATAAAATATAGACACTAAAATTAAGGAATCCAGTACATGTACACAATAAAACAAGAAAGATAAACGGGATGACATGTAATAAACAGCTACCTGCGGCCACCAATAAGAGAATGTGGCATCAAATGCAAATTAAGGTGAAACCAGTCACCTAGCATTGAAACCGGGTGTGATTAAATCAGCCAACAAAAGATCTTGGCAGACTCACTCACCTCTACGGTGAGGTTAATATTTTGAGTGTCCCGCATGGCAAGAGTAATGGCGGTTGTATTCCCATGTGACCTCTATTCACACTCCTCATGGATGATGTCACACATGCTGAGATGCTGCACATTGCATATACAGCATGACTAGAGGGAGGACTTGCCGTTACATGGGAGTGGGTCCTGAATCACCCTACCATGATGCATCACTGAACCCTCAGGAAACATAGCAGATAAAACATAATTCCTATGCAAAACTGCTGTTGAGACTCCCTGTACTGTATTATATGATAAATTTGTTGTGTTATCATGTTGCATTTTGCACTGTGCTGACAGAGTCCCTTTAATAGAATATGCATGTAAAACTAACCTGGTTTACTCAGTTCCTTGCCATACACATAGTTCAGCAATTTGAAATCTGAGATTGCCTTCCAAAAGGACCAAAGTACAATTCATATTTTTGCATTTGTTCTAGGGAACTTGAGGTCCTAGTTCAAGAAACTCTAGTCTAAACCATATTTTGGATTGTATTTGAGAATGTAAACATTACCGTTTTACACTTGTTTGATTCCTGCCTGTTATCTCCTCACAGAGAGTTGTGTCCTACAACATCTGGCAAACAGTGTTTACGTTTCAGGTTTAGGATATTACATTGCATTTCCTCTATTCTGTGATAATACACACAGTGCACTCTGATGTGGTATTAATATTGCACTGTGTTATTTGTATTAACATACCATTATTTTCACACATGCTTTGTAGCAGGCCTTGAGAGGAGACTGTTTTGGCTTGAAATTCTACAAATAAGTCCTAAGCCCTGCTTTATATGCTTCACATGATCAGAATTATTATGGATAGTGTTTATTCTGTATTGTGAGAATACTGAATTGTGTCATGTATTCTATATTATGATACCATGTACTCTGTTTTGATATAATGTTATAATATTGTAATGTCCTGGCTGCTCTGTATTGATTTAAACTGTGCTTTACCCATATCAATATATTGTAAACAGTTATGAAAATGTATAGTTACATTCATTATTGTTATACTATATTATAGAATATTTGGTTCTATAGTATATTGTGATATTACTATACTCCACTGCTTTTCTTGGTTTATTTTGAAAATACTATTCTAAACCTCATTCCATGGTATATTATAATAATACTTTACTGCACTGTGGTGATAATACTACACTGTCCTGCATTTTATAGTATATTTTGTGATAATCCTATATGGCACTGCACTTTACAGAATATTGTGATAATTCTATACTGCATTGCACTCTATAAAATACTGTGTTAATCAAATACTGCACTGCATTTTTATTATATAGTGATAATAATAAAAGCAACTGAATTGTACAGATTATAATATAGTACACTCCAAAGCACTCATATTGTGTTAATCAGTTACTGCACTGCATTCCTTAGTATATAGTGATTATAGTGCAAGCAACTGAATTGTACAGAATATTATAATATAGTACACTCCAAAGCACTCATATTGTGTTAATCATTTACTGGACTGCATTCCTTAGTATATAGTGATTAAAGTGCAAGCAACTGAATTGTACAGAATATTATAATATAGTACACTTATACTGTGTTAATCATATACTGCACTGCATTGAATTGATTACAGTGTTAATAGTACACCCAACAACATTCTATTTAATATTTATGATAATACTATTCTGGAATGCATTCATATCTAAACAGAAATAGTACAATAAACAGAGCGTGGTTTGTGCACTGCATTCTTTAGCATATAGTGATAAGTACAAGCAACTGAATTGTACAGAATATATTATAGTACACTCCACTGTACTCATAGTGTGTTAATCATATACTGCATTCCTTAGTATATGGTGATTATAGTACACTCCACTGCATTCTATTGATTACAATGTCAATAGTACACCCAACAGCATTCTATTTAATATTTGTGATAATACTATTCTGGAATGCATTCATACCAAAACAGAAATAGTACAATAAACAGAGGAGTGTGGTTTGTGCTATTCCCAGTAACACCATTGCACTGCAATAAATCACAGCTATTTTAACATTCGTCTCAAAGAGCTGGAAATGAAAGATGACCCCTCCTCTCCTACATTACGAGATATGAATACATTATAGTATGTGTGTAGCACAAACCCCGAAGTGGTGTTGGATTTGTTGACTTGGGGCTCGCTGCGAGGAATGTTCCAGTATTTCAAGTCAGCTTTGAATTCTATTAATGCAATGGAAACATATTAACCCTATACGGTTTAAATGAGGCGCTCGCAGTGAAGCAGAGGAAGCATCATGTAAGTCTTACAATAATCTATTAAAATACGTATTACCTCTGCAAACCAAAAAGGAAATCAACAGCTGACATACATGAAAATATAATTTGCTTTCACTGTTAACATGTAAAATCCAGCTGTTGTGGACTACATTTCCCAGGAAGTATGGCTAAGCATCAAGGGAAATGTTGTCCACAGCAGCTGGAGAGCTCAAGGCTTTACCATTACAGGGAATCATCATACCTGGGGCGCAGGAGCTGCTCACACACTTTGCATCCCAGTACATGGCAGGGATCTTCTTCAGCTGTGATCCATTGGTGATTCACATATTCCAAGCTCCAGTCTGCGCACAGCACAATGTTGGACCCTTTACCCACGAAAAAAAAAAAAATCACATCCACGTGCCCACCCTAATCCACGGAATACAACATCCACGAGAGCTATCCTTACTGCTTTGGGGAAACCGAGCCCCAGATATGTAGACAAATGTCAGTGATTTCACTATTCCATAGGATATATCCTGGAGAGAACTTGTTCACCAGCCGGAGCAGAAATCAATGATCTCAGCAGTGACAGCTCTCTGATCCACACAAAACCAATATAACTCCAAGTAATGGTATGAGCAAAACACATAATAATCCAACTGAGACTCTCCTCGCAAATCCATGCGATTCTTCAGAGCTTCTGCTGACAATCACAGACTTTCCAAACTGTGGAGCCAGAGTAATCCCCTATGGACCCTCCACTTAATTCCATGCTCGTCACAACACACGTCAGTGGAGGCGATTCCACCGCTCCTGCTCCCTCCCTGCTCTTTCACCAACTGCCCCGTGCAGACACAATATTACCTTTCAGCAGAGGGATCCGGGCTACAACAGCACCTCACAACAGACCTTACAATTTTATTTACAGAGAACCTTTTAGCACTCCAACTGTGGACTACATTTCACATAACGCTTAGCCAGCCATTTGTCAGCTAGTCACAGCAGTTTCACTATAGAAGAATACTAGGAAGCCACAATGAGCAGCACAGTCCGATTCCACAGTTATATGAGTGCATTACACTGACCTATTTCACTGACTAGTGCCAGGAGATGTTGCCAGCGCTATTCACAAAGTAGACACTTTAAAGCTGAGAGTCCAGCTGGAGATAGGAAGCTTTTGTGAGCTGAAGAAATGCCATTAGTTACAATGCTATGGAAACAGGGCTCTCCATTAAAAAGGACATAAGTACATGGACTGTAGAGCCATGCTGTCCTCAGGATAGCAAGCAAAACACAGTCCCTAATTGCTAACTTACTCAATTTAAAGTCCAACATTGTCAGGCTGGATTCTAGCCACATCCTACTTCAGCAATGGCCATAAAACTAAATACACAGAACAATATTTGCAATGCAAGACAAACACAAAACAGGTTACACACTGCATTGCAAAACATCTGCAGGGATCAGTTGATAAACATATATATTTACTCATCCTGTATTCTATAATACTAAAGATTAGCTTTGTGTCTATTTTCAAGGGAACCTCGCACCCCCTTCCTCCCCCCGAAAAAAAATGACTTTATAGGGAGTAATACGAAATTAGCTTCTCTAGTAATAAACTAAATGATAGATATTCATCTGTTCTGGATTCAATATATTTCCATGCGTGAAATATAAAATAATTGATTCCTATGGGTACTGACAGTTGTAATACACAGTAACCGAAGTGCCACACGTTACCTAATAATAGATGCAAATGCACATTTACTGGTTTTCCACTTTACATTGTTAGTGTTACACACAAACACTCGGCAACGAGAGGGTTAATTAATACCGTTCAGTTCAACACGTTAGGAATACTTAAAGTTACAACGTCAGCAAAAACACACGAGGAGCCTATCCACAATGAATTCCTATAGGATTTAAACATCGATGTACTTATTAAATATGTATATTTAATCCTTGAGCTCAATGCAATAAAGATCACACACATTAATGAAAACCAGTAGCCATCTTCATTCGTACTTGGGAATAAAGTCATGATTTTGTTGAACATGTTGGAAATATTGTGCAGGTAATATAGGATATGAAGACAACCCTCCCCCAGACATCATTAGGATAATAACCAAATCAATGTTTTATTAGATTTTTATCAGAGGTCGGGAAATACTGACACTGCCCAATTTGCTGAGAAATGTCACACCACTCATTAGTGAAACTATTTCACTAGTAAAGAGCATAGTTCTCACAAAACCAGCTGGAAATACTTGATTGTAAAGTTTACAAATATAGCGAATGTCACGGCTATAAAAATACCAAGTACACTGTAGCAAGTCCAATGGTAACTCGTAAAGGAAAACAAGCCAAATAAGAAGTCGTCTGAACAAGAAAAGTAAATACAATTCTAATATCCAATAGTCTACGCTTATAGTAAACAAATCATTAATTAATCATTGATCAACCTCCAAATCAATGAGGGTTATTTGTAAAACTCAACTGTGGCCTACTCAGCAGGAACATTCCAATGGTTTCCATGGTGATTGCTCCATTTTTACATTTTACCCAGAACTGCTTATAGTTAGTTATATGTTGTGGAGAGTGCACTCAATAATCAATGACAGCAGTGCATTTGGTAAAACAATGACTTGGTTCTGATTCAGCTTTATGCATTCAAGTTAGTTCAGATCCTTCGAACCACATATTTACAATACCGGTATATTTCATCATAAAGGGTTAACTTAAAGTTCTCTGCCACCACCTGTCAAAGTACATAAAGCTGAGCATGGCTGGGGATTAATTAACCTGCTCACTATTGTTAGAGCAAGTAGGATGGACCTTTGGGTCTTGTATAATTATATGATCATGAGAAAAAAATAACCGCGAAGGGCCTTATCTCTCTCCCTTAAGTCAATAACAGCGATGTATTTACAGCTCCTTACACGGTGTGAAAGATAATATACACATACACTATAAATCAAGTTCCTCCAGAAAACACACACACAAAAGTCAGTTGTGTATTCAATATTTCAAAACGTATATTACTTGTAGTTAGAACCTATAGCTGTTAAAAAGTTTGCCAGTTACTATAGCAATAAACATAATGTTCATATACTATACTATGTGGTGTATAATGTAATATATATGTTAGGTCGATTTTCTTACATTTATATATTTATAATTCATATCATTGGGGGTTTTTTTGCATTTTGTTCTACAGTTAAAAAGGTTTTATTTACCAAGGATGTGGAGTTCAACGATTTCCATCCTAAAGTTGTACAGATTGGGTGGGTTGGATTGTGTGAAGATTGTATTGCACATTTTATTTACTCTTTAAGCTATAATTGGTAACACAAATGGGAATTGATATTAATTCTGTTTAACACTTGGTGTGTAAGAGGACTTCAGTCCACTACACTTTCTATTTAGTTTATATTGAGATTATTCTACAGTATCATGATAGTTTGTCAGTACAAAGATTTGCGTATACGAGTTCTTAATTCAATATATATATATAGCATAGATATCCATTTCTCCCAACTAAACTGCTAAATAAAACTCATTGATTGGTGGGTTAATGGAATTTTCACCTACAAGGTCGCATCCAGCCATGGCCTTTTATCAAGTGCATGTAATATACTACCAGTGAGAAAAACATTCTTGCCATCTACACACATCCTGATACATTTTACACTACATACACAATAACAAGGTGCTTCCTGTATAATTCTGTAACAGGTTGTATATGCAAATATTCTATACAACATGCCCACCCATTCTACATTAGCACAAGCCTGACACCAGTGAGCATGTTCAGTTGGGTAGCACGAATTACTGTCGCCCATAAAGATTATACAGAACAGCAATGTTTACTACGCTGATAATGTAGCGAATTATTTCGTTGTACCTTCCTCCTCCCCTTGAGCCCCTTGTCATGCACTCCAGTCAGCATGGAGAATGTATTTTGGTTACTTGCCAGCGCACTGTACTTTATACACCAACAAGTCTTCCAGTGGAAAAAATCAAGACATGATCGCACTCCTTTAAATTCGCCTTTAATTCGCTTGAGAACCTTGCTATGTAACAAAAGAAAGTGAAACTGGAATCCTACAGTCCGCAGTTTGATTTTTTCCCATCACAAAATGTTGGTTTTGTAGTTTTTAAGGCAGCTCACCCGGCCATGTTGAATTTGACAACCTGCAAATATGTCAACGCAGCAGCACACTTGTTTTGTACACGGATAAATTGTGTGTTTTCATATGAGTGAAGGTTAACCTTATACTCCCCAGAGGTTTACAACTACATGTCCCATGACGCACAGCCAGCCAACTGACTGGTTGAGCATTGTGAGAAACGTTTTACACAGCCGCTTGGAGTATCAGAGGTTAGCTATCACTGGTGTGTATGACTAAATATCCAGTTTCTTGCCATTGCAACATTTAAACGGTTTTACACTTTGTGCTTTGAGGAAGAGTAAAATACAACTCGCTACACAACACACTCAATTCGAAAGGAGGTCACATGAGCCACTGTGCGTCTTGCACACACCACAGGATATCAGTTTATATAACACACTATCTCTAGAAGTGTATTGCTATGACACAGCCAAACAGTATAGGGGGTGAGGTGCATTTGGAAGCACAGCAGGTGAGCCCCCCTGCCGTAGCCCCCAGTGCAAGTCACTATGCCAGAGCTGGCAAGCTGTGCCACCCATAGCAAGGTAATTACAGGGCAACTAATAAATTGAGAAGAAACACTTTGCTTAACTTGGTTTGGTATTTCTGCTTTTAGAAAAAAACAGCCTGGAAACCCACAAACAGTAGATCTATAACCTGCTGACATAACGAAAAGCTGTTATTTACACTGGCACTAGTGAGAAAGCCACAGCCTTGGATGGGGGCACAGACACGGGATCTTACCTGGGTGAAGTTTTTTTTTCCCAGTGTATAAAATTGCAATCCCCTTGATGAGTGTGAAAAGCGATCAGTCTTCCCTCTGTACTACACACTCATTCCAACATGGCATCCTCCTACTGCGCATGCACCATGTGCTTTTACATTATTTTTTCAGGCAACTCCTTCATTGACCTTTATTACAGCAGTTGCAAAATTTCTTAACC
The DNA here is from genome assembly GCA_036172795.1 of Pelodytes ibericus. Lineage (NCBI taxonomy): Eukaryota > Metazoa > Chordata > Amphibia > Anura > Pelodytidae > Pelodytes > Pelodytes ibericus. The sequence continues at coordinate 131,386,362 of CM069858.1, read as the reverse complement.
AATTAAAGATTGCTTCTAGCCCTCCCCCACTGCCCCTCCCATAGTTTTTACAAATCATACTGGAAACTTCGAGTATCTCCATTTTTTATAAAAAGATGTGTCTATCAGTATTGACTAACCTCAGGCACTTGTGCAGTGGCGGACTACAATTCACATAGTGCTTAGCCAGTTTGTTGGCTCATAGGGAATGTAGCCCATAACAGCTAAAGTGACAAATATTATCTCGCATTTTACACATAGTGGTGATGAACACCAGCCCATGATATACTTGGCTGCTATCTGTCCCTTACGCCCCTCGGGGCAGATGCAGTTTAATGCCAAGAGACATTTTGGTGAACTGTCAGATGTATTTCTTCGAAGTACTAGTATTAGTACTAGTTTGTGTTTATTTTTAAACATATGTTGTTACATAGATAATGAACCAGATTATGTTTGCCCATGTTGATCATTATTATTTTTTGATGATTTCCATTAGCGCTGCATGCCAAAAAAATCGGATTCTGCGTTGAATCTCGGCTTATGCCATATTGGGCATGTCGGCTGTAGTATTATAAATGGATCTCCACTGGAAGCAATATCAACTGGCAATGGTTTAACAATATTACTGTTGTTGTGAACCTTTCCGAATGTGATCGGCCATCCATATGGTTGCCTACGTAGTTGAAGTGCCGTAGGTAAACCATAACTGACATAGCTTGCAATTGAGATTTTAGCCATGAATGGCACTTACTGCAAACCTTAGTAAGAAAAGCTAATACACAGCTAATTCTCTATTTCTCCCCATTACATGTAAAGATAAAGTCTAGATGTTTGCAGTAATCCTCTTATCTACTTTTCGTTTACACAATAATGATCATGACGGGTATGAAAAAACACAGAATTTCCTGATAATAAAATAGCCTGTCGAGATCATTCGGATACACTAATAAACAGATATATTGGGCAAACGTATATTCATTGGAATTCCCTTTTTGGTAGATTCTATCTGATCAGGTAATATGGCGAAATATGTAAATTGTGTATTTTTATACAGTAAACCCCGACCTCACACACACACATTTATATTTCTCCTGGGGATTGGGTATTATACCAAACCATCCATTTATGTTTGTTTGCTTATTTTTAATATAAACTTAAAACTTACTGGAGCGGAGAAGCAATAATATTATATAGCAGTTGGAAGTCGAAGCTCCTCTAAACGTGATGTAGTCAGTAGAAAAGTTACACTAGTTTCCAAAGCGATTGTTCCACTTTTAGAACTTTGACACCAAATTGCTCTCAATACTTAACCCTAATTGTGCAGCAGCAAAGTAAATTGACTTGAGTTAAAACATTATGAGTCATGAATATTCCCATAACATCCTGACTCTTGGATTTAGGAAGGATTGTCTGTATCTGTGATTATCCCTAATCACACAAAGCCCTTGACTTGATAAAAAGTGTTTTCTGTTTCAAAGTTTGAAAATTGGAGCAATCACTACGGAAACCAATGGAATGTTTCTATTGTCCCACTTTCAGAACTTTGCACCAGAATTACTCTTTAAACATTCCTTCCTCCTACAGTATTATTGTGCAGGCTACACCTTATACGTCAATGTGTAATAAACTAAACGTTCTTATAAAACATTTAAAAATAACAATCTGTATTTACCGGTTGGTTCACTAAGTCAAGGTCTGTTTTATTGATTTGTTTGAGTAACCGAGTTATAAAGCACTATACAAATATACTTCAATGGATATTTGTTTGCTTCCTTTTTTTTTTTTTTTTTTTTTTTTAAGATATGCAAGTTTCGTTCATTTTACACTTCTCACATTAAACTGTATGCACATATGTTTGGTCATACTTAATGAATCAGCACAATGTTAAATATATGTAATACTTGTATTATTTTATATACTATACATTGTTAAATCGAAGTATAAAACTTGCAGGTTACAAGTCGCTAGTAAGTGTGTGTACTAGGTACAAGACCAATGGCACAGCGACACCTAGCGTTCATATAAATCCTTAGACTCGGCTGAAGGTGTGTCAGACCGAATGTAGAACTAGTTGCAAAATCCAAATGTAATGAGGGTGAATGGCATATGCTTGTTTACATGTGGTGATAAAATGACAAATCATCTTTGTAGTTCTCAATATTTAGGAACAAGTAAAAATGGGGTAAAAATCTAAACGTGGAGATATCACCAGGGAAACTAATGGGACATGCCTGGTCCACCTTTAAAATTTTGCCCCAGACTAGACCGTTATAAATAACCTCCAATGTATTATTGTTTACATAATAATAACAGCATTTGCGGTTATAGTTACACAGACACAATCTGATTTTACCCACAAGTATTGCACTGCTTAAATAGCTGTAAAAAAAATAAAAATAAATAAAAGTAAACAAACAACAAATGGAAAGCAAGCTCAAAGTTCTTAATTAGTGAACTACCACCTAAACAACTAAGAACTCAGGTATCTTTACTAAATATTGTAACCTCTATAAGATATCTGGGTCATCAGTGAACCCCCCACAATCCATAGTATAATAAATAAAAGCATATAACGGAAGTAAAAACATAATCCCATAATTTAAAGGCATTATTACAAAACACAATGCAAAATAAATGTAATTGTGTGTGGTGGACTAATAGATAGGCCCAAACCAGTCAGAATTTGAGCAAATATGAGATAATTTAGGCATCAGTGGGTTAAGAAAATGATTTATCTCCCTTATAGTAAATCCATCAATGAGCTGTAAAAATTGGAATGTGATTGTTACTGCATTTACACTGAGTTGCTTAAGAATTCATTGATTCTTACCTGTCCAACAGGAATTTGAGGGACAACACACCATTGTGGGGAGCAGCCTTTTACAATGATGGCACAAGTCAGGATTAGACATGGAGGGTGTGAGGAGAATCATCAGCTGTTAAGCATCTTACTTTGATGATTCTATAAAATGTTGGGATGGGTGAGTCAGTTCTTGTACTAAACTGAATAGCTGTGAGAAAATGAATAAAGTTTAAAAATAGTTAAATTATCTAAACATAATTGTTATTCTAATAGTGACACTTTTAGTTAATTTAATAAAATAATGAATGTAAAAAATATTTTAATGCAGGTGGCTATGATAGCTGTATATTAATAATAGCACAGTTATTTAACCAGAGTGAATTAAGATATTTTCTTTTTTTAAGTACATCCCCAGGATGTTACAATAGTTTTTTTTAAAAATTTGTTTGAAATTTTGAGCTAAATGTATGTATCTTTGCACTAGCATTCACTTGGCATCACATCTTCAGTTTGCACAGATAGATCTATTCCTTTTATAATCCCTGTACACCCCATGTACATGTATGTTCTATTAAGAGAACAAGCATTCTATATGCAATATGGTATGGTGGAAACGTAAAAGTGTGGAACTGATGCTTTCAGCTTTTTTTTCCCCATGTTTGAAGTAGGCAAGCAGCACATGTACACTTCATATATGATATCATAAACAAGCTATACCACAGACACATATTAAAGCATTTCTTTAATGATCACAGCTGATAAGTTAACAAGCAAATACAAATTAACCATTACAACAAATAGAGGGTTGTCACTGTTCTGATGTCCGGCAATGCAGTTCTTACCATCAAGTGAACCATGTATGCGTGCAAAAACTCAAATCACATTGTAGGAAAAGCAGACTACTGCCCACTATGAACGCTCTCTGCAAAGTCTGAGATGCCAATAACTAGGCCAGGGGTTAGGGTTGGAGTGAGGGTGACAGTTAGGGTTAACTCTTATAGTTTTTTCAACCTAGACACATACATTACACCAGGGAGGTTATGGTAAGGGTTAGCCATAATCTACACAGTTAAGCCTAACTGCCAGTAAGATACCGGCTGGGTGGCAGATATCTAGACAGGTATATTTATGGTGCTAGCCAATGTGGTGCATGGATAAATATCATTCATTTGGGAGCATACAATATGTGTTTATTTTACATCTATAAACTGTTAACTCTTTGAGGACACAAGGATGTTCCATGTTGTCATGGCATTTTTCGCCATGAGGATGCAGTGAGAGCATGGAATGACCTCTGTTAAAACAAGCAGTGGAAGCAATCAAAAATCACTTCCACAGTTCAGGCGCTATTGCTGTAATGCCTCGATGTTGGTGCATTAAGCAATACTGAAATTTGCGGGCCAAATGACCTGTGATCACTTTACGGAGTGATCACGTGCACTATATTGGAATGGCAGCATTCCAATATTGTGCTGTTCTGTTGTGGGCAACAGCTTTCGAAGGGATCACTTCCGTCGCTCTGTTGCTAGACTGCTTCTAGAGCCAGTCAGCAGCATTACACTTAAATAAAACATTACTTAAATATAGATCTAGCATTATGGTTACAGGTCTATATATATCTAGGGGTAGGGTTAGCATTACGATATTACTATTAGCATTACAGTAACAGTTATGGTTAGAGCTTTAGACTTATTTTATAGATGATATGAAATGATCAAAATAACTGTATCTAAAGAAAACCCTTCTTATCCAGAAAAAACAACATAAAATATTGGTATAGTAAATGTGAAAGAGGAAAATTACAGCTAAACACAAATACTTCAGAAGTGTGAAAACAGCCTGTGTCCTGAACATCAGCAACACAGCCTTATGCGCTTGGTGCCTATGGTGAAGGCCTGAAGTAAGCATGAAATGCGTAAGGCTGTGTTGCTCTGCACTGATGTTAAAGGTTGCACCAGATCTTACGACTTTTCAACACTTTTGATATTTTATGGAATTATTACTATCAGCTTGGAAGGAGTGCCAAATATATATTGCCGTTCTATTGTTATACATGTCCGTGGTGTGGAGGAGCCCAGTAGTTCATGAGTACTCTCTTTACATCTCATTTCCACAATATGGTAAGCGCTTCAATCTTTTTATTTTTAGTTTGGTCCTTTATTATAGATGATAATACATTTTGTATACAATATATCATATGTGTAATGACATACCAATAATGTTTTAATAACAATCTTATAGATAATCATTCATATCAAGAAAATGGCATTCAAACATTATAAAAGCAAGGGATCAGCATTATCATTTCTAGTACAAAGATGCCAGCAAAGCCTGCAAAAAGGCAATTAAAATGGCTAAATTAGAAAACGAGAAAAGGATTACTAAGGAGAGTAAAACTAACCCCAACATTTTTTATAAGTATATAAATGGTAAAAAGCTTAAGAGGGAAAATGTTGGGCCTTTGGGAAATTTGGTTAGTGAGGACAGAGAGAAAGCAGACATTTTAAATACTTTTTTTTCTTCTATTTATACTAAGGAAGAACCGATGGATGAGCCCCTCCTACCGGACGTTACGGAACAGTTATTTATGATCTTTAGGGATTCTTTAAGTTCAGGTATAGTGCCAACAGACTGGCGAATATCATGTCATTCCAATATGTAAAAAGGATCAAGATCTCTGCCGGGTAATTATAGGCCAGTGAGCTTGACATCTGTTGTGGGGAAATTATTTGAAGGATTGCTAAAGGTATACCTTCAAGAATACATCTTGAATCAGAATATAATTAGCAAAAGTTAACATGGTTTTGTGAAAGACAGGTCTTCTCAAACACATTAAATAACATTCTATGAATGTGTAATTTGCATAATGGACCATAGGTGATGTCATAAACAGGAGACACATTTAAAAAACACTTCTAACCTAATTTAGGAATTTGCTTGCAGTTTTGCAAATACAATGTATAGATAATTTTCCATCAATTTGTATGCTCTACATGTAGATCTAGGTGTGGCAGTTGATGTGATCTATTTGGACTTTGCTAAAGCATTTGATACAGTTCCACACAAAAGGTTACTCTACAAATTTAGAGAAATATGTTTGGGGGCAAATTTATGTATTTTGATTAAAAATTGGCTAAAAGATAGAATGTTGTTATTGTAAATGGAAATTCCTCAAATTGGACCAGGGTATTGAGCAGAGCACCTAGGGGTCTGTTTTAGGCCCTCTTCATTTTAATCTGTTTATTAATGATCTCCCATGTTGTGCTGAGAGCCATGTCTCAATGTTTGCTGATGACACTAAATTAGGTAAGGTAATATAGACTAATCTTGATGTTTGTTCTTTACAGGAAGATTTGGACAGAGTGGGGGACGGGCAATTAAGTGGCAAATGAGGTTCAAGATATAGAAATGTAAAGTTATGCATTATGGGAAAAATAATAACAGAGCAACATATACTTTAAAGAGTATTTCCCTTGGAAAAACGACTAATGTAAATGATTTAGGAATAATTGTAGATAACAGATTTAGCAACAGTACTCAATATCAGTCAGCAGCTACACGGGCTAATAAGATATTGGCATGCATAAAGCGAGGTATAGATTCACGGGGGGAGGATATCATCTTGCCTCTTTACAAACCAATGGTAACACTTCACCTTGAATATACAGTACAATTCTGGGCACCAGTCCTTAAAAAGGATGTTATGGAACTAGAAAAAGGGCAAAGGAGGGCTTCAAAATGAATAAGGGGATTGTAGGATGTTAGTTATGAAGAGAGAATTAAAAAAAATGCATTTATATACATTAGAAAAAATGTGTCTCAGAGGGGATATGATAACAATATATAAATATTTACAGGGCCAATATAGAGAGCTCTCCAGTGACTTGTTGATTAACAGAAATGTACAAGGAACAATAGGTCACCCCCTGAGACTGGAAGAGAAAAGATTTCATAGATAGCAAAGGAAGGGATTCTTTACGGTAAGGACAATAAAGTTATGGAACTCACTGCCAAAAGAGATAGTGCTATCAACTACAATAAATGCATTTAAAAATGGTCTGGATGTTTTTTTTTTTTTTTTTATAAAAGCAGAACATACAGTGCTATTAATTATAGAATAAGCATTGGTAATAGAGCTTATTGATCAAAGGAGAAATCTGATGGCCCTTTGGAGTCAAAAAGAAATTTACCCCCAGGAGGTGAATAGACCCCAATGAATTGTGCATTGGCATGGGATAAGTGCTGAGATTTTCCAAACTTTGACCAACTTTCCACCAAGTTTAACTTCTGATCTTTGTAGCTAAACATACGACTTAATATAGCCCTGTCAGAATTCATGGGTGAATTCCCTTTTCCCCCCAATCCTGAATTGACAACTTGGTCAGCTCGATAGGGCTGTGTGCTGTGTTATCAGACCTCCCCTCAGGGGAGGGATGGAAAGGGGAGGCCAAAGTGCAAATGTCCCCTGGATGGCTCTCTATCTTAGTGGGCTTTGGCTGCACCTCAATTTGTAATACTTTCAATCTTTTTAGCCAATTGTCTAGTCAATCTCTGTACCTGTCTCTGTCAACATATCTGTCTTAACTGTCTATTTCTGATAATTATGGCTGGACTGATGAAGTTGCACCATGGGATATTAAATTGGTTTTACTCTCTATCCTCAAGTTGGCCGGCCTTTCCTCACATATAACTTGTACAGTTCTGGCTGGCAGTTTAGTGCCCTGTATTTTAAATATGGTATATATAATAAGAGAAAGGCAGTGTGTCCATTAGGATTTAGTTAGAAGTACAGAAGAAGTTCTAGTGCAGGTACTCAATAAACGTAATGCTGTATAGCAATCCAATTAAACCTGTATGTATCTTTTATATTCTAGAAATCTTACACTTTCAGGGAGAAATAATATATGAATAAATGTGAATCTGTCACACTCTTAAATGTACTCTCATTCCACTGCTTTTTTCTAGCAAGTTTAAAGATGCGCAAAACCATATTACATCCTCTTCATTTTTTAACCTTAGTAAATGTAATAAGCGATTTATGGAAAAGTACAGATTTCCTAATAGATGCAAAAAACATTTCATTTCCTTCCCCTTATGTAATGTAACATGATCCAGAACAGAGATGTTTCCGATCTTCTGTGTGACAAGTTATATAAATAACTGTCATGTTAGTTTAATGAAAGTGATCTCAACCTTCCCCCAGGAGAAACGGTACTGATACAAGTTACTGGAACTTAGATCTATTTGTTACAGTGTGCTGGTAAATTTTATGAACTATGCTGTCATATTAGACAGAAATCATTTTTTATAACCCATTTTTAGTATTGTAAATTATGGGAATTTCAAAACATCACTTTTCAGTTGTCTTGATCTTGTAATAAACTCCTTTCAGTATTGTATATAGTTGTGAATGCTACTAATGACTGTTGATTAAGTATGTATTTTTTTTGTAGGTTGATGGACATCAATATCTTGCCGGCTTGATTACTGAATATGTACTATAAAAATTCTAAGTGGCCAACAGTGTTGCAACATGCAAATCCTCACCACTGTCCCCATTTATAATATAATAGGAAGAACACTGTGTATGTGCATGTACACATTGCATTTCCAATCCCTCCAATACATGGCCATGTATGTACCTATGATGTGGTGCCCATTGGGGCTCCCTGTTTAGTCACTCTTTAATCACTTGAGTTAGTTTTGAAACCTGGAGTGTTAAATTTAGTATGACAGTACACATAACCTTATTTACCTTTAAATCAATACGAGAAGTGCATTACTGTTTTTTAACTTCACATGTCTTTTTCTCACGTTTCACAGTCTCACAGCAGTGTTGTATGTGTTTAATTAATTTTTAAACTATTGGATTATTTTAAAAGTTACATTTGAATTTACAATCTGGGACTTCAGACCTCTGTCAGTTTTTTTACTTCTTTTGTTTTTTCGTTCATGACCACTGCTCATGTTTGTTGTATGCTGTCATGATTTTTGGGACTGCTCTTCTGGACAGTTTAAATAATTTAGCTATTTTTGCATTTGAAATTCAGGTGCTGACTCATTGGCCTATTTGAAACTCACCTTGCCTTACTATGTCAGTCTTAGTCAGTCTTATTATGATTGACACAAACGTGCTCCTAATTGTCAAAAAGCATAATTTGATTCAACTGCACAGTTCCATTGGTAAGTGTGATTTAGTTACTTGTAAGTAGCACATGTGAAGTGCTGCTATTTTGTTCACCCACTGTATTTAATGTATACATATATAGCAAATATTTCTGTTTATATTTAATGAAACTAAACCATCACCTTTTCATGCAGCATAACAGACATTGTTATACGATAGGAGTTGCCAGTTACTAAATAAACACACATAATTATTGTTCAATTAAACACACTTAACCAATTGCAATATCCCCTACTCCTATTAATATTTATTCTTGGCACAGGGAATAATAATTATTTCATCAGGTCAAGTGTCGTAACATTGCATTTTCCATGCACATGTTTTTGATAGATCAGAGCCTTTAACCCTTTCAGCAGGGGCGTTGCTAGGTCTCCAAAAGATCTGGGGCTGGAGCCCGTGGCAGATTTGATAGAAGTGCAGTAAATAAGATCACATGCTTAGGCGGCATACAGACTGATATATTTTATGCCAATGAACAATAGGTATATATTGGGTATATATCAGGGCTCAACAAATCCTTGGCACCAGGAAATTGTACCTGGCGCCTGGTTATTGTTGTTCCTGCATGGTGCCCTCACCACTGGGATAATTTTATTTATTTATTTATCCAGCGGAGCACGAGGGAGCAGTGTGTGCAGCTGATGCACAGTCTTATAGTGTCCGAGCAAACAACAGCAGGGCACAGACCATGTTAGAATGAGGTATAGCAGCCAGGAGGGGGACATATTGATAGATGCACATTTTTTATCGTAAACAACAACAGAATTGCTGACCTGTGTAAGTGTGACTGACAGTGTGTGTGTGTGTGTGTGTATGACTGACTGCATGTGTGTGTGTGTGTGACTGTGTGTTTATGTGACTGATTGTGTGTGTGACTGACTGTATGTCTGCCTGTGACCGATTGTATGTGTCTGACCGACTGTATGTGTGTGTCTGTGACTGACTGTATGTGTGTGTCTGGGACTGACTGTATGTGTGTGTCTGTCTGTTACTGACTATATGTGTGTATGTGTGTGTCTGTCTGTGACTGACTGTATGTCTGCCTGTGACCGACTGTATGTTTCTGTGACTGACTGTATGTGTGTGTCTGTCTGTTACTGACTATATGCAGGGCCGGCGCCACCAGTAAGGCGACTTAGGCAGCTGCCTAGGGCGCATCTTACCTGGGGGCGCCGGAACCCTGCTTCAAAAAAAAAACAAAAATCCCCCCCTTTACTTACCTCGTCGCTGCTGCTCTCCCGGTGCTCTCATCTGCCCATCCGTGGCTGTGAGGGAAGCGCTGTGCGCTCCCCTCCAGCCAATGCGCATTCAATAAAGTTTGTTTAAAAAAAAAAAAAACTTTACTGAATGCGCATTGGCTGGAGGGGAGCGCACAACGCTTCCCTCACAGCTACGGACGGGCAGATGAGAGCACCGGGAGAGCAGCAACGACGAGGTAAGTAAGGGGGGGGGGGGAGGATCCTGGCATAATGGGTGGCTAAGTCCTGGCTGGCATACTATGGGGGAAAATCCTGGCATAATGGGTGGCTAAATCCTGGCTGGCATACTGTAGGGGAAAATCCTGGCATAGTGGGTGGCTAAATCCTGGCTGGCATACTGTAGGGGAAAATCCTGGCATAGTGGGTGGCTAAGTCCTGGCTGGCATACTGTGGGGGAAAATCCTGGCATAGTGGGTGGCTAAGTCCTGGCTGGCATACTGTGGGGGAAAATCCTGGCATAGTGGGTGGCTAAATCCTGGCTGGCATATTGTGGGGGGAAATCCTGGCATATTGAAGGGCATAATCCTGGGATATTGAGGGGCATAATCCTGGCATATTGAGGGAAATAATCCTGGCATATTGTGGGGCATAATCCTGGCATATTGAGGGAAATAATCCTGGCATATTGAGGGAAATAATCCTGGGATATTGAGAGGCATAATCCTGGGATATTGAGGGACATAATCCTGGGATATTGAGAGGCATAATCCTGGCATATTGAGAGGCATAATCCTGGGATATTGAGAGGCATAATCCTGGGATATTGTGGGGGGAAATCCTGGCATATTGAAGGGCATAATCCTGGGATATTGAGGGGCATAATCCTGGCATATTGAGGGAAATAATCCTGGCATATTGTGGGGCATAATCCTGGCATATTGAGGGAAATAATCCTGGCATATTGAGGGAAATAATCCTGGGATATTGAGAGGCATAATCCTGGGATATTGAGGGACATAATCCTGGGATATTGAGGGGCATAATCCTGGGATATTGAGAGGCATAATCCTGGCATATTGAGAGGCATAATCCTGGGATATTGAGAGGCATAATCCTGGGATATTGTGGGGCATAATCCTGGCATATTGAGGGGCATAATCCTGGGATATTGAGGGACATAATCCTCGGATATTGAGGGGCATAATCCTGGGATATTGAGAGGCATAATCCTGGGATATTGAGGGACATAATCCTGGGATATTGAGGGGCATAATCCTGGGATATTGAGAGGCATAATCCTGGGATATTGAGAGGCATAATCCTGGGATATTGAGGGGCATAATCCTGGGATATTGAGAGGCATAATCCTGGGATATTGAGGGGCATAATCCTGGGATATTGAGGGGCATAATCCTTGGATATTGAGAGGCATAATCCTGGGATATTGAGAGGCATAATCCTGGGATATTGAGAGGCATAATCCTGGGATATTGAGGGGCATAATCCTGGGATATTGAGAGGCATAATCCTGGGATATTGAGAGGCATAATCCTGGGATATTGAGAGGCATAATCCTGGGATATTGAGGGGCATAATCCTGGGATATTGAGAGGCATAATCCTGGCATATTGTGGGGCATAATCCTGTGATATTGAGAGGCATAATCCTGGCATATTGAGAGGCATAATCCTGGCATATTGTGGGGCATAATCCTGGCATATTGAGGGGAATAATCCTGGCATATTGTGGGGCATAATCCTGGCATATTGAGAGGCATAATCCTGGCATATTGTGGGGCATAATCCTGGCATATTGAGGGGAATAATCCTGGGATATTGAGGGGCATAATCCTGGCATATTGTGGTACATAATCCTGGGATATTGTGGGGCATAATCCTTGGATATTGAGGGGAATGATAATGTGGGGGGGGGGGGGCAATTTTTATTTTGCCTAGGGCGGCAAAAGTCCTTGCACCGGCCCTGACTATATGTGTGTGTCTGTCTGTGACTGCCTGTGTGTGTGTCACTGACTGTATGTCTGCCTGTGACCAGGGCCAGCCTTAGGGGTGTGCGACCTGTGCGAGCGCACAGGTCGCAAAACCCCAGGGGGCGCCCTCCCGCCCGAAGAAAGAAAAAAAAAAGTCCCCCCTCACCAGCCCTCGCTCCACAAGCTCTGCAGGATCCAGGGAGGAGGTGGAGCTAACTGGCTGAGAGGTGTAGCTCCGCCCCCACCCAGTGAAGCAGAGCTCCCTGTGCTTAATGCAGGCTCCCCATGCTTAGTGCAGGCATGGGGAGCCGAGCAGCACTTTCTCTTGCTGCACATGGCTCCCAGTAAAGCAGACGCTGCTCTGCTTCACAGGGTGGGGGCGGAGCTACACCTCTCAGCCGGTTAACTCCGCACCCTCCCTGTATCCACTTTTGCAGGCAAAGGAAGAGGGGGGAGAGAGAGGCAGAACAGTGGGAGGGGGAGAGACAGAACAGGGGGATGGGGGGGAGAGACAGAAAAGGGGGAGGGGGGAGAGAGAGAGGCAGAACAGGGGGAGGGGGGAGAGAGCGACAGAACGGGGGGAAGGGGAGAGAGAGAGAGACAGAACAGGGGGAGGGGGAGAGAGAGAGACAGAACAGGGAGTCAAGGGAGGAGAGAGAGACAGAACAGGGGGAGCGGAGGAGACAGAACAGGGGGAGGGGGGAGAGAGAGACAGAACAGGGGGAGGGGAGAGAGAGAGACAGAACAAGGGTAAGGGGGAGAGAGACAGAACAGGGGGGAGAGAGAGACAGAACGAGGGGGAGAGACAGAACAGGGGGGGAGAGAGACAGAACGGGGGGAGAGAGAGAGAGACAGAACAGGGGGGAGAGAGAGACAGAAAGGGGGGGAGACAGAACAGGGGGGGGAGAGAGAGACAGAACAGAGGAAGGGGAGGAGAGAGACAGAACAGAGGGAGAGAGAGAACAGGTATGGGGGAGTTAGAGAGAGACAGATATGGCAATGAAGAGGAAAGGGACAAACATGGGAAGGGAGAGAAATACATACATAGGGGTGATGAAAGAGACGGGGGGCGCCACGGGGGAAGCCCATACTGGGCGCCGGAACACTTGAGGCCGGCCCTGCCTGTGACCGACTGCATATGTCTGTGACTGACTGTATGTGTGTGTCTGTCTGTCGGTTACTGACTATATGTGTGTGTGTGTCTGTCTGTGACTGACTGTATGTCTGCCTGTGACCGACTGTATTCATGTGTCTGTATGTGTGTGTGTGTGTCTATCTGTGACTGACTCCACAGCAGTAAAACTCACAGTAATGTGCAGTGTGTGAGTATATCACACACTCATGCTGCACATTGCTGTACAACAATACACAATAAGACTCACAGCACAAAAAAACTCACATTACTCGAAGTTACACTTATACATAAAAATACACAGCCACAAATACACACACATACACATGCAGCCACACATACATACATGCACCCTTACACACAATCCCATTTACACACACCAACTTACATCACACACACACTTGTATGTGAGCAAATTCCCAAGATATAAAAATAACTGTGCATACAAAATTTTGTGTACGTTGCATACACCATTTACCAGACTTTGAGAAAAAAGTAGACCAACAGTCTCCTAATATTCCATAATATAGGGGATATCACACACACCCCCATACACACACAGACACCCATCCTTACACCCCCCCCCCCCACATAAATACCCTTACATAGACAACTTTACACTCACACACTCTCTTCCACACATACACACATCCAGACAACCTTAAACAGACACCCTTATACACACAGATGGCCTTTCGAACACAGATATTCTGCCACGCATACACGTGTGTAAACCTGCAACTCTTACACGCACATCATAAATATTTTTTTTTTTTTTATAAAAAGGGTCAAATAGGCTGAAGTATGCTCCTTCTACCAACCTTATAAAAGAGAGAGGTGCAGGGAATTGAGATGGGAATTCAAATGAATGGGAGAATTTTTCCAACTCTGCTACTTTAGCCTTAATTTTGAAATTCCCATCTCACTTCCCTGCAATTCTCTCTTTCATGAGTAAAGCCCATAATATAATGAACAGCAGGACAGTCATTCATAATGTTTGGTTTTAATACTATAATGAGGTACATGGGATTTTTAATGCCATGTGTATGGACTTTCATTGCCATCAATATAAAGACTATATATAAAGATGAATCACTATTATTCATATTGAATGTGATATTCAAGTGTGAAAATAAAAATATTATGAGATGATAGCATTGTTTCACATTTGATTATCACATTCAATATGAATAATAGTAATTAACAGTGGCATCACGAGCAAAAGTAGCAATAAAGTATCTTGGTATTGAGATCTGTTCTCAACCCAATAAAATAGTTGAAACTAACTTTCTCCCTTTACTAACACAGACCAACAAACAGTTAAAAAATTGGAAACCATTAGGGCTCTCATGGTGGGGTAGGGTCAATGTATTGAAGGCTTATGTGTTGCCAAAATGGACCTATTTATTTAGGATGATCCAACTTACAATACCATCCGCATGGCTGGAACTGATTCAAAAATCTATGAATCATTTTATCTGGCAGGGAAAAAAGCCTAGAATAGCCCACGCATGCTTAAAAAGAAGTCCAAACCAGGGAGGATTGGGAGCCCCCGATATACAGGAATATCACATGGCTTGTAAAATTACACATGCCATTATTACTCAAAAAGCCAGTGCTAAAGAAGAGGCATGGTATAATATAGAGAAAGACCTCCTGGGGATAGATGAATTAATAGGACCTTTTTGGTGGGTCGGTAAAAATAAACAAAGGCTAATAGAAATTAAAAAGAAATCCTTAATAATGGGCGAATTGATCGTATGTTGGGGGAAGAAAAAGCTAAGGATTGATAACTACTTATTGAAAGATCTCCCTTTAGATATTATAGGAGAGAATGTCGTAGATCTAAAACTAAAAGATTGGAAACAAAAAGGTTTGAATAAAATAGGTGATCTGTTTTGCGACACTAAGCCCAAGTCCATTGAGAATATACATCTGCAATACGGAATAAATATTAAAGATAACTTTACTTATATCAGACTGGTATACTTCATAGCGAAACACGTAAACATAGAAATATCGGAGAATGTTAAGTGATTATGAAGGTTATTAACAGACCAAAATTGTAAGAAACTAGTCTCTAGATGTGTATTGTTTATAAAAAAGATTGGTCCTACATTAGTACTTCGCCCTATAAAAAAATGGAATAAGGACCTCACCTTAGACATAACAGAAGATGAATGGTTCGAGTCATTGGCCAAAACTTACAAATCAGTAAGATGTCTAAATTTGAAGGAAACACACTATAAGGTCATGAATAGGTGGTAATAGAAGACTGCCTGGCTAGACTTCTATTTACAGCCATTGGTAACACAACAAAAACGTTTTTTAAGAGACACAAAGGATGTCCTAATACAACTTAAAAACCTAACATGGCAATCACATTACATTTGGGTTACAATGGACGTATGCTCATTATATTCATGCATTCCACACAATTCTGGCTTAACTTCTTTGACTTATATTCTTAACAAATACAGTGAATACACACAAGAACTCAAAGATTTTATATCACAAGCCACGGAGTTCTTGTTACTACACAATTATTTTATGTTCAACAAATGTTTTTTTCTGCAATGCCAAGGTACAGCCATGGGCTCCAAATTTGCCCCTTCCTATGCTAATATCCATATGGCTGCCTTTGAGGACCAATTCATATTTAGTCAGGCGAACCACTCTCGTGAATATATCGCCTGGAATGGGAGATACATTGTCGATTTGTTGTTCGTCTGGACAGGGTCTCTCACACAACTAGAAAACTTTTTTCAATTTATGAACACCAACTCTCTCAATCTACGGTTCACTATGAACCACTCCAGAGATAAAATTGATTTTTTAGATCTTACTCTCAATGCAGGTTCAGTAAATAACCCTCACTCAGTGGAAACCTGTTCCTATAGAAAGCCCACTTCGGGAAATTCAGTTTTACACGCAAACAGCTGCCATAATAAGTCTGTCATTAAAAACATCCCAGTAGGTCTTTTCATCACCCTCAGACGCAACTGCTCCAATATACACACCTTCAACAAAAAATGCACAGAACTCAGCCAGAGACTTTTACAGAGGGGATACAAAAACTGGATGATCAAAAGAGCCATTAAAATAGCTCAAATACGAGACAGAAACTCTCTGTTACAAACTAATTCTTTCAAGAGCCAAAGTGACAATATGTTACCTTTTTTTACTACATCACATAGTACTGAATTTCCACAAATAATTAACATAATAAAACAGAATCTCCCCATTCTGACAGCTAATGACTCCTACAATGACATACTGTCAACAGGGGTGAGATTCTCAGCTTCAAGATCAAGAACCCTAAGAGATATACTGTCACCAAGTCTCTTTCACCCAGACACATCTAGTACTAATCATGTAAACAGATGAACATGGCTTAATGCAATCGGTACATTGCCATGTGGGAATAGAATTTGCAGAACCTGCAAACACGTCACTAAGAAACAGGATATTATTTCTTATGCAAATGGTAAAACTTTTTCTACTAAAGACTATACGAACTGCAACACTAAAAATGTCATTTATGTTTTATCATGTACTTGCTGTAAAAGACAATATGTGGGCAGAACAAGTAGGGCACTAAAATGTCACATTAGGGAACATCTTAATGACATTGACAACAAGTCAAACACTACGGTGGCACGACATTTCTCTTTCTGTAACTCCAACATTTTACAACATTTCAAAGTCTCAGTAATAGATGTTATTTCGAAAGGACCAAGAGGGGGGGACACTCACAAACGTCTGTGTCGCCAAGAGGTATACTGGATTTTCCACATAGGAACCAGACAACCTCTAGGCATGAATGCGGAATTTGATATGTCTTGTTTTTTTCAAGGCTAACAATCCACTCATACATATCCCCCTCTCGTTAGTTTCAGACATCCCCCCGTCTAGAATAAGATGTATCAACACATATACGTCCATTGACTATACATTAATTCAACATGCAGTCCCTCAAATTTATTCATCTTCTCTTCTTATTGTCCATCTTTACCTTCCAGATTCCATAGAGGATTTTCATCAAAACATCTAGCTTGGAACTGTCTTTATCTGCATGTTGGATCTTGCAAGGTGAATTCATTTGGAGTAGAACAACTAAGCACTCACTATAATATGTATTATATTGTCTTTCATTTTTATTATTAAAAATATGTATATAATAAAATTGTCTTAATTCCCTGTCCTCTAACATTCTGTGAGTCTCTCCTCAGATCACAATACTCTCTTGCATCATCCATCTGCAGACAGTTTGGTTTTTATCCCAATTCTTCTATATATGTCCCAAATAACTAGTAATGTTTAAGCTCATTACTTGTATATCTTGAATTTGTTTTGATCAATATGTAACCCCACTATGATATGTCTTTTCTACAATGTTTAGTTTTTATTACAGTATTGTATACTATGCACTAGGAAATTGTAACACTTTCAAATAGATGCACAGATTGTCCATTCAGATGTTTTTTCTCGTTAAACGTAATTGCCTCTGACCTTTTTAACTATTGGTACAAGTTTGTATTTATATCAGCTGCACACGTTAACACGATAGCCTATGATTAAGTGCCATAATGGCATGAAACGCGTAAGGCAAGCTGTCTGCCTCTCCCTGCCCGTCGTTTCCTTATTCTCCTGTTGAACATTCTGAATAAATCACAATTTTTTTTATCACCATCAATCAATTCTCCGTTTTTTGTATCCGGATCGGTGAGTGCCAAAGTCGATTTCTTTAAAACATGAATAGGTGGTACCTAACGCCGTGCCGCCTGCATAAGATATATCCCCAGAGAACTGATGTCTGCTGGAGATGTGGCACCCATACGGGAGACTTTCTCCATATTTGGTGGAGTTGCCCACCTATTCAGTTATTTTGGCAAAGCATAAGCTCTAAAATATTTAAAATATGTGGCCTAATCCTACCAATGACGCCACAGAATTATCTTCTCCACATATGGGATTTCCCAAGACCAAAAGAGTGCGAAAAATTGACCATCCATATTTTACTGGCATCCAAGTTGGAAGTAGCAAGGAACTGGAACTCCACGTTGGTTCCGACTTGGCTCCCGGTGAAAGAACAACTCAGACACCAACTAACAATGGAAGCCGGAATTGAATGGCAATTTGGCACAAGGGCTAAGAAAAACTCTAAGTGGGCAGAATGGCTAGTAACTTTAAAGACGGAAATATAGGTTCCCGAACATACGACATACGGGCTCTTCTCTTTATTTTTCGGCCCTGGGGGGACACCGCTGCGTGGTCGCGTCTTTCTTTTTGTCTTTTTTTTTCTTTCTCCTTTTTCTCTCCTTCTTCTTGTTTTTTTTTTTTTTTCCTCCTGGTTGGGTGCACCAACCCCTTACTCGAATATATAGACCCAACAATACTGGACTTAAGTGGGGGGGGGGAGTATCCCACAGGGGCTGTAGGAGCAATAGGTCACTACTCAATATGCAAATAGGCATTAGAAGTAGGTCGGTTAGGGGGGGGATAGGATAGGGGGGGGAGAGGGGGGGTATGAATAAAACAGCGATAGAGTGTAGAGGTGGGGGGAAGATGGGATAGGGAATTAAATAAGAACCAGAGTCTGACAAACGATACATGTTGGCCAAAAGATGCAATATTAAGTGACCCAATTGGTGAAACCATGACCAAATGATAAGCAACACTGATAAATTGTCTGATGGCTAAAAAAAAAAAAAAGAAAAAAAAAAAAAGAGAGGAGAAAATAAAAGAGAAAAGAAAAACAAAAAGAAAAAAAAACAAAACAAAAAATAAAAAAACAGTGGCATCACATGTGGGGTGGGGGGGGTTGCGGACTGCAGCGGGTGACACCACCAGTGGGGGTGACACCTGTGCTGCCGGCACCCCCTGCATTAAAAAAAAAAATCAAAAACTTACCTCCTTGCTGCTGTCTCCCGGTGCAGGTCCGTGGCTGTGAGGGAAGCGTTGTGCACTCCCCTCCAGCCGCGCGGCTTCAATAAAGTTTGTTGAAACTTTAAAAAAAAAAAAACAAATCTAATATCTATTCAAGTAAAAGAAGGTAAATTAAAAGTAAAATAACTGAAATCTGTCACTCAGATGTTACAGTGACAGGTAGCCAGGAGAAACCAGGTGGAAAGACTTCATTAGCTTTTTTTGGGCTGGTTGTATCCTTCAAGCATCAAGAGAGTTCTGAAATCTCTTTCCTGTGTATCTCTTTAGA
The DNA here is from genome assembly GCA_036172795.1 of Pelodytes ibericus. NCBI lineage: Eukaryota > Metazoa > Chordata > Amphibia > Anura > Pelodytidae > Pelodytes > Pelodytes ibericus. The sequence continues at coordinate 131,366,858 of CM069858.1, read as the reverse complement.
TGGGGACTCCTGTTGTTACAGCTTTTGGTGGTAACACTGGTTCTGTCAAATTACTGTCTTGTAACTGTCAGAATCCATATTGTTTACAGTCCAGCCTTGAACAATAGCCGGTATGTTTTCCCGGAAACACTGTTGCTTAGACCATAGGTCTCACCTGCCACCTTCAATGTTATGGCATATACATATATTACTATTTAAGTGATATCTGTGTATAACAACACCAACTATCATTAATATGAACCATGTTCATAACAGACAGGAATTACAGGTAATTCATTTTTCAATACATGAGCTAACTGAGTCCAAGAGGGAGGTCTTGGGGATGGGCTTTTATTTTCCCCTAGTCAACCCCTGGATACATGTAGAACTAAGCTAGACTTGAATATGTTTGCCAGACATCTAGTGCTATTTCAAATGTTAGATACAAATTTAGGAGGGGAGGAACCTTTTAACCTTTCAATATAAGAGATGGGTAGGTTCTGAATACATTAGAACAACTTTGGGGTGAAAGCAACGATGATGAACCAGATAAATCCAGTAATGACCTTGCCTTTGGTTACTCAGAATTTAACCCATCTTTATGCCATCGGTAACAGTGCCCTCTAGTATAAGGCTTTTCATCCATAAGGTTGAAGAGGAAATAGATAATTTGTGGATTAATTTGCACCATCTCAGAAATAAGACTTCTTCTCAGAAAAAAGCCTTGAGTGAATTAAGAACCATTCCCAATGATATTGAGAAGATCTCCGAAAAGGGTGGACGAATTAATTTGACAAATTGAAAGAAGTTAAAAAGCAATCGGTGATACGATACAAAATTAAGAAAATAGATAAACACCACCACTACCAGCACCCCTCCCCCCCCCGAAGAGATTCAGACTCAATTTTGCATATAGACATGAACTTATGAATTCTGAATGAAAGTATGTTTTTGTTTGTTACAGACCCAGTAATCCCTACATTTTACATAGTCCCAAAGGCCAACAAAAACATGAAGAATGCTCCAGGGTGGACAATCATATCTGGTATGGGAGGCACCCTGGAATAAATAAGCAGATATGTTGCACATCATGAGGCCATTTTTGTTTACGCTGCCATTTTACATAATAGATACTTCTGATGAACTGAGGAAACAGACTGATCTGGTTAAACCAGACAGTGAACTTCTGACAGCAATAGATGTGGAGGGTCTGTATTCCATACCCCACAAGGTGGGGGGGTTTAGGTGTGTAAATCTTTCCATATCACTAGAGGTGCGAGGTATAATTCCCCCACAAATTTTGTGATTGATTTAGTATGAATGGTATCCTCGAAACTGGTACACATATGTCAGCTCTGTCAGGCATTGCTCTTTAATTACAAGGATCTACAGTATGCTCTGATATTGTGGGAGGAGCAAAATAAAAAGATGTGTACGTTCACTGAAATTAAATATAAAACCTAACACATGTAGCTATGGAAAAAAACACATATAGAGACACATGGAGAGAAAGACATGAATGTAGAAAAGCCATACAAAGAGAGATCCAAAAACATTTATTACCATAAATAAGTATTCAGTATCTTTTGGTGTACTGATGTGGCAGCACATGAATGGAAGAGCAGTAAGAGTCAGATTATGATGTGAACCGTATATGAGGGCAGCCTGATTGCCATGGAACTTACTTGTTGGATCATCAGCTTGAAGAGCCCTTCCCTTCATTCACAGGAAGCTAGCAAGGCTCACATATTTTTCAGCTGACAGCTCGCCCCTCCTGCTGGTTAGATGCTTTGACAGAGGAAAGCTGCTGCCAGCATGCTGCTGTATTGAAGAAATCAAATCTGTAACTGCCATGTTAAAATCTGTAACGGCCCTGTGCTGTGGTGCTTCAATATTGTTCCTGTGGTGCCTTTTATTAAGCATAACCTCCACTCTGTGGTTAGGGTTCATCCATAGTTGCCAACATGGACCATGTTTCCAGGGACACATATTTGCAGAAAGACATTACATTACATTACCATTTATTTATATAGCATCAACAATTTAAGTAACGCTAGGTACAGAGCATAGAAGGGAACTACATACTAAGACAAACTAGAAACAGACTGGTACATGAGGTAGAGAACCCTGCTTGCAAGCTTACAATCTAGAGGGAATGGGGTCCATAAGACACATAAGGGTTGAAGAGGCCAGAGGGATTGAAGTTGTAATAACAGTAGTGTGGATGGGTGGCACTCGGTGGGATAGGCCAAAGATGAGTAGTGTGTGTTTTAGCTAGGTGGGATTAGCTAGAGGTAAAGTGACAGGTATTCTAGTGGGTTGGGTAGTACGCTTCTTTAAAGAGGTGGGTTTTGAGGGACTTTTTAAAATTTGAAAAGGAAGGAGAGGTGGATGCTCTGAGGAAGGGAGTTCCAGAGAGAGGGGGCAGCTCGGGCAAAGTCTTGCAGTCGTGAGTGAGAGGTGGTGATGAGGTTGGAGGAGAGTTTTAGTCCCAGTGAGGAGCACAAAGGTCGTGCAGGGAGGTATCGGTTAACAAGAGAGGCAATGTAAGGAGGGGCGGAGGAGTGGAGGCCTTTGTAGGTTAAAGACAGAATTTTAAATTTTATACTTGAGCAGACGGGGAGCCAGTGGAGGGCGTTGCAGAGAGGAGCCACAGAATTGGACCGACATGCAAGAAAGATGAGTCTGGCAGCTGCTTTTTGAAAAGATTGCAGGGGAGATAGACGAGTCAGAGGTAGTCCAGTCAGGAGGCCATTACAATAGTCAAGGCGAGAGATCACAAGCGAGTGCACTAGTATTTTGGCGGTCTCTTCGCTGAGGAACGGGCGAATGCGTGCTTTGTTCCTTAGGTGCAGTCAACAGGATTTGGATAGGGACTGAATATGGGGAACGAAGGAGAGAGCAGAGTCAAAAGTGACCCCAAGACATCGGACACGGTCAGCCGGTACAATTGTAGCATTTTCAACTGTGACTATGAACCCAGGTGGAGGCATAGAGTTTGAGGGAGGGAAGATAATCAGTTCTGTTTTGGAAAGGTTAAGTTTCATGTAGCGATCAGACATCCAAGTGGAGATGGCCGACAGACACTCAACTATCCGTGACACTGGAGAGGGATCCTTGCTGAACGCCAACAGAGAGTGGAACAGGTCAAGATGTCGCTCCAGGAAGCGACACTGAATAGGAGAGCTCAGATAAGATGACTCGATCCAAGAGAGTGCTGTGCCACCTATGCCAAACGAGGTTAATCTGTTGAGAAGGAGGCGGTGGTCAACAAGACCATGCAAAGTTCAGCCTAGCAGTATGTAGGATGGATATATGCACAGACAGACTCCAGTTAATTAATCAGGATGGAGATTTCAAAAGACCTATCATGATTAATTCATTGGATTGTGTCTGTGTGTATATGCATCCTACAGATTGTAGGGCTGCACTGTGCATGATCTTTCTGCAGCATGTGAAACACATATGTGTTCCTGGAAACATGGCCGATGTTGGCAACTATGGTTCATAGTTCATAGGATGTATAAAGAATAATAGAGTTTTGTTTTTTTCTCAGATTGTATTTGCATGTTATAATATTTTGCTAGAAGTGTGTATAATAGAATTAGTGAAGTGGCACATGCAAACTATTCATCAGGTAAAGCTACCAAATAATAGCTGTGTGCTAATTGGGTTCAATAAGTCCATTTGGAAATATACATTTTTAAGTACTTTATCTCCAAAGCTATTTATTAGCAATATTATTTGCAGGTAAAATCACAACTCCTCCTTTCTCCCCAAAAAAACTAAAATTGGAGCAATCAATATATTAGCAGTTTATGGAAGCATCAATAAAATAAAGCTTTGGTTTATCTTATCTGAGTATATAAATGTTCTTTGGCTTTGTGATATGTTTACTGTTAGGATTTGTAATAATTAACCAATGTGTGGTTCAGCAAAGATAGAGTTTTCTATGTGGAAAATGCATTCTGTCTGTTTAATAATACAGTTGTGATATATTCAGTTACAACACTGATCACGTACTGTACACAACCCGAATGCTTCACTAGCAAGACCAGGTTGAAATTTAACATTGTGATTCAGGGGTGTCATTAATTATGTTTTTTATTATTACATCTTTCTCTCTAATATCTTTCATCACTTTTAAAGTAATAGACATCTATTTGCCCAACCCTTGGACCTCATGGGGAATATTTTTCTGTATGGGGCCAAGGCAAGTAGCCCTGCACTTTTCTCTAATTAGATCTTTTAGGGACAGTTCTTTGTCAATTTCTCTTCTGTCCTCTCCTTTCCCACTTGTCTCAGTTATGTTCACATCTTAATATTTCCTAGCCCTCTTCATGATTATTCTAGCCTTCAGTTATGTCATTCACTGTACAATAAGCAAATACTAAACATAGCCAAATTTGTAATATGTTATTATATTATACAAAACTGTAAAAAACAATCAAATATAATTTACAAATTTACACTTCAACCTGTTTGCCTCAATGCGGATTTAGTATTTTTATATTATATTTTATTTACAATTTTAGCGTAAAAAGAAAATAATAGGGGATCTAAACATAATTGAAAGGAAAATAAATTATAAATGCATTTAAACATTTGCAAAATAAAGAAAAAAATCAAATGGGAAATACAAACAAACAATAATATAAAGACAAACATGGATTCAGTTTAATTATTTAACAAGATATTTATTTACATAAACTAAATATTGGTCTGAAGGGGATATAAGGTCTGCCACATAAGCAAGTGGTCCAGTTTTCTTCAAATTCATTGTAATCACCAGTAGCATGCATATTTTAGTGATCCTTTACTATGCCTCTGACCAAGACAGAAGGAAAGAGTCACATTTCTAGGCAATGTACATTCTTGTACTCATAATTGTTGACAGTTTATGGTAATAAAGCAAGTCCATAAGGTCCTGGAGATTTGTTTTAAGGCAGTTCTTTAATGGTCTGAATCACCTCTTCAAGTGTGATGGACTTATTTAATGTGGTTTGTTCACTCACGTTCAGGCTGGGTAAATGCTCATCAGCTACAGTTTTTAGATACTGGTGGTGGCAATTGTATATGTGCAAAACAGCAGCCGTGCTAGTTACAGTGCTAAAGCTATTTAAAGAAACATTTTATTTGCTTGACTACAGTTTTCCTTTAAGGATCTCTCATATAACAGATGACGCAACACTGTTGGGCTTTTGTATTTTTTCAATTGATTTTTACATTTTCTGTCCGGTATACTGAGGTTTAATTACCCATAACAATACTCCCTCTTAGGTTAAAACATAACTTTGATTAAATGGCAACAAAAAGAGTTAGTTCCCCAACCCCAAAGATGTTGAAGTTCTGGAAATGAACAAAGTATCAATCTAATTCTGCAGATTGGCTAATGCCTATTCAAGGTGGCTTTCATAACCTATAATTTTAGATTTTAAACTTTTTATAATTATATTTAGATGATAATTTATGATACTGTTCTCCATTTTTTTCTCAGTATCTTTAAGTAGGCTCCAAAGATGAGGACCACGGGCATAGCAGATATTTGTGGGCCATTTTGATAGGTATTTTTAACTTACACGGGACCCTTTATTTGCCAGGGGGTAGGCAGTGATTTTCACTGTCCACCCTCATGGGACTCAAAGGGTAAGTCCCTTTTTTTAAAAATTTTTTTAAGATTACATCCCTCCCTGCCTGGGAAACATAGAGATGGGATGGGAATGTAGGAGCAACTTAAATATGTTAGGAGGCCAGGCAGTGCTGTATTCACCGCGAGGCATCCTAGGCGGATGCCTAGGGCGGCAAATTTTGGGGGGCGGCAGCGCCCCCCAGCACTGAAAAGAAAAAAAATTAAAAAAAAAAAAAAAAATGTTACAAAAAAAAAAAAAACGCGGCCCTTTAAAAAAAAAAAAAAATAGACCGCGCTTGCAGGCAGAGACGGAGGTGAGAGGGGATCGGAAGATCCCCCCTCACCATCGCTCTGCCTGCCAGGCTGCACGGGGAGCCGAACAGGCAGCACAGAGAAACCTCCGTGCTGCCTGTTCGGCTCCCCGTGCAGTGTGCCGACACGGAAGTGCCGACAGTCACGTGACGGGCGCGCTGACGTCATACGCGCGCCCGGTCACGTGGCCTGTCGGCACAATCGCCGGGAAGCCGAACAGGCAGCATGGAGGGACCATGCTGCCTGCCACCAGGGAAAGGTAAGTGCTGATGGGTGTGTGTGTGTGTGTGTGTGTGTGAGAGACTGAGTGTGATGGGAGTCAGAGTGTGTGTGATGGGAGACAGTGTGTGTGGCTGAGTGTGATGGGAGTCAGAGTGTGTGTGATGGGAGACAGTGTGTGTGGCTGAGTGTGATGGGAGACAGTGTGTGTGTGATGGGAGACAGTGTGTGTGACTGAGTGTGATGGGAGTCAGAGTGTGTGTGAAGGGAGACAGTGTGTGTGACTGAGTGTGATGGGAGTCAGCGTGTGTGTGATGGGAGTAGGAGTGTGTGACTGAGTGTGATGGGAGTAGGAGTGTGTGTGATGGGAGACAGTGTGTGTGACTGAGTGTGATGGGAGTCAGCGTGTGTGTGATGGGAGACAGTGTGTGTGACTGAGTGTGATGGGAGTCAGAGTGTGTGTGATGGGAGACAGTGTGTGTGACGGAGTGTGATGGGAGTCGGAGTGTGTGACTGAGTGTGATGGGAGTAGGAGTGTGTGACTGAGTGTGATGGGAGTGTGTGTGTGATGGGAGTATGAGCTTGATGTGAGTCTGAATGATGGGGCATGTCTTAGGTGTGTAACGTGGGTGTACAGCTTGGGTAAGGGGGTGCCCGGATTTTGTCTGCCTAGGGCAGCACAAAATCAAGATACACCACTGAGGCCAGGGCCTTAGGGGCAGCTCCCGGCCCCATGGTTAATGTGGGGCACTTGACCAGCCCCAGACTCAATATATTTAAACAGGATATCGAAGGGCCCTTTGGCCAGCTCCTAATTCCATTAATAATGTATTTATGTCATTAAGATTTTATTTTGTTTACCAGTCAGTGCTTAATTCAAATTTATCTGAGGTATTAACTTGATGGTGCTTGAAGTGGCATGTTACTGCATCAGGTTTGCCATCAAATAGAGGCATAATGTTACCTCATATTGATTAGTTTTGAATAGTGAACACCATTGAAAAGCACAGAAAATAAGCATAAAATTACTGCATTTTACCTGACAAATGTCTGCCCCCTTTCTTGCAGCTAATTAAAAAGCTTTCAGCGTTTGGCTACTCGTAGTCCATTTGTAATTGACCTCTAGCAAACTGATTAGATGGTCATTAATCTGATTTCAGTACATTATTCCAAAACGTGCATATACTTACTTTCAGCGTGAAACAGCAAAGAACACAATGAGTGTCATGTATAAAATAGCCTGAATGTACTTATAGAGGACCACATTTGTTAACAGGTATTTTCAGTCTTGCATTCCATTTATTCATTTTCACTCTGAGAGGTCCTTGCACCACAGTGTCCAGCACATCTACCCTACGCTGTTAAAATAGCCACATAAAATTGGTGTTCTCGTTAAGTGATCTGCATTAAAGACCACTGACTTGAAAAAGACCTAGCTTTTCTTTCATACATATCAAAGTTAAATAATCATACACAAATCAATGCATTCATTAAAACTGTAATATTTGTTTTCTAAATACGTTTAATTTGCTCCAAAATATCAGGTTAGCATCTTGGAATGATCATCCCACTCAACTCAGGACTTGGAAGGGAAGAAAAGCATCGTTTTAAATGGTTTCAAAAAAACAAAATGTAAAACTCTCATAAAATAACTATACTTGCAATGAGTTAAGGGCCAGTGCCTCCTATAGGCAAAAGTAAGCTCCAGCCTAGAGCGCATTTTTACAAGGAGCGCCCTCGCGCTTCTGTTTTCCAGCCCCAGTGTGGCATTGAGGGAGGGAGGCAGACCTCACAGGGGACGAGGTGAAGGTCCGACTCCTCCTTCCATCGGAGCGCGTTTTTTGTTTTTTTTGAGGAGCAGCGGGCAGTACTAGCTCTGAGTGCTAATTGCACACAGAGCTCAAACAGTGCTGCTCATGCTCCTCACTCACACTGATCATTAAGAGCATCGGAAATACGAGAGACAAACTGCTCACTTGTGTAAATGTGACTGTGTGTGTGACTGTCTCTGTGTGTATGTGTAAGATTATGTTTATGATTGCGTGATTGATGTGCTGTTGTCTGGCTGTTATAAGTAGGAGGGGTAAGGGGAGGGGCAAGGGACAGGGCAAGGGAAGCCAAAATGAGGGTTCGCCTAGGGTGGCAAAAATATAGAATGCAAGGTAATTAATTATGGGATGGAGTGGTACTCAGCAGTATTCCTCCACAGGATACTGGGATCAGGTAAGTTTCAAGGAAAAAAGACAGGACCAAATGGAGAGGGAATGCACATAGCATAAAACTATACCAGAAATATACACATAAATTTATTGTATAATGACACACACAAGTAAAATGTGCAAAATGAGACCAGCTCAATTTTGCAAAAAAAAACAACAACTTTAAAACGGGGTGAGAGGGAGGGAATATTTAGAGTAGCGTTTTTTATGTACTAGCATAGGAGTGTGAAACTTAACTCCCCTGAGGAAATTGGGATAATACCCAACGAAAACCGTAGGGCTGTCTACCTCCTGTATTTTATCCCATTTATTTTACAATTTATTATAATTGGTATAATTGGTATTGTGGTTGTTCCCAACGGATCTGTCTTTGATTCTCTGCTGAAGAAGAAAAAATCGTGGGGGTTGCTCTTTTATTGATTTAGCTAATATTTGCATGCCTATTTTAGCAATCTCTTTTTCCTACTTTCTCCTGTGCTGGAAATCTTCTAGTGAATGCCTAATATATATTTGTCAGTATCTGACTTAAAGCCTTACTATTTTAAGCTGGTGTTATTTCTACAGTTTCATTTCATACATAAACCAGAAATGATAGCTATGTATTGCAATAACTCCCCTTCATTCTTCTATGAGTAAAACGGAAGCTTTATCATTATATGACCTTTCTGGGTGCCTGCCAATTCCTGACCACAGAAATTAGAGTTCATTGTATAAGGGGATATATGAATTTAAAAAAAAACTGACTCATAACTGTTGTAATCTTGAAAATGTAACTTTACTGCCATATAAACTCCACAATCATTTAATCTCTGTCTACCCTGTATGCTGCTGACTTACACTGATGTATTCAATACCTCTGGGGCAGTGATGGCTAATCTTGTCATTGCAGATATCTTGGAACTACATGTCCCAAAGTAGATGGGAGTAAGGCCTTACACCCCTATAAATAAATATAGAAAGAAAAACAATCAATTATGTGGATTGGCCTGCAGGATACTGTCCACAAAATAAAAGTTAAAATATTTAAAATACAAAAGTGTTGAGTGTTAACTCACCAGCACCACAAACTTTGTCATTTGGGATGTTATTTCCTGTATATTTATTGGGTGCTATGTACACTCTATGGATCGTTTAGATGGCAGATTTGATGAAGAGGTGGTGTTCTGACAAAAAACTGGAGTGAATTCTACTGCACAGACGCAGTAGAATTCACTCATTGTGCACCACAGCGCATGCTCACAAAGTTACAGCTGTCAATCAGCCGTAACTTTGTTAGAAGAGCGCCTACGCGAGCGACACACACCACCTCATGCCCTCCGGATCAGCTGCGGTGACAGGTAAAGTACCATATTTGCTCGAATATAAGGCAATGTTTTTTTCAGAGTAAATGCTCTGAAAAAGCCCCCTCGTCTTATATTCGAGGTCGTTTTATAATCTAACCTCAAATCGAGGTCAGATTATAAGACATGGATCCAGGTCCCCTGCAGAGCTAATAGCTGGAGGATGTCTGCGCAATGCGCGCAGACATCCCCTGCTGCCGCCCGGCATGACCGCCGAGACTTCTATGATGAAGCCGGGTCGTTCCGGCTTCATCATAAAAGTCCCGGCGGAAGTGCCGGGCAGCAGCGGAGGATGTCTGCACGTATCGTGCAGACATCCTCCGGCTGCCTCCACTGGCCACCAATGATATTTGGGTAGCCGGGGGATGTCTGCACGATAGTGCAGGCCTCCTCCATGCTGCCCGACACTTCCGTCTATTATGACGGACCGGCTGTCCGTCATAATGGACGGAGGTGTCGGGCAGCATGGAGGATGTCTGCATGTATCATGCAGACATCCCCCAGCTGCCCCCACTAGCCACCAGGGAGGCTATGTAAGGGGGGAGGGAGGGGGGAGCCAGACAACATTGGGGGGAGGGTGGGGGGGGGGAGACAGACAACATTGGGGGGAGGGTGGGGGGAAGACAGACAACATTGGGGGGAGGGTGGGGGAGAGAGACAGACAACATTGGGGGGAGGGTGGGGGAGAGAGACAGACACCATTGGGGGGAGCATTGGCACATAAAAGGTAAATCAAAACAAGAAATGCATTTTTTTTAATATCATAAGTTTTTATTAAATATGAAAAAGCAATTTACATGTGAATATATACAAGTTAAACTTTTTTCCTATAGGGTAGTCTTATATTCAGGCTTTTAGTTTTTTTCCTAAAGGAATATCCATAGTTTGGGGGGTCGTCTTATGTTCAAGCAAATACGGTATAAGCCTCTTACTTATTATTGTCACTTACTAGAGTAGCAAGCAATTGGTAAAACTCAGTGACATGCTACACTAGTAAGTGGAAGTCACACACGGGGGACAGAGGGGGACAGACGGGGGGGATCTCTCTCTTTTTTTCTTCTTTTTTTAAAAAGGATCTCTTAACATCTCTTCCTTTATTCAGTTATATAGCCATGGAATTCTTCACAAATCATAGATTAGTGAACATAAAAGGTCTCCCTCACCATTCCTGTACATAGGGAGGCTGCTGAATGTCTCTGTGCAATGCCCACGTGCATAAACATCCTCTCAGACTGCCCAGGAAGTGCGAGAGGCAGAGCCAGATTAACAGCATCATGGGCCTGGTGCTGAGGATTTTGGTGGGCCATTTTATGGAAATATATCAAATGAAAGCACAATGCAATTTTTTAAAACTCAAATTAAATATTTTAGTTACCATCAAAGTTCCATAATTACATTACATTACATTAACATTTATTTATATAGCGCCAAGAATTTACATAGAGCTAGATACAGAGCATAAAAGGGAACTTCATACTAAGTTAGAGAAACTAGAATAGACTGGTCCATGAGGTAGAAAGCCCTGCTCGCAAGTTACAATCTAGAGGGAACGGTGTGCATGAAACACATAAGGGAGTGAAGAGGACAAGGGAATGTAGTTGTAGTATCAGTAATGTGGATGGTTGTCACTAGGTGGGTTTGGCCAAAGATTAATTGTGTGCGTTCTAGCTGGATCAACAGTTGTAAGCTACCTGATACTAACTGTAATTGAGGACAGCAAGAGCTAGGTGGGATTAGCTAGAGGTAAATCAACCAGTATGCTAGTTTGATGGGTGGTAAGCTTCATTAAAGAGATGAGTTTTGAGGGACTTTTTAAAGTTTGAAAAGGAAGGAGAGACCTGGATGCTGTGCAGAAGGGAATTCCAAAGAGAGGGGGCAGCTCGGGGAAAAACTTGCAGGCATGAGTGGGAAGAGTTGATGAGGTTGGAGGAGAGCTGTAGTCCCATTGAGAAGTGCAGAGGACATGCAGGGAAGTATTGGTTAACAAGGGAGGCAATGTAGGGAAGGGCCAGGGAGTGGAGGGCTTTGTAGGTTAAAGACAGAATTTAAAATTGTATCCTAGAGCAGACAGGTAGCCAGTGGAGGGCGTTGCAGAGTGGAGCCACCGAATCAGACCAACAAGCGAGAACGATGAGTCTGGCAGCTGTGTTCTGAATAGATTGCAGGGGAGAAAGATGAGCCATCCAGTCAGAAGGCTGTTACAGTATTCAAGGCGAGAGATCATAAGCGAGTGCACTAGTATTTTGCCTGTCTCTGCTCTGAGGAACGTGAGTAGGCATGCGATGTTCCTTAGGTGCAGACGACAGGATTTGGCTAAAGACTAAATATGAGGAACGAAAAAGAGAGTAGAGCCAAAAGTGATCCCAAGACATCAGACATGGTCAGCTGGTACGATTGTATCCTTTTCAACAGTGAAGGTGTAGGGACAGAGTTTGAGGGAGGGGAGATGATCAGCTCCCTAAGATTAAGTTTCAGGTAGCGATCAGACATTCAAGTGGAGATGGCCGACAGACACTCAACTACACGTGATACAACAGAGGGAGTGAGGTCAGAGGAGGAGAGGTAGATCTGACTATCATCCGCATAAAGGTGGTATTGGATGCCAAACGAGTGGATGAGTTCTCTCAGAGAGGTGGTGTATAGGGAAAACAACAGCAGGCCAAGGACTGATCCATGCGGAACACCAAAAGCGACACTGAATAGGAGCACTCAGATAGCTATAACAGAAACTTATTATGTGTACAATATGAGCTATAACAATCTAGAAGCAATTATTATAAATTATAATTAACCAAATTATTAAAACTTATAACAATTGCTTGTGGTTGTTTATAACTTATACTGCACACACTTTCCATCTGGACAAATAATTTGCCCTGAACTGATTATTTTGCAAAGACAGTAGAAATGTAGCCTTCCTTTGGCTTTACCTGCTGTCCCAGACGTTTACAAGAAATAAAGCGGGGAAAGAGATGGCAGGGGAAAAAGATTAAAAGGAATAATGTGGGGAAAAAGAGATGTCGAAGGATTATATGAAAAAAAATAGAGAAAGAGATGCCAGGGTAGGAGGATTAAAAGGAATAATGTGGGGAACGAGATGGCAGGGGAGGAGGCTTAAATGAGATAAAGTGGGGAAAGAGATGGCAGAGGAGGAGCATTATGAGGAATAAAGTGGGGAAAGACTTAAAGGGAGTAAATAGGTTGCAGGAGTGGAGAAAGAAATAAACCTAAAAATGGAAAGAGATAACAAGTTTGGAGAAAGAAACAACCCCAAATGAGGGAAAGTGATGGCAGGAGTGGTGAGAGAAAATAACATAAAGGAGGGAAAAGATGGCAGAAGAGGAGAAACAAAAAATATAAGGTAGGGAAAGCTATGGCAGAAGTGGAGAGAAAAAATATAAATGAGGGACAGATGGCAGAAGTGGAGAAATAAAAAATATAAAGGAGTGAAATAAAGGAGGGAGTGACGTTAAAATTATGCCCCCCGCCTGAACATTTCTGTAGACACCCATTCCCCAGAACCCAGATTTGCAATTACAGAATTTCCCCCCAGCACCCAGATTTGCACTTGCATCCAGATTTGCACTTATAGAACTTGCCCCCAGCACCCATATTTACATTACAAAATGTAAAACAAAAAAATGGTATCAAGTAACCATACTGAATTTATATTTAAAAAATGTATGTAAGAACATTTTCTGTATCCATTGAAACATGTATATTTCACAAGAATTGGGGGGAGGGAGAGCAATTGAACTTCCTATCCTTTCCATTACTAGAAAGAGCTGCTAGTGGCATTTGAATTGGGCATATTTCCAGGTTTCTGTTAAAATAAGTTTCTCAGCAAGAAAAGAGATCTGCAGTTCCTTTCAAACCATTTCCACAGGCTGTATGTTACAAGAAAAAAATTAAATTTGCCACAATAACACACCAGAATAATAAAGTACCTATTTGCTTTACAAATAATTACAGTTGCTGTCTTCTGACGTACTTGAAGTATTTTGTGCTATAATAACAAATAAGTATTTTTGGCTCCATTGACCAAAAAGAACAAATGACTTGCGCAGAAGACTGAACCAATTTATATTCCCATTGAGCAGAGGAAGCTATAAGATTGAGTTTATTGTTCTTGTTCACAATTGTTGTGTCTATTCATCAAACAATGTGACTAGTTACATTCATCATTCAGCATCATTAACCCTTGTGCTAGAGAGAAATGGAGGAAAAGAAAGAGAAAGAGAGAAATAGAGGAAAACAAAGAGAAAGAGAGAGAGGACTAATGTTCTCTATCCAGATCTGCAAAAATATGCAACTTTATTCTTAAAAGGGTAGCAGCATTATTTTCTAAACACCTCATGATTAGTGTTGAGCGAACCCGAACCGCACTGTTCGGGTTCATACCGAACATTACGGGTTTTGGACCCCGGACCCGAACACGGACATTTCACTGTATGTTCGGGTTGGAGTTCGGGGTTCAGCAATTAAATGGCGCTTTTTGAAAGGCTTCAGGGCAGCCAATCAGAAAGCCCATAGCATTCCATAGATATACATTGTATGTAATGCTATGGGCTTTCTATAAACCGAAAGTCTATAAACCGAATCTCTTTCGGTCTATAGACTTTCTGTTTATGGAAAACATGTAATGCTATTGGTATTCTATAAACCGAAAGTCTATAAACCGAAAGAGATTTGGTTTATAGAAAGCCAATAGCATTACATGTATTCCATAAACCGAATGTCCATAAACCGAATGTCTTTCGGTTTATAGACTTTCGGTTTATGGAATACATGTAATTCAATTGGCTTTCTATAAACCGAAATAGAGTCCCCATTCATACGAATAGGTAAATTGACCAGGGTATTGAGCTGAGTACCTCAAGGGTCTGTTTAAGGCCCTCTTATAATTTGTTTATTAATAATCTCCCATGTTGTTCTGAGATCCATTTCTCAGTGTTTGCTGATGACACTAAATTAGGTAAGGTAATACAGACTAATCGTGATGTTTGTTCTTTACAGGAAGATTTGGACAGAATGGGGGACTGGGCAATTAAGTGGAAAATGAGGTTCAATATAGACAAAAGTAAAGTCATGCATTATGGGAAGAATAATAACAGAGCTATATAAACTTTAAATGGTATGTCCCTGAGAAAAACAACTATTGAAATGATTTAGGAATAATTGTAGATTACAGACTTACCAACAGTCCTCAATACCAGTCAGGAGCTGCAAGGGCTAATAAGATATTGGCATGTATAAAATGAGGTATAGATTCACGGGTGGAAGTCAATGGTAAGACCTCTCCTTGAATATGCAGTACAATTCTGGGCACCAGTCCTTAAAAAGGATATTATGGAACTATAAAAAGTGCAAAGGAGGGCTACAAAATTAATAAGGGGATTGGAGGATCTTAGTTATGAAGAGAGACTTAAAAAATTGCATTTATATACGTTAGAAAAAAGGCGTCTCAGAGAGGATATGATAACATTATATAAAATATGTGCAGATCCAATATAGAGAGCTCTCCAGTGATCTGTTCATTAACAGAAATGTACAAAGAACAAGAGGTCACCCTCTGAGACTGGAGGAGCAAAGATTTCATAGACAGCAAAGGAAGGGATTCTTTACGGTAAGGACAATAAAGTTATGGAACTCACTGCCAAGAGAGGTAGTGCTATCAACCACAAAAGATCCATTAAAAATGGTCTGGATGTTTTTTTTTAGAAAAGCAGAACATACGGGGCTATGAATAACAGAATAAGCATTAATAACAGAGCTTAATGATCCAAGGAGAAATCTAATTGCCATTTGGAATCAAGAAGGGATTTTTTTCCCCTAGGAGGCAACATTCAAAATAGCTTCCTTAGGGGGGTTTGCCTTCTTTTGGATCAAAAGCTGGAATGATAGGTAGAAGGATTGAACTTGATGGACTTGTGTCCTTTTTCAACCTATGTTATACATTCACAGTAAAAAAAATGTTTGGGTGATACTGTCCCTTTAAAAGCATACTCAATAAAGAGAGAATTAAAGGAATTACAATGGAAATTTCAAACTTTTGGCCAATATTGCAGAGTTGGAAACATTCTCCAATGCAGCTGAATGAGAGATTTTTTTCCAGCTATTTCGGCCTTAAGTTTGAAATTCCCATCTCAATTCCCTGCAGTTGTCTCTTTATGGAGTAGACCCTTGAGTATATCAAATTGTAAGGGAAAGATTGTTTGACACTACTCAGCTTAAATGACATCTGTCAGCAAAAAAAAGAAAAGAAAAAAAGAATTATCTTTAACTGAAGGATTGCATAAAGTATAGGAATTTTAAATATAAATTATTTTATTAAAGAGTATAAATAAAGTAACTTACTGAGCCATGTCTGCTTTTATAGCTCTATCAGGAAGCAGACATCTTGGGTCAGAATGTTCAGTCTTTCTTGCATATTCTGAACAAAACGTCAGCCCTCTGATAGAGCTATACAAGCACAGAGTGCACAATTAGGAGCTTTTATTTGTAATATTTATTTAAAGCATTTCTATTCTGAATGCCTACACTTCATGCAATCTTTTAGTTAACCATAAGCAGTCTTTTAAAAGTGAAACAGCCAGTTATTTTATTTTTCTGAATACCACTAAAATTTTTGAAGAACATATAACTTTTACATGTGTCCCTGCAGAATGTGTAACTCGTACTGAGGCCAATCAGTTAATTAAACATATAGGATCCCCTCCTTGATTGATTCATTAATTGGTTCGTCTTTACACACATGCACTCTAAATTATGCCTGGGAGCATAAACAAAGTTTTCTGTGCCCAGAAAACAAAACTATCTACCCTAGCAACTCTAGTGGCACATTTGGTGGGAAAAAAATAGATGCAAGATTTTTACAGACTACCTTGCAATAAATAGTTACTATTTCAGATTATTTGTTTCTTTATGCCACACAGTTTTCATGCAAATGTTGGACAACCGAGTGGGAGTATCAGTTGAAGCATCTAACCTGATATATGCGAGTGAATGAAACATATTCAGAATACAGATATTAACATTTTAATAACCTACATATTTATAATTATTGCATTAAAATAAAAGCATTTTCAAGTTGAACTGGTACTTTAATGAAGAGCACTAATGAGAAAGCCAAAAGAAATCCATTTGTGTGCTAATGATCTTTAATTCTGGCTCAAGTATTAGCACATATGGCGTAGGGTTTCATTTCTGACAACAGAGTGTTTTGCATACAGCACTGTAGAGAAAAACAAAAAATGACAGCTAGGGCCTTCAAATGCAGTAATACGATTTAGAATCAAAGCTGCTGGAATGATAACTTAGTGAAAATCAGGCACTGATAACCATAGCTAGGTAAATACTGAATGGCCCTGATTGTTCAGTGTCTGTTGCAAAGACTATTTACTAAGATGATCTGAAGCCAAAACATTTTTTTTTTTTTACATATTTCAGGGTTGGTAACAGAGATAGGCAAAGTGTCCATACAAAGACACCAATGTCAGTGGCATCATTATCAACATTGGCCATTTTTTCAGGGACACGCGTTTTCCACATGCTGCAGAAAGCACATGCAAAGTGCAGCTCCGCAGTGTCTAGCATGAAATACACACAGACAGACTCCTATTATTTAATTAATTAGGGTGAAGATCTCATATGACCTACCATGATTAATTGGATACTGTCTTTGTGTATATGCATCATGTATACTGCTGGGCTGTACTTTTTCTGCAGCATGTGGAACACGTATCGCTGGAATCATGGTTGATGTTGGCAACTAAGGTCATAGAACATCATCAAACTGCCTATCACAATGGTAAATGTTCCCCACGTTGATACTTATACCTGGTTTGCAGTTCGGTTTTACACATTACTTAATGTTTTTGAATATTATTTAAATATAACTTTTTATTGCACAGTAAAAAACAATGCAAGGAGATAACATAGAAATGTAATGGAGTAAAACAGTTAAGAATGAACTTCACCCACCATAATCAATACTGCAGCTCACCCTAGGCTTTACCCTTGTGACAGCTGAGGACATAGAGTTGGGGCCCATAATTATTGTGATTCACAATATGGCTTTGGTTATACTCAAATTTTCCACAGGTCCGTAAAAATGGAGGCCAAGGTCTTTTAATTGTGTAACCAATTTCAGGTTCAGCAGTTCATGTGACCCCCAATGCGATGACCTCAGAACAAGCATGGGGAGTGTGGGAGGCAGCATGGGACGATGTCTGTGTGCCTGGGCAGTGCCAAGACATCAAGCTGCCTAGTCACCTCAAATAGGCTGGTGAGGGGAGGTCTTTTGATCTCCCCAACCAGTGCCTCTTCTCACAGGACAATAGAGGATGAAAGAGGGTGCAAAGTAGGAACACTTGGGAGGTATCTGCTCCTTCTGTCTACTAAATTTCTGGATCTGTGGTATTATATGGCAAGTTATAGGTGAAGTCAGTTAGAGCATGAATAAACTACATTATTGATACACTTATATAAAAACACATTGACTGCAATTTTATATACATTATTGTGCATTTTATTCAGGAAAAATTTACAGATACCAAAAAATGAACTGTCCTTCCAAAAGACACCGGGGAGTTATGCAGTTTCAGTAATGCTTAGTGGTCATCTGTCATCTGCTTGCAGAACATTCTAATGAGAAAGGTAGGAATAAGGCAAACAAGATTCAAAGTTGGAGAGGACCCCAGGCTATCCTAATATACAGCAGGTTTTTCCTTGGTGCTTAAGGTCTTCTTGGCCTTAGGTTTTCTATTGCATCACTGTTTTTGTTAACCCCAGGTATCTCCTGGATTAACGGATCGTGGTACTCTAACCTTCACGGGATCCCACACTCTTTGCCTCAGAAAAGGCAAATACTGTTGGTTATAAGCAACCCGGATAAGTTACAGCTCCTGATACACTGAAAGCCGGGGCATCTAGTGCCTGCTTCCATACTTGAAACCCAACAACCTTGTATATATTTATTAATGATCATAGTTTTCATCTGTGTATGTTATAGGACAGTGCCACACAGGAAACTGTGTATAAACAAGAAAGGGAAGATTTAGTGAAGTACATATGTTTAAATATTTAAGTAAAGGCTAAAGAATACATTAAGAAAATGTAACCTGTTTGTAGGATTGCCACCCAGTCAGTATTTTACTGGCAGGTCGGTAAAAAAATAGTTTGAAGCCAATGTTAACTCTATGGAGGCAATAGCATAGCCAGTAATTTTTAGAGGAAAAGGTTGCAACGCTACCTATTTATAATGATTTGTTGTGCTGGATCTGATTAATATTAACATGACACTGTAAGTATTAATTCCTGTAATAAACTACCGTAGGCATATAAAGTATTAATTGTGTTATTCTTAATAATAGTTAATAATGAGCATATATATCTGACATACATAGACAGAAAAAAAATATTTTTGTGTTTTGTTTATATCGTAGTATTTTACTTTCCACTCATATATAGATTTTATCTACGATTTCCTGAATATTGAATATCTGGCAAAGACCAAGACAGCTAGTTTTGGTAGCATAAAATCTGACTGTTTTCAGCACTAATTAAGCATAGATGTAAATATAATGTAAGTTCCTAAGCCTGGATCCTGTTCAAAGGATGATCAATGGGTTATGAAGAAATGCACATTTCATAAATATGCTCACAAATAATTCTAATTGATATTTAAGATTATAATATTATAATAAGTGTGTCTGTACTGAACAGTAACATACATTTGACTGCAACTGTGACATTTTCTTAATTATAATTCCCCTACTGGACCAACAGATAGTAGCAATGTTGAGATTATCATAGTAAATGTTTGAACATTGCTGGGATATTAAATAAGATTGGAATAATATAGGATAGAAGATAGCATTGACATAGTTTCTGTAATTAGTGTGTCCAGAAATATTCCTGGAAAAACTGCTGTTTTGTGTCTGTATCTGATTAATGAGCAGAAACACTGTAAAAATCAATGTTGCTACGTTCAGCATTTTAACACTGAGGCATGCTTTAAGAATTTTATGATGGATTATGATAATGGGGATTTATGTTTTAATAAATCATTTCACTTTATTTTAATTTTTCAGTAAAGATCCAGTACTTTAATTTAAGTTTAGCTCTCTAGACAAGACCACATATGCATGTATTTGCGTTTATGTATGTATGTGATATATTTGCTATGTGTGTTTTCACACAAGCACATGCACTCACAAACATTTTTTGGTCATGTGAAATAATGCTTACATGCAACAGATCCAAACAACTGCTTCACACAGTAGAAATCAGTAGAAATGCTTTTCAAACTATCATTCAAACATGTCCGTATCACGTTTTTGTTGGCTTAGTGTGAATAATGTCCAATCTTCTTCATTGATTTGATTAAAGTAACTCAACTCAACTGGAGGTCCATCTCACGAATAATAATGTCATTGATCCACATCGGGTCAGGTTTTAGTCGTAGCACTGAAACAGATCAAGTATTGATACAAGCTACATATGAAAACATTTAAAGCAGGATTTTAGCAAAGGATATACAGAACCACTTTGAAATGAAAATGTTACAATGTACAAAACAAAACATAAGGAGTATCCAACCAGTGATAATCGGGATTCCGCAAATCGACACTGTCGCTACTTAGGAAAAAGCAATCACGTAACAGTGAGATCAGATTTTTAAATGACTTTTCAATTATTTAATGAAAAAACTGATGGATATTCAAATACATGTACAGTGTATATAGACTACATACCATACAGCAGCTGCTATTGCAAATACCTCTAACTTCTAAAATCTCTGTTTCAATGAATGTACCAGATAAAGCACGCAAACAAGGAAATTATTAAAAAAAAAAAATCAGTTACATGTTCCTGAAATCTTTTTTTGTCTTAATTGTATTTTTTTTCATGCTAAATAATGTAATAGTACCAAAGAAATTAATGATTATTAATCATATATTTTGGGAAAATATTTGGCCTTTGATAAGGTCATAAATGATAAACAAACAATTAATTTTATGTGCAGAATTTCAAATGTGCATCTCTAACATGGTCTAAAAGTAAAACTTGGAAATGTGTGCTTTTTTCACATTGTTTGTATTCCTTTCTCTTTAGAAGAATGTGCATTAAAGAGTAAATATATCTGGGCTCGGTCATTCACACATTTGAAATTTACTAGAGAAGTACAAGCGATATAACAATGCCTAATTTAATATTTCTGTATAATATGCCTTATACATATAAACTACCCAGCAATGAAATAAACATTTCACATTCAAAATATTATTATATAATATTAAATAAAAATTCCTACAGGAAAAGGTGAACAATAGTGCATTTTGTGCATTTTCCTTTATTATCTGTTGTATAGTTTAGTGAGTTGAATCTTGGAATGTGTAAGAAGACAGTGAGAAGCAATACTGCATGTTTGTAAAATAAATTTGATTATTATGCTAAACACATATTGTATGACAACAATGATTTTAGAAACAAGGCCATAAATCATAGAAAGCTCATATGTATTTAAATGAAATTCGATTGAATACATTTTTCATTTAATATTGTCTTTATTTCAGAATATTTAGAAACATGAATAGTTGTTTAACTGGAAGCCCATTGACCAAATGCATTTTTGATGTATGGTGCTGCACCTGCCTGATAAGCATATAGGATTTCTTACACCTTTCTATTTTACATCATTAAAGGGACAATGTTACCAAACATAGGCTGCAATAGCACATTTCATGTTAAAAACCAGAGATAAGCAATAACGCACACCATTGAATAGAGCCTACTGTTTGCATTGTGAATATATATTAAAAAAAAAGATTGATACGTTGTGTTATCAGAACTGAAAGCAAATGCATAGATTCAGGGCTTTATCCACGGAAGAGACAATTGCAAGGAGTTTCCTGTAATGGTCTCTTAAGAGAGAGAAGAAAAAAATGTGTTAGTACTGTCTCTGGTTTAGGAAATTACCTTATCACTTAACATTCAAATGACACATTTCCAAATTAAGTAGCTAATTTGCTTATGGAGTCACAAGATGATGTCAGACATTGGAGGATACATAGACACAGTTTTTCTTTTAATTTGTTTGCCTCACTTATACAATAGATGTATCTTTGGTATTTGAACGCACAAAGTAGGAAAAGAATCTGCAGAATTATTGTAGATTACACTTAACACATTTGTTATATAGAAATTGCATTGCCATATATTCATATTTCTGATGACCATTTAGTAATATTGATATACAAGAAATAATTCAATATGATGGAAATATGTAATAAGATGTACATGTCACTTCATTATTCATTTTCCTGTCACGTTTGTGAATAATCACAGTAAATTAACGCTTGTTGAGCACTTTAGACCTAGCCTTCCATAATAAATATTTCAGTGGGTTGAAACATATTCAGATCTACTTATTTTTCAGTCAAATAACACTATACCTTAAAGAGCCACTAATTGCTTTTCATTAGTGCTTCAAGTATGTTATAAACTATTACCAAATGGGAAGAAGATCTGGCAATTTCTTTCCCTATGACATTCTGGAAAATGTCCTTCGATACAGTAAGAAAATCAATTCACCGTATTAACATCCAAGAGAAACTCTTACACAGATGGTATAAGGTCCCAGTAATACTGTGCAAATTCCAGCCTACAACGTCCAACCAATGCTGGCGTTGCAAAAGAGACATTGGCACTTTGAGGCATATTTAGTGGGACTGTCCAGTATTGCACCCATTGAAAAAATATGTATTGGATATATTTAAAGACCTAAAAATCAATATAACAAACCTAACCCCCGCTAGATTTTTGTTTCACCTTGATCTCTTAAAGCTCTCCAAACCACAGCTAATCCTGGCAACTCATGTGTTAATGGAAGCAAAATTATGCATAGCTAGGAAATGGAAGAGAGAAATACCCCCTACCTTAGACAAACTGAAAACCCAAATAAATTACCAAGGCATAATGGAAAAAAACAACCTTTTTAAATAACAATAATATGTCAGCATATAGAGAAATTTGGGATGTTTTGTGCAGTATATATGAAACAGACAAAGCAATTACGTAGACTCTACCACTTAAAGCATCTATAGATTTAAAATACCCTGAGCATTTGGTGACACAATATAAGAAATAGCCGCCCTCCCATGCCCTAGGCCTGGCTCTAGGCCTGGACCGGAATTCTCGATTGTCCCCGCTGACACCCAACACACCCATGCCAGCATATATTTGTTTATGTTTTTGCTTGAATTGCTACAATGGACTGCCGTCCACGACCATAAACTTGTATTCCTACATCTTGAGGAATTATATATTTATGTATATTTATATTTAAGGAATGTATATCTTTTACAGAATTTATTATTGTATGTTTATATGTTTATAATAAAATTAAATTAAAAAAAAAATGTATCTTTGGTATTTGAACGTACAAACAAAGTAGGAAAAGAATCTGCAGAATTATTGTAGATTACACTTAACACATTTGTTATATAGAAATTGCATTGCCATATATTCATATTTCTGATGACCATTTAGTAATATTCATATACAAGAAATAATTCAATATGATGGAAATATGTAATAAGATGTACATGTCACTTCATTATTCATTTTCCTGTCACGTTTGTGAATAATCACAGTAAATTAACGCTTGAGCACTTTGGACCTAGCCTTACATAACAAATATTTCAGAGTGGGTTGAAACATATTCAGATCTACTTGTTTTTCAGTCAAATAACACTATACCTTAAAGAGCCACTAATTGCTTTTCATTAGTGCTTCTAGTATGTTATAAACCCCAGACAGATGAGCATCTGCTCTGTTTGGCTGAGCACAAACTGACAGTGACCAGATCATCGCTGCTTCTAAAAATACACTTTGGGTTATACCGCTAAATCCAGTATAACAGGATTTTTTATCATATATCTAGTTTATGGAAAGCAAAAATTAAAAGAATCCTGTAGAAGGTGTCATTTGTATTAACATAGTGACACAAATAACAAAGGGCTAATAAATATTATGGAAAATAAACCAGTAAAAAATAAATGATTTCAGCAATAGGCAAATAAATATTCTGGGTTTGGACCCAGAAGAACATAACACTTCTATTAATTTTAAGTATGAAATCATGAAATATGAAGGCTTGGTTATTTTGGCAGGTAAGTGTTTTACACCCTTCTTAGTATCACATGTCAGAGAATGTTTCTTCTGGACACTGAGCCATTGAAGCTGCTTTCACAAGGAAGTCGGTCAAATTAGAAAGTAACCTTGGAGAATAAGGTCAGACAGAGTTCTGTGCCACTCGTAAAGTCTGCAGTTTCATGTGTAAAAGAATGGATTTTTTTTTTAAGCAGTAAGAACAGTTCTATAAATCTACATTTTGGAAACTTGCCCAGTTTTTTCCCACTGTGATAAAAATAAAATGTGCAGTATTTTTACAATCAAGTACTCACTTAACTCTGCTCAATGGCCGGATGCAGGCTCTGTTGACAATGAAAATGTTTTATCTTTTCACATACAGAGTATTAAAGTTTACTAAAACATTCTGAATACTATGATTATTTTTATTCTGCTTTATACATCACATTAAAATAATGTGCATGTTATATGTAATTCCTATTTAAAAAAATCACTAATTTTAATATAGCTACAATGCAAAGACATGAAAATAAATGGCAAGCAGACCTATGTGATAAGATATATCCATAGCATTCACAGAATGCTTGCTGGATCTTACACAATAATGTATACTTAAAGAGCTGCAGTGATATCTTACGTGTTATTTAGAATGCCCACCAACAGTAACGCCTACAAGAAATATTTATCCTCTACCATGTTGTGACTGACTACCAATATACTTGTGGGGTGTATGAGTATATCTAAGAGCTCCACAGCAATAAAACTCATAAAAATGTGTGAATAATAGAGCTCCAATGATGTGAAGTGTGTATATTTTATAGAAGCGTGCAGTGTGTGAGTGTATCTCAGAGCTCCACAGTCACTTTTGTATCTTGGCAAAGGTCAGCAAGGCCTGGACCTAGGGTGGCACTATGCAGGAGGCGGCTTCTTGCAACCCCCACCCATGTCATGAAAAGCCACCTGCTCAATTTTAATCCTGACCACCACTTTTTTCTAAGCTGGCAAGCTTTTTGGGGACACAGCACTGAGAATGTTTTGACCAAAAAAGGTGACCCTTGGAATGTTTGGACACAATGCTTGGACACAAAGGTAATGTCATGGGCGATGGATAACTCCTGCCTTGAATCATTTCCACAGCAGTGCTCCTCAGGTCCAGCAACAATATAATTTCCCTAGCAGGCTGTTCACTGTTTATCCTGCTAGTAAATTCCCCAACATATCAGACGAGACCGGTCGTGTTGGTAAAACAAGATGCACACTTTATTAGCACACAACATTGAGAATGTATACTGTACAACATTCAGATAACTGGGATTAAACAATAGGACTTAAAAGGGTTACATTTAGCATACAGAAGAAACAGATAATTGCATTTGGTGCCATTGAGGTGGTGGCTAAACACTGGTGGGAAAGGTGTGGTCAGGAACAGACTTGGCTGTACCAGGCGGATTTGAATCGGCCTTTTAACAATAGTTCCAGTGGGAAACACACAACATGTTTTGCCCAACATAGGCACATTTCCTTGGGGAACACTACTGGTCATGGTGGGTACCGTGACATTTCTCCCCCTTTCAAAGAGAGCAAGCCCAGGGTTGCCCACACGGGTAAGTTTGAGGATGGTGAGAACAGAAAAAGTTTGATGTGGCTTATACATCCTTTTGTCAGGACAAGACGTCAGCATTCTTGTTGTCCTTCCCTGGCCTGTACTGGATTGTAAAATTAAAGTATTGGAGGGACACACCGTAATAGACGGCCATTGTCCACGGACTCCCGTTTTAGCCAAACAAGCGGATTGTGATCTGTCAAAACAGTAAATTCACGGCCATTCAGATTGGGCTGGATGCATTTCAGAGCCCACACCAGCACCAGACATGCTTTTTCGATGGTCGCATACCCCACCTCCCCGTCCAGTAGCTTGCGTCTTTGGTAGGCTGCTGGATGTTCCTCTCCTTGTCTGTTCACTTGGCTCAACACGGCTCCGAGCCCAAATATGAGGCATCTGTGTGAACCAAGAACTGTTAGTTAAAATTAGGAACAGCCGGGACTGGGGCATTTCCCAGGGCAATTTTCATCAGCTCAAAAGCTCAACCATATTCGGGGTGGGGATTTTTTTTGTAAAGTCCATCAAGGGTTTGGTGATGTCACTATAGTTGGATACAAATTTTCTATAATACCCTGTCATCCCCAGGAAAGCTAGGACCTGCTTTTTGTTTTGCAGGATCGACCAGTTCACTATGGCTTCTATTTTGTCCAGTTCAGGTCGCTGCTTCCCGCTCCTCACTCTATGCCCCAGGTATTGCACTTCAGCCAACATGGAGATGTTCCTCCCAAGAGTTACTAAAACGGCATGACTGGAAATTGGTACAAGCCGAATGAGGTGATCTGCTGCTAAAGGGATCTGCCAATAGCCCCAGCTTAGTTCTAGTGTGTAGACCCAGGCAGCCCCCACTAAATGGTCTAGTAACTTGTCCACCCTAGGATAAGTTAGGATATGCATCTGTCATATTTCTTTCATTGAGTCATCTATAATCAACACACATGCAGGTAGTCTCGTTCTTCTTGGGGCCTAAGACTACAGGGGACGCCCAGGGGCTATTGAATGACTCCAACCCCTAGCTCTCTCATCTCCTCTAGTTCCTAATGGATATGTCCTTTCACAGCCTCAGGTATCTGGTAGGCAGGTTGCCTGAGGGGGCTCTTTCCCGTTGTGTCTACCCCATGTTGGGCTAGGAAAATTATGCCAGGTCACACTGAAAACAACTGGGGACGTTGCTGCAGCAGCGGGTAAACTTGAGAGTGCTCTAGGAGGCTGAGCTGTTGTCCTAGCTTAACTTGAGACACATCCCCTGTGTTGGCTGAGTCAGCTAAGAGATCCGGGATAGCCTGGTCCCCTGTCTTGGTGTGAGAGTGGGTACAGATCACAGTGACTTCTGCCACACACTCCAAGAGCGTTTAAGTGACAGAGCCTCTGAGTTTGGCTCTACCTCCTTGGGCAATGACATAGGTTGTTTCTCCCCTACGCTCCACTACTTCATACGGTAGTCTTCATTTTATTCTGGTGAGTGGGGTGCAACATCAGGACCTTTTATCCCATGATAAACTCTCGGGGCTGGGTGTTCATATAGATTTTTGTGATCGCCTTGGAGCCGGTCCAATCTTTCCCTGAGCTCCACTACATAAGTGACAACCGGGTCTCCTCAAACTCGCACTTGCCCTCCCAGGATTCCCTCAGTATGTCTAAGGGTCCTAAGGGACTTCTCTGTAGGCAAAGAGAAAATAAGGTAGAAACTTTTCCCTGTATAGCTGAGCTACTATAAACGTCCGCATCATCTGCTTCAGGGTTCCATTGAACCATTCGCAGAGTGATATGGGAATGTGTGGAGGGACTTGACTCCGCAGAGGATTCAGACCTGCTGGAGGAGCTCGGAGGTGAAGCCTACCCTGGAGAAGATGGTGAGTAGGGCTTTGGGGTACCTAGTAGCAAAATCTAAAACGGTAAGGAAATATTTATTTCCCGTCTTACTGGGGCGGGCTAGGGGTCCTATCAGGTTGATATCCACCAGACTAAATGGTTCACCAATGAGGGGTAGAAGCTGGAGTGGAACCCGCGACACCTCAGGTCGCTTTCCTACCCACTGACACAACTCACAGGTTCTACAGTGGTGCTTAACATCCCGGGAGATCCCAGGCCAAAAGAAAGTGCGGGTGAGCCAATACTCGGTCCATTTGGACCTGAGATGCCTGGCTAGGGGAGCGTCATACCCTGCAGGGTAAGCAGTGCAGGATGGTGAACAGAGGGAACAATTAGCTATAGTCGGGGGATGGCGGTAGTGCTACTAGTATTCCACGAAGTAGCCCTATATAGGAGGTTGTTCCTCCAAATAATTTAATCCAAAAAACTACCTATCTCCCCCGTTTCAGCCCGGCTGCTATACTGGCTCAGACTGGGGTCTGTGAGGATTTGAGCATGGAAGCCATCAGGGGGATGAGGGAACCAGTCAGGGAAAGGTCGTCAGGGCATGGACTTACCTGGGTCCCAGAATTGGAGGGGTTGGTCACCTCAGCCCGAGTGATAGCCAGGCTGGTGGGGTCGTTGGGTAGATCCAAATCTGGAACATAGCGTCTCTCCAAGTGGCCCAAATCATTGCCTAAAAACAAATCCGTGGGTAACCCAGACATAATCCCAACATCACGATAGCCCTTTCCAGTGACCCAGTTTATGTGCACAAGGACCATAGGCAACTGATGTATTTGGCCCCCAGGCACCCGGACATCCACCTTGAGAGTAAGTAGTTAAGCTAGGAGATAGGTTGTATGAGGGTGAGGGTAGCTCCAGGGTCTTGTAGCCCTTCAGCCGGCATTCCCATTGACAGTGACTGGCTGGTGGTGATGTAATCTGTTGTCCTTCTGGGGATGCTGAGCCAGGGAAAAGTTGTTGGGATATTCCTCGTAGGGTCCCTCACTGGGAGTATAATACTCCTCTGTGCTCCGATTGTAATCCATGGCTGGGTCCGAGCTGGAACATCAATAATTCTGTGCTTCGCTCATACATTGAGCTTGTCGGAGGAGCCACTGGTTTGGGGCTGGATTTCTTCTTGGTCCCTGGGTGGGACCGTGGGGCTGGAAGTGAGGACAGTTCTGTTTTATGTGGGGGTTTTTTTACATGGCCATAGTTCCATTTATGAGCAAATATAAATTTATTTCCAAATATCATAATGCTAAATATTTCTACTAGAAATGCTATTAGGGAATATGTAGCATGTCCATGTAAAAAAAAGTAGATTCTTTTTTTTTTGTAGTATAGGGCATTAAAGTTGAATTCTACTTCTCTAAATAGGAGCATTGAATTGGCTGAAATGTGGCAATCATCCTGGCATCTGAATTGTATCTGGGTGATTGTTGTATATTGGGTAGAATTGGGTAAACTTATATTCTGTTAATAGCAAAATGTTCTCATTTGAAGTCCTCCGATGCTTTGGTTTCCGAATAACTGCTGATTCGGGCCCAGAATCATGTATGTTGAGCAGCCGCATTTCAGGGGATTGTTAAATTCATGGTATTATGCCCAAACAGAGTCCAATTCAGAACTAATCGGTGTAAATTGAGTAGACCCTATGAAGTTACTGTTTTATATAATGTGACATTCATGTTACTTCAACCCTATTTCACAATAATCCAGGCAGTGGCCTAAATTGAATAGGATCATAAAATCATTTCATTGCAGTGTCACTTTAAATTTGTAGAGTGGAAATGCAACAGTCTTTTCTAGCTATACTTGTTACCACTGCACATATGTTTCATAATTTCACAGTTAATTAATGTGAAAATGAATGTATTTTTGTATAATTAGTGTTTACATCCAAATATCACATGGATGAATATTATTTAGGGAGATATTTTATCACGTACCCTTTTAACACTAATTATTGTCATAAACATTTATTCAAGGGAAAGTCATTTCTAGTTTGCTGTGGTAGGCATGGGAAGCAGCTGTCAAATAGCAGCTGCATGCAGAACTGATAAGATAAATGGTTAAAAATAGGCAAAGCTTTCAAAAGTATAAAGACTAATGTAAAAATAAAGTTTGTGGTTTTCATTTTTAGAGTTTATTCTTTTTAGTGTATTATGTTACATTTGTAACCAATTCTTGTGATTCTTTTATTTGTACTAATTTCAATGTAAACCTGGTAACTTATTAAATTGAAATTGACTGGCCACATCTCTTCTGGATTTGACGCCTGAGGATAGTTTGGCAAGCCAGGTCTGGTCATGGTCAATGCAAATTATGGGAATGTGGTGCATGGCTTTCCGAACTCAGTAGGAACTGAAATCTAAGGCAAGAGCCTACCACCTTGATCTTGGCTGAACTTAACAGGGCTTTAAGCAGACTAGCAAATAGGGACTTTGCTAAGTTATGTTTCACGTATTCTGCCTATGCTGAGTTAATTATTTTCTAGTTGGCTTTCTAGCCTTGTAATACTAAACTGCTATTATCCAACATAAGTTATAAATTCTAATTATGTTACACTGGGTAATTTTAACAGATATTTTTTCAGTCACCAAAACATACAGCAACATGTATTTTGGAAATCAAGGAATCAATTCAACAACTTCTAATTTAAGTGCCCAAATCCCCATTACGTATTGTAGGCTGTTGTCTTTTAAACTTCTCTATAAATATCCTGTCTATAATATACACACTTAGGTTCACCTGGGATATAAATCCATCTCTGTACTTAAAGGAACACTAAATTTTATATTTCACTTGTGCTTCTAATACAGAAGCACAAGTGAAATGTTTGTTGTTCCTATTGTGAGGATAAACTGACGGGTACTTTTGAAAGTACACGCCAGTTTATCCTCTGACTGACAGTTGCCATGCTTCCATAGGAAACAGGCAGCTGTCTGGTCGGCGACTGGCTCTCTCTGCTAGCGCTAGGGTTTACTTCAAAGTCTGGGACATGTTTTTTTTTAACCCTTGCTTCTAACCTTTTAACCATCAACTGTTCTATACTGGTCTGGATAGAATGACCCAAAAGTTATTTCTCTGTGTACCAAAATTATTTTTCTGATGGACTTGCAACTGTTCTGGGTTCTCTTAAATTTAACTACAGCGAAACATTTCTCACCCATACATTGTCATTCTATTCTTACACCGCCCAAGATAGAAATATAACATGATCATTTTAATCTTTTTGCTGTGGCTTCCATAGCTCAAATTCCTTGGTATTCACAGTTTCTTTAAGACTAACAACATTATTTGCAAATTGTCCTCTTCAAATGCACAACATAGCAGTAATTTGTGTGATATATGTTTGCGTCCTGGCTTAAGAGGTCACTGGATGTTTTCTTATTATTATATAAAAATCTAAATTCTAACTGGCAATGAGAGGACTGCACCATTTACATTTCATTAATGTCAGTAGATAGTCTAACAGACTTCATTTACTAAATTATAAGACCCAAAACGGATCATAGTACACTAAGAAATACATTTGTTATTTTATTGCATGTGTTTAATCATTTTTTTTTCCTGTTCATCATATTGCTGATTACCTTCCACTTACTAGATGATTTCTGGAAAGTGAAACACATATGTGATGGTTTGTGGGATATCGATTTTGAATACATGTTCAATTAACTGTTACACATTTAAATGTTATTGTATTATCTTGTTTAGTAGGTTCTGAGGCAAGGTATGTGAACCACTGTTGTATATGAAATACCTTGCCTACTCCCCTGGCATTGACATTGTTATGACCTGTAAAAGGAATAGAGTAACACACATCTTTTTTAATATCCCATGAAGGCCTATGATGCTCTTACCGGGCATGGTTTGCTGCTCCTCTTAGCAATACATTTCAGTCTCAATAGCGTCTGAGTGGTATGATTAGAGTTATTCTCTCTTGTTAAAAAATAGCAAACTAAACCAGCATGTATTTTCTTATACATGAGTAGTATCTAAGGGAGACATGTATTAAGGTTACTAGTGGCATCAGACAAACAATATTTTTCAGGATAATACTTGTACTTACTCAGTGATGCACAGTATTAAGTGTTTGATTGCATGTGAATTAGAGAGAACCTACAACACGTTACAGATTACAGGGCTTAACAACCAATTTCCCTTATGGTAAGGTCTAATATGGGAAGTGCTAGTCTCACAGCTATGTTTTTAGTCAGAACAACAGATCAGCAGTCAGTACTGGTCTTCATTCTTTACAGAATACAGAAATATCTGCTATGTGTATGTCAGTTATACCACACAGTACACAGTTTGACCCACAGTCTTTCACACATTTAGTGTTGCTTTAAAATATTTTGTATTTGGATCATTGACACACCTAGGAAGACAGACTAGTTGTTCCCCATCCCAACATAACCTAAGATTTGTTTTCACGTTTGTACTCTTCCATGACACACATTAAGCTTACTTCAAGTCAAAATAAATATCACTGCTATGTTATTTGCATGTTAACCTGTATATATCTGACCTAAATTACTCCACAGTTGCCAACATCGGCCATTTTTCCAGGGACACATAATTGTTCCACATGCTGCAGGAAGAGCATGCAAAGTGCAGCCTGGCAGTATGTAGGATGCATATACGCACAGACACAATCCAATTAATTAATCATGGCAGGTCCTATGAGATCTCCACCTTGATTAATTAATTGAATTCTGTCTGTGCGTATATCCATCCTTCATACTGCCGGGCTGCACTTTGCATGCTCTTTCTGCAGCATGTGGAACAATATGTGTCACTGGAAACATGGCCGATGTTGGCAACTATGTTTCTCCTACTTCTGGTTCCATGCACACATTATGTGTGAACAGCCATTTAAGGAACATAATGTTTACATGCTGCCCTGTAGAATGTATAATTCATATGTATTCAGAGAGCATAAATTAATAAAGATCGTTTCTATGGCATCCCTCCTTGATTCTTTGATTCCATTGAACACAGATGTATTCTACAATCTGCTGGGTAACATGAATAAATTATTTGATAAAAAAAAGACCCTACAGATGTGTGTTTTGTACAAATTCCTGAGCTATATACAGTATGGATGCGCACATTGACAGGATAGTTAGAATTTGGAATACTTTCAATACTGCACTTTTAAAACATTTTAAATGATGCTCTTTACTGTATTCTCCAGCTAACTGCAGGAGATCTCCATAGAAGGGGCAGTAGAGGTTACAAACTTTACATCTCTGAGTAAATTAAAATTATTTAGAATACATATCTTAAAATCTTAATGCATACAAGTCAGTATGGTCTTTAAAAAAAGCATTCTAGCAAATGATTACCACCCTGTTTTTTAATTACTTCATATTTGTAGAGAATATACCTCAAATTATCACACGCCACACAATATAAACTAACACAATATTTATTATTCACATATAGAAGAATGTAGAATCTTGAGAAATTATCATGATTAATGTGTAGGTTCTTACAGTGCATGCCTTAGTACATCTCCCCAGCTTAATTCAATATATTCAACATAGAGGAAAATGAAGAATAATAATAAAGCATTGTTCTTTTAATTCTTCAGTATTATGCCAGCCAGCTTTCCTAAATTAACTTTATTCTCACACTAATTCTCACAATACAAACCAGATGAAACATGACTGTAATTAGAAAATCTCAGATTATCTGACCAGATGTCCATATAAAGGGAAAAGTACTAAACAGCTCCAAACAAATAATATATATTTTTTTCTGAATAAATTGTAACCACTAGCAAGTGGGGCTAATTAAAGTTAAAAGGTGAGGGCCAGCCTGCTACCAATTTTATTTCTTCTTCTTACCAACTAGTATATTTTTCTCTTCTACTGACACATAGGTAATCTGTAAAGTGATATTACATTATTTCTAAATATGTTATCTTATTTATAAATACTAATAGATTTTTTTCTAAAGTAATAAATACTTGCTGGCAGGAGTGTGTAAACAATTTCCTTTTTGTTTAGATTTCCTATTTGAAATTTAGAAATGTGGATGACACTCTTATCCCAGAATTTTGGATTTGTATCTAAATAAAACACTTAACTTTATTATGAAGTTGTTAAATATGTATTCCCTTCCCAGTGTAATCTTAAACCTGCAGTTTGTTATGTAATTGTTTTGAGGAAATAAAACAGATGATTGCAGTGCTCGTTATATATACTGTGTGTTGCTTTTTATTTAAGATCTAACTATGATGCTTAGCTCCAAAGAGTCATTAGAGTTTGTCCAAAATTTGAATTTTCCTATGCAATGCTAGAGGCTTTAAACACATTCAAACTTGTCTGGTGTGGTCTTAACAAATAGGTGATCTTGAAAGGAATAGGTTTCAAATTTGAATTGAAGGAGTTGCAAAGATTAACAGGTGAAAGTGGAGCCCAGGAGGAGGTGGTAGTATGAGGTCAGAGTGGAGGTGGGTGGAGTGGGCTCTGTTTGCATGAAAGCATGTAACCTTTTCAAGCTAAAGGTTTCTTTCAGGATATCCTGTCACTGGAACTGGCTGACTCTGGATTGATTAAACATGTGGAGCCCCCGCTCAGTGGGCAATATAAGGGATCTGGCAAACGCTGCTTCACAGGGCTGTAATAATGGGGCTCTTGTGGATCATTTTGGGGTCCTTATCCAAGCTGTGTTAGGTATGGTAGCATTCAGCACGTTAATGTGTGAGTATTAACAAGGTGCCGCACTCTTAAAGCAAATTCTACATTGTATCAATTCAATACATTGCTGTTTAGGTGCACATTGGCATTTACACAGTTACAGTCCCAGAGTGATGGTGCAAATGCATTAAAGGACAACTTAACACTGAGTCAATAATTAACTTAAGTGAACTTATTTATTTCGGGGTGGAAGGTGAACTTACATTATACTTTATTTCATTCATAGAGTCCCCAAGCCCTGCTAGGGACGCTATGAATGTTACATCCGAGTTCGGAATATACCTGACTGGCGAACTGCATGCGCGATTGTGGCTTCTGCCATAGCAGAATCATGGGAAATGTAGTTCCCATTAATTCTGCATTCGTTTAAAAACCACAAATGAGCATATGATCAAGCATGTGCAGACAGTTCACTGCCAGGCATCTTACAGATTGGCATTCCCGACACAGGTAGAAATGCCATTTGGATGCCACATTAGGCCACTTGCTTCATTTGTGTTGCGACACAACAGAGGCAAGGGGGTCAGGAATGAAAGTAGGAGGGGCTGGGGAATATGAATTTAAAAAAAAAATACAAGTTTAATGAAGTTAATTATTGACTTAATAAAAAAAAAAATGTTTTGTCCTTTTAACTTCTTCACTGTCTTTTTTTGTTTCTGGTTATAATTTACCTTTAAAACGTTGGAATTACAGGTTGTCCTGGTCTCAAATAGATTTTGGGGACGAGGGAATTAAGGTCCACAACTGTCCGCAAACGAGGTTAACCAGCAGTTGTGCCATTATGGACTATGAGGGGCATGTACTAAAAAATATATATTTTATGTGCAAATCTATTGTTAATTTTTGCGCTTTGTTCCTATTGCAATGTGTTAAATATTTAACACTGAAATAGTACATACGAGCAAACTGCGAATAAAAATGGGCATAATTGCGAATAAAAACAGGCAATTTTGGTGTAATTGTTACACGCAAATAAGAATTATTTTTCACAAAATATTCGCAAAACTATTTAGCATGCGCAAATCTAATCAGAAAAAAACAGAAAAGGCGCAAATCAGGCAAAACAAGCGCTAAATGTTACAAATAGTCGCAAATTGCTCCTTTTTGTTGCCATGTGCATTTATTTATTTTCATGGTTTACATATTCAAAATGTAATTTAGATATACATTGTGCATGGATAAACCTGTTGAGCAAACTCACCAGGTTTTGTCTTTGGACAATGTATAGCTAAACTGGTAAGATGAAATGGTCATCTCAACCTCATCTCACCTTTTTGTGAATAACTCACTCAGTGAAGCCTGGTTATTTTGTTATGGAATTGTTGTACCTGTTTGCCAAATGTGAATTTCAATACTAAGATCATTTTACATTTCTCCTATTGTGTGGAATGTATAAAAGCAATGTTGTGAGAAAATAGTGCAATTATGTTCCATTACTATTTGTACTATAACCAACCCTGCAATATGTATAGTGCAAATTGACAGTTTCTGTGCCTCTAGGGTAGACACAGACTTCCTGCTCTGCTCCATCATTATTTTGAGTTTGCTGAGAGCTATTTTTCTGGATTAGTCATGTTATAGCTGGGTCCTCTGAATCAGGTGCATTAGGAGAGGAACAGCCAGGGCCACCATCAAAAATTTCAGGGCCCCTTACTGAAAAAAATGTATGCTACTCTACCAGATGGGGATTTCATTCTACATCCATCTTTTGCAGAGGATGAATGGTTAGAGAGGGTCCACACGCGTTTTTTGTTTTTTTTGCCAATACAATTTAAAAACAATTGGCCCCTTTCCCTTCATCAGAACATTGCTGGACACCAGAAATGGGTATAATTTTATTCACAGGGAACCTTTCATTTTCACTGCCCACCCGCCTGGCACTCAAAGGGGGTTTTTCTTTGTTTTTTTTTTATGGGTGACTTGTCCCCCTACCTGGGCAAGGTGGGGGAGGGGTTATCTTTTTCTTATTATGGGGTGGCAGGGGCTACTAGACAAGGGGGTGCTTTTTTAATAATTTAGAATTTCAATTTTACAGTTGAAAACTGAAGAAATAAAATGCCCAAAATGTTTTATTTGATTTCGGATTCTTTTCAGGGTAATTTGGTCCATATTGAGTAGTGTGAATCCACAGGATTTGCAGGGTTGAAATTCCTGAACCAAATGTGACTGAAAATCAACTGACTTTATCTTACTTAAGTGAGGAGCTCTGCCCGTGTATATATTACATTTAGACATTTGAACCTTAAGACTTCACTCAAAGTCTATCTCCTCTCAAACGTTGTACTAATTTGAACAGCACTCCAGGAGGAAGGGCTTTCCTGATTAGTGGTATATTTTGGTTTTGTGCTGCCCAAGGCAGACTAAATTCAGGGACCCCCCTCCCTCCACCCACATTGCAGAACCAGGACCTGCACCCCACTACATGCCCGATCACCCAAATGGCACATCCAGGACTTACCCCTGAATTTGCCCGATCACCCACATTGCACATCCAGGGCTTATCCCTGCATCCCAGGACTTGCCCCATCACCCACATTGCACAGCCCTTTAACCCAAAACATGCCTCATCACCCACATGGCACATGCAGGACTTAACTCTGCACTCTAGGGCAGGTGTCTAAAAAAGGCAGAAGCACAGACAATCCCCTGCTGCTTCTCACACTGTTCTGAATTCTGAGTGTGGCAGGTCAAGTGGCTCTAGTGGAACAAGCTAGAGGCAGCATGGGAATGTCTGTGCTGCAGCTCAGACATCCAGCTACCTACTCCCTGCAGAGAGGCTGGGGAGGGGAGACCTTGATATCCCAAGCCAGAGCTTCTGCCGACCAAATTTTTTTTTTTTTTAATAGGGGATTTTTTTTTTATAAGGGGAATTTATTAGCATCTTGCTAAATACAACGCTGATCCTGATCTTCTCTCTTAGTTTCCTTAAAAAAAGCAGATCCAACCACAAAAGGGATTAAGGCTTACCTCCTGTGGCCATAGGTGATCGCTAACTTTCTTGTTATTTCATGATATGCAGTGAGCAGCACTGCTCAAGTGCACTTGTGCTTGTAAATGTAGTAGGTGAATACATGACTGCAGTGTTTACCATTTATCTATGGTGGCTGATTTCAATACTGTTGTCTGTGCAAATATAATGGATGTTTGTTATACAGACCATGACTGTGCCTGTCGCCACAGTAGTTTCTGCAAATGCTGGCTGCAGGTATACATAGGGTTAATCTATCTCTCAGAAGGGTGCGGTCAGGGATTTTATAAGAGGAAGCTCTGAAAACATTGAGTGGAGTTTCTGCAAATGCTGGCTGCAGGATTCACACTTACACCAAAGCCAACAAAGGTCGCCCATCCTATGGGGATATGATATTGGTCATTCTATGTTTCATTGTGTCTTACCAAATTTTTTATAAAAATAACATAAAAGGAACTTATCCCTTCCGACAAAGAAAGCACCAAAATCACAGGATCCCAACAAAAGTCTTTGTTAATTGAAGGACATCACTGTACAACAGGACACTGAATGACTGACATAAAGACAATGGCTCGGTGGATGTGTTATTCCCCTTAAACGAATTTGCGGCTTTATTCTCCGTTTTTCGGAGTTACTGTGGACAAAAGGTTGCTCTGGCAACGGAGGACGCTTTATCTCGTCGCATCCGTTTACACGTCAGACAAGTAGGAGTGGCTACTACACGGAAGACGCTTAAAGAAGGGGATTTACTCCGATGCCGGCAGTTCTCTTTTTCCTCCTGATGAAGCCGTGTTGAGCACGGTGAAACGCGTATAGGTGACAACAGATCGTGTTCCAGCGCTACATTTCCCATCACCCGTTTGGATGAAAGCTCCGTTGATGTTAATGTCTTCAGGAGCATTTCTATGACTGTCTTGTGAGTTTTTTCAGTGTTAGGGGCCAGTATCTGTTGTATACATACTGGTCCTGCACATGTATATACCTTCTTTCATTGCAGAATACTATTAAAGCTGTTTTTACGGATCAACCAGTTTCACTTGATGTGATTGACACTCACGTACGTTTGTGAGTGCATCCATTTATACTTCATTACACTGCAACAGTGTGGCATTATTGCACTATTGTATTTTGTTTTATTCAAAGGTACCCACTCTTTCGCGCCCATCTGCTTTTTTTCTTTGTTATTGTAAGAGATTATCTGAGCTAAAAGTATGTCATTCATACAGCTATGTGTTTTTTTTTGTGTGTGTTGGTGGTTCTATATAACATATATACATTTTAATATGGAAAACTGATGGAATTAGTTGTGGGATAATGCTTTCAGCAGAAAATTAAGAAAGACCATATTTGTTGTTAAAGAATTTCTTCTTCCCAATTATGTGTTTCTGTGATAAGTACGTTAGATCTGTTCACTGCCCAGTGTTTTAGTAATCTATGTAGTGTTTCACGTGGAAACACTAGACAGCTCTCTTACCTGCCTACTTCTTCATCTTATCTTCTATTCACTACCTTAAAGGGACAGTCTAGTCCCCAAACTCACTTTGGTGCAAGATGAAGATTACTGCTTGTACAGTGTAAAGGCTTTTTTCCAGTGTGATTTTGATGCAGGCATTCTGCATAAATCACATTTTTAATATTTGACTCAAGCCCTCCCCAGTGATTACACCTGTATGATTACTGCAGGTGCAGAAGTACTGATTATATACACTGAGGATATAAAGTTTTGTTTCATTTAGTCACTTCCTGTGCTCTTCGAATTGAATAATTTGGGAGGACTGAGATAGACTTGCTCTTGTACACAGCATTGCTGTACCACCATTGCTCTTGCAAACCATACACTGATAGAAGCTATATGATACAACCATTAGTATCTTGCTAGCTGGATTGCTGGGGGCACGGAATACCGGTGGTATGGAACGTGCAGGTTTTGGACCCCAATCTGCAAGTATTTATTATAGTAGATTGGGTGGCTGAGCATTGGCATCATTGGCATTACAGCAACTAATACTGCAGTGGCGAC
The DNA here is from genome assembly GCA_036172795.1 of Pelodytes ibericus. Classification (NCBI taxonomy): domain Eukaryota; kingdom Metazoa; phylum Chordata; class Amphibia; order Anura; family Pelodytidae; genus Pelodytes; species Pelodytes ibericus. Next base: position 131,327,842 of record CM069858.1, on the reverse strand, counting down.
ATATTGCGCAAGTTGTCATTTTTTAATTTCATCCATGTTTTATCCATCGCTGGGATGGAGTTTGGAACTGGGCAATTGCTGAGCTCCTTACAGATATTATTACACAAATGCGGGGGGCTTTACTTCTAAGTGCCCCATTGTACCAAACTTATCTACTGGTCAAAATACAAATCCGCAATGCAATGTGCATGTAACAAAAACTGCTTGTTAAGAGAGATGAGCTGCTTGTAACGTGTGTGTGTCGTTTGGGACGCAAGCACCTTGAGTCATGAAGGGGTGAAACAATAAGTTAGAATTCTTAAACACCATATTCTCCATATTAAAACAAACAGTGGATATATTTCACTTTATTTTCTTTCTTTAGATGTACTAAGATGAGTAACACTCTATTTCGGATGTTTTTCTTCATTTTCTGAAATTTGAATTCTGTATTGCTGGGGAAGAAAACCATGCTCTCATAATTTTAGACTGTGCTTATATAGAAGAATAAAAAAAACATGACCCTTTTTCTTTAACTGAATTAACTGTTTTCAAGCAAGAAATCTAACCTACAAGAGGCCAAGTATAGAATATAGAGAAGAAATAAAATATTGGTCTGCTATGAGAATTTGTCTATTCCCATTCGTATCCTATTACTGGAGTAAAAAAAAAAAAGCTGAGACTGGTCACCAGACTTTAAAATCTCTCTCTTTAAAACATGGTGAGCATCACCATAAACCTCAGGTTTCCTAGAATTCTAGTACTTTATTCATGAAAGAGGAAATTGAGAAGAGATTTGCAATCTTAAGGCCAAAGTAGCAGAGATGGAAAGATTTGTCTACTATGCAGACTTTGCTTTCAAAGCTGCTAAACAAGAAGTAAAGCAGGGAGAACATTTCTGCATGCATTTCCAGTGTTGGCCACAAGGAGGCAGTCCTATTCTAAGGATTTGCAGAGTTCTTCCATAGCATTTCTTTGTATTATTTTCAGGTCACAAATGTAAAATGTGTTTAAAAAAAAAAAAACATATTAAAAATCAGCTCTGGTGTGGCCTGTGACATTTCATATAATAAAATAGTAATCTTTCTTTCAGCTGTATAAATTACCTGAAATAATATACTTTAAAGATAGATATCCTCCTAAGATCATGTATTTTATATAACATAAACCTGTTAAGAGAACATTACTAATTTTATGGACTTTTTTGTGTATATTTGTGTTTTGGTTTGTGTATATTTCATGGGTCTATTCACTAAATTCGCAGGTCGACTTTCATTTTGAGACTAAGTCAAATTTGGCATCCGAGTTTGTCTTGGTTCGTCTCAAAATGAAAGTTGACCTCCAAAGTTGAATTTTAGTAAACAGACTCGTTGGATGACTGCCTTTTATGCTATGGCCCTATTCTGTGTGCAAAACTCTTGTGGAGTATGATAGATTCTACTGTAGTTACTAGGTCAACTACTGAATAGTCCTATGCTGTGCATGTTATCTCTTATAACGACCAGTAAGAAGTCTATTCACTAAAAGGACAGCTGCAAGCCAGCTGAGATTCAACTCGCCTACTTAAATATACATTGTGCAGGGACATATTTTGAGTTTCTCCTAGTAGAAGATGTCAGAAGACCTTGGACAATGCATAATTAAATGGTTAAAAACCTCATCCTTTTTATCAGTTCAATGCCATCCCTGTACTTCTTGCAAGAGGGACTCACCAGGTTTGTTCCTGCACAATACATAGTTAGAGACGCTATCACTTAAACATTATTTGTACTGTGAGGGTGGAGAATAAAATTAATCTATACCCTGTATTAACATAGTTGCAGGCAACGATAATACTGTGTTTGTAGTCTCTCCTGTTTATGAGGACAACTTGATGGAATAGCCACTTTCAATGGAGAATGTGTAATTTGTTTGCAATTGTAGAACAAACGGTCATTTTTTATATTTTTTTTATAAGTTCAAAGTATAACCGATGTTTAATAAAGAGTGGGTGACATGAAATGTTCAACTCACATTTTAGTGAATAAACCAGGGACTGACTAGTCTAATTTAGTTTTATGAACCAGATAACAGAGAGCCGTACTTGAACATGCTCTGAAAGTAGAGCAATCGACAAGAACATTTCATGGATCACAAACAAATCAACCAACTAGTGGACAAAAACAATGTGAATTTTCACAGATCAGCTATAAGTGCCTGACTACCCCATCTTTCCAATTCAGCTATGACTTCTCCACATTTATAACTGTTTCAGGATTGTAGAACATTTATATATGTAAAACCCCATTGTGTTGAGGAATGAAACGGACAACTTTGTACTATTACTGAATGTTTACCAGCTTGCATTTTCTATAGGTCAAATGCCCTTTATCAGGTTTATTGATTGTTACCTTAGTAAATATTGCAGATGCTTTAGGACTTTGGCAGACCTTGCATACTCTTCTACAGTGCAATACCTGGGATGTTGTTCTTAAATAAATTGGTGTTCTGCATGTATTTCTATGATGATATCCAAAAACAATGCAAATATTTTACTTAAAATTTTCTTTAAATCCACCACTAAAAACAAAACAAAATTCAACACAATAGTATCCTTCTGAGCATCATTGCTGATGAAATACATTGGGAACATAATTAACCCACATATTCCCAACTGTAGTCGACACTCCATTAGCTCATGTTTTTTTTTTCTCCACTGAGTTCCCAAGCCTGTGCAATTATGGATATATTAATTATAATTATGGTTATAATACTCTTTTACAATGCTGCCGCATCTCCCTTTTAGCCTTTTCACCAGTGGTTGAACTTGCGTATATTGTGATTCTGTGCTGTAGTTAATCTTCTATTTTTTGATCTTTCTATTGTGAGTATACAATGTTTTAACTAGTTTATTTGGTGTGCTATAGTATCTTCTGAGTGCAGTAGATGTTCATTCTTTTGAGAAAAATACATGGGTGGTGGGTAGCAGATCTAAAGCGGTAGAAAAAATTTAGAGGTACCCAGGTTTAATAGCCATAGAAAAAAGAAGAAATGAAGAATTAACCCTGCTAAATGGGCACTCTATAAAAACAGAAAAACAGAAAAGCATGGCAATGGGAGGAAACTATTCCCCACCCCTACTACAAATTAATTTAGCCATCTTTTTTACCAAGACTTGCAATAATCAGGTGTTTCTAAACAAAATACAACAGTCAAATGGTGTGACCTTGACCTGCTATAATGTAATAACTTATTCTGGAGCACTTGATGGCAGAGTGACTGTATTATCATATATTTGCCATAATTGTCAATACTAAAGTTTGTGTATCATGTCGGTAATAATCATTACACGTGTTTGACCTTTTACTCAAGTGAACAGAGCCCCCTTGCTGCCGAATTTGATATTCCTTTAAAAATATAGCCAGTAAACTGACTGATTTCCAAACTCGCATTATATGGAGTTGAAAGTACAAACACCTTACCTGGAGGAAGTATAACAGGTGAGCACCCACACTCATCATACAAACAGGTCCTCTTCCATTACATTAACATTTATTTATATAGCGCCAACAATTTACGTAGCGCAAGATACAGAGCATAGAAGGGAACTACATACTAAGTTAGACAGACTAGTACAGACTGATACATGAGGCAGAGAACCCTGCTCGCAAGCTAAAAATCTAGAGGGAATGGGGTCATAAGTCACATAAGGGATTGAAGAGGTCAGAAGGATCAAAGTTGTAGTAACAGTAGTGTGGATGGGTGACACTAGGTCGGATAGGCCAAAGATGAATTGTGCGTGTTCCAGTTAGGTGGGATCAGGTAAAGTGACCTGTATTCTAGTGGGTTGGGTAGTAAGCTTCTTTAAAGAGATGAACTTTAAAGTTTGAAAAGGAGCGAGAGAGCTGGATGCTCTGCGGAAGGGAATTCCAGAGATAGGGGGCGAAATCTTGGAGACGCAAGTGAGAAGTGGTGATGAGATTGGAGGAGTGTTTTAGTCCCATTGAGGAGCACAAAGGTCGTGCAGGGAGGAATCGGTTAACAAGAGAGGCAATGTGCGGAGGAGTGGAGGGTTTTGTAGGTTAAAGACGGAATTTTATCCTTGAGCAGACGAGGAGCCAGTGGAGGGCATAGCACAGAGGAGCCGCCGAATCAGACCGACGTGCAAGAAAGATGAATCTGGCAGCTGCGTTTCATCATAGAAATTGCTGACGAGTCAGAGGTAATCCCAGTCAGGAGGCTGTTACAGTAGTCAAGGCGAGAGATCACAAGCGAGTGCACTAGTATTTTGGCGGTTCCTTCACTGAGGAACGGTTCCTTAGGTGCAGCCGACAGGATTTGGCTAAAGACTGAAATATGAGGAATGAAGGAGGAGAGAGCAGAGTCAAAAGTGACCCCAAGACATTGGACACGGTCAGCCGGTACAATTGTAGCATTTTCAACGGTGACTGTGAACCCAGGTGTAGGGACAGAGTTTGAGGGAGGGAAGATAATCAGTTCTGTTTTGGAAAGGTGACGTTTCAGGTAGCGATCAGAAATCCAAGTGGAGATGGCTGACAGACACTCTTACTTGAATTAACCAGTTTATTCACGGATGCTTTCATGGGGAGTGAATTCAAAGTAACCTTTCTGCTAAAACATGCCTCACGGTACAAATGAACAATGGAAGTCTGAACAATAATAATGTGTTTAATTTAAGGAAGAAATCTTAATCTTTCCTCTTTCTGTAACTCCTAGCTCAGTAATGGACTTCTGACTAAGTCTAAAGCAATGTGTAATCTATGTTTTCCACGTCAATGTATACATAACCTAATCGACACTGGAATTTTACCCTTGTGTACTGTTAAAAAGTTACTTTGTTTTCTTGTATGAAAAACCTGTACTTTAACCGGATTAGGTTCACATAGAACTACAGCCACTTTCCATGAAAATGGTCATGCATTTTTTGTTTTTTTGTAATTGACTCTCTTGCCCTGCCTGGCCTCAGGTGGGTCCCACTCCAGGAAGAGCTTGTTTAGCCCCAGTCATTGAGTGGTAGGTACTTTAGATGAAACACAACAGGTGGTCAGACCAGACGTATAGTAATTATGAATGCCAGCAGAATTTGTTATACATGGGGCAGTGCTCTGACCAGAAAGGGATAAGTAAAGCTTTTGATTCTTGAACAAGTGGCTCACATATTTTTGAAGATGGCACCAGTGTGGTACTGAGCACATTATAATATAAGTGATTTTTCAAGTACGATTTCAAATTAAATAGCTAGTCTGGTTTGTCCTAAGTATAGTATTTTTGCATAATTAAAAAAAAAAAATGTTTGCAAGTGTACCCCAACCCCCCCCCCCCCCCCCCCCCCGGTCCCAATTTGCCGGGGAGCAAAGTTGGGAGGTATGGATCCCTGGTGTCTGTTTCATGCTATTTGACATCACATGATCCCATAAGATTAACCTCAAGTCTTTTTGTTATTTATAAAGCTTCCTCATATTCAGCAAAGTTGCACAGTAGGGCAAACAAACCTACCAATAATATAGTAACAACACCGGCCAATGTGAACAGAAAAAAGAAGGACCTAGCACAAATGGGCTTATAGTCTAAAAGTAATTAGGCAAACACGTTACACATTGCGTTAATGATTATTCAGGGGGGAAAATGGAGCTTCAGGTGTTCAAACAGTATCCAATAATTTATGTTGCTTGATATCTATATAATCCTAGTTATGCAGTAGGGGTGTGAAGAGAATAGTGGAGTTTGCTTTTAGGGTTTTTGTAGTTGTTGTTGTTGTTGTTTGTTTCTTTTTTTAAGATGTTAATGTTAATACAAGGTTTCAAATCTATATTTCTGGCTCCTAATTTTTTTATTTTTATTGGTTTACATAGTAATCTATGGAAGTATAATTGTATGGTTCCTAAAAATAACTGAACTAGCTCACTAATTGGTTTGTTTGGCTCCGAGAGTCTACAAATATTTGGCAAGCCCTGTCTGTCAATGTCTAACCTTGTAGTAGGTCATTCCATTAGCTGTGGACAGTCTTATAAATGTACTTAAGTCGTAGGCGAACATATATTTTGCCGCCCTTTGATGATCCGGCCCTCAGTCATTTACACACACAGTAACCCAGTGTCATAACATGTACACACACATGCAATGATGAAGCCACACATACACAAATAGTTGCACATGCAATGGGATCCTATCTTTTTTTCCCCAAGGGTTTTTTTTTTTTTCTGACCATCCCTCCCACCCACTGCCTGGTGGTTTTTTTGGGGGGTTTTTTTTTCCCCCCCCCGCTTCATTCCCTCCCTCCCACCCAATGCCTGGTGTCTTTTTTTTTTTTTTCTGCTTAATATGTCACTCACCTGATCCCCTCACACAGCTTGTCACCTCCTTCCTCACGCCGTCATAGCTCTCATGTTGTTACGGCAGCCATGTTTTTTGGAGTCAGGAAGTCACTAGTGACTTCTGGAGATGTTTTTCATCTACGGTGGCCATATTTTTGGAGTCTGTTTGCTCTCTATACAGACTTCAAATAGATGCCTTAATTTTTGTTTTATTTTCAGTTTTACTTTCTTTCTATCACTTGGGATCCTCTTCTATTGTAATATAAATGCATATATATTTTAGTGTTCTGTATTCTTTTTGTTTGTTCCTGTTCCTCCCTCCTGACACACCCATCTCCTTCTCCATTGGTCTATGCTAATTACTTCCTATATTTATTCACCTGTTCAATCGTTTTCTAGTTGCCTGTGCAAAGAGTTCTCTCTATTTTTGGGCTATTGTTGTATTTCGTCTGACTTCTGATATTGACACTTGGCTTGTTTTTTTTACTCTGTTTTTGATCTCCGCCTGCATCGACCCCGGATAGTACCTTGACTTTGTTTTATCTCTGCCTGCCTCGAATCCTCAGCCTGTTTTTGACCTTGCTTGACTTCTGCCTGCCTCGACCCCCTGGCTTGTTCCTCGACTCCGCTTGTTCTCAGCCTATTTATATCATCAACCTGTTCCAGTGTGTCTTGTCTCTTGTGCTGCTTAGAGTACTCCAGAAACCCATTCCTGGTTACCTCTAGGTTGTACTTGTGCCGCACAAGCCCCTGGCAAAACATTACCCTGGGCTCAACCTTCGGATACATATTTGTCAGGGTGAACAGAACAAAGTACTTTGCAAGAGGTGATCTTGCAACAAGGGTTCCTCCTCCTGGGTGTCACTGGTACACCGTAATATAATATGTCTGGTGTCTTATTTTTTATTTATTTTTTTTCTTCACACCCTTAATCCCACCCAATGCCTGGTGTTGTTTTTTTTTGTTCTCCTCCCTCCCATAGCTTACCACTGGCAGCAACAAAGTTATGTCCATGTGACTCGTCAAGCTCCCCGCTCGTAGTGATGTCACAGAGAATCGTTTTTACGATGGTCTGCAGGGCCGGTGCAAGGATTTTCATCTACACAGGCGAAGGTGCATTTTGGTGCCCCCCTGCTCTGATCCGCCACGCCTCCCACACCATTAAGCCTCCTTAAATTTTATATATATATATATATATATATATATATATATATATATATATATATATATATAAATAATGTATAGTGTAGAAAAAAAAATCTAAATATTCAACTCGCATGCTCTAAATGTGTCACACATTGAAACCCTTAAACACAAAGACACCCTTGCAGTCACACACACAGACGCCCTTACCACTTACACACACACAGTTACACCAATTCACACATAACCTGAGACACACTATTTTGCCACTCAATATGCCAGTATTTAGAGCAGGGGTCCTCAAACTTTTTAAACAGGGGGCCAGTTCACTGTCCCTCAGACCGTTGGAGGGCCGGACTATAGTAAAAACAAAAACTATGAACAAATTCCTATGCACACTGCATATATCTTATTTTGAAGTGAAGAAACAAAATGGGAACAAATACAATATTTAAAATGAAGTAAAGTTAAATCAACAAACTTACCAGTATTTCAATGGGAATATTATGCCAGTCAGAGCCCAGTAATATTATGCCAGTCAGATGCCCAGGAACATTATGCCATTCAGATGCCCAGGAATATTATGCCAGTTAGATGCCCAGGAATATTATGCCAGTTAGATGCCCAGGAATATTATGCCAGTCATAGCCCAGGAATATTATGCCAGTCAGATGCCCAGGAATATTGTGCCAGTTAGATGCCCAGGAATATTATGTCATTCAGATGCCCAGGAACATTATGCCAGTCAGATGCCCAGGAATATTATGCCATTCAGATGCCCAGGAATATTATGCCAGTCAGATGCCCAGGAATATTATGCCAGTCAGATGCCCAGGAATATTATGCCATTCAGATGCCCAGGAATATTATGCCACTCAGAGCCCAGGAATATTATGCCAGTCAGATGCCCAGGAATATTATGCCAGTTAGATGCCCAGGAATATTATGCCAGTCATAGCCCAGGAATATTATGCCAGTCAGATGCCCAGGAATATTGTGCCAGTTAGATGCCCAGGAATATTATGTCATGCAGATGCCCAGGAACATTATGCCAGTCAGATGCCCAGGAATATTATGCCATTCAGATGCCCAGGAATATTATGCCATTCAGATGCCCAGGAATATTATGCCAGTCAGATGCCCAGGAATATTATGCCATTCAGATGCCCAGGAATATTATGCCACTCAGAGCCCAGGAATATTATGCCAGTCAGATGCCCAGGAATATTATGCCAGTTAGATGCCCAGGTATATTATGCCAGTTAGATGCCCAGGAATATTATGCCAGTCATAGCCCAGGAATATTATGCCAGTCAGATGCCCAGGAATATTATGCCACTCAGAGCCCAGGAATATTATGCCAGTCAGATGCCCAGGAATATTATGCCAGTTAGATGCCCAGGAATATGATGCCAGTTAGATGCCCAGGAATATTATGCCAGTCAGATGCCCAGGAATATTATGCCAGTCATAGCCCAGGAATATTATGCCAGTCAGATGCCCAGGAATATTGTGCCAGTTAGATGCCCAGGAATATTATGTCATTCAGATGCCCAGGAACATTATGCCAGTCAGATGCCCAGGAACATTATGCCAGTCAGATGCCCAGGAATATTATGCCATTCAGATGCCCAGGAATATTATGCCAGTCAGATGCCCAGGAATATTATGCCACTCAGAGCCCAGGAATATTATGCCAGTCAGATGCTCGTTATACCTCCCTCCTCCCCCCTTACCCAGACCCCAGTACTTACCTCCATGTTGCTGTTCATGTCCGTGGCTGAGAGGGAAGCGTTGTGAGCTCCCCTCAGGCCGTGCGCATTCAATAAAGTGTGTTGAAAAAAAAAGTTTCAACACACTTTATTGAATGCGCACGGCCTGAGGGGAGCTCACAGCGCTTCCCTCTCAGCCACGGATCTGAACAGCGGCATGGAGGTAAGTACTGGGGTCTGGGGGAGCGGGCGATTTTCCCGCCCCCCCATTGGTGCGCCCTAAGGCAGCCGCCTGTGCTGCCTTACGGTAGCGCCGGCCCTGATGGTCTGCATCATCATTATGCGCAGGGAGTGCAATGAGCCACACCGACAGATCTGATGCTTCCAGCATGGGGGCACATTGGCACCAGTCCGCCCCCTCCAATAAGCAAAAATTAATAAAAAATCATGTGGCTGTCGGGATACATGTATCCTGGCAGCAGGCGCCCCCACAAAGATGGTGCCCTAGGCGAACGCCTAGTTTGTCTATAGGAAGCTCCAGCCCTGTACATGATCTATATCTCACAAATATAATTCAAGTGTTTCTACGCAAGAAAAACTAAATGTTCCTCATGTTTCCTCCCACATAATGTAGATCCTATAATTTTCTTCACAGAGGACTGATAAAGTTTTGTGTGGCCCATATCCCAAATGAATAAAATCCTATACTACACAGGGTAATAAAAATACCTGTTCCATGTCTCTAAATTTTTTGTGAGCTAACAAACAACCATGAAGTATGAATGTGATAAGAATGCAGTATAAATGTTTTATATTTTCTGTATTGTATGTAATGTATAAAAAAAAAAAAATAAATAAAATCCTATACTACACAAACAAAGGCCGTGCTATGTTCTTTTGAGATTTTCTCATAACTTAAAAAAAAAAAAAATTATATTTCTGTAAATTCCCACTTTCAGTAAAACGTTGGAAGGAGCCCAAGGATGAAAGACGTCCATGGAAAATATGGTAAGATTCTATTTGTAAATTGTGGCACTACTGTCCATTTGCTAATATATAATGCTAACTGCTCACAGAAGTCAGGAGTTAGTGTTATGTGAACCAGTCCAATACCAGTCAGGCTGTTCTGGCGCAGTCCATTTATAAAGAGGCCCTGATGCACCTGGACAGTGACCGAGAGTAGCAGATCCTGTTTATTATAATGTCGGGATGTACATAAGGTACTCCCATGTCTCCCTGTGTTCTTAGTGATGTTTTTATATGTAGGCGCTTTATACATAACCCTACTTGTGCTAGCTGAGCTTTTAAGACTGTGTCTCCTCCCACCTTACCGCAGCCTCATCTGCAAACATTGAAGCTATAAGAACCGATAGATTGCAGCAAGAGTTCAGTACCTAACCCTGCTGTTTTAAGATAAATAATTTTCTTTGCACTGTGCCATTTTCCATGAGTTACCAGGCACATACACTTAGGAAGTGCCAATGGATCAATATGTCAAAGAAATAGAGGAAAATGTCTCCTTTTGATTCATGCAACCTTTCAAAAAGATACATTTAAAAAAAAAAAATCCCTAAACGAAGGTTGACTATGCCTTTAAGATGTTTAGTAGAAAGCCTTCCTTTTCCCAACACAAAGTACGCATGTTCAAATGGTAATTTGCTTTATTTAATCCACAGGTTTTATGATACTTCTAAACAAGCAATTGGAGCCTTATTCATTCATTTTACAAATGTCTACCTTTCTGACCTGACTGAAGAAGACCCCTGCTCTTTGTGAGTATTAAATGAATAAGAAGTCTTTCTAAACACACTTCTATCTGTTTTATGCATATACTGCATTTCTTGTCCACTCGGCATTCTCATTCTGGTATTCGTTGTGGATAGTGAAGGCAGAACCAGTCAATCAATAATGCTTTACTGCTGCTGGGAACATGATTATTCATACTTAGAATGTGTCCTATTCATTGGAGTGTTTATAATGCATGCTAGGAAATGAAAAGTATAAAGTTGCATATAATCGTGTCTCTCTGGACAGAAGACTTCTCTCTCCCTCTCTCTCAACAATTTTCCATTTCTATAAGAATTTTAAAATGTTCCAGAACTGCAAAATCTTGTCATTAATGTGCTATTCCATGGGCAGGATTCAATGACTACAGATATAATTGGACACCATATTCTGTCACTTGGTAAGGGATTAATACAAATAGGAAGGCTGAAAAAAGGAAACGGGTAATTAAATATGCATATTTAATTAGGTAATGCAATAGATAAGCAGGAAATGCTAGCAGAATGCTTGGTTGCATAGGGAGAGGTATTAGCAGTAGGAAGAGGGAAGTGCTCATGCCATTGTACAGAGCACTGGTCAGACCTCACTTGGAGTATTGTACGCAGTACTGGAGACCGTATCTCCAGAAGGATATTGATACTTTGGAGAGAGTTCAGAGAAGGGCTACTAAACTGGTTCATGGGTTGAAGGATAAAACTTACCAGAAAAGGTTAAAGCATCTTAATATCTATAGCTTGGAGGAAAGACGTAACAGGGGGGATATGATAGAAACATTTAACCCCTTAGTGACCAAGTGCTATGCTGCATTTGATGTGCCTTGAAGACCAGAATTCCATTATTTTTGTCATACGTTTACTGAACTGTGAATTTATTTCTTTGTGTTCAGACCACCCACACAAATTATATATCATTTTTTAAAGGACGGATAGGGCTTTCATTTGATACTATTATTTTCATCATATGGTATCATATACTATTAAAAAAAATATAAAATATGATGAAATTATGACCTAAAAAACACTTTTTCTAACTTTGACCTGATTTTTTTTTTACACAATTACAAATGGTAAAAAAGACCCCGTCTATATATTTCTAATATTTGTACTGAGTTTAGTAATACCAATGTTTCCTTGTTTGTCTGTTTTATTTCAAGTAATTGGGCAATAAACAATTTATTTAACCCCAACCCTTAATCTAACCCCACCCCTTAATCTAACCCCACCCCTTAATCTAACCCTTGTAATCATCCGAACCCACCTGTAACCCTAATTATGACCCCATTTATGACCCTAACCCTAGATCTAGGTTCAGTAGATCTAGGGTTAGCTTTTTCCATTTTCTTTATTTATTTATTTAATTCATTTTCTATTTTTAACTGTAATATACTTAACTGCCTGTAGGGGCAGTCAAGTAGCGGTTTCAGAGATTTTTTTTTCTCTCTTCCGTCGCTCTCCTCTGGGCACGCTGTATTGGAGGAGCATGCTCCTCCAATACAGCACCCACCCACTGGGTGATCGCGGTGATCGAGGCATCATTGTAACCAGTGCCGGACTGGCAATAAAAACCAGCCCTGGAAATATTTTTAAACCAGCCCCATGGCATAACATTATTTTATTTTTTTCACAAAAAGGAAAACTACACATTTTTAAAAGCACATCTGAAGAGTGTATTATTTATAGATAAGACTTAATGCAATTTATACCACCAGTATGCACACAACAAGGTAATATGTCACACCCTGATATACAACTTATGGACAGTGCAATACGGAGGTCCCAGTATGTACACAAGTTTTTATGAATTGTCCTTTGTAGGGATATATACAAGGGCAGTTTGTGAGACATAACCTTCTGTACATACTTAGGACATATATTGCCCTGTGCAGTGGTATATATCAGGGCAGTGTGTGGGATATAACCTTACCCTAGCACCCAGATTGCACTCACAGGACATACCACAGCACCCAGGACATACCCCAGCACGCAGATTGCACTCACAGGACTTGCCCCAGCACCCAGAACTTACCCCAGAACGTAGATTGCACTCACATGACTTGCCCCGGCACCCAGGACAGCACTCACAGGACTTTCCCCAGCACCCAGGACTTACCCCAGCATGCAGATTGCACTCGCATGACTTAACTCCAGAATGCAAATTGCACTTAAAAGACTTACCCCCAGCATGCAGATTGTACTCACAGGACATACCCCAGCACACAGATTTCATTGACAGGACTTGACCCAGCACCCAGGACATACCCTCAGCACCCAGCCCACTCCAGAGATTGCACCACAGGACTTGCCCCGCAGGGGCGGATCCAGAGTATGTTGGCATTGGCCATGTCTGTCTATCTTTTCCTCTCCCCCATGTCTGTCTCTCTCTCCACTTCCCCCTCATGTGTGTAACCTCCCCCCTCTCATTTCTATTTCTGTAGTCTTTCTCCCCTCTCATTTCTGTAGTCTTTATCAACTCTCAAATCTTTAGTCCTGCACCCCCTGTAGTCTATCTAAAATTTCTATCCCCCCTGTAGTCTCTTTCCCCCCTGTAGTCTCTTTCCCCCCTGTAGTCTCGTTCCCATGAAGTCTCTTTCCCCCCTGTAGTCTCTTTCCCCCCTGTAGTCTCGTTCCCATGAAGTCTCTTTCCCCCCTGTAGTCTCTTTCCCCCCTGTAGTCTCTTTCCCCCCTGTAGTCTCTTTCCCCCCTGTAGTCTCTTTCCCCCCTGTAGTCTCTTTCCCCCCTGTAGACCCTTTCCCATGTAGTCTCTTTCCCCATGTAGTCTCTTTCCCCATGTAGTCTCTTTCCCCATGTAGTCTCTTTCCCCATGTAGTCTCTTTCCCCATGTAGTCTCTTTCCCCCTGTAGTCTTTCCCCCTGTAGTCTTTCCCCCCCTGTAGTCTTTCCCCCCCTGTAGTCTTTCCCCCCCTGTAGTCTCTTTCCCCCTGTAGTCTCTTTCCCCCCTGTAGTCTCTTTCCCCCCTGTAGTCTCTTTCCCCCCTGTAGTCTCTTTCCCCCCTGTAGTCTCTTTCCCCCCTGTAGACACTTTCCCCCCTGTAGACACTTTCCCCCCTGTAGACACTTTCCCCCCTGTAGACACTTTCCCCCCTGTAGACACTTTCCCCCCTGTAGACACTTTCCCCCCTGTAGACACTTTCCCCCCTGTAGACTCTTTCCCCCCTCCCCCTGTAGTCTCTTTCCCCCCTCCCCCTGTAGTCTCTTTCCCCCCTCCCCCTGTAGTCTCTTTTCCCCCTCCCCCTGTAGTCTCTTTTCCCCCTCCCCCTGTAGTCTCTTTTCCCCCTCCCCCTGTAGTCTCTTTCCCCCCTCCCCCTGTAGTCTCTTTCTCCCCTGTGGTCACTTTCCCCCCTGTAGTCTCTTCTATTGCTATCCCCCTATTTTCCTCACGCGTCTGATCTCCTCAACATCCGTACTGACTTTTGCTTCAACTAATTCGTCCGCTGCCGGAAGTCAGCAGTCAGAAGAATTTGTTAAAGCGCCGCCGGCCGCCGAATACAGGTAATTCGGCCGCCGTCACCTCTTTAACTAATTAGACGGCCGTTGCCGCTTTAAAGATTTCGTCTGACTGCTGACTTCCGGCGGGGCCGAATTAGTTGAAGCGGAAGTCAGCACGGATGGAGAGCGGCCGCATCGCAAAGCGGCCCCAGGGCAGACGGCCCACCGGGATTTTTCCCGGTATCCCGGTGGGCCAGTCCAGCCCTGATTGCAACACTTTAACACACATAGGCAGTGATCAGCTTTCACTGCCTATGTGTGTAACGCGCATATGATCACATATGTGGTGATCGGATGTGCGCGGGGGGCTGATGGCACTCTCACAGGCTGCTTCGGATCTGAAGCAGCCTCTGGGAATAGCTACAGACATGTAGCGTTGCGCTAAGGAGCACAACGCTACATGAAAAAGGAGGACGTATATCTACGTCCTCATGGTCCTAAAGGACCATGCTTTTCAGGACATGTATATATGCGTCCAAATGGGTTAAGGGGTTAAATACATAAAGGGAATCAACACAGTAAAGGAAGAGAGTATATTTAAAAGAAGAAAAACTACCGCAACTAGAGGACATAGTCTTAAATTAGAGTGGCAACGATTTAAAAGTAATATCAGGAAGTATTACTTTACTTAGAGGGTAGTGGATGTATGGAATAGTCTTCCAGCAGAAGTGGTAGAGGTAAACACAGTCAAGGATTTTAAGCATGCGTGGGATAGACACAAGGCTATCCTAGATATAAGACCGGGAACTGGGGACTAATGAAAGTATTTAGAAAAATTGGGCAGACTAGATGGACCGAATGGTTCTTATCTGCCGACACATTCTATGTTTCTATATTTACCCAAAAGTTTACCTAAAGTGGGTTTTTGGTGTTTCCATAAAGTTATAAACCTCTATATAAATAAAATATTTTCAGGACAATTTAAACATGGTAACAAGCTGTGCTGCTATGATAGCCTGGTGCAGGGTTTAGTGTAGGTAGCAATATTGTTCATGGTGGACATTCACTGGACATTGTGATGGACCAATAATTTATGTACTATGGACCTTCACAAACCTTGTTATGGACCCTGGTGTTTAACCCAACCGTAGCTATTACTGGACTAAAACTGAAATGTATGCATCAGACTTTCAGACAAGGGCATTCTTAGAGGTCCTCTACTGAAGCATTTTACTCTTTAGTACTAAATGATTCTGGAAATCATCCATTTCACTTCTACTATGGAGCAGAAAAAGGAAGGGCTCCTGCTACAATCAAAACCATGCAGCGCTAGTTTTTACACCACTGAGGATCAGGGCCATTCCCAGTGGGTGCAGGGGTGCACTGTGCCCAGGCGCCAGGGAACAGGGGGAGGGGGGCCAGGCCGAGAGGGTAGCGGATGCTGCCTTACAGCTCTTGGCTGCTTTTATTTTTTCATTCAAGGCTCCCTCCTCCACCTTAAGGGAGCGATGAAGGAAGCAGCAGCACCTGGTCACTGAGTGGAGAGGAGACGGTGGCACACTTGGGGGGAGAGGAGAGAGAAGAGAGATGGCACACATGGGGAGAGATCAGAGAGACATATGGGGAAGGGAGAAATAGACCTACATTGAGGGAGAGGAGAGAGACACATGGGGAAGGGAGAAATAGAGCTTCATGGAAGGAGAGGAGAGAGCGATGCATACCAGTTGAGGAGAGAGACAGACTTATATGGTTGAAAGGAAAAGGCTAACATGGGGAGAGAGGAAAAACAAAAGGGTGGAGAAGGACATGGATGGCATGGGGGGGAGAGGGCGACTGGCATGGGGGCAGGGTAGGCCCTACAGTGTGTCTGGTTGGGTTAGTATCCACAGGTGGCACCGTAAAGGGGGTGGCAATTTGCTGCCGTCCTCTTTCTTTTTTAAGTCCACACTGGCTGTTCCTACCAATAGGCACTGGCTCTGGGGGAAGGCTGCTGCCTGCCGGCCAGGATACAGACCACACAGCTACCGAGAAAAAGAGCACAAAAGGAGGTCCCGGGTGGTATCTAGCACTCTAGATAATCTGTGTGATTATGTATGTGCTTGTGTGACTTTATGTGTAACCTTAGGTGTAGGGGGGGAGGAGGGGGGTTGCAGTATTTTAATTCTCGACCAAGGCTGCACAATTTCTTGAGCCGGCCATGCAAGGGGGGGTGGGTTTGGAGAGACTGAAATGGAGGGAAAGCAAGAGTGGTAAAATTACATTTGTTTGAGCTCTCATAATGTTCATGTGTGAGTTGCAGCATTGCACAAAAGTGTGAGAATGTACATGTAAGAGTGGCAGGTTTACATGTGTGTGTCTGAGTGGCAGAATGTATTTGTAAGTGTGGCAGATTTACTGTAGAAATATATTTGTATATAGTCTTGCATCGCATCTCAAAAGCTGGTGCTTAATTAATGTCCTTAAATCTCCTTTCCACTGCAAAGTTATTTGCATATTTGAATTTTCAGCATTTAACCTGACAATAACTTTAAATTACTGACAGTCAAGAATATTGCAAAATATATATATATATCTTCCACATAAGTGTGTCTGAGTGAGGGCAGAATGTGCATGTGAGTGGCAGGTTTACTTGTTTGTGTCTGAGCTTATATATGAGAGGCAGGTTTGTTGCCATAGAAACAGGCATGTCTAGCACTGACATTTGTGAAAGGGAGGAGTTAATATAACCTCGCCCACAAGAGGGGCACCCAAAAGAAACCTGCACCGAGGCGTCTATGCCCAACAGCCTCCGTATATGCCTGCTAACATTGGGGGTTTATGTATGAAGGTTAATTGTGAAGCAACGTTCTAAAAGTTGTTCAGCCAACATGGGAACCAACGGAATGTTCCTGCTGATTAGATCACTTGCCACCAGAAATTATCTTTATACATAACCCCCACACTGAGCAAATAAAAGATTGCTTTTTCAAATCCCTGCAGTCCTAAACAATGCATTAGATACTACTGGATCTTTATAGTTGATGCACTGAAATTTATTTTTTCAGGGGGATAATCTGTGTGATCCTCTGTATTGCCCTGTGAAAAATGCAAAGCTGAATATTCTACCAAATTATAATGTCTCCTTATCTGTACAGGTACCTAATGAATTTTCTCCTGGATGCCACACTTGGGATGTTTTTAATCTGGATTAATGTGAAAATAGTTTCAGTAATAGTGGAACGACAACAGTTTACAATATTGGTATTTGGTGAATATGGTACGTGACAATCTAATATCTTTATTTTAAAAGAAAAAGTATGCTTTATTTCAAATGCTATATTTGCACGACTGATAAGATTTTGCTTATTAATTGTTTTTATAAATGCTACTAAGTAAAATATTTGTGATTAAAAACATTACTGTTTATTCTTCTCTTATATATTTAAGCAAACGTTTGTTTAACTGTAACCCTTTGAGTGTTACATTGTTATTATTCCATTGGCTGAAAATATTTTAAAGTGAATATTATAACCCTATAATTACTGCTAATTAGTCCAATCTCATGCTTTTGCAGCAGTGTGTACAATTTCCAAAGGCTTAAACAAGTTAGAGTAGTAATCAAAATTTTCTTCTTTGGAAGATTTGCGAATTTTGCTATACTTACCTTTTAATAAAAATTCTTTCAGTTTCTAGTTTATATATTCGACCCTTAAATGTGTTGAGGTGGTCCTGTCACTGACCTCGCCTTTTGGCTACATTTGAAAAGTAAACATTCCACAACTAAAGGTGTGTGAATAGTATAGTAATTCTCAATTTTGTACACCAGAGGGCAGTATGGGCATCACTATAATTAACTAGTAACCCTTCTGTCTATGTTTTCAGCAATGCTATGTACAACATGTCATTTACTACTCTGCAGCTTGTTTAAGCATTTGGCACACTTATGCAAAGGATGGGAGTGTACAAATTAACAGGAATGACAAGATAATAACATCATTGACTGAAAATATTTTAAAATTAATCACAATGTAACAATCAAATTTCTAAACTGTAAGCCTGTCTGTGGAACCCACTTCCTCAAAACTCACATTTTAAATACGCTTAGAATTCATCCCTCATATGCCCTTTAGAAAAAACATGCCACTGCTTTCTTCTCACTATTTGTGCATGGAGAGTTTATAATGTGACATTGGCAGATGAGATCTATTTGGTATTCCTCTGTTATCTGTTTCATTTGAGGAATTACTTTTAAAGTAGCAAGTTTTTTGCACATTGTCCCTCCCCTTCTACTGCATTTTTAAATATAACCTTTTACAAGTACAGATAAATTTTATTTTTAAAATGTAGTGGTACTTTTAAGACACATGCACACACAAAAGATTCCTAAAACATTTTTATTTCACAAAACAAACCGGTCTATAAAAAATAAGTAAACTGTAAATTAGGTATTTAATATATAAGCCAAGTAACTCTCATTTTGCTCCATAATTCCAAGACATGTATGGTTGTTGGTACAATAGTTTTTTTTCTCTCTCAATAATTTAATGAAGGATTTACTCCGTTTACTTGTTCCTGCACAGTGTCCTTTCACCATGGATTAAAGATACAGTTTGTACCAGTGGCGTAGCGTGGGTTGTCAGCACCCGGGGCAAGGCAAGTAATTTGCGCCCCCTAACCCGTGGATTTTAGCACTCGAGTCTCTTCTACTAGATTAGTTAAAGAAACCCTTACCCCCCAAGCACATGTATTGTTTGTTATGAAAATACTTATGTAATTAAAGTAAAATGCATCTAAATACAAGTTTATTTTCCAACACTTTATTGAGTGCGAACATGCATTACACACATTCTCCACATTTTCAGCAGGTCTATGAATACAAATATACACATGTAGTAACCTAGCATGGGCCATGCTATTATATGTCGTCTCACAACCATCGTAAACGACAAACAATATCAAGAACAAAAACTAAACATCAAAATGGAACCATACCCTGGAGATGATCCAAGACTGGGCTAGATGGAGCCAACTTCCTCAATCCTGTACCTCTAATGTTACCCCCCCCCCCCCACACACACACACACACATATGCCATAATTGTTGTGCCATTCAGATGCCAGTAATATTGTAACTTTCGGATGCCAGTAATATTGTGCCAGTCAGAGCCCAGTAATATTGTGCCAGTCAGAGCCTAGTAATATTGTGCCAGTCAGATGCCTGCAATATTGTGCCAGTCAGATGCCTGCAATATTGTGCCAGTCAGAGCCCAGTAATAATGTGCCAGTCAGATACCAGTAATATTGTGCCAGTCAGATACCAATAATATTGTGCCAATCAGATACCAGGAATATTGTGCCTGTCAGAGCCCAGGAATATTGTGCCTGTCAGAGCCCAGGAATATTGTGCCTGTCAGAGCCCAGGAATATTGTGCCTGTCAGAGCCCAGGAATATGGTGCCTGTCAGATGCCTGTAATATTATGCCAGTCAGATGCCTGTAATAGTGTGCAGTCAGAGGCCAGGAATATTGTGCCAGTCAGATGCCTGTAATATTGTGCCAGTCAGATGCCTGTAATATTATGCCAGTCAGATGCTTGTAATAGTGTGCCAGTCAGAGGCCTGTAATATTGTGCCAGTCAGAGGCCTGTAATATTGTGCCAGTCAGATGCCTGTAATATTGTGCCAGTCAGATGCCTGTAATATTATGCCAGTCAGATGCCTGTAATATTGTGCCAGTCAGAGCCCAGTAATATAGTGCCAGCCAGATGCCTGTAATATTATGCCAGCCAGATGCCCAGTATTATTGTGCCAGCCAGATGCCCAGTAATATAGTGCCAGTCAGATGCCCAGTATTATTGTGCCAGTCAGATGCCCAGTATTATTGTGCCATTCAGATGCCCAGTAATATAGTGCCAATCAGATACCCAGTAATATAGTGCCAATCAGATGCCCAGTAATATAGTGCCAATCAGATGCCCAGTAATATAGTGCCAATCAGATACCCAGTAATATAGTGCCAATCAGATGCCCAGTAATATTGTGCCATTCAGATGCCCAGTAATATAGTGCCAATCAGATACCCAGTAATATAGTGCCATTCAGATGCCCAGTAATATAGTGCCAATCAGATACCCAGTAATATAGTGCCAATCAGATACCCAGTAATATAGTGCCAATCAGATACCCAGTAATATAGTGCCATTCAGATGCCCAGTAATATAGTGCCAATCAGATGCCCAGTAATATAGTGCCAATCAGATGCCCAGTAATATAGTGCCAATCAGATGCCCAGTAATATAGTGCCAATCAGATGCCCAGTAATATGGTGCCAATCAGATGCCCAGTAATATAGTGCCATTCAGATGCCCAGTAATATAGTGCCAATCAGATACCCAGTAATATAGTGCCAATCAGATACCCAGTAATATAGTGCCAATCAGATGCCCAGTAATATTGTGCCATTCAGATGCCCAGTAATATAGTGCCAATCAGATACCCAGTAATATAGTGCCAATCAGATACCCAGTAATATAGTGCCAGATACCCAGTAATATAGTGCCATTCAGATGCCCAGTAATATAGTGCCAATCAGATGCCCAGTAATATAGTGCCAATCAGATACCCAGTAATATAGTGCCAATCAGATACCCAGTAATATAGTGCCAATCAGATACCCAGTAATATAGTGTCAATCAGATACCCAGTAATATAGTGTCAATCAGATACCCAGTAATATAGTGCCATTCAGATGCCCAGTAATATAGTGCCAATCAGATGCCCAGTAATATAGTGCCAATCAGATGCCCAGTAATATAGTGCCAATCAGATGCCCAGTAATATTGTGCCATTCAGATGCCCAGTAATATAGTGCCAATCAGATGCCCAGTAATATAGTGCCATTCAGATGCCCAGTAATATAGTGCCAATCAGATTCCCAGTAATATAGTGCCAATCAGATGCCCAGTAATATAGTGCCAATCAGATGCCAAGTAATATAGTGCCAATCAGATACCCAGTAATATAGTGCCAATCAGATGCCCAGTAATATAGTGCCAATCAGATACCCAGTAATATAGTGCCAATCAGATACCCAGTAATATAGTGCCAATCAGATACCCAGTAATATAGTGCCAGTCAGATACCCAGTAATATAGTGCCAATCAGATACCCAGTAATATAGTGCCAATCAGATGCCCAGTAATATGGTGCCAATCAGATACCCAGTAATATAGTGCCAATCAGATACCCAGTAATATGGTGCCAATCAGATGCCCAGTAATATGGTGCCAATCAGATGCCCAGTAATATAGTGCCATTCAGATGCCCAGTAATATAGTGCCAATCAGATACCCAGTAATATAGTGCCAATTAGATACCCAGTAATATAGTGCCAATCAGATGCCCAGTAATATTGTGCCATTCATATGCCCAGTAATATAGTGCCAATCAGATACCCAGTAATATAGTGCCAGATACCCAGTAATATAGTGCCATTCAGATGCCCAGTAATATAGTGCCAATCAGATACCCAGTAATATAGTGCCAATCAGATACCCAGTAATATAGTGCCAATCAGATGCCCAGTAATATAGTGCCAATCAGATACCCAGTAATATAGTGCCAATCAGATGCCCAGTAATATAGTGTCAATCAGATACCCAGTAATATAGTGCCAATCAGATGCCCAGTAATATAGTGCCAATCAGATACCCAGTAATATAGTGCCAATCAGATACCCAGTAATATAGTGCCAATCAGATGCCCAGTA
Organism: Pelodytes ibericus; assembly: GCA_036172795.1. NCBI lineage: Eukaryota > Metazoa > Chordata > Amphibia > Anura > Pelodytidae > Pelodytes > Pelodytes ibericus. Next base: position 131,305,721 of record CM069858.1, on the reverse strand, counting down.
ATATAGTGCCAATCAGATGCCCAGTAATATAGTGCCAATCAGATACCCAGTAATATAGTGCCAGTCAGATACCCAGTAATATAGTGCCAATCAGATGCCAAGTAATATAGTGCCAATCAGATGCCAAGTAATATAGTGCCAGTCAGATGCCAAGTAATATAGTGCCAGATGCCCAGTAATATAGTGCCAATCAGATGCCCAGTAATATTGTGCCATTCAGATACCCAGGCCAGTAATATAGTGCCAGTCAGATACCAGGAATATTGTGCCAGCCAGCCCCCCCCCCCCCCCCTCCGTACTTACATGAAGCTGCTCCGTGTCCCCCACCGGATGACTCCTCCGTGCAGTCTTCCCTCTTGCACGGAGGAGGGAAACAGAAACCGGATGTGACGCGACGTCACATCCGGCGGCAGTTTTTTTTTTTTTTTTCCGGCCGTCGCATCCATCGGATGCGGCTTGCCGGAAAAAAGCGTTCACAAGCGCAATGCACTGTGAACGCGGCAGCAGGGGCTGGGGGCCCACGGGACAGCTGCCTTGGGGCCCCCCAGGAGTAAATGGGCCCAGGGCAGCTGCCCCGTTTGCCCCGCGTTAAAGACGGCCCTGGCGGCCGCATAGGGCTAGTGCGCCCCCCCAGATATTGCGCCCGGTGCGGCCGGCCCCCCCTGCACCCCCCACGCTACGCCACTGGTTTGTACTTTGGCATACCAGTCTGCATCGTTGATTCTTTCCGCAAAATCTCTCCATGCAGAAATAGTGAGAAGAAAGCAGTGGCACGTTTTTTCTAAAGGGCATATTTATTGAAGGCTTCACTGGCACCACATCAACACAAAACATTCAAGGACTTTGACCATAAATCATGGGAAGCAGCTAGACTTTAAATGCCAGAGGCTCAGGTGCCACAAACTACTGTACAGTGGGTAATAACTCAGTACCTTATTCACCATTTCATTTACCGGTTGGAGACCGGGTGGTTTTACAAACAGCCTCCATTATTTTACATATGTCCAGTTGTCACTGGCCACTTCCTGTGTTCTTTGATTTGTGGAAAGTCGTCATGTCAGATGTGTGCCTGGTGTATTTTAGAAACCTTCAAAAATCCGTTAATGGAGGTGATCTCACATTGGGTGTGGTGCTGACATGTTCATTTTTCCACTCATTATCTATGTAATCATTATAAAACAACATGATCTATTATGTCACAAATTTGCCTCCAGAGCTAAAATCCCTTTTAATGTAGCAACATATATAGTGTTTTGTATAGCAGACACCAGCTTGGTGGCTTATAGCATACAGTATGTACTTCAGGCCCATTACTTGAATGATGAGTTTTGTCTAAAACATTGTTCTGCTTCAAGCTGGATGCAGCTGAGCAATTCATTTTTCTTTAGTTTTTGAATGTGTCCCATGCTTCTTAAAAGAAATAAAAAAAGTTTAGATTCCATTTCATCTTTTATTTAATGATGTCCAAGTAACCCAACTTACTTACATTTCTGAAGGACATTAGTTGTTGTAAAGTTTTTTTGGAGCACCAATCTAGAAGTGCTATTTTCATTGACGGGAAGTCAAAAACTTAGTCTGTGAATACTGGTTAAAAGTTATTTGGATGCTCAGCCACTTTGGCTCTAGGCATATGCTTAGCCAGCTTTTGTTTTATTGTATTAAGAAATCAGAAATGTTGATGCCCAGACCTAACTGAATCTCTTTCCTGACAGGGAACCCCATTTGCTTGTTGCCCAGTCCTCAATATCCATTAAGCAATGATTACACACCTGTGAATCACTATAAAGATAACGTCAACATTGTAAAGTTGAACAAGGATCTAGTAATCCTAATTTCCACCTTTTTTCTAAAAAAACAGCCATGCTGTTGTCTCCATAGACATAACACTGACCACTGGCCAATTTTTTTATTGGCCTGGCAGTAAAATACCAGGTGGGTGGCAAGCATAATCATACCCTTCTTGTACAACGTAGAAAAAACAACAAAACTCTTCTTTCTAGCTTCATCGCCCCTCCAAGTTTTTTTTTTAAAATCTCTTTTGCATGACACTTTATCTTTTATGTTTCCTCTCTTGTGATTTCTTTATAAATTAAAAAAAAAAAAAAAAATGTTACTGTAGTGTGCCTTGTGATAAAATACCATGCAGATGCTGTGTTTGTTTGATTTGTCATTGCCCCAAATAATCTTTACTTTAAATACACCGCTTCAAAACATTTCCTGTTGTGTTGGTATGTTTAGGGTTTATGAACTTACCTATTTATAGCATTAGAACATTTTAGGATGTGGGAAAATAATTATGAACCATAGATGCTATTCTAATGAGTGGTGTTCTGTGCTCAGCAGGTTGACATTTGGCTAGGTCAATGGTACCCAGCACCAATCTGCTTAATTTCTGTGGGGTTCTGAGTGTAAGAATAATTTGAGAGGTCATGTGATGGGGTCGTAAGGGAAGCATTAGGTGCTAAATGAGAGCAAGCCAGTGAGTGGAATACAGAAAGTTATGGCTGAAATAGTAGACAAGTGTTGTTATAGTTTGCCACTTATTCATTTATGAAATTATCTCTCTATAATGAATAGTTGGCAAACCAGTAGGCTCCATCTTGGAAATTAACTAAGCTAAGCACAGTTTAACCAAAACCATTGTTGTAGATACAGTATTACGCATGCATATGTTGAACTTAAGCTGAATGAATACAATGAAATTGTAATTGGAATGCAATATTTAAAGTTTTTTCTTTTCCCACTTGTGTATCTTCTAGAAATTCAAAATGTAGTGCCCATAGTAAGAGGATAAACTGGCATGTCATTTTCATGGTACATGCCAGTTTACCCTCTGGCCAGTTTCTGCCATTCTTCCCTGAAAATTAATTGGGTTCCCATGAAACAAGGAGGTTTATGCACTAACAGAGAGAGACCCCGCTCTGACTGACTGTGTGCACACTGTCTCGGTCAGTGCATGCCAGCTTCCTGACTAACTCTGAAAGAAAAGAAATAAACCTTTAGGCTATCAACGGGTTGGAGTTCAGATTGTGGAGCTCCTCTTATGTCTGCTGGATTTCTCTCAATGCTGGGTTATCCATACCCATAATAAACAATAAAACAAAAAAAGAAGTGTGGATTTTGTGGAAAGAATCAACGATGCAGACTGGTATGCCAAAGTAAAAACTGTATCTTTAATCCATGGTGAAAGGACACCGTGCAGGAACAAGTGAAATTAGCTTTACACGTTTCATGCTTCAGCAGCACTTAATCATAAGCAATGATTATCCTGACTAACTCTGCCTCAGCTCTGAGGCTGAGCCAAGAGTAAACCTGTGTGTATCTGTACACATGTTTTGTTTTTTACTGGGGAGAAGAGGACAATATGATTCTTCTAAGGAAGCAAGGGTTACATTTCTTTCTTTTTTTAGTGTACTTATTTAAGGGTGATAATTTATCCCCCTCTATACCAAGAAATAAAATGCCCCATTTACAGTAGTATATTATAACATAAATACTTCCATCACATCTCTTTACATGTGTAGATTTGGGTGTCTGTTATATCATAACGTCCACTGAAATCAAACTCTGACAGCATGTAAACCCCAGTGGTAGAGTAATCGGCCAACACTAGCAGTGATGTAAGTGTTTTTTTTTTTTTTTTTTCAAACACAAGGTAATGTGCCATTGAAAATAGTTTTGCAGCAAATCATGTCAGCAGGTAAAGAAATATTGACAACTTTTCAGAAGGCCTCTTTTGACAATTGCTTTTAAAAATCAATAAAAGTTGTACTGCAATATCTTAAACAATAAAGTGCTGTGTTTTCCTCCTAAAGCACTTATTAGAGAAGTCACGAGATCTCATTAATATATGGTTTAATTCTGACACTCTCACTTCTAATGTATTACATTCAGGTTTCTACATTCCGTGAGTAATCCCTGTCTTTCAGCAGATCTAGTACCTGTTGACAAGTTATATGGTAAAACAGATATTTGAGTGTGGGCGATACAGGGATTATTGAATGGTTTCTTAAAGGACAACTACATTTTTTTTTTAAACTTTTTTTTTACTCTGTGATTTGCAGCACTGCGTCAATAATTCATTGAACCAATTTTATTATTTTTTTTGATGGGGGGGGCTTACTTTTTTACTTTATTCTTGCATAGAGTCCTCAGTCCATGCCCTGAATGTTACATCCGAATTGCATTGCTGACAGTTGTGCGATCTTTTGCGATTGGCATCCATGATTGAGGCTTCCTCCACCGGAGAGTCATGGGTAAATGTAGTTTCTATTGACTCTGCTCTATTTTAAAAGCCTTAACCCCTTAACGCATATGGACGTATATATACGTCCTGAAAAGCATGGTCCTTAAGGACCATGAGGACGTATATATACGTCCTCCGTTTTCATGTAGTGTTGCGCTCCTCAGCGCAACACTACATGTCTGTAGCTACTCTCAGAGGCTGCTTTGGATCCGAAGCAGCCTCTGAGAGGGCTTTCAGCCCCCCCTCGACCCCCCCGCACGCATATGATCACCGCGAATGTGATCGTATGCGCGTTAACACACATAGGCAGTGAAAGCTGATCGCTGCCTATGTGTGTTGAGTGTTGCAATGATGCCTCTATCAAGGCATCATGCAACACATTCTGTGCCCCCCTGGGCACCGCGATCACCCGGTGATCGCGGGTGTGTGCTGTTTCGGAGGAGCATGCTCCTCCGATACAGCATGCCCAGAGGAGAGCGACGGAAGACAGAAAAAAAAAATCTCTTCCGTCGCTCCCCTAGAGGCAGTTAGACGGTATTACAGTTAAAAAATAGAAAATTAAATAAATAAATAAATAAAATAAATAAATAAATGGAGAAAGCTAACCCTTGATCTACTGAACCTAGATCTAGGGTTAGGGTCATAATTAGGGTTGAACGGGGGTTCGGATGATTACAAGGGTTAGATTAAGGGGTGGGAGTCAATTTAGGGTTAGATTAAATTTAGAGTTGGGGTCAATTTAGGGTTCGGGTTAAAAAAAATCACTGTAGAAGAAAATGGTTAGAAAACATTGATATTACTAAACTCAGGACAAATAGTAGAAATATATAGACGGGGTCTTTTTTACCATTTGTAATTGTGTAAAAAAAAAAAATCAGGTCAAAGTTAGAAAAAGTGTTTTTTATGGCATATTTTCATCATATTTTATATTTTTTTAATAGTAAATTATATCATATGATGAAAAGAATAGTATCAAATGAAAGCCCTATCCGTCCTTTAAAAAATGATATATAATTTGTGTGGGTGGACTGAACACAAAGAAAGAAATTCACAGTTCAGTAAACATATGACAAAAATAATGGAATTCTGGTCTTCAAAGCACGTCAAATGCAACATAGCACTCGGTCACTAAGGGGTTAACCGCACATGTGCGTGCATGTGATCACGCATGAGCTTGCAGACCGTTCATTGCTGAGCATCTTCCAAATTCAGAAATGCAATTCGGATGCCACATTTGGCCCCTGGCTCATTTGTGTCGGCAACACAACTAAACTAAGGGGTCAGGAATAAAAGTAAGAGGGGCTGGAACCTCCCCCCCCCCCCAAAAAAAAAGAATAAGTTTAATTAAGTTAATTACTGACTAACACTGAGTCAAAAAAAGTTTAATTGTCCTTTTAAAGAAGTTCACAATGCATTACAAACTACAGTTCACAAACCCCCACTAGTTTGTTTATTTTTATTTTGTAAGCAATATACATGCTGTGTGCTTTTTCCTTTTTTATATATTATATTTGTTGGTTACTGCACCATCTGTAGTTTGTGTTCAAATCTCAGTTTTGAAGTTTCGAATGTCAGCAGGGTCAAATTTTCCTTTTCCCCCTTCAAATAAAGAGATTTCCATAAAAATGGAAAATAATATTGTCTATTACCAGTTTGGTTAATTCAAAGAGCATGGCCCAAACAGAAAGGAGCACACATAAAAAAGTACTAATGATGATCAATCACAGAAACCACTGCAATGCTAATTTTAAATTAACTTGCCTTATTTGGGTTACACTAACAGTTTGTCTTTTAAACTACACAATGAGAGGGACTGGCAGAATTGTACATATTTAAGTCAAATGTAAATATGACATCAGGGTCTTTTATGTCTCCTTGTGTTATGACATGGCCTTGTGTCTTACAACTTAAACATTTCCCTCCCTTTAAACATTGTTCAAGTTATGCACTGCTTGCATGCTAACTTAATATATTGATCATTTTTATTCTTAACATTTACAGTGTAAATATTGTCTGGGTGGGTTGAACTACTGGGTTCTTTTTTTTTTTTTTCTTTTTCTTTTTTAATAAATTGAAAAAAGGTGGTTTTAGTGAAATAACAATTTCTAGGTCATTGACCTATGGAAAAGCATGAAATTATTTTAATGCTTTTGTGACGTCCTGAGCCTTATTCTATTAACTTAGATCCAGCACATACTAGCAGATGTGTGGACAGTGCCAAATGATCTCCAGGGGAGGATGTGTGGGATGCTGGAAGCACTGTTGTCATGGCAGAGAATGATATTCCCATAACACATTTCCCACGTTCTTATATAGCCAAGTTAGTAATGTGGATAAGTGAAAGAAGAATACTTTAAAAAGATGAACTAATTTGCTCTACTGGTAAAAAAAAATATTTTGGTTCTTTAAATGTCTCAGAAACTGGTCTTCTCTAAGATTAAATTACTGGTCAATGAAGAGCAAAGAAAACATTTAAAATTATTCCTTTGTTTTGATTTGTTTTTAGTTAAAGCACCAACCTCTGTATTAAGGTCACATTATACGGATACTTTTTAAAACCTATTGGGAATAAGTTAAACCGGCACAAACTATTATACATAAAAGTGGTAAAGGTACGGTAGGTTGAGGAGGTTCAACAACGTCTAGAATTCTTACCCATTTACATGCATTCATGCCAGTTTACCCTCTAGCCAGTAGCTGACATGCTTCCCTGAGAATTAATTGGGCCTCCTCTGCTGGTAATGAGTGGCTAAAAGATAGGGTTACTTATGCTGCAGTGGTTGAACAATAGAACACTACCTCCAGTGGACAAACAGGAACGAAGGGGTAAACCCTGCACAAGAATAACCCCATATCACACAAAGCACCACAATATGCTGGTATAAAAAGTGCACTTACTATAGGGCTAGTATGGAGGCAGATTATAATAGATCTGCCAAAAATGGGAACATTTGTGGTGGTTTATATCGACAATATCATGATTAAAAATGTACAATTGCAAGATTTAACTCCATGGGGACATCATGGCATAGTACAACACAAAAAGGTAGCAGCATATACAGTCCTGTGAAAAAATCGTTGGAGCCTAAGAGCACACACGGGCTGTGTGAAGGTGCTTCAGTCCCACAAGTGAGTTAATTTCAGTTAAAGGCTGGGCCATAGGAAGCCACAAAGATGTCATTAAACCAAACCAATGCGTTTAGTCTCAATAGACTTCATCAGGGTTCTGGAGTAGGTGCTGGATGGTGATCTATATATATCTATCCACAGATAATCTCTTAAGATTAACATTAACATTTAGATAAAAATATAGAGACAGACATTCTACAAGAAGAACAATTCTAAAAATAAATATATCCATATCCACTTACAGCATTCTCTCTTCTGATCGAATGGCTCTATTATCTTTTTTTAAAATGTTATGTGAAGAGATTCTTTTTTCAGCCGGGCTGCTGACATAAATGTTGTGCGATGCACCACGCTTATCACATGGAGCTAATCTTGTGAGTGTAAATTTTTCTCACTATATTGTTTGATATACAATGCCATAAATCCTCCCTTTTTTTGCTGATTTATTATAATCTTCCTTCATACTAGTCCTATAGTAAGTGCACTTTTTATACCAGCATATTGTGGTGTTTGGTGTGATTGTGTGGTTATTCTTGTGCAGGTTCATCCTCTATTCCCACTCTGTTAATCCCATGTAAAAACAAGTGTACTTCTAAGGGATTCACAATAAGAGATAATATACCTGCTTGGTCCCTGTATAACACTGTTGCAGAGTATCAATGCCTGGCTATTGATAGGGCATACCTAGGGGTGATGACCAAACTAATCTTTTGTTATCAAATGAATGCAGATATATACATAACCTACAGACTGTAACACCACTGAGTTTTAAAATGAGTGTGCCAATATCATGATTTCTGCAGAACAGGAGTTAAGCATTGCCTGACAGATGTGACTATTCCTACCAAATTCGTAGACAATCAGGTCAGCGTACAACGCACAAATAACTCTGGCTCGATTAATTTAATGAAGTAGTTGATTTTTTTTTTTTTTTTAAACTGTATGTTGAGTTTGCCTTGTCCAAAGCTTTTTTTAATTATTTTTTGTTGGATAATGTTCAGTTCAGATAAGGGATACTCGCCTTCTTGGAGCCCTGTTGTGAAGCTCCTTTGTTCTATCCTCCCAGGGAATGGAGGGTCTCTCTCTTGGAGTGGATCATTTCGGCAGCTCTCCATCTGTATTGTTTTCATTTTGTTCTTTTTTTATTTTTTTATTTTATTTATAATTCTTTATTAGATATCTTGTATCAAAAAACACACCATTCACATATATACAGAAAAAAGAAAAATATTCGTATACATATACATTTAACATGCATACATACATATATATGCATTCCTCTCAGTGTTTGATTGTATATAACACAGAAGACAAATACACAACATTAGAGCTAAATATACAAATCTTCAGATATCCCCTTCCCGTCTCTCCCCCCCAGCTCCCATCCACCATGCTACCATAGTAGCTATCGTCACTCTCTCTCCCCCCACCCGTCCGCATCGAAGAGGTGGAAGAAGAAAGAGCGAGGAAGTAGAGGAGAGGTCAAGGAATGGGAGAAGGGGGAAGTATCTCCCTTGCGGTGGTGGAGGGGGAAGGCTCTCTCTCAGCTCCAACGCCCAAGGGTCCCCCACTAATCTTTGGCAGGTTAATCCATACTCTCTGATACACTTCGCTATTTATGCCATATAGAACTTTCTCTGACCCAGCTTGAAATACTAGCTGGGTTACAACCTCTGCCCATACTGGTGGCGTTGAGTTTTTCCATGCTCTGGCTATGCATAGTTTCGCAGCAAGAAAAATGTTTATCAAAAAATATTTCTTATACTTTTCTACCTTGGGGAATCCAGTGTGGAATAAAAATAGCTGAGGTGTCAAAGTGATGTTAAGGTTTTATTTTGTTCTTAATGAAAACTGTTAGAGCAAAGTATCTGCTGGTATGAGTTTTCCGTGTGACTAGAGGACTCTAGTTACAGTTCTGTTAACAGCAGCTGGATCTTGGAGAGCAGAGATAGTGGATGTGTACTGAGCACGGTAGTTTACAATGTGTTTATTACTTAATAACTACATTTCCCTTAGATTTTAAGGTTTATTCAGTCTTGCAATTTTATATTTTCATTGACTCCAGGGGATATTAATGTCTGTGGGAGGTTCTTCTTAATTGGTGGGTATTTATTTGGTGGTAGTGATGTTTTGTAAAGTCATGGTAATAACTCCATTAAGGGGTTAAACAATAAAGTTTTTCATATTTTTTTACCAAGACTAAGAGCTTGAAAAAGAAATTGCAAGCTTAAGGCCAAAATAGCAGAGTTTTAAAGTATAGCTGATTTGGAGAACTTTTTCCAACTCTGAAATCTTGACCTTAAGTTTGATGAAATACAGCCTCAAGTGTTTCTCGCAGTCAATGAATTGTAGACTCAATGGGCAAGCACAATGCAGTTGTGGCTAATAAGTGCCTGGATTTTGTGTGTGTGTGTGTACATATAATTGTTCAAAGTGAGTTTGTTCTATTTTGTATGTATTTGAGTAATAGGTGTACTTCCTGATGCACCAACTTTGCAATCAGTAGAAATATGCCCAGCAGTAGTTACTGCTATGAAGAGCTTGTAAGGAAAAATATTAATTACGCCCAAAATTTTATATGACAACACCAGAAGACTAACGAGCCACGTTTACAATATTTAAAACGTATAAAAATAATAAGCTGTCCCTGGCCAGAGACTTCAAGAATATATTCCATGTTTCTTTAGAATCAGGTCTACTCCATCTATATGTGATCTATAAACAGGCAAATATTTACCAATTGTTGGCTTCCTGTTATATTTCCATAAAGCGCTTTATCTAATGGCTGGTTTTATTACAGGAAGGTAATAATCTTGGATTTTTTTGTTCTGCATTTCACTTTAATTTATGTCTGTTTGCACTGTTTAATTTAGAAATAGTTTACGGTCTGCAGACTGATGTTTTTATTGTGAAACAAACGCATGTTGATGCCTTCTTTCGGTATACAGCAGAACAAATGGCATGTTAATTAACCTCACTCACATCTTTTCAATATCCTCTTTATCTCTTGAGAAATGTTATACTTTATTTCATATAGGCTTGGTCAAGAATTCTGAATGTCATTTGAAAGTCAAACAGTGCGTGTGCTTCTTCACCCACTATTATGACTCATAGCTCTAGTTCTGTAAAGTTGTTCATTGCTGTAATGGAAATTAACTATTTAAAGGACCACTCCAACTAAATCCATGTTTCACTTGTCAGCCTTCTCACATTTATGCTTTGCTCACCAGCGCTGTATTGTTCTGAAATTTATCTTTTAAAATGTTTCAACACTCAGAAGGTGCTACATTTCTTTTCAGTGTTTTGTTGCAGCAATGTGATTTTATGAATAATGCTCTCATTTTGATACATTTGTATATTATTGGACACCCATGTGGTTATTTGTTCTCATGGGTGTTCCTCTACACAAGCTACAGGTGGACTTAATTGTCATTTGCTTGCCATTTAAAATCGGGCATTTGTTTTTTTTTTGTTTTTTTTTGAGTAAGCAAGTTTTATTACGGTTTTCTTATAGATCACTATTCCAATTTTACTTTATTTTTGGGATTAAAGATCTTTAATAAAGTACCGTATTTGCTTGAAAAAAAGGCAAGGCTTTTTTCAGCTGTATTTACTGTAAACTTAATCTTAAAATAGCAAAGAAAACAATTGTAATATGGACCATTTTAACCCCTTAAGGGCCAGGGATTTTCTGGGCCAAGGACCAGAGCGATTTTTCAATTTTTAATTGAAACTTAATATTCCTCTCTGTCATTTAACGCACCCATACAAGTTATATGTTTTTGTTTTTTTTAAAGGACAGATAAAGCTTTCTTTTGATACCCTATACATAAAAATAATCTACAATTTAGTATTAAATAACATATATAAAATGGGAAAGTTTGGGCATATAAGTACGTAAAGCACAAGAAGTGAATTGGAGGCAAAGCCAATGTGTGAATTTGCATGTGATCACATGCCCAGAAACCCACCGATCGGATCCAGGAATTTTTCTTTGGGTGTGCGGCAGAGTCCTGGACCCGTTTCAGACCGGCTGGTGGTGCGCAGGGAGCGCACTGCCAGCTTAACTACATGACGAGTTAACTTGTAATAAGGTCATTAACACTGCAGCTCTTATGACGAGTTAACTCATCAAAAGGGCTAAAAGGTCACCCATAATAGAGAAAGTAAACAATGCACATAAAAATGAATCAACTTAAATAAAAATTGAAAGCACCTTGCCACATTTCTTCCCCACAACAATGGCTGCTGGGGAATGTTATGGTTAAAACGCATGCATTGTAGCATTGTAACCCAAATTGACAGCGCTACTACGCATGTGCAAACACCTGTGAATGTGAACTATTCATTCTCCAGTGTCCAGACATCAGACAATGAAAAATCTGGACCGCTGGCTAGTGATCCCGAAATGGAACTGTCCCACTAAAACCTGAGTGCAAAAAAATTAGCACAAGCTTAATGTCATATCTTCCATTAAATGGGGCATTTACTCAACTACTCCCTAGTGCAATTGCTTTATGGTTTGTTTGTTCATTTTTATTTTTTTTAAATTCCTGATCTATTTTTACACATAAAATGCTAGGCTATTCTTACCATTGTGAATTTCCCAAATTGACTAATTGGTACACCCCATACCATGCTTTGACTGTGTTAGCAGATCCTTCTGTCCAAATAGTACAGTCATTACTATTATGTTCAGGGCCATAGTCTAAATAGGATCGACCAGTATGTATGAGTCAATGAATAGCAAGTTCAGCATCAGTTGTTATGGTAATCTGCAGCAATGTAGCAGTTGGAGTGAAACACAACGGTTTTTACTACGGCCACATTGTTTTATGCATTTTTAAGTTGGCTTCATTTAATAAAGCCATGAGAAGCTATACAAGTGAAGGAAAGAAGGCCTTTTTACCTCTTAGATTTCCTCTGTTCTCTAACAGCAGCTGAATATTTCCTGTTGTGTTAGGACGTGAGTCTTCATTCTGTGTGTGTCATAGCAACTTAAAAGAAGGAAATTCCCTCCCAGTCAACTATTGTTCTTAAAGTATTTAAAAGTAATTATGTATAAAGGTAAGAGAAATAAATAACAAGTTACAGAGCATAAGGAAAGTCCCAGCTTAAGAGATGTATCCAATTAAGTAGTAATTAGTAATGTCTACTCAAACTAGAACTACGTGGCTCAGGTTACAAAACTATATGAAATTTTACTTCCAAAATACATAGATGCCCCTCCACTATAAACAATCATTCATAAAAGGGTTTAGATTATTTCTATTTTATTTACATTTTTACTATTATATAGTGTTGAATGAACCCAAACCGCACTGTTCGGGTTTGTACCGAACATTACGGTTTTTGGACCCCGGACCCAAACACGGACATTCCACTGTATGTTCGTGTTGGGGTTCGGCGATTACATTGTATGTAATGCTATTGGCGTTCTATAAACCTGAAATAGAGTCCCCATTCATAAGAATTTCTTATGAATGTTGACTCTATTTCGGTTTATAGAAAGCCAATAGCATTACATGTATTCCATAAACCGAAAGTCTATAAACCGAAAGACATTCGGTTTATAGACTTTCGGTTTATGGAATACATGTAATGCTATTGGCTTTCTATAAACCGAAATAGAGTCCCCATTCATACGAATAGGTCAATTGACCTATTCGGATGAATGGGGACTCTATTTCGGTTTATAGAATAGCAATAGCATTACATGTATTACATCTGAGAGTCAAATAGAACCGTCAAATACTGTGCTTACAGCGCACTTTGAAAAATTCTAATAGTTTTGGGTGGTAAATAGTACATTTTAGACATGTGCATTCGTTTTCGGACGAATGCATTTTCGGACGAAAATAGCATTTTCGTCCATTCGTCCGAAAAACGAATAACGAAAATTTTAACTAACAAAATCCGAATGAACGAATGGTTAATAAACGAAAATCATTCGTTCATTCGTCCATTCGTCCATTCGTGCTATTGGCATTCTAAACCGAAATAGAGTCGGTTTACAATACCAATAGCATTGTACTACATTCCATAAACCGACATGAATGACTTTCGGTTTATGGAATGCATGTAATGCTATTAGCTTCCTATAAACCGAAATTGAGTTCCCATTCATACGAATAGGTCAATTGACCTATTCGTATGAATGGGGACTCTTTCGGTTTATAGAAAGCCAATAGCAGCATGTATTCTATAAGCCGAAAGTCTTTAAAACAAACGACGTTCGGTTTATAGAATACATGTAATGCTATTGCTGTTCTATAAGCCGAAAGTCTTTAAAACAAACGACGTTCGGTTTATAGAATACATGTAATGCTATTGCTGTTCTATAAGCCGAAAGACATTCGGCTTATAGAACAGCAATAGCATTACATGCATTCTATAAACCGAACGTCGTTCGTTTTAAAGACTTTCGGCTTATAGAATACTATTGGCATTCTATAAACCTAACTAGAGTCCCTCCTCATTCATAAGAATTTCTTATGAATGGGGACTCGACTCTAGTTCGGTTTATAGAAAGCCAATAGTATTCTATAAGCCGAAAGTCTTTAAAACGAACGACGTTCGGTTTATAGAATACATGTAATGCTATTGCTAAACTATAAACCGAACGACTTTCGGTTTATAGAATAGCCATAGGATTACATGTAGTACATAAGCCGAAAGTCTATAAACCGAAAGTCGTTCGGTTTATAGGCTGTCGGCATTTAACTATACAGAGACAGAGTCTCCATTCATAAAATTATGAATGGAGACTTTGTCTCCGTGTAGTAAAATGCCGAAAGTCTATAAACCGAACGATCGGTTTATAGACTTTCGGCTTATGTAATACATGTAATCCTATGGCTATTCTATAAACCGAAAGTTCGGTTTATAGAATAGCAATAGGAATACATGTATTCCATAAGCCGACAGCCTATAAACCGAACGTTCGGTTTATAGGCTGTGGGCATTTTACTACACGGAGACAAAGTCTCCATTCATAATTTTATGAATGGAGACTCTGTCTCCGTATAGTTAAATGCCGGCTTTTAACTATACGGAGACAAAGTCTCCATTTATAATTTTATGAATGGAGACTCTGTCTCCGTATAGTTAAATGCCCACAGCCTATAAACCGAACGTTCGGTTTATAGGCTGTGGGCATTTAACTATACGGAGACAAAGTCTCCATTCATAATTTTATGAATGGAGACTCTGTCTCCGTATAGTTAAATGCCGGCTTTTAACTATACGGAGACAAAGTCTCCATTTATAATTTTATGAATGGAGACTCTGTCTCCGTATAGTTAAATGCCCACAGCCTATAAACCGAACGTTCGGTTTATAGGCTGTGGGCATTTAACTATACGGAGACAAAGTCTCCATTTATAATTTTATGAATGGAGACTCTGTCTCCGTATAGTTAAATGCTATTGTATTCTATAAACCGACTCTATTTCGGCTTATAGAATGCAATAGTACTACGAATGGACGAATGAACGAATGATTTTCCTTTATTAACCATTCGTTCATCCGGCTTTAGTTAGCTTAGCATTTTCGTTCTTCGTTTTTCGGGCGAATGGGCGAAAATGCAATTTTCGGACGAAAATGCATTCGTCCGAAAACGAATGCACATGTCTAGTATATATTCACATGTAAATTGCTTTTTAAATAAAAAATTATGATATAAAAAAATCTTGTTTTTATTTCCTTTTATGTGACAATGCTGCCTCTCTCTTTCCCTTGCCCCCAGATTTGTCGCTCTCCCCCCCTTAGTGTTGTCTCTCTCTCACCCTCCCTTTGGCTCCCCCCTCGCTCCCCTTGTGTCTGTCTCTTCCCCCCTTCCCTCCCCTTGTTTCTCTCTGCCCCCCCCCCTTGTTATTCTGTCCCCCCCTCACCTGTTTCTTGCTCCCTGGTGGCAAGTGGGGGCAGCCGGGGGATGTATGCACTATACATAATAGACGGAAGTGTCGGGCAGCATGGAGGTTGTCTGCACGATTCGTGCAGACATCCCCCAGCTGCCCGATTCTCCCTGGTGGCTAGCGAGGGAGCGGAGGATGTCTGCGCGATGAGCGAGACCTCTCCTGCTGCCGCCCGGCATGACCGCCGGGACTTCTATGATGAAGCTGGGTACTTCCGGCTTCCTCATAAAAGTCCTGGCTGTCGTTCCGGGCGGCAGCAGGGGAGGTCTCGCTCATCGCGCAGACATCCACCGCTGCCTCGCTAGCCACCAGGGAGAATCGGGCAGCTGGGGGATGTCTGCACGAATCGTGCAGACAACCTCCATGCTGCCCGACACTTCCGTCTATTATGTATAGTGCATACATCCCCCGGCTGCCCCCACTAGCCACCAGGGAGCAAGAAACAGGTGAGGGGGGGACAGAATAACAAGGGGGGGGGCAGAGAGAAACAAGGGGAGGGAAGGGGGGAAGAGACAGACACAAGGGGAGCGAGGGGGGAGCCAAAGGGAGGGTGAGAGAGAGACAACACTAAGGGGGGGAGAGCGACAAATCTGGGGGCAAGGGAAAGAGAGAGGCAGCTTTGTCACATAAAAGGAAATAAAAACAAGATTTTATTTATATCATAATTTTTTATTAAAAAAGCAATTTACATGTGAATATATACTAGACATGTGCATTCGTTTTCGGACGAATGCATTTTCGTCCGAAAATTGCATTTTCGTCCATTCGCCCGAAAAACGAAGAACGAAAATGCTAAGCTAACTAAATCGAATGAACGAATAGTTAATAAAGGAAAATCATTCGTTCATTCGTCCATTCGTAGTACTATTGCATTCTATAAGCCGAAATAGAGTCGGTTTATAGAATACAATAGCATTTAACTATACGGAGACAGAGTCTCCATTCATAAATTTATGAATGGAGACAAACGTATAGTTAAAAGCCGACAGCCTATAAACCGAACGTTCGGTTTATAGGCTGTGGGCATTTAACTATACGGAGACAGAGTCTCCATTCATAAAATTATAAATGGAGACTTTGTCTCCGTATAGTTAAAAGCCGGTGTTCTGACAAATTTCTGGAGCAAATTCTCCTGCGCAATCGCAGGAGAATTTGCTCACTGCGCATGCGCATAAAGTTACAGCTGATAACTCAGCTGTAACTTTGTGACCACCGTGCATGAGACAGCTGCGCAACCCACCTCCCGCCCCCTCACACCCGCCGCACACCCCTTCTTACCAGATCATCGACCACAGCGATACACAGCGCATGCGCACGCCTATCCAGCCGTTTGGGAATGCGCGCGTCCGTTGTTGTGTTCTTAAGGTGGTAAGTAACACGGGGCGTCGGGACATAAGGGGGCAAGCATCCTGGTGAGGGCTGCCTCATCTTGATGGGATTTGTGATCCTCCCGCTGTATTATTGATGCAGCAGGAGGATCACAAATCCCATCAAGATGAGGCAGCCCTCACCAGGATGCTTGCCCCCTTATGTCCCGACGCCCCATGTTACTTACCACCTTAAGAACACAACAACGGACGCGCACATTCCCAAACGGCTGGATAGGCGTGCGCATGCGCTGTGTATCGCTGTGGTCGATGATCTGGTAAGAAGGGGTGTGCAGGGGGTGTGAGGGGGCGGGAGGTGGGTTGCGCAGCTGGCGCATGCGCGGTGGTCACAAAGTTACAGCTGAGTTATCAGCTGTAACTTTATGCGCATGCGCAGTGAGCAAATTCTCCTGCGATTGCGCAGGAGAATTTGCTCCAGAAATTTGTCAGAACACCGGCATTTAACTATACGGAGACAGAGTCTCCATTCATAAAATTATAAATGGAGACTTTGTCTCCGTATAGTTAAAAGCCGGCATTTAACTATACGGAGACAGAGTCTCCATTCATAAAATTATGAATGGAGACTTTGTCTCCGTGTAGTAAAATGCCCACAGCCTATAAACCGAACGTTCGGTTTATAGGCTGTCGGCTTATGGAATACATGTATTCCTATTGCTATTCTATAAACCGAACGTTCGGTTTATAGAATAGCCATAGGATTACATGTATTATATAAGCCGAAAGTCTATAAACGGATCGTTCGGTTTATAGGCTTTCGGCATTTTACTACACGGAGACAAAGTCTCCATTCATAATTTTATGAATGGAGACTCTGTCTCTGTATAGTTAAATGCCGACAGCCTATAAACCGAACGACTTTCGGTTTATAGACTTTCGGCTTATATAATACATGTAATCCTATGGCTATTCTATAAACCGAAAGTCGTTCGGTTTATAGAATAGCAATAGGAATACATGTATTCCATAAGCCGACAGCCTATAAACCGAACGTTCGGTTTATAGGCTGTCGGCATTTTACTACACGGAGACAGAGTCTCCATTCATAAAATTATGAATGGAGACTTTGTCTCCGTGTAGTAAAATGCCCACAGCCTATAAACCGAAAGTCGTTCGGTTTATAGGCTGTCGGCATTTTACTACACGGAGACAAAGTCTCCATTCATAATTTTATGAATGGAGACTCTGTCTCTGTATAGTTAAATGCCGACAGCCTATAAACCGAACGACTTTCGGTTTATAGACTTTCGGCTTATGTAATACATGTAAACCTATGGCTATTCTATAAACCGAAAGTCGTTCGGTTTATAGAATAGCAATAGGATTACATGTATTCCATAAGCCGAAAGTCTATAAACCGAAAGTCGTTCGGTTTATAGACTTTCGGCTTATAGAATACAAGTAATACTATTGCCTTTCTATGAACCGAACGAGAGCCCCATTCATAAGAATTTCTTATGAATGGGGCTCTCGTTCGGTTTATAGAAAGCCAATAGTATTACATTGTATTCTATAAAACGAACGAAAAAAATTAACGAAACGAAAATAATGAACGAATTTCGTCTGAAACGAATGCACTAATGAACGAAATTCGTTTTAGACGAAATAAATAACATTTTCGTCCGAATGGACGAAAACGAAACGAAAATTTTAGTTTTGCACATGTCTAGTACATTTGCGTCTTGCGGTGCACTTCATATCTAAGAGTCAAATAGAACAGTCCAAGACTGTGCTTACAGCGCACTGTAAAAATTCTGGCTACCTCCTCCTCCAGCGCTGCTTCCACCTACACCGCCATGTTCACCGCCTCCTCAACCTATGGGTCACTTAGTATAAACTGAAAGAGAATACCCTGCACTCCAACCCTCTCTCAAACGGATAATTTTGTTGATCCTCCTGGCAGCCATGCTTTAGATTTAGATTTATGTTCTTCCAAAGCTAAAATCAAAGATTCCATCTGGTGCTATTTTATGGCTCAGCTGTATTTTTAATTTGTATGTATTTTATGTTATTTGAAGTTATTTCCCTATCCATATTTGTTTGCAGGGAACTTCTCCTACTCTTACCCCCATTTTACTTCCTTTTGCAGCCCTCTAGCCCTTTCCAGAAAATTTTTAGAGGCATTTTAGTGCCCAAAAGTTCGGGTCCCCATTGACTTCAATGGGGTTCGGGTTGGGGGTCAAGTTCAAGCCCGAACCCGGAGTTTTTTCCGACGTTCGGCCGAACCCGAACATCCAGGTGTCCGCTCAACTCTACTATTATATTATCGGAACTCGTTTTTTTTTTTTTAATGGTTCAGTAAGAAAATGTATGAAGCATAGTTTTCTAAAGCATCCTGTGGACATCCATCTGCTAACAACTAAAAGTTTAATATTCCCAGCAATCAATTCAGAATAGTCCAGGAACAGCTTATGGGTCATCTTTGCAAGCCTAAACCCAACGTATTGTTCTGTTTGGGCTTTTAGGTCTGCTGTGTCAATGCTTTTTTTTACCTTTCACCTTTCATGGACTCCTACTTCTAGGTTACTCAAAAATGTTCAAAATTGGGTACAGCTTGAATGTATAATATGTAGGACCAGGGCCGGCCTTAGGGGTGTGCGACCTGTGCGAGCGCACAGGGCGCAATACCCCAGGGGGCGCCCTCCCGTTAAAAAAAAAAAAAAAAGCCGGTAGAGGCACTGGATTGGGGAGATCAAAATATCCCCCCCTCATCAGCCCTCTGCTCGGCAGGCTCTGCTAGATCCGGAGAGGGGGCGGAGCTAACAGGCTGAGAGGTGTAGCTCCGCCCCCTCCCTGTGAAGCAGAGAAGCGTCTGCTTCACAGGGAGCCACTGGCACCATGAGAAAGTGCTGCTCGGCTCCCCACGCCTGCATTAAGCATGGGGAGCTGAGCAGCACCTTCTCTTGCTGCCCATGGCTCCCCGTAATGCAGACTGTGCTCTGCTTCACAGGGTGGGGGCGGAGCTACACCTCTCAGCCGGTTATCTCCGCCCCCTCCCTGGATCCAACATTGCAGGCAAAGGTAGGGGAGGGGGAGAGAGAGAGACAGAACAGTGGTTAGGGGGGAGACAGACAGACAGAACAGGGGCGGGGGGGGAGAGACTGAACAGGGCTAGACAGAGATAACAGGGAGAGGGGGGAGAGAGAGACAGAACAGTGGATGGGGGAGAGACAGAACAGGGGAGGGGGGAGAGAGAGACAGACAGAACAGGGGGCAGGGGGGAGAGACAGAACTGGGGGAGAGAGAGCCAGAACAGTGGATGGGGGAGAGACAGAACAGGGGAGGGGTGAGAGAGAGAGACAGACAGAACAGGGGCTGGGGGAGAGTGAAAACAGAGGGAGGGGGGGGGGAGAGAGAGAGACACAACAGGGGGAGGGTGGGACACAACAGGGGGAGGGTGGGACACAACAGGGGGGGGGAGACAGAACAGAGGGGGGGGGAGACAGAACAGGGGACGAGGGGGAGAGAGAGACAGAAATGGCAAGGAAGAGGAAAGGGACAAACATGGGAAGGGAGAGAGACACATACATAGGGGGGTGTAAGAGACGGGGGGGGGGGGCGCCACGGGGGAAGCCCGCACAGGGCGCCAAAACACTTAAGGCCAGCCCTGTGTAGGACTAAGCTTACAGCCCTAAATGTTAGAGTATGAATGAGACAGGGTTCTAAGTAGAGAGAGAGAGAGAGAGAGAGAGAGAGTGTGTGTGAGAGCCAGAATAAATATGAACTGAAGCAGTGGCAAATGTAGGTAGTATTGAGAACATCTCCATCTAATGTGTGGGTAAAAGATTGTTGTTCTTTTTTTATTGTGTCTGTGGCACGTTTGGCCTTTTCTGTTTTAACTTTACAAATGTTGGCAGGGCAGCAAATTGCAAGGAACCAGTGTTCCCCCCAAGGAATCAGTGGTCCGGTAAATGAAGGAGATCTGTCCCAAGTATCACAGTCCAGCAGACTGTTATAGTATTACTATTAATAATAATCAGCCCAGTATGAAAGTCCACAGGTTCCATATAAACGTGTGCTGATAATGAATGTCAGCTGTCTCAAAAATAGGTCCATGCAGCATGTGCGGAACGCTGGTTGCCAATAGCCACCAAGCCATAGGAACAAAATCCAGAAGTAGCACAAATTATAGCTCAAAGTTCAGTGCTGTAAACTTATATAGAGATGAATACACACAATGCATACACATGCCCCACACGAATGGTCAATGCGATGCCAGTAAGAATTGCCGGTCTGGTTAGCTAGGCAACGGATATCCTCGAGCTACGCCCATGAGCATTTCACCAGTAAGCTTCTTCCGGTGCGGTATTGAGCCAGCCAGAAATAGCATTTAAAAGCCGCCGATTATGCTCTGACCATGTCATACAAGGTTAAGAGGAGCCAAACAATAGTGAGCCTCAAATGTTTGAAAGATTAACAATTATATGTGCATTCCCCCTACCCACGTTGCCCACCCATGAGATGCCCCATAACCCACATTGCACACCAAGGACATGCCTCCATCACCCCCATTACATGCCCCTATCACCCCCATCATCCCCATTGCATGCTCTCATCACACCCCCCATCACCCCCATTACATGGCCCCATTACGTCCCGCAATTTCATGCCTCCATCACTCCATTACGTCACCACCATCACCCCCATTAGATACCCCCATCACCCCCATTGCATGTCCCCATTACATGCCACCATCACCTTAATACATGCCTCCATCACCACATTACATTCCCCCCTCACACCAGGAGTTACCCTGGTCCTTGGTGGTTAGTGGCATTAGTGTCCTCCATGCTGCCTGTGTGGCTCCCCGTGCGGTGAGTGCAGATAGGTCACGTGTCCCGACGCATGTCTGATGTAACCTGTCAGCACTTCACCCCCATATAGCATGGCAAGTTTTTTGTTGTTTTTTTTAAAAAAGGGAGCCTTTTTTTTAATTTTATTGTATTTAAATTTGGTCCCGGCCCCTAAATACAGTGCTGGCTACTACATGTAGTAGAAGCAGACCAATTTTGTGTGTGGAAACAATGGGTTGCATCTATGAGGAAAGTGGGCAGAGAAGACTGACAAATGAACTGTCCTGCTGTATCCTGTGTTTTAGACTAGGACACCTGCCTAGTCGCCCAATGGTCTGTTCACTAAACTGTAAGTTGTGGTGAACTAACAATGGATTAGCAATCAAAAATGCCTCAACATACCTATATTATGAACTCCAAAAGTAATGCCTGATTTTTTGCAATTCCTTTGTCAGTTTATAACGGGAAGTAATCTATTTTTATAATGGTCCAGTTGTTTAAAACCAGGTTTTAAGTCCATATTGAGCTGTTAATGTTTAAGAGGACTTAAACAAATTATCTCGCTTTTCCTTGGATAGAATCTTGTGGAAACGGATGTTTTATGAAACAACTGAAACTATATATTTGGTGGGCGAACAAGAAGCTAAACTATACTTGGCAAATTTAAATGGAACATCTGTGTATTTGCAGCTAGCCAAATATTTAATAATTTCCAAACAAAATATAAATGTAAGAGGTCAACATAAAAATATCCAGTAGACTCACTTTATACTGCTGTCTCCCAGTTGATTCTCTAGAGTGATAGTTCCAGGACAAAGTCCTCGCTGCCAAGTCTTAGGATTTGCAATATTGACTATACTAATCCCCCCGCACTCCCCCATTTTCACTTGGATGCCATTTGCATAACATGTTTGCATCCTATGTAAAACTCACTAATGCACTGTCTAATATACTGTCTAATATACACAAGCACACTCTCACACAAAGTCACTAATTCACACTTACACTTATACACACAAACACGCTTTCACACATAACAGTCTATAATACACCTGATCCCTAAATAGGCTTGGGCATTCCTTTTCAGACTAATTTGGTTCCGGATGAAATTTGGCACTTTCATCTGAACTCCTTAACCATGACCTAACCTTGCTTGACTTATTTTTGAAATTAATTTCAGTGCAGTTCCATTCATCCAAATGGAATTCCCAAAATGAAAAAAATGTCTGAATTTCTTCCGAAAACAAATGCGTCAATGGATGAAATTCGGTTCGGACGAAACTAAACATTCGGTAGCTTTAGCTTTACAGGGTTTCTCATGGGATTGTTTGGGGTCAGAGGTTTGTGTTGCTATCCGTTCCACATTGTTTATTAACCCCTTCGCGACCTTGACGAGTTAACTCATCATAAGAGACGCAGCATTAGCGACCTTATGACGAGTTAACTCGTCATGCAGTCTAGCCAGCGGTGTGCTCCGTGTGCACCGCCAGCTAGTCTGCAACGGGTCCAGGGCTAAGCCTCGCACCCGAGGCAAAGCTCCTGGACCCGATCGGTGGATTTCCGGGCTTGTGATCGCGGTGATTGATCACCGCCATAACATGCAAATTAGATGCAAAGTCAGTGTGTTCACACACTGACTTTGCCTCTAATTCACTCTCTGTGCTTCACATTCTTATAGTGAAGCACAGAGAGTGACCTGTAAGTATAAATACATAAATAACATAGACAGAGGTAAAAAAAAAAAAATTAACCCTTTCATTGCTGATCACAGTTTTTTAACTGTGATCAGTTTCTTTCCACTTTATGGCCCTCGTTTAGTTTTTTTTTTAACAATTTTCTTTTTATTTTTACAATTTATAAAGGTTTTTTTTAATAAATAAAGGTAATTTTAATATATTCATTTAATAAAATGTAACCCCTGCATGCCTGTTGCATGATTTTTACAGATCTGACATCGCACTCTTCAGAGTTTTTTTCTGTCTTTTTTGTTTAGGGGGGTTTGGGAACCAATATTTTTCTTTTTTATTAGTTAGTTAATTAGGGGGGATAAGTGGGTTAGTGTTGCACTAGTTGTGTAGCTTATTATTGGGAAAATAATGGGGAAAAACTTTTTTTCCCTCAAATATTTCCTCTTTTATATGTATTTTTTAATACTAAAATGTAAATCATTTTTATGTATAGGTTATCAAAAGAAAGCTCAAACTGTCCTTTAAAAAACAACATATAACTTGTATGGGTACGTTAAATGAGAGAGAGGAAAATTTATGTTTCAAAAACCGCGTATTAATAATTTAAAAACGCTCTGGTCCTTGGCCAAGGAAAATCCCTGGTCCTTAAAGGGTTAATTCATCTTAATCTTCATTTCAGTTTAAAGGCATCATTAAAATCATTATCAAATAGCTATACTGAAAATAACCTACTGAAATTTCTACTCCAACAACTAGTGTTTCACTTACAAAAAATGAATATGATAGAATAATTTAGGGAGATTGTGTTTTTTTTTTATTATTATGACTTGCATGATGGATTAGTATATATGTTACAAATTCTGTGTGCCCTATAGTCTGTAAACTAACTGCATGTTTTTTTCCCCCAGGAGACCCTCCACAAGCTTCTGCTTGGTTGGGACAGTGTGGCATTTATTTCTTAATATTGATTATAGAGAAGAGCATAATAAGCTTTGTTTTGCTGATTCCTGGTTGGACAAAGGTAAATAATGTTATTATATTTTGAAGTACTTTAAGTGAGCATGTTATGTAAGAGAATATGACTTTGAATATATATATATATATATATATATATATATATATATATATATATATATATAATTTATATTCAGCCTACGCTGGCTTTCCACCAGTCACAATATTATGGCTGATCAGTAGACATGTGCAAAACTAAAATTTTCATTTCGTTTTCGTCCATTCGGACAAAAATGTTATTTATTTCGTCTAAAACGAATTTCGTTCATTACTGCATTCGTTTCAGACGAAATTCGATCATTATTTTCGTTTCGTTAATTTTTATTTGTTCGTTTTATAGAATACATGTAATACTATTGGCTTTCTATAAACCGAACGAGAGCCCCATTCATAAGAAATTCTTATGAATGGGGCTCTCGTTCGGTTCATAGAAAGGCAATAGTACTACATGTTTTCTATAAGCCGAAAGTCTATAAACCGAGCGTTCGGTTTATAGACTTTCGGCTTATGGAATACATGTAATCCTATTGCTATTCTATAAACCAAACGTTCGGTTTATAGAATAGCGATAGGATTACATGTATTACATAAGCCGACAGCCTATAAACCGAACTTCGGTTTATAGGCTGTGGGCATTTAACTATACGGAGACAGAGTCTCCATTCGTTTGTCTCTGTGTAGTGAAATGCTATTGTATTCTATAAACCGACTCTATTTCGGCTTATAGAATGCAATAGTACTACGAATGGACGAATGAACAAATGATTTTCGTTTATTAACCATTCGTTCATTTGGCTTTCGTTAGCTTAGCATTTTCGTTCTTCGTTTTTCGGACGAATGGACGAAAATGCTATTTTAGGACGAAAATGCATTAGTCCGAAAACGAATGCACATGTCTACTGATCAGTGTGTATGTATGTATGTATGTATGTATATATGTATATTATACACACACACTGATCAGCCATAATATTGTGACTGGTAGCAAGCCAGCGTAGGCAGTGTGATGCTTTGGGCAATATTCTGATGGGAAACCTGCCATTCATGTAGATATTACTTTGGCACGTACCATCTACCTAAGCATTGTTGCAGACCATGTACACCCTTTAATGGAAATTGTATTCCCTAATGTGCCCTGCCACAAAGCAAAAATGGTTCAGAAATGGTTTGAGGAACACAGAAATTAGTTCAAGGTGTTTATTGGCCTCCAAATTCCCCAGATCTCAATCGAGTTGAGCATTTGTTGGATGTGCTGAACAAAAAAGTCCAATCCATGGATGGATATACACACATAAAAATATGTGTGTGGGGCGGAGAGAATGGATGCATACCAGCAGAGCTCCTCAACATACATTTGTAAACAAAGTATAAATGATGGCCACACAGGCCAAATCACCAAAATTAAGAGGGGAAACTGACGAGATAGTGATGGGGTGGAAGGCACAGGAGGACCCCCAAACTGTCCGGATAACGGATCTTAGCTTTTAATCCTACTAGGCCCACAGCGACCATGTCGACGGTGACTCATATTGGAGTTCAGACTGACTCTGAGGAATCTTCAGGAGAACTTGACAATTCTCGGCAACTCATAGCTACCAAAGTGGTCACTGGGTCTATGTCACAGCAGCGCCATTGCGCTGCAGGACAAAGCCCACCCACCACCCCACTCACCCGTCCAGGGATCTCCAGAGCCCTAGTCTCCAGCCTGCAGGGATCCCCGGCGGGTCAAGCGGCAGCTGCCGTTTGACGCGTGCTTCTTCTGCTCGTCACTGCCGGATAGAAGGAGCGTGGTCAGTTTCGGCTTTTGCGCATGCGCGATAGCCAATTGGCTTCCTGCCCTTACTGTCCCTTAAAGGGACACTAATAAAACTTTGGTTTTCCCTCCCAAAAGCTCCCATTGGCCAGCCAATCTCTCCTACACTATTTAAACCCTCATTTGTGAACTAGTCCTTGCCTGTGATAGTGCCTTTACTAGCGTTTTGTTGTTCTTAATTACTGATATTCTGTTGCCGACTCCTGCTAGCCCTGACCTTGACTGTTTTTGTCACCTGTCCTGACCTGTTTGCCCGTATTGACTCAGTTTGTATGCTGCCAGCTCCGATATTTCGCCTGTCTGACTATTCTTCTGCCTGCACCCACGATACCTTTGCCTCGGTCCATTCTCCATATCCAGCTTCCTGTTCTGTTGGGTTTAGCTTTGGTATTCTGGTAATAGTTCAGATTGCAAAAGTCCTAGGGGAACGAAACCTGCGGCTCAACCATAGGGTGGAATTCCTTCAGGCAGAATAATTCTGTTCTATTGTCGGGGTCCGTTGCAAAGACCTACTCTGCAAAGCGGTTCCTGTCTCGTACCTGAACGTGACAGACTAGCCACGGAGATTCCCCGGCGACAAAATCTAATCTGAGACACTTATACAGAGGCATCCAGGGCCTGTTGCAAATGGATACAGTTATAATTCGACGGGACATCGCATCCCTGCAATCTGAAATGACTTCACTGAAACTTGAGGTGGACAGTCTGAAGCAGGAACGCACCGCAAAAAATTTCCTTATGGATCATCTTGTGAAACAGGTGCACCACTTACATCAACAACTGTCAGTACTGGACAACAGGCAATAACAGACCAGTATCGGAGTAAGAGGCATCCCTGAAATGATTGGAACAGCTGGCCTCTGGAGTTACATTATGAAGTGCTTATGCCACCTAAACCAGAAATTACAAACAGCTGAAGGCATGATCCTAGACGTATTCAGATGAAGAAAAGCTTCCAGAGCACCCTCAGATACATCACACGATGTTTTGCTGAAATGAAGATCCACGGTTGATAAAACAGCTATTTTAGCTATATCAAGGAAAACAGAACACATTACTTATGAAAATTCCCCATTATTTTTTTTTTTGACAATCTGCAACCTCTGACAGCACATCTGCGAAAACTGAAAGCCAGATAGCGCTGGGGCATGACATGTTCTCTGATAGTGTCCAACAAAGAGAAGCAACTCCAGATTGAATTCATTTATGGGGCTCTGACACTTCTGATGGCATTGGACTTGCCACAAATACCGAACTTATACTCACAGATCACACTGAAACCCAACCCGGTACCTCCAATGGCCATCACTGAATACCCCGGAGACCTTGGTTATGATGTAACTGACCCTTGAATATCTGGAACTTTATAGACTCTCAATGTTATGTTATTCCATTTTATTTTTTTTGCTCTACACTAACCATCAGACTTGATATGTTTATTTATTCTTGTGTTTAAAGAGTTATTATAGGTATACCACCTCCTTATACCCCTCGAGGGGATGGAGGTATTTATTCTGGCCGCAGAAGCCCACACTTTTTGAGCAACTCAACCTCGGGTTGCCAGCATTCCCTCTCTTGGGACGCTCTTTCTACCCCCCTACCTTCTAAAGCCACTTCTTTTCTAATTCTGTCCTTTCTTTCCCCTTTTCAGCCTATTATATGTACTCTTTACTCTATCACCTATAGTCTGTCTTTATGTTATCTCTAATATCTAATACATTGCTTGAAGTATGTATGTACATAAGGTACATTTGATGTGTAGAAGAAGTATGAGGACTCATACATCAAGCCTAGTAATATTGTGAAGTTATCTTAAGGTTGTATTTTGTAAATAATTCAAAGTTTGTTTTTCATACTGTTTTGTGGTACTTACTGATATGAAGAACTGACATTTTCTTGAGCTGACAGAAGGGCATACAAATTATATGTTAGTCAGTACATGTCTTACCATTTCCTCCTATTGTCCCCATTATTTTTCTTATTTGGCTTATAGACCCAAACCCTAAGTAATATTGTTTCAATAGACAGAGCCTATTCCATTACCTATATTATTATATGCTAGGTAGATGGAGATTTTACAGTTCTAAAAACCCAAAATGAGTCTGGGAAAATAGTTTCTTGTCATATGTTATACGATATTGTGTTTTTTGCTAAACTTGAAACTTCTGAGTATTGATATATAAGATTTTAATAAAAAACTGAAAGTATAAAATAAATGTGGTGTGTGTGTGTGTCTGTGTGTGTATTTATATATATATATATATATATATATATATATATATATATATATATATATATATATATACACACACACACACACCTGCACAAGGCTTGTGTAATCATTTGTCAGGAGCCTTTAATTGAGTCCTGGATCCATGTGCACAGACTTTTATGCAATGTAGAGCTGAGGCAGAAAAAAGCAAATAACGTTTGCAAAGTCATCTTATCACTTCCCAACCAGTTTTGACATCCACAACACCATTGTCAAGGTAAGTAAAACCTGTATTTAAATGTCTGAACTACATCACTGGAACTATAATAAAGTTAACTTAAATCACAATGTCACCGACCAATGTAGCTCCCTACTGAGACCTGCAGTATGGAGGGCGTTCACTTCCAATATCCAAGCAACATACAGCACATATTAAGGTCTGTGCCAGTGTCAGTTTGCAAAGGCACTAGGCAGGGGTGCTTGCTATAACCACCCCTGTTGTAACACTAGAACATTTTCTCTCCTACACAGACATTTCACCATTAAGTGGCTGCTTATGCCAACATCATGTTTGTTATGGTCATTAAGCCACATTTCACTCTCTGGCATTCTGTCAGAATTCCAGATTTTAGGGGCCTTGTCCAATCTAAAAATAAATTACACAAAATCTTGCAGATAACCGTAATGTCACCTTGCTCCTCTATTAGAAACACTTCACATCATGATCCCTCCAAAATTCTTTGCACAAGTTAAAACCATGGTCTTTCATGTCATCTGCCATAACATTAATCTACCTCATGATTTTATGTCTGTATTTGCCTAACCCCTCATTTGCTAATTTCTAATCTTCTGTGACTACCCCCATTAACAGTGATTGGTTAAATAAATATGTTAATGGTTTTGGTAGTACACCACTGAGCTCTTTTAATAATATTTGGGTGTATTCCATCAGGCCTCATAGACTCTACTTTAGACAGGTGAAGTATAACCTCTTCCTCTGCAAACCCACATGTACCAAATTACTCATTTGGCTCTTTCCTAACTGAGATAACTTTCCTTCATTTTAATCTGGAAAAACTAAACCAAAATATTAATTGAAGCGGTCAGCTAGACTTTTATCCTCTTTCACATATCTTCCTTCTTTTGTTTTTAATCTAATTCTTGTTTTACTTTCCTTTTTTTCATTTATTTATCTGAAATCTTTGTATCACTCTTTTTTTTTTTTTTTTTTTACTGACTGGACTACTTTCTCTTTATATGGGGACTTTCAAAGATTTAATAACTTGCTTTGCCTCTTTCTGCCTGATCCTCTAGATCTGCTTATCTTCCTCACGCTGAGTTTTTTTTTTGCTTTGATCACCAAGAATGTTCTTATATTAAAACGCTGACTGGTAATCACTAAAGCCCAAACTTTCACCAACAGTAATATCTGATATTGAATCTCCATTTGATATAATTTAATCTAGCATGGCCTCCTTCTGAGTTGGCTCCTTAACCACTTGTTTTAGAGATCCCAGTAAGGAGTTTAGAATATCCATACTCCTGACTTAGCCAGGTATTTTTGTTGTTCACATTTAAAAGGTTAAAGTCCCCCATGATGATAACGTCCCCCTTTTTATTGTAATTTTAGCTATTTCATCAACCAGTAGATTATCTAACTCATCTACTTCCAAGAGGTCTATAAATCACATCTCACTGTACGATTATCAAATTCTAATGTATCTCAAACAGACTGTTTGCCTCACTAGCTAATATCGGGCTACATTTTATGCTATCTTCACATACAGGACCATCCCTCCTCCTCTCTTGCCTTTTCTGGTACAAGTACACTGGTATTGCTATGTACCAGTCATTTTTCTCATGATACCATGTCTTCGTGATGGCCACTAAATCTACATCAGTTGCCAATATTGCCACAAGGCATGGATTATATTCCCTAAACTGTGAGCATTTGTAGACTTGTCTACTTTAGATTTCTAACCTTGCTGTGTGTTAACCCAAATGTTACAAGCACCCCCTGTCCATGTTTGGGGGCAATTGGACTGTTTTATCACTCTATTGCAGCCCCTTTTAGTTTAAGCAATGAGAACCATCTTTTTTTTGTACAGTTCATTTCTATTCATCTGTAGACACTTGCCACCTCACCTTTACACAGAGAGCGAGGGGATGTGATGGATGGGGATAATCTAGTGCAGTTTTGATATTTTATTGTGTAGATAACCTAACAATGTATTTTTGTTTGTTTTTTTGAAAACCATTTTATTGGAAAAGTCACAGAGGCCAGAAACCCTTTCTCAAGGTCCTGTGCTACAACAGCCCCACTCTTGCACACTTACCACTCTCACCTTTATATTTGCAGGGTCGTTTTCATCCCTTTCCAGACACACACTCCCAAGTAAAAAGACAAAATTCTAGTATACGCTCCCTTTGTATTGTTAGACTGCATCGATCTAGCTAAGTGGTAAAATGTATTTTAAGATTTTTTTTTCTGATCTGCTGAACGCTGAATATAACAACAAATGGTATCTATGCACTTGAGAACAGTAAAAATGTAAACATATATGAATTCCTTCAGCGGAGTGAACTGTCTGGATTTGTAAACTAGCATAATAATGATGGTATCCTTTCCTTTTGGTGGTCCAAACCTAGGCTCCCATTGGGGGTTATGTATAAAGGTCAATTGTGGGGGCAAAGTTCTAAAAGTGGTCCAATCACCATGGAAACCAGTGGAATGTTCCTGCTCATTAGATCACTCTTAGAATGTTGCACCTTTTAATACATAACACCCATTATAATCTCTCCCGGCTGTCCATATTTTGAGACACACTTTTTGTACACATGCACAGGCAAGAACAATTTATCTTTACCGAGTCATGCAAGAGAAGCAATGAGGTGTGCGGAAAATGTATTTGTTTGTAAAGCTGCGCTTTTCTGAAAGCAAGATAAATGAGCCGAGCCGAGGCAAAAGAGCGAGAAAATAAAAACAAACATTTCAGAAATATAAACAGCCATTGTCCACAATGACCAAAAATTTCCCAAGTGGTCGATCCTTAAGTCAAAACGCATTTCTCGTCATGCAATTGCTTTCAATTCTGCATACTCAATGCACACATCATGTTTCTTCAGTGACAATATAAGCAATGTTTAGGTGACTAGGTCCCTTCAAGGTCGCAAACACCAGTGTTACAAGTCAGGACCATATTCCAATGCCATTGATTATTGTTTTTATTGTATTAATCTATTTATCTATTTATTGTATTAATTTCAGTTTTCCTTCCTGTTTAAATGGATGTATATAGTACATAAGTTTAATGTTAGGTAATGGTGTGTGGATCTATATGCATTCATGCCTAATCTGATTTATGGCGAGTCTGGGTATACAGAGATTCCTGCTGTATAATATAGCTTTTAATATAGTTTGCGGCAACCATAAAAAATCTGACAAATCTGACATTTAGCCTGTACATGTATTTTTGCTGTTTTGATCTCACGTCTGTGATTAGTGTACTTCCTATATAGATAATATTAAGTGATATTTAGTACACGACCCTCTTTGATTTTTATTAAGTGCAGTGGGGGGGGGGGGGGGGGGGGAGTTGGTAAGGAGCAATTTGCGAATATTTGTAAAATTCTATTCCAGTTCTGCGCCTCTTCTGTTTTATTTTTATTTAGTGTTCATTTTTACAGTTGAGCTAATATATTGCGATTATACTTGCGCATGCTAAAGACATTTGCGAATATTTTGTGAAAAATAATTCTTACTTTGCATGTGAAAACTACACCAGCTTTTAGCAAATGCCATCAAAAGAGGTAGAAAAAAATATTCGCAAATGTCTGTTTTTATTCACAATTTGGTTATATTTACTATTTGAATGTTTAAATGTTTAGTACACTGCAAAGGAGCAAAGAGCAAAAATAGTTTTGCAGATAAAATATATCTGATTTTTTTTGTACATGCCCCTCTAAGTGTCTTAATATATTTGTTAGGTACTTCCAGTTAATGGTTCACAGAAATTATTCTGGGTATGCATGTGTGTGATCCTGGCTGCTTGAAGTTAATAATCGTTCTGCATCATACTGTAAAACATGTCATTATAACATGATAGCATTTCTATAATAATTATGCACAAACCAAGCACTGGCAAACATCTAATGTCACAGGATTGTTTGTACAATATGTTCTCCTTTGGATTTTTTTTCTTCCCTGTGTAGCTTCAGGAAATTGTGTTGAACTACATTCCAGATCCTCAGCTAGAGCTTGTCCTGGTGATGCTTGTTGTGCCTTTTATAGTCAACGTAAGTCCAAAGAAAATGATGCTAACTTAATGCCCATATTTAGATTTCTGAGATTTTCTGAGTGGTACAGTAATGGGTATAATTAGAAAAAAATAAGAAATTGCAAAACTGATGGTATAAACTGGTTATAGAGAGCCAACTGGTATTATATACAATATTAAAATATTGTGAATTATTATAATTTATTGCAAAGCAAGGGAGTTAACTAATAATCAGTTGTCTATTAGAGCATGTAATGTCCTTACGTTGTGAACTCCATGGAGGTTATTTATAAAAGTAAATTCTGGTGCAAAGTTCTAAAAATGGAGCGATTGCCACGGAAACCAATGGAATGTTACGGCTTTTTAGACAACTTTTTGAACTTTTCCTCAGATTTGACATTTAACCCCTTCACAACAATGGACGTGTCAGTCTAAATTTAGTGATAGGGTTAAATGTTGGGTTTGGGTTGGGGTCAAAAGGTCAATATAGGAAAAAAAACCAAAAACACTATTTTTGGTTTTTGCCCCATAACTCGCAAAAAAATACCGAAAAATATGGAAACATGCATATTTCTGAACTCGGGATAACATTTAGAAACTATTAAGACGGAGTCTTTTTTAATGATTATATTTGTGTAAATTATATTTTAGGTCAAAGGTAGAAAAAGTGTTTGTTTTAAAAAAAAAAAAAAAGATTTTTATCATATTTTATGATTTTTTTTTGTAGTAAATTATAAGATATGATGAACATAATGGTATTTAATGAAAGCCCTTCTTATGACGATAAAAACAATATATAATTTGTGTGGGTACAGTATGTGAGAAATAAGAAAATTGAAGCTAAACACAAACACCCCAGAAATTTCAAAACAGCCATTGTCACCAAGGTAAAGTCAAGGTGAAAATGTCTTGTCACTAAGGGGTTAAATAACATACGTATGCCACTAGACCATTCCATCTGTCTTAAAATCTTAAATGAAGGGTCTCTTATTACATTTTTTACTACTTTTTTCTAAACATATTTTAATTGCCATATTTAATACTTCACCAAAGAAATGCTAATCATTTTACAAAATGAATAATAGGTATGTGATTTCTTCACAGGCATTAATGTTTTGGGTTGTGGACAGTTTAATAATGAGAAAACACAAGAGAGTCAAAGTAAATGATGACCCAGAAAAAGAATTTGTCACAAAGAGATATTCACATGCAAGGAATGAAGAATCACAGGTAAGATATCAAAATGTTCTATTAATCTCATTTAAAGTGCACCTTTCATGCAAAAATATGGTGCCACTGTAAAGAAAACACAATTTTCTGTAAACATTGTGATAACAAAATTCAAAGGTGACTATTGCAGCTTCTACCTGTGTGGTGATGACGTACATAATAATACAACAATAATAAACTACTGCTATAGCTTCACATTGGGAATCTTGTACATGCTTATTACTCCTGCAATGTTCCAGCACAATACAAATGATATTCAGGTAATGGAGGCAAAAGAATAGTAGATATAGATGGTGGGTTACTGGAACAAACCATACATGGATAAAACAAGAAAACCTGTAATTGATGGAATACTACTACAACAGCAGACCAAATGAGAGGGAGTATATATAACATTTGAGGGAACTATGGATGTACAGAAGACCTACAACCACACAAACTGAGAACTGCTAGTTACCTAATGCTTCAACATTGTAAAGACGATGCTCCTCTCACAACTTGAGATGGACCAGATACTCATTAGACCCCTGATGCAAGAAGACCAAGAAGAACAACTGGATGTGCAGCAGCCATCTCAAAGTGGAAGCTCGTTGCCACCCCTGTCATTACACGGCACAGCAGCTGACATGAGGAATAAAATCATGGATAAACTAGCTACAGTCACAATCAAGAAGAAAAACACATGCCCCTCTTGGAAAATGAGGTTGGAGGCTAAGACCATGGCAACTCGGAGATAAGTTAGTCAGCTGGTGGAAATAGAGAATGGTGTGGAGATGGATAAGACCCTACTATTGGAAGAATGCGATCTGAAATCCAAGAGACTGCTAACAAATGCTCACAACACTGGCTACCAGACTAAGGAGGTATACTAGAGAAGCAGAGACTGAAAGGTTAAATGCACTGTTCTCCAAAGAACCATCAAAGGTGTACTCCCAACTACAGTGCACAGTAACAATAGAGTCACCAGCAGCAGAAACTGAACAGTACTGGATGGACATATGGGACAAAGAAAAGACACATAAAACTAGTGCAAAGTGGCTGCAGGACCTGAGATCATACCACAGCCATCTCTCAGAACAGTAACCAGTCACCAACCAACAGTGGATCAGCCAGATTGCATATCTGAGCAGATATGAGCAAGGACAGTGTTGCTCATGAAACACCTCCACAGCACAGTGCTGATCATAAAAGACCCTCATAGCACCATCCACCTACCAGCCAATAACCATCCTACTACACGGAAAGTCCCATAAGGCATCATAGCCACCAAGCTACAGGACCATATGACCAATACATGAGCACAGCTCAGAGGAAAATTGAGAACACCAGAGGCTTGAAACACCAGTTGCCCATAGTTGGCCAAGTCTGAATACTTGAAATACCATGTGCAGTCACCCAAGGCTCAATGTCTAGAGAGACCAACCTGGATTGACCACAGGAAATCCTATGACTCAATGCTACACACATATATCTTTGAATGCCTTGAGCTAATGCAACAGGACACTTAGGACCTTCCTCGGAACTTAATGGTCCTCTGGAAAACAACATTGGATGCCAGCAGAAGATGGTCAGCACAAGCTGACACTGGGAAATCCTATCAGTGGCTGGAGAGGGTGGGTCTCAAAGACATCACTGAGACACTGATCATTGTAGCACAAGATCCATAGAACCATGAATCTACCACACCAGACAGTATCCAAGGTGCAGTCTGTGTAGAGAGGCCTTTGAGATAGACCAACAAATAGTGTAAGATACATGCAGGAATAGCATACACTGAATGGCACAATCAAGTAGCTGTCATTTTCAACAGGAACATCTGCACAGCATATGGACTAAACCCTCCCGAGTCCAGATGGGGGATTCCACAGAAGGTTGTGGAGAATAACAAGGCTAAGATCTGGTGGGACTTCAAGATCCAGATGGACACACATGTTCTGGCCAATCAATTTGACATTGTGGTAGTAGACAAGGACCAGAAGAAAGTGATGGGGATAGATTTAGTGGTGCCAAGTGACTGCAACATCGGGAAGAAGGAGTATGAAAAGCTGGAGAAGTACCAGGGACTGAAAGAGGAACTAGGAAGAATATGGAAAATGAAGTCCAAAGTGGTGCCAGTAGTAATGGGAGCACTAAGTGTTGTGACACCTAAGCTGGGAGAGTGTCTCCAATGGATTGCAGGAACGACAGGAACTGAGGTTAAGGTAGATGCATACCATCCATAGGGGGGGTGAGAAAAAGGTTTATTATATATTTTGTGTGCGTTTGTGTATGAAACTTCTACAACCCAACATCTAGTAGGCCATGTTATCCTGAATGGTTTAATTATAAACCTGTAACATAAACCTCAGTGAGTACTATGAACTTGCTAAACAACATCATTACACAGTCCATACCACTGTCTATGGGATGCTCCTGCCTCCAGTTTAGTAAAGTGTCTTTTTTCCCCCCTGAAATTATGCCAGAAAATCACTACAATCAATATGAACAGTGTCTTTGTAGCTACAAGCCACAATTTGTGTGACGTCTTGTTTCTCCCTTTGATCTGTGCTTTCTGTTGTGCTCCCGGAGGCGAAATATAAAATCCTGCTTAAAAATGTACCCCTCATCATGGTCCATATGACCTTGCAATCTCCGTAATTGCCATTTTTTTCCTTTGGATATGTTACTTGCTCCATTACTATAACAATGGTCCTCTTTAGTTTTCAGAGTTCCTGATTTTAATTCTATTTTACAGATTGTTCCCATGGTAATAAACAGAAAGTTCTCTTGTTACAGTGATACAAACACTGTACATTTCCAAGCCAAAGTGTCTGGTCGTCACTGGTATCTAGTGATCTCATCTTTAGATTCTTTAGGTTTTCAGGCAGCTGCATTTATTGTGATCAGCACTTCTAAGTCTCCCTTTGCAGTTATTACCACAACACAAAACATACTAAACAAAATAAAAAAAACAATTTATAAACTCTATTCAGTTTTTTTAAATTATATTATTACCCTATGAGTACACAATGGCATACTTTGAAATTCAGTTAATAAAGACAAGTAAAGTGTATGTTCAATGATCTCTCTTTGTTGTTTCAGGTGTTGCTTGTGTAGGAGACTAGCCGTGCAGATTGCTGATCTACGTCTTGCTGCCTGTTGCTGTGGTTCCGTCAACTGTTCAGATACAATTGTTAAACTTATGATTTTATTTATACCAAGCTTTAAACTACCTCAATTTAACAGCATACTGCGTATGATATTAAGCCTGGCCTAATAGTTTTACATTTAGATTAATCAATTATTACGTGGATGTTAATTTGCACAGTTGATGTGATCTGGTGCAAGAAACTTTAATTTTCTTAAGTTAGATCATTATTTCTGTTAAATCTCTGCATTGTTTGGGAGTGATAGAGACTCTGTCAGCTAAGATTTTAAGTATTGTGAATGTAAAGAATTAAAAGTTATCTCTACATTGTGTTAGTAGAATTGCAAGAATGTTTAGTAAACTCTACCATGGAGGTCTCTTATTTATGACATCACCATGTAGCTTAGTATGCAGACTAATAGCTTTTCATGAGAAATGTGTAGTTTGCATATCAAGCCACAAAGGTGATGTCTTTAACAGGAGAAACCATAGACCACTATAGAGGAGTAAAAAAAAAATATTTGCATTTGCTTACACTTCTGCTAACACAATGTATAGATAATTTTTTTGTGCTCTACATTCACAGTACAAGTAATGCTTTATGGTTTTTTGGAAATGCTTCTTGCAGGGCATAATTAAAAGAACCACATTCTTTGTAACATAAAGTTTAGTACATATTTGAAGACCTTTTGTTTTAAAGGGACATTAATAATCTATATCTTACAAATATCCCTAAGTAGTTTAAGCACTGACTCAATTAAGTTTATGTACCTTTTTAGGGGATATTCATAAAATGTAGACTGTTTTAACACATCAAAGAAAATGATAAATTAAAAATAAATCAAAGAAAAATGAGCAAATGTTGTTAATCACTATTTTATTGTGATAACTTAGTCACACTTTAAGCATTGCAGACACCAGGATGTTCCTTGGTGTCATGCACTTTTTGTGCCTTGAGGACCCGGTGATGGCATGGAACGTCCTGTGTTAATATGAGTGGTGGATGCAATCGATTATCGCATCCACCGCTTAGGCGGTGTTAGTATAATGCCTCGATGTTGAGGCATTAACCAACAATCAGATTTGGCCTCCTGAGGGACCGCAATCACTCCAGGCAGTGACGGAGGTCCCCAAAAAAGTATTCAATTGTTAGCAGCTATGGTTAGCATCTATAGTTTGGGTTAGTCTCTAAGGTTAGAGTTAGATTTGGGTTAGTGTTGGGGTGATTATGGTTGGGATCAGGCCCGGACTGGCCATCGGGCACAACGGGCAAATGCCCGGTGGGCCGCGGTGGCCATGGGCCGAGGCCGGCAGGGGAGGTCCCAGAATCTCCCCTGCCGGTCTATGCAGGGCCGGCACTATCCGAGCGCCGGCCCCGCTGTTTGACATGAAGGGCCGGTGAGGACATCAAAGATCTCCCTCACCGGCCCACATGCCTTCAAACGCGGCCGCCGGCGGGGAGAGAGGGAGGGAGACTGGAGAGAGGACCCGGCGGAGCTCTAACTTGCAGCTCCACCGGGTTCCTCTCGCGAGATCCGGAGCATTGCCATGGCAACGACCGGATCTCGCGAGAGTGAACTCTAGCCCACAGGCTAGAGTTCACTCTCCACGAGGACCACCAGGGAACCCCGCCTCCCAGTCTAAAGGTAAGAAGGGAGTGATGGGTGTGAGAGTGCTGTGTGTGATGGGTGTGAGAGTGCTGTGTGTGATGGGTGTGAGAATGCTGTGTGTGATGGGTGTGAGAGTGCTGTGTGTGATGGGTGTGAGAGTGCTGCGTGTGATGGGTGTGAGAGTGCTGTGTGTGATGGGTGTGAGAGTGCTGTGTGTGTGATGGGTGTGAGAGCGCTGTGTGTGAGAGTGCTGTGTGTGAGAGTGCTGGGTGTGATGGGTGTGAGAATGCTGTGTGTGATGGGTGTGAGAATGCTGTGTGTGAGAGTGCTGTGTGTGAGTGCTGTGTGTGATGGGTGTGAGAGTGCTGTGTGTGTGATGGGTGTGAGAGTGCTGTGTGTGATGGGTGTGAGAGTGATGGGTGTGAGAGTGCTGTGTGTGATGGGTGTGAGAATGCTGTGTGTGAGTGCTGTGTGTGATGGGTGTGAGAGTGCTGTGTGTGTGATGGGTGTGAGAGTGCTGTGTGTGATGGGTGTGAGAGTGCTGTGTGTGATGGGTGTGAGAATGCTGTGTGTGATGGGTGTGAGTGCTGTGTGTGATGGGTGTGAGAATGCTGCGTGTGATGGGTGTGAGAGTGCTGTGTGTGAGAGTGATGGGTGTGAGAGTGATGGGTGTGAGTGCTGTGTGTGATGGGTGTGAGAGTGCTGTATAAATATTAGAATGGATTGTGTGTGTGTGTGTGGGGGGGGGTAAATAAACAAATACAATAACAGGCATTATGTCCCCCCCGGACATAATGCCTGTTATTTTATTTGTTTATTTACCCCCCCCTACACACACACACACACACAATCCATTCTAACATTTATACAGCACTCTCACACCCATACCACACAGCACTCACACACACCACTCTCACACCCATCACACACAGCACTCTCACACCCATCACACACAGCATTCTCACACCCATCACACACAGCACTCTCACACCCATCACACACAGCATTCTCACACCCATCACACACAGCACTCTCACACCCATCACACACAGCACTCTCACACCCATCACACACAGCACTCTCACACCCATCACACACAGCACTCTTACACCCATCACACACAGCACTCTCACACCCATCACACACACACAGCACTCTCACACCCATCACACACACATAGCACTCTCACACCCATCACACACACATAGCACTCTCACACACAGCATTCTCACACACAGCACTCACACAGCACTCTCACACACATCATAGACAGCACTCTTGCACTCTCACACACAGCACTCTCACACACATCATACACAACACTCACACAACAGACATACACAATACTTCCATATATATATATATATATATATATATATATATATATATATATATATACATACACACACAGCACCCCTCACACACATACTGCACCCCTAAACACATTACATTCCAGACACACACTAGATCCCTTACCCAACTCTGGATCATCTACACACATACACACGCTAGATCCCTATATACACTCTGAAACCGTTATAAACACACACACTCACTAAATCTCCTATACACATTCTGGGTCCTTCAAACACACACTAGACTCATATATATATATGTATATATACACACACTAGATTCTTTGTAAGCAAACACATACTACACCCCTAAACACACACTACATCTATATATACACACACACACTATAGCCTGTATTCACACACTTGCTATATCCCCTATACACACATTCTCTACAGCCCCTAGCCACATATGCATCACATTACACCACAAACACAACACAACTAAAAGCCGACCTTATTACACAATACCACACCACAATCAGCTCACTCTACACACGCAATCCCACAAGCAGGCTCCAAACACATGCTCAATACTCTTTCCTGGCATTTTTGTCTCTTGGTATCCATTTATAGAGACACCAGAGACAAGTTGCAAGGAAACACAGTGCAAGCATGTTATTAAATTTGCTTGCACTGTGCAGAACAAATACAGGGCTTTTTTCTCATGCTAGAGCTCTTCAGCAGAGCTCTGCGCATGGTCTGCCCTGGAAGAGCATTGAACCAACATGCTCACTTTGAGAGGGAGCGTGTTTGTCATTGGTGATGACAAAACACACCTCCTTTGCCCCGCCCCTTCTTAGTGGGCCGCTGTGATCAAAAAATGCCCGGGCCGAATTTTTCTCCCAGTCCGGCCCTGGTTGGGATCAAAAGGTCACTGTAGGAGAAAAAGGTTAGAAAAACACTACTGTAGACTACCAAAGTTTACAATCATAGGAGTAACAGCCCTCAGCCTCTATAGAAATTCTCTCAGTTTAAACGGAGTAACAGTTTTTGGTCCCATTAAGGTCATGGACTTTCAATCTTCTAGTTTCACTTTACAATTTGTTTTTTTTTTAAATATTGAAAATTGAAAAAATATATACAGGTGATACTCGAAAAATTAGAATATTGTGCAAAAGTTCATTTATTTCAGTAATGCAACGTAAAAGGGGAAACTAATATATGAGATGGACACATTATATGCAAAGCAAGAAATTTCAAGCCGTGATTTGTCATAAGTGCGATGATTATGGCTTACAGCTCATGAAAACCCCAAATCCACAATCTCAGTAAATTAGAATATTGTGAAAAGGTGCAATATTCTAGGCTCACGGTGTCCCACTCTAATCAGCTAAGTAAGCCATAACATCTGCAAAGGGTTTCTGAGCCTTTAAATGGTCTCTCAGTCTGGTTCAGTAGGAATCACAATCATGGGGAAGACTGCTGACCTGACAGTTGTGCAGAAAACCATCACTGACACTCTCCATGAGGAGAGAAAGCCTCAAAAGGTAATTGCGAAGGAAGTTGGATGTTCCCAAAGTGCTGTATCAAAGCACATTAATAGAAAGTTATGTGGAAGGGAAAAGTGTGGAAGAAAAAGGTGCACAAGAAGCAGGGATGACCACATCCTGGAGAGGATTGTCAGGAAAAGACCATTCAAATGTGTTGGACTTTCACAAGGAGTGAGGCTGGAGTCAGTGCATCAAGAGCCACCACACACAGATGGATCCTGGAAATGGGCTTCAGATGTCGTATTCCTCTTGTCAAGACGCTCCTGAACAACAAACAACGTCAGAAGCATCTTACCTGGGCTAAAGAAAAACAGACCTGGTGTGTTGCTCAGTGGTCCAAAGTCCTCTTTTCTGATGAGAGCAACTTTTGCATCTCATTTGGAAACCAAGGACCCAGAGTCTGGAGGAAGAATGGAGAGGCACACACTGCAAGATGCTTGCTCCAGTGTGAAATTTCCACAGTCTGTGTTGATTTGGGAAGCCATGTCATCTGCTGGTGTTGGTCCACTGTGCTTCATTAAGTCCAGGGTCAACGCAGCCATCTACCAGGAGATTTTGGAGCACTTCATGCTTCCTTCAGCAGGCGACTTTTATGGGGATGCTGACTTCAGCCTGGTTCAATGACCGTGGGATTATAGTGCTTGATTGGCCAGCAAACTCGTCTGACCTGAACCCCATAGAGAATCTATGGGGCATTGCCAAGAGAAAGATGAGAGACAAAAGATCGAACAATGCAGAAGAGCTGAAGGCCGCTATTGAAGCATCCTGCTCTTCCATAACACCTCAGCAGTGCCTGCCACAGGCTGATATCTTTCATGCCACGTCGCATTGAGGCAGTAATTGCTGCAAAAGGGGCCTAAATCAAGTGCTGAGTCCATATGCATGCTTATACTTTTCAGAGGTCCGATATTGTTCTATGTACACTCCTTGTTTTATTGATTGCATATAATATTCTAATTTACTGAGATTGTGGATTTGGGGTTTTCATGAGCTGTAAGCCATAATCATCGCATCTTGAACTATGTTACTTTGCATGTCATGCGTCTATCTCATATATTAGTTTCCCCTTTTACGTTGCATTACTGAAATTAAATTTTTCGAGTATCACCTGTATGTGTGTGTGTGTGTGTGTGTGTGTGTGTGTGTATATATATATATATATATATATATATATATATATATATATATATATATACAGTCCAAAGTACTAGCACTCTGCGCAACAATCGCCATTCATTGACAAATGCCTGGGTGCAGCTCAACATCAACAATATATCGAGTCCAAAAATAAAAATAGAGGATGCACTCACAGGTCTTTAGGATGTCACCGTTTAATATCAAAGATGTGTAAGAACGACGTTTCAGGCTCACAAGCCTTTTGACAAATATATACATACTTTTTTTTTTTTGTTCCTTTTAACTCCCAGGGGGAGTTATCAGTCTGAAAAACCTGAATATAAACGTACCTACAAAATGCTTATAATCCTTTTATGGTGGCATGCAATTTTATTTTTGTGAATGTTTCTCTAATTTGTTTTATTAACCCCTTAACGCAGATGGACATATATATACGTCCTGAAAAGCACGATGCTTGAGGACCATAAGGACGTGTATATATATATGTCCTGAGTTTAGGCTACATTCTGACATCTATTCCCATAGGCTGCTTTAACTCCGAAGCAGCCTCTGAGTGTGC
Source organism: Pelodytes ibericus (assembly GCA_036172795.1). Classification (NCBI taxonomy): domain Eukaryota; kingdom Metazoa; phylum Chordata; class Amphibia; order Anura; family Pelodytidae; genus Pelodytes; species Pelodytes ibericus. Next base: position 131,262,734 of record CM069858.1, on the reverse strand, counting down.
CCTTGGTCGGTCCACAAACAACCCCCCCCCCCCAGCACATATGATCACTGCGAATGTGACCGTGTATCAAACACACATAGGCATGGATCAGCTTTCACTATGTGTTAATGATGCATCAATCAAGCAACACCCCGTCTCAGCATGCCCAGCAGAGAGCGACGGAAGTGATAAAAAAGAATCTCTTCCGTCGCTCTGAAACTGGTGCTTGACTGCCCCTAGAGGCAGTCAGCAACATTTACAGTTAAAAAAATAAAAAGCGATGAGCTGTACTGGTGATGCAGCAGGATCCCCAGTGTCAGATGATGCCACTTTGAGTGGCCTCAATCTGACACAAGAAATCTAGCGAACGCTCAGACTGAGCTTCAACTACATTTCTGGCATCCCGGAACTTCGGGGTTCGGGCATGCCTCTGTGACATCACAACTATCAAGGGATGTCGGCAGGGACTGACTGGGTCTATAGAGACCCTGATCGGGTCTTTGCTTGGATGTGATCGGTGCCCAGGAACAAAAAGACGCCGGATGGGGCTTTGGTCGTTAAGGACCAAAGCACCATCCGTCATGAAGGGGTTAAAGCCATCATGAATGGGTCTGGATGCTCTTTGTCTGATCATTCATGCCTTCTTTAGTAGTAGCACATCTTACAAGTGACACAAGGCAGAAGGGTGGAGCCTGTCTATTGGATATTGTCCTATATAAAATGGGATACTGCTCTAGTCCTGAGGCCTCTGATATATGGTGCCATTTAGTATTCCTCATCGGTCTATCCTGCTGATTGTTCTTGACTTTATTCCGTTGTTCTATATTATACTGTTTAACGCTTTACTACTCTACTTTTCCACAATTGGTATACATTTCTACAGATTCTCATACCATTGGGATTCTCTAATGACCGAACCTGGAAGCTCAACATTCGAGTAAGCAGAAATACTCTGCTGATGTGTCTGTAGACGAGCATGACAATACTACAAATCACAAAGCCCCAACTAAAAACCAAAAAAAAACCACTGTAGTAACTTTCAGGATGTATACTCCCATTTGCTGGTCTGTTGGAGATTTAATAAGAAAAAGAAAGAGGTGAAGATGGATTGGTTTGGGTCATTCTTCTTGCTTCACTGAACTTGTTGGCAGAAAACTGGAAGTGTTTCATTTTTCTTTAACCTCTATGTACCAAAAGCTACTCTATTGGACAATAAACTCTTTAAACATGAATTCTGTGAGGATCACAAAGTTGAATATATTTTCAGTTCATTTTCATTTAATGCAGTTCCACTTTTCCATTCAGTTTAATTTTTTTATATACTTATTCTCTTCTATATTACAGTTTTTATTACAGATGTCAAACTGTTTGACTGTTTTGCAATTTGTAAACAACAAATCAAGGATATTCGACATAAACAAGCTATAGGCTGGTAAACGCGTCATAGCATTCTGTGCACAGGACTGAAGAAGAGAAAACCTTGTTGTGGAAGAAACTGTAACTGGATTAATTAATAGAAAGCAAGTTTGGTCAAAAACAACTGACTGAAGAATATTTGAGTAATTTTGTATTTTGCACAACACTATTGATTCCTTTAAAGCCAATGATAATCCTTACAGTCCCTAATCTGTAGAACTATTTAACCAGCATCTTCCATACTAGCATGTCTTCATGATTGATATATCTTAATCCTTGGGGGGAGGAGTAAAACAAAACATATACAATACAGGAGACATGTACATTAATTCAAAATCCACAAGTATATCAGAAAAGTTTTCTGAAATAACCATAAATGACTTAATACTGTTTCTCTCATAACTTAAATTCTTCTTCTGTCTATCCATTTGACAAAGTATAATGGACAAACAGGCCTAATAGTAAGGCCCAATAAATGTGTATGCTTGTAATACAATAAATGCTCTCTTTAGTCATGGTTTATATTTTTTTACAGCAGCAACGACAATTATCTAAATCTCATAAAGGAATCTAGTTATAATTTTACTTAAGGATCTACTCAACAAAGAGAGTATTGCAGGGAATTGAGATGAGAATTACAGGGAATAGTGAAGAGAATTTCAAACTTTAGGCCAATGTAGCAGAGATGGAAAAATTCTGCATTGCGTCTGAATGGGAGATTTTTTCCAACTCCACTACTTTGGCCTGAAGTTTAAAATTCTTATCTCAATTGCCTGCAATTCTCTCTTTTGTTGAGTAGACCCTTTTGTAAATAGCAGGTCTACATAAATTTATAGAAAACAAATGACAATTGCTATTTTCACAAATAAAATTTATAACAGGAAGACTGAGCTATAGCGTGTGTGTGTGTTCTATTATTCTATATGCTTAACCTCTTGACTCCTGGACGCATACTTGTTCAGAATGCATTGCATTGCACTTCTAGGCACAAAGCTACCCTTGTGAATGGGTTAAAGTCTAGTGAAGGAGTCTGATGTCTTCATTTCACAAACCAGACTTTTGTATTTCTACAGATGAGATTGCAGTCTCAGTCCTTCTGTAGCCAGGCTGATCTTTTCTACAATGTGACCCATTCCAGAATAGATAGGTGGTGTGTCTATTAATGTATTTATTTATTTTTAAAGTGCTTTTGGAATTCTTAATGCTAGTGTGATATGTAACCTTCTCCTCTTCTTGCATTTTGTAAAAATAAAAAAAGCTGAACATACTCAAAATGAGCTTTCAGTTGGGAAGTCGATTGGATGAACGCCATGCACAGTAGCATGTTAAGTGGTCCCTTACAAGATTGTCACTGGCTTCTGTCAAAAGAATTTTATCAACAAAGATTAGGCCTTGATGATAGCAACCTGATCTTGGCCTGAATTAAGCTGCTGAGAGCACAATTGTTTAGTACTATAACTGTAGAGTCTTAATGTTGCAGGTTCAATTCTTGGCCTGGTCATGTCTGCTTTTCCCCTTCCAAGGCTGATAAAATATGTACTGTTAAAAAGCTGGGTACTAACATGTGGTATCAATTATCAGTTATATTAAGTCTGTTTTTTTCTGCCCATTAATGCTGCATACTACTTTCATCATTAAGAACAAAAACACCAAGCTCCAAGCCAGGAACACAAAACTCGTCATGGCAAGATTTACAAAAATATGATCATTGGTTGCATTTTCCCTGTCCGACTGAGGCCACTCAAAGTGACTTCATCTGACAGGTGAGATCCCGCTGCAGGTTGGAATAAGGACTTTCTATGCCTACCTATGGGCGTTTAAGTCCTATAATATAGGATGCCATAGAACATCCTACCATCGTGAAGGTGTTAAATTCCTGTAAAAGTGTTTTTGTTATATACAAATTCTCAGTAATGCCCTGCCCATAACTTTAAAATAAAGAGCATCCACAATATATGTTTACTAAGTAGTGAATTAATGCCCTTCTACCCATTATATTCTCCATCACATATTTAAAGTATTTGTACAATGTCTGTTATTTTATTATTGTAAATACTTTCAAAATATATAGCCTATTTATTTACAAAGCAGACTTTCTTTTCTGAATGTTAATGTTACCCTTACTCTTTATTACCTCATACGAGTTTGAATTAATCATCCTTTCACTGTTTGTTTATCTTCCCTTGAGTAACACATTGCTGATGGGAATGATATCATTGCATAGTAATGTACTGAAGTAGATGACTATTAAGAGATAATATACTTTCATCCTCAGAATATTGAGTTTAGTGTTGATTTTATTATTTAAATATTGTATCTACACTGTGCAACCAGAGTGAAGGCTTTCAGCCTCGTATTCTTAAAGCCCTTTCTAATTGAAGCAAAATAACTTTAAGGTTACAAAAAACTGTAAGAATAATAACAATAAAATAATGTCATTTATACTTCAAATTGTTATGGATAACATCAATTATATTAATTTTAGCACACAAACCAGGGGGAGTAGCTTGCAACAAGGATATGTCAGCCAGGTTACCTGCTTTGCGCATTTGATCTTGTTCATCAGGTAAAGTGCTCTATGCATGACTATATTTCATTATTCTACAGCAGTTTAAAAAGTAATGTTTTTTATAAGTATATAAATGGAAAAAAGCTAGAGGGAAAATGTTGGGCACTTGTTATCCCAAATGAGAAATTTGGTTAGTGAGGACAGAGAGAAAGCAGACATTTTAACCCCTTCATGACGCTAGGTGCTTGCGTCCCAAACGACGCAAGCACCAAAACGTCACAAATTGTTCCAGGAACACTCTGGCAGAGACCCGATCAGGGTCTAAATAGACCCTGTGGGTCCCTGCCAAAAGATCGCGAGACCTCCGGATGTCACGTGTGACGTCATGGAGGTGTGCCCGAACCCGGAAGTTCGGGCACGGCGCGATTTCGAGAAATGTAGCCGGTGCTCGCTTTGAGCACCGGCTACATTTTCCATGTCGGACTGAGGCCACTCAAAGTGGCCTCAGATGACAGGTGGGATCCCGCTGCAAGTGCCTGCAGCGGGATCCGAAAACAGCTCATCGCGGGGAGCCGCGATGAGCTGTTTAACAAAGGACGTTCTATGCCGTCCTAACGACTTTAAGGCACTTAAAGTCAGGACGGCATAGAACGTCCTAACGTCACGAAGGGGTTAAATACTTTTTTTTTTTCTGTTTATACTAAGGAAGAACAGATGGAAGGGGAAGGGGTTCTTTACGGTAAGGACAATAAAGTTATGGAACTCACTGCCAAGAGAGGTAGTGCTATCAACCACGATGGATGCATTTAAAAATGGTCTGGATGTTTTTTTTTAGAAAAGCAGAACATACAGGGCTATTAATAATATAATAAGCATTACTAATAGAGTTTACTAATCCAAGGAGAAATCTGATTCCCCTTTTGGAGTCAAGATGGAATTTTTCCCCCTAGGAGGCAAAATTCGAAATAGCTTCCTTAGGGGTTTTTGCCTTCTTTTGGATCAAAACGCTGTAATGATAGGTAGATGGGTTGAACTTGATGGACTTGTGTCTTTTTTCAACCTAAATTACTATGTTACTATGTTGCACATGGGTAAATAAACCAATAATTTGACCTTTTTCTGCATGAGTAGTAGACTACATTTAACTTTGTTATATTGGGTTTTAATGAACAGAGATACATTTCTCAGGTCATTGAAAAGAGTCCAGTAACACCTCTATACATATTGTTTTGTACATTGTAAATTAAAAATCTGCATTTATACTTTAATTTTTTTAATCTGACATTGTAGTTTATGAGACAATACAATACAAAATGCACTATGGCAGTCCGATCTGGTCATCATGGATATTTGCAAGACACGCCTTCCACAGGAAGTGGTAAGATAAACATAGTTAACTGGTAATTATAATGCTTTTGAGGGCAACAATACAATAAATATGATTTAGGTAATGAATACATTAGGCAACAAAGCTGTCCATGGTGTTCTTCACTAACCTTACATCCATATTTTGAAGGTCACACTTACCCTGCATTCGAATTACAAGAGAATGCATCGTTATTATGGTAGGAGAAAGACAATGTTAGGACATGTTAAAAAATGACAGATAATTTTGAATAATGGATATAAAATTAACTTGTAACATAATAAAAACCTTGAATGAGTCAACTATCTGAACAAACCTACAGTGATGATGTAGATAAACATGTTGATTATACAGGAAATTCTTGCTCTTAAAATGTGACCCATAACAAGACTGCCACCACGAGTCTTGTTTTTAGACGCAGTATTCATTATATGGTGCTGTTTTAAAATATGCCTGAAGTATATTGCACTGTATAAGAATTATCTATCTAATAAAAGAAAAACATGTGGCACTTTGTCTTCTGAGAACTTCTCCAACTCCAGTGTTTCCTTCCATCATCACTCGTCATGTACAAAGTGGAATGTCTGCTTTAAATTACACTTCATTTCTTATCAAATCATTTTCACAGTCAAAGGGATGAGATACTAAGTAATCCTGGTAAGTTCCATCAATAAGTTTGGCTGCATTATTCTTGGCAAACCAGCAGTCTACCTGGTGAAGGCCATTGTACAACTTCCTGTGCTTTCTGAGTACAGGAACCATGCGATTTCTTACTGTCAGCATGTTGGTGACATTTTGAGCCGGAGCTGATTTACCAAAAGACTCTTGGTTAACTGCTTGCGTATTGGAATGGAGAGGTACTTTGGTGATTTTCACCTCATTGTATAGGAACTGACCTATGGGTAGAAACATAAGAAAAATTATTTCTACCACAGCAACTGGTTTTGTGAGTGCAGCTATTGTTATTATTTATTATTAGATTAACTTAATTGCACTAGTGCAGGACACATTTGGATTCAGCATGACATTAAAAGTATGGTGGATTACATGTACTGTAATTAAATTTGGTATTTAATATATGGTCACTATGCATTTTACTGTAGCTTTAATACAAGATTCAATCATATACCAAAATGTGTCTACAGAGATATACACATTATTACCTAATAACCCGTGAGACTCTGAAGACAATCCTTTGCTGTTAGAAATGTAAAATCCCAGGTGATTCCTCTGGTAAGGTGCTGGATTCTTGTAGTGGTGGACGAGTATTACAAAGCTGATGGTGCCTTGGATGGTCACAGTGACATTGGATCTGGCAGTAATGGAGACCACCAGGTCATCACTTTTTATTGTTGCTGTCTTATCACATGATAGGATCAGTCTGTCCTTGCCGTCTAGGATAACCTTGGAAGGGGTGATTTCAATGTACGATCGTTTTGGCTTGTCAACAATGATGGTAATTCTGCTAAAATAGGTCCTTTGTTTCTTATGTCCATTTGGAGGTGCTGGAGCTCCAATTAACTGTCCATTAACAGTTACACCTTAAGGGAATAGGTTTTAAACATCACAAATTTGATACATATATCATTTTTCTTTTAATCGAGAAGTGCAGAATGGGCAGGTACACTTAAACTTATTGATGCCTTATGATTTAACTCATTGATGGTCCACTGATTTTGTGTTCCTGGCCCCGGGTCTTTACAGACCTTGTGGGTCCCTGCCAAACCATTGGTGATACCACCAACATCACTGGTGACATCAAGGAGGCATGCCAAACTCAGAACCCATGGCACCATTTAGGAAGATATAAAACTACAGCTGGTGCCCACTTTGAGCGTTGGTTATATTTAGCCTGTCAGACTGAAGCCGCTCAAACAGGTGGGGTCTGCAGCAATGCTCATCATCCTAAGGTATACCCGTTGGGCTATGTAATTTAGGACAGCACAGAATGTCCTAAGGTGTGAAGGGGTTAAAGGCTCAATCCAGCCTGGTGGTGGGAGCCTGGATATATAAATGCATTTTAAGATGACATTTTAAATGCATTAATTTTGTTGCCATTTTTGTAATTTCTATTTTTTATTTTTACGTTGCTTAATTTGAAAACTTTTGTTGTTGTGCTTTACACATGGACAGAGTTCTCACCCACAAAAGTACTGGAACCAATTAGAGCACTCCTGTAGAGATACTACTAGGTAGTGTCCCTTTAAACTTCACTTTTATCTTCATTTATTGTATAGAACTAATTAGAAATTAGTTACTTTCATGCTATGTAAAATACTTTGTGCTATACATAAATATGCTGCAGCATTAATTTAACCCCTAAATGATTGACTGTTTTACTGGCACTTTTATTTTATATCTCTTGGCCACACATTGTTTTGGGATCACTTCACTCTTAAATTAGAAGCTAATCTTGTATATTGGTGTATAATATATATGTGTTAGCTATAAATGAGTTAGGTGAGTATGCTAAAATCTTTAAATAAAATAAAAATCCATTACTTTGTAAATTATATTTGTAGGATGTTTCTTTTAGAAGATATCACTGGTTCAAAGGAAATTTCTCACCAACTAATTGGTCTATCAGATTTTTAGCATGTGTTTTGAGGATTTTAAAACACTATATACATTATATCTTCTTTGCAAAAAATAATAAAAAGATAATTTTAAAAGTTAGTGAATCATCAAAATAGAACAATGTATAAATCGTTTTATAATTTGGGCAATACTCTTTTTTTTAGCAGTATTCTTAATTCATAAAAAATAATCTACTCTAGATCTATTATGAATTTCCTGTCATTTATAGTATGATATAAGTGCTATTACATATGGAACATTGAAAAATGTCCCTGTCATAACCCAGGGACTCTTTTTGTTATTTTGCTTTTTTTGTTTGCTTATTAACACACACAAAAATCCCTGGCACAGGAATGTCTGCAATATTATCTATATGAAACGTGGAAGTTCGCCAGAATTTTGATACTACTAAATATCTTGTCAGGCACTCACCAGATTTTTTGTGATCTGACACAAGCCTCAGGATGTCCCCAGGTTCACCATCGATGTTAAAACAGACTGTCAATTTACTCAAAGGAAAATCAACAACAAAATGTGGATCTCCGTCCGCTAAAAGGATGTGAAAATATACAAAGGAAAAGGTCAGGTCAGGATTTGTTTTCTTTAAATTTTTAATACAATTATATTTCCATCTAGTTATTTTCAACAGATATGTTCATGGTTTCATCAGATTTTCCCAGCTCTGTGGCTTCATTATACATCATTGGTCAATGTTGCCATGGGTGTCCGGAAGGGGAAGGAAGAAAGGTCATTTTCCCCTCCCCCCAATTCAAACCGACCAACTGGAGCAGCAGCAAGAGGAGGGAGAAGCAGTAGTCTGCTTAGGATAGTTTAACTATACAAAGAGAGCATAAAAACCACCTGGCAGCCAAGGTTGATTTTTATTTATTTATTTAATTCTATATACCCCCTTGCTTTCAATGTTTGTTCTGCTGTCTTCCTCTAGCAGCTGTCTCCTCCCCATTCATGCTGGCTGCTACGTATACACATGTATAGAGTCCCCACCATCATCGTTGACAAGATCATTTATCATGTATTTCCACTAGGGGTAAAACACTACAGCTGTTGATAGTATATTTCCATGACTCTCAGCCAGTCTGGTATGCTGAGCATCATGGGAAAGTGATGCTCCCATGAATTTACATTTTGCAGGTACATACCTGGTGAGTATCCCCTGCTATGCAAACTCGTCGGGATTCTCCATGTACAATGTATAGCTAAATTGGTGAGATTAAATGTTCATCTCACCTTTTAGTGAATAGCCCCTATGATAATAAAACTTTGAACTAATAGGTTACAGAGACATTTTATTAGCAGCCTTTTATTTATTGATGACATGTTTTTACAAAGAAGACTATTTTTAGATTTCAAAGGTCTAATTATGCTTTCATATGGTGGGAAATGCATCAAGATAATAACAGTTGCAAAAATATAACTTATACACTTAAGGACAGAAAGGCCATAATTTAAACATGTTCCATTGAAACAATGAAACAATTACCTTTCTAACACAATCATGGACGTTTGAATGACCAAAACATAATTTAGACGAGGTTGGCTTATTTCCCTCCCTACTGTGAATCATAATGATGATTAAAACAGCTGAACTAACAAGAAACAGTATTTGATGAATTACCCTTTGGGACATAGCAGGTGGCTAAAGATTTTCCATGTAAACCATGGTTATCATCTTACCTGATGTATTGGAGACAGATGTTTTTTGTTTTCCATGTTTTAGAGAGGGAGGATCTATATTAAAATAAAAAATAAAACAAGTTTACTATGCAAAAGATATTGTATTAAATGACACTGCCAGAAACCTAAAGTGTTGCTTCCTTTAGATAACATGTTTCCAGTTATAAATATTGAAACATGGCTAGTGTTATAAATTCCATACTGGAACGATGCACTTCCTTTGTGATAATAATTATTCTGGAGACATTTCATTTCTTTTTCATTTTTGAAGTTGAACAAATAATCATTTATTTATAATTTAATTAGAATGTAAACCACGTCAGTACAAGATAGGATTCTATGTCTAGTCTACAGTGTGTTTTATACATACATTATATAGATCAATATGTTTAATTCATCTCTTCTAAAATCCTTGTAACAGGCAATGATGAGATTACATTATCCCATACATAATATTCAGGACAAAACTGTAATGGGAACTGATAATATTCATTACTTTATATTTTATCTCTACTATTCTGTTACAATATCATGCAGTATTACATTTTTGGTATTATATATACATCCGATCGGTCCCCAATGACCATATTTTTTTGCACCCACTGGCTCCAAGAACAAGACTTTTCCATGAAACAAAGCAGTCCTCTGGGACCTGTGCATTCCTTGTCTGGGGCATATGATTGCTGTGATAACCAGTCACAGCAATCGGATGCCTCACATGACAAAGTTAATCATCTTTGACATAAAGAGGTTAAATACTTTAGTAGTTAAACAACATATTGATAGAAAGCACTCAAGATTTTGGTCTACCCAGTGATCTTTATAAAATGTACTGTAAATGTAAATTGTGTTTTGTTCCTAAATAATATTTGTGTATTCACCATTTGTTGCTTTTCTTCCTTGTAGGCTCAGTAACTTTTGTCCAATTCCTTCAGTATAAAAGCTTGTTGCCTCTTCTTTTGGAAGATCTGCCTGAAACCCAGAGTCCTTTACTTCCAACAACGTAAAAGGAGTCACAAAGTTATACACCAGTGCTAGTTTTCTTGCTTTGCTTATTATTTCTTCCTTTTTCTTGTTGTTATCAGTTTTGTGCCAGTCTGAAAGGAGTTCTTTGAATTTCAGGTAAGCCCACAATCTTTCTACATAATTTTTATATTCTGGATTTTCCCCAATGAGCTCAGATCCTGTAATTTCATTTTGTCCAAGGCCTTCTATGTTTATATCTGTTTCTAGGACAACATATTTATTACTGTTGCTTGCCTTGATCTCAACATGTAGGGTATCAGAAGAACCGTTGACTAGCTTCCCAGCTACAACAATTTCTGATCCATTAAAATAATTGAAGAACATATTTTGTGTTACATACTCTACACTGTTTGGTGGATAAGCAATATGGATATCTGACAGCAGTGGGGTTCCAATCTCATCATAAAACCTGTAAATGAAAAAAAAAATGTATGAAAGTCTGAGCACAAAGACATTAACAAATTAATCAATGAATAGACTGAACTCAATGACAAAAAGGACATGGTGAAGTCTGATAGAAAACAAATTGTGGTTCCATCATAAGAGGTGTTAAGTTGGAGAATAGTGTTTTTTTGAGATGTCTTCCTGGTTTTACAGTGAAGAGACAGTCAATGTATTCTTAATATTGTTCAGCAAGCAAAGCAGGAAGGGAAATTTGATGTACTATGTACGGGCAAATGACTACGTTTGCAATGAAGTTTCAGAAGTGAAGGACATTGTTTGCGTATTGTTTGATATATGGCAGGTTGTGTCCACACTATCACTCTGTGAAGTTCTGTCAGAATGATAGGCATATCCATTTTAGGGACTCTAACTTGTGGCTTGGTCAATGGTGTCAGGAGCAAGAATATGGCTTTGTTTCTCATGGTAGCTCTATTTGAACAATGAGTTGTACAGAGGGTTTACAAGAGGTATTTAAGCTAAAAAAAAAAGTAGAGGGTATTGATAAAAATCAGTCCAATTGCCCCCAAAACAAGAATAGCATGTAGTTTTTTTTAAAAATGGCAAGGTTACACTCATGTCAACAAATGCTCACAGTTTCGCAAGTGCAGTTCCTAATGACTGGGACATACCAATACCAGGGTACCCTTTATAGTGAAAGGATATAGAAGAAAGGGGTAGAGCAAGTTATAAGTGTTTCCAAAACACATGCAAAAGAGAAAATAGTGCAGTCCATACAAAACAGGGATGAAAAATGTTGTTGATACATTAATAAAAAAAGGAAAGTAAAACAATGATAAGTTTTTTTAAATAAAAAGGACCACTTGTTTTTGGAAGAAGAAAAAGGTCTAGCTGACTGCCTTAATGAACATTTGTGTTCAGTTTTAGAGATGAAAATGACGGAAAGGGACCACAGTTAGGAAAAAAAGTCTGATACATGTAAGTTTAGAAATGAAGAGGTTCTATTTCAGCTGTCTAAAGAAAATACAAATAAGTTGATGGGGTTTGATGGGATACACCCAAACTTTTCAAAAGAGGTTAGTGGTGTACTAGCAAAACCATTAGTAGTGAGGGCAATTGATGGACACCTTGTTAAACGATAGTACTGATGATGGATTTCAAGATCATAAACAACAGTGCAATTATGTCAAACTAGTCTTATTGATTAGGTGACTAAATAGATCATGGGGGTACAGTAGATATTGCTTATCCAGAATTCAGTAAGACCTTTGACACTGTCCTACAAAGAAGGCTTATCAAAAAACTGAAATCTTTGAGTTTGGATTTCAATAAACACTGTATATTAGCCATAACATTATGACCACTGACAGGTGGCAATCTGGCAGAGGCATTGTGATGCTTTGGGCGATGTTCTTCTGGGAAACCTTGGGTCTTGCCATTCAATGCTCAGAGTTTCGCAAGTGCAGTTCCTAATGACTGGGACATAGCAATACCAGGGTACCCTTTATAGTGAAAAGATATAGAAGTCAACAAAGGGGGAGTGGTGGCCCTGTATGTGGAAGATAGCATAAATTCTAAAATAATACAAGTTAGAGAGGGGAACATAGTCAGTTTGGGTTTTGTTAGAATTCCCTGCCAGTTTTATCTCTAAAACAAGTAGTTGAGGAGCCATCTCATAAGGGGGCCATTTTAGATTTAGTGTAGAAATGGACATTTGATAGATTTAGTGTACAAAATGGAGATTTGATATCAGATATTGCTCTAGGTCAGGGGTGGGGAACCTGTGACCCTCCAGCTTCGAATGAACTACGTCTCCCTTAATGTTCTTTCAGCCAAGAGGCTAGCAGAGGAGTATGGGAAATTACATCCTACAAGATCTGGTGGTGAAAATTTTGGGGATTTATGATGACTATTCAGTGTGTTTTAATACAAACACTGAGTCACACCACCTAAAAAACAAAAGTTTTAGAAAAAATTTAAATATATGTATAAATGAGTCATCAGACTAGAGCAATTTAAATGGAGACCAGGATAAATTGGTTTATTTAAAAATTGCTTTGCTGAAGGCAACAGAGAATTGTATTAGACTTGTCAGTGAGAGCTCCACAGAAATAGCCAAACTAGTGAAAAACAAAAAGCTAACATTCAGTAAATATTTAAAAAAAAAAACAGATGATAAACAAATCTATACGAATAGGAAGAAAGGGGTAGAGCAAGTTATAAGTGTTTCCATTACACATGCAAAAGAGAAAAAAGTGCAGTCCATAAAAAACAGGGATGAAAAATGTTGTTGATACATTAATGAAAAAAGGAAAGTAAAACAATGATAAGTTTTTTTAAATAAGAAGGAACATTTGTTTTTGGAAGAAGAAAAAGGTCTAGCTGACTGCCTGACATTTGTGTTCAGTTTTTGAGATGAAAATGACGGAAAGGGACCACAGTTAGGAAAAGAGTCTGATACATGTAAGTTTAGAAATGAAGAGGTTCTATTTCAGCTGTCTAAAGAAAATACAAATACGTTGATGGGGTTTGATGGGATACACCCAAACTTTTCAAAAGAAGTTAGTGGTGTACTAGCAAAACCATTAGTAGTGAGGGCAATTAATGGACACCTTGTTAAATGATAGTACTGATGATGGATTTCAAGATCATAAACAACAGTGCAATTATACCAAACTAGTCTTATTGATTAGGTGACTAAATAGATCATGGGGGAACAGTAGATATTGCTTATCCAGAATTCAGTAAGACCTTTGACACTGTCCTACAAAGAAGGCTTATCAAGAAACTGAAATCTTTGAGTTTGGATTTCAATAAACACTTTATAGTAGCCATTACATTATGACCACTGACAGGTGGCAATCTGGCAGTGTGATGCTTTGGGCGATGTTCTGCTGGGAAACCTTGGGTCTTGCCATTCATGTGAATGTTACTTTGACACATACCATCTACCTACACATTGTTGAAGACCATGTACACTGTTTCATGGAAACAGTATACTCTGATGGCATTTGCCACAAAACAGAAATGGTTCAGGAATGGTTTGAGGAAGACAACAACAAGTTCAAGGTGTTGACTTGGCCTCCCACTAAATTCTCCATATCTCAATCCAATCAAGTAACTGTGGGATGTGCTGGACAAACTTGTCCAGTGCATGGAGGCCTCACCTTGCAGTTTACATGACTTAAAGGATCTGCAGTGAATGTGTTAGTGCCAGATATCACAGCACACCTTCAGAGGTCTAGTAGAGTTCATGCCTTGATGGGTCAGGGCTGCTTTGGCATCAAAAAAATTGGGCCTATACAATATAAGGCATGTGTTCAAAATGTTTTGGCTGAGCAGTATAGTTGAATGTATTAGATAGTGGCTGAGTGACAGACAAAAGAGGGTTGCAGTCAATGGAGTATATTTGGAGAAAGGTCTTGTTACCAGTGGGGTACCTCAGGGATCTATACTTGGCTTCTTCTTTTTAATGTTTTTATTAGTGACATTACAGAAGGTCTAGATGGAAAGGTCTGCCATTTTTGCCATTTAACACAAAGGGTTTATGTTCCTGTAGGGATAAGAAAAATGGCAAATGATTAATGAAAACTAGAAAAATGGTCAGAACTGTGGCAACTGACATTTAATGTAGATAAGAGTAAGACAATATTCCTTGTGTATAAAAACCCAATGGCAGAGTATGGATATGTTATATCTAACCTCAATGTCCGAGGATTTAGGAGTAATTGTTTCAGAGGAATTAAAGGTAGTTCGACAATGTAATAGAGCAACAGGAAATGCTAGCAGAATGTTTGGTTGCATAGGTAGAGGCATTATCAGTAGAAAGAGGGAAGTGCTCATGCCGTTGTACAGAACACTGGTGAGACCACACTTGGAGTATTGTACGCAGTACTGGAGACATATTGATGGAGAGGATATTGATATTTTGGAGGGATTGAAGAGAAGGGCTATTAAACTGGTGCATGGACTCCAGGATAAAACTTACCAGGAGAGGTAGAAAAGATGTGACAGAGGGGATATGATAGAACTTGTAAATACATAAATTGACAGATTAAACATGGTAACGAAGGAGAGTATATTTAAAAGAAGAAAGATTACCACAACAAGGACATCATTTTAAATTTAAGGAACAAATGTTTAAAAGTAATATCAGGATGTATTATATTACTGAGAGGGTAGTGGATGCATAGAATAGCCTTCCATCTGAAGTGGTAACGGTTTATATAGTGAAGCAGTTTAAACATGCATGGGTTAAGCATAGGGCTAGCCTAAATCTAAAAATAAGGCTTGGGACTAATGAACTGGGGGGGGGGGGGTGGGAGTAAAGCAGACTAGATGGGGCAAATAATTATTATCTGCTGACACATTCAACAAGCAATGTAATTCGAAGTTTGGAATGGTACAAAATATACATTGCAAAATCCATGTAGTTTACTGGTTTTTGAAATAATTATCAAGTAATTTTAGGTTTATGAAGTACACTAATACAATTGTCATGTGGAACTGAAATCATATTGACTAGTTTGGCAGCTGTCATTTTAAATATTGGACCTGCATGGCTTAAGGAACAAGAAGTATTAACCAAGGAAACAAAGATTCATCTTAGAAGACATTGTTATTTTGGATACAAATTATCTTTGAGCTTCGAATGTGAATCTCATGTCTTCTGTGTTGGGATTTGAATTTATATAAATTAATAAAACTACATATATTTAATATTTTTCAGGGCAGAAGTATATTTATTAAGCAGAAAATCTTCTAAAGGAAGAGTAAAGTGGAATATTCTTTTTATTATTATTCTTGGTAAAATATCAGATAGTGTATGTTTTTTCAGTATACTATAACATACGCACTCTAGCTTGTCAAATGCGTTTCCATTATGTTGACTTGGTCAGTGTTCAGTGCTGAACTTGCACTACAGAGAATTGGGAATGTGTTCATACATGCTCCCTGAATGCAAAAGCAGGATTGTAAGAGATTTGTGCAGCATTTCTGTATCAAACATTGCAAAATCACAGTAATAAAAATGTACATTATACATTATATTTTCCCCTTAATAGACATTCTGAAGTGATGAAAATAGTTACCAAATTACGACATAGCATTTGAATGGTAACTGCATCTTCTGCAGCAAAATTAGTAGAATATAAATTGGTGTTGTGTTTTACTCCAAGTTACTCATTTGTTTTGGGTTCTTATGACATTGATACATACCCTTTGAGCTGTTCAGCTGCATCTTCATCCTCCTGGATCCTGCGCATCATGCCACAGTTTTCCAGAGACAGTTTCTCTAGGAGATGATAATCTACATCATTGCCTATCCCAATACTAAAAAAGCAGAATCTTTCTTTGATGGCATTTTTTGTGTTTCTAAAAATGTTTGTGGACTGAACGTCACCAACAGTTGGCTTTCCATCAGTCAAGAAAATGATGAGTGATACGCTTCTTTCATGCCAGCCATTTTTCGATAGGTACTTGTTAAGAAGGTTTGCACCAGACTGAATACCTCCATTGATATCCGTACCTGAGTGAGAAACAAAACACACAATTGATTTTATATATGTAAAAAGTGCCATAATGGCCCACAACATTTTCCAGTGTCACATTGCCCCCCAGAACATGTCACAGTAAAGGCCCTATGCCAAGTATTTATCCCCTTCCCCAACTGTTTTACTAGGTGAAGCTTAATCATTATTCATAATTGTATTAGTTTATTAATCTAGGTAGTTCCTATGGTATCCAATCCATGATTCATTTATAGGTTCCTCTGGACATACTTACATTCTACACTCTGCAAAGACGCATGTAAAATGTATATGTCCAGCAAAAAAAACTAGCCATGTTTTGTACATGCAGAAAATATATAAGGGTTGAGAAAAACTTAAGTTGTGATTTTGAAATGTTGCCTGTTTATTGAATAAAAATCCTCCTTGGCATTTATACATTTGTTTTTTGGATTACAAAGACTGTGGTGACCTTCTCTGTCAATGCAGACCCATCCAGCTTTGTGTAGCTATGCACGTAGTGAAACATTCCTATGGATTTGTGATCTGTACAGGTTCCTGTGCAATATATGTCTGCACACATTGCAAGTAAAGTTTGGAAGACAATGGTAGTTTGAAACCATTTCAAATGGTGCTTTTTAACCCTCCCAGACTCCTATTAACTGATAAACTGAGTGGGGTGGACAATAGAACTAATATTGTTACCTGTGTATTTTAAACAAATCCATATATATGACATATGCCACTGTTTTTTTTCCATGTTTGGATTAATTGTATATAAGAGTAAATATAAAATCTCCAGCATCTATTTTGAGAATCTTACCCATGATGCAACATTCTTCAAAATCTTTCAAAAAGTCTCACTTTACAACTGTGGCCAGAGCCTGCACTAAGATGTCATAAAAGTGGTTCTTTAATGCAAAGATAGCATATCTTACCTCCTGCTGTAGATAGGCCATAAATGAACTTTTTAGCATCTCTGATATTATTCGGGGTGACTTTTACCATCTCATCTGGTTGCCAAACTTTAATTCGATTAGAAAAACCGATAATATTGAAATAATCATCAGGCCTCAGATCTTGAAATATTGTAAACAACGCTTCTCTGGTCTGTGGGGAAAAAAACCATACACAAAATAGATTTGTTTTACAGATTTTATAAATGCTTGTAAAAAAAGAAATACTATGAAATCACCAGAAGTGATGAAGTGTGACATGTATGCTATTGTGTAAATGAATCAATCTTGTTATCCTAACAAGGACCAACATTACAATTATATTAAATGACTTTCCTTTTCTGAAATTCTCCTGTCAGGTAATTTGTTAAATATTGTTAATATGAAAGGTTAGTACGTCCATATCTTTCGTGTTCACATTCTATTATAGAAAAGTAGACTGTAACTCAATATGGAACAAAAATAATGTAATTGCTCTTGTTCTGTAACATTCAGTACCATTAACTGTATAATCCTGTTTAACCAGCTGGATTCTTTGGTGACCTTTCTAACACAATTCTGTAACTGTTGTTACAAATTAGCACTGAATAAAAATATTCAGTCAAATTACACAGACAATTGGGCACTTGCAACTCGGACAATAGCCAATTGTAGGATCATGCCTGGCATTTTTAATGGTTTATGAAATACTCAATTGCATCATCACAAAGCAGGCCACTTTCTGTCACAAGAGTCACATTTTGTGTCCTTATATTATTTTTTATCATTCATAGTATTTTATAGGAAATGATTTTATAAAATATTCAGGTTAATAATAATCAGTTTATATCCCTCATGGTCACATTGCAGAATCACACTTTGTGCACCCTTTACAAGAAATTTACAGATGTAAAAATGAAAAGATTTATCTACCATTAATTCTCAATTTTTAAATTGTTTCACAGGCGCCAACATTCCCGCAACGCCCACTCTCCATTATATTATTTCTTTCTCTGATATTACTGCTTGGTGAAATACTCTCAGCAGTGAATTAAAAAATGAATGGTTTGATTTGTTTACATAAGGTGTGCTAATCATGTGAGAAATGCTTTCAAACTACCTTGGTATTCCTCCAAGAAAGTAAACATACAGTGATAAAATAGCTTTAAAAATATGTGACTTTCTGAAATTGTAAACCATTTCTTATAGATACTTTTTCTTCTGATTAGCTTGCTTTGCAGAAGAAAGTGGACATTTTAGTACAGATTATGTTAAAACAAAGGATTACTTGTATGTTCTAGTTCCACCAGTCAACCCAAATGAACTTTAGCCAACTTCACATCTTCTTTAATAAGTCAGTCATTTTAATCAAATCATTAATAAAATGCCACATCAATAATAAAGGGCATTATGGTAGGATAATAGTCTGCATCACTGGTATTTTTTCATTAAAAATATTATATTTAATAAAAAAAAGTTTTTTAACAAACATCCAATAAATCCGAACATCAGTAAAGCATCTGTTCTTTTTTTTTTTTTACTACAAAATTGATCTGGAGTAATCACATAACAACCTTCTCTAACGTTGGCTATAGTCTGGCTATGAGATAATATTGTAAAATATGTGAACTCCAATTTAGTACCTTGGCATGTACCTACCGGACAAGGTTCTTAACTCCTTTCTCTTTCATGGAGCCCGGATTCATTTAGAAAGGAATTTGCTCTTGGTGGAGTTAGTGATACGCCTTTACATTTTTTTCTGTTGAAAATGTATCAAAAATCTGTGTACCAAATTTCACATGTGAGTATAACAACTCATTTAATACACTTAAAGGCCTGCCAACCAAAATAACATTGACACAGCATCTCACAATCAGATTCTTTTATCTTTGTCTTAATACATTTTAAGGTTTTAGATGGTACATGTGGAGGTCTTCTTTTCTTTTAAAAGTTGATTTACCACTCACAAAGTTGTTTCACTGATTGAATTCCAGTTTCTGAAGATTAAAAGTGGTCTTTACAAGATCCTTTTTGTCTTTTATGCATAAACTGAGCAGATTTCTGGGTACATCAGGGTTCTTCATTTTAGTGGACAACACCATTGAATATACATTTGTACTTTCTGATACCTGGATATCTGCAAGAGGACTCTACAGGCCTTAATATTATTATACAATAGATTAAAGAAATGCAAGTATAATTCTTTATTCACTTTTTAGTGTGTACTAGATACACAATAGTCACTTCCTATAGCACTACGGTTTGATTTTGGTTGGCATTAGGATGACGACATTTTATTTCTGATATTCAGGGACACAGTACGGAGCAGATGACATAACACATACGCATAACATATATATATATGTCCCATTTCCATTGATTCACATATGCACACACCATCACATACACATACAATAAATTTATATTCCAGAAAGTATTTGGAAGCCTTTGCAAATATAATAATGTACACTGATCAGCCATAACATTATGGCCACTGACAGGTGATAAGCTGGCGGAGGCAGTGTGATACTTTGGGCAATATTTTGCTGGGAAACCTTGGGTTCTGACATTCATGTGGATGTTAATTTTATATGTACCATTTACCTAAGCATTGTTGAAGACCATGTATACCCTTTTATGGAAATGGTATTCCCTGATGGCATTTGGCTCTTTCAGCAGGATAATGCAACCTGGCACAAAGCAGAAATGGTTCAGGAATGGTATGAGGAACACAACAACGAGTTTAAGTGCTGACTTGGCCTCCAATGTCCCCAGATCTCAGTCCAGTTGAGTATCTGTGGGATGCGCAGGGCAAACAAGTTGAATCCATGGAGGCCCCACTTCACAACTTACAGGACTTAATGGCTAATGTCTTTAGTGCCAGATACCCCAGCACACCTTCAGAGCTATATTAGAGTCCAAGCCTTTTTTGGCAACAAAAGGGGACCTACATAATATTAGGCATGTGGTCATAATGTTAAAACTGATTGGTGTACAATACATACTCCGGAAAGTGAGTGGTCTTAATGTTATGGCTGATCAGTGTATTTATATAAATTTATAATATACGTACGTCAATACCAGACATTTAGACATGATCAGTTTCATAGAATTAACCCCTTTTATTACCATCCATTACACACACATAGTCACATGCACACACAGTCTCACAAACACACACATACTATGGGTCTCTTGCTTGGTGCTGGTTGCAGGCAGACTGCACTCATTTCTGTGTGTATGAGGGATCAGGAGAGGCTTCTGAACTCTCAGCTAATTAGAAAGTCTCCTGATTGGCATGTTTTTAGTGAGAAATCTCCTTAGCTGTTCAGACAACAATTATATATCTCTTTTGCATTTGATTGAACTTTATAGTAAACTTCTATCTAATAACAGTATGCATATAATTTAGCATAATTATAATTTTAATGATAATAAAAATTAACATTTTAAATTCTAAACATCATGTTTAGCAACAAAAAAAAGTAAATGTAAACAAATCATTGGGCATTATATTGCTATTTTATACTTTCTCATGTTAACCCCTTCGTGACGCAAGGTGCTTCCGTCCCAAACGACACAAGCACCAAAACGTCACGATTGGTTCCTGCCCACCGATCACAAGGTGATCTGTAGCCAGGAACACTCTGGCAGAGACCCAATCAGGGTCTTAATAGACCCTGTGGGTCCCTGCAAAAAAAACGTGTGACGTCATGGAGGAGTGCCTGAACCCGGAAGGTCGGGCACAACGCCATTTGGAGAAATGTAGCCGGTGCTCAAAGCGAGCACATTTCCCCTGTCAGACTGAGGCCACTTAAAGTGGCCTCATCTGACAGGTGGGACCCGCTGCAAGTGCTGAGCCGCGATGAGCTGTTTAATACAGGATGTACTATGCCGTCCTAACGACTTTAAGGCACTTAAAGTCAGGACGGCATAGTAGGTCCTAACGTCATTAAGGGGTTAAGGGACCACTGAAGACCAACATGAACTTATGTTTATTTGAAAGATTGAATCAAATGTAGATGTTTCAAATAGAAATGCTCTAAAGAAACAAATACAAAAGTTCCATATAGAGTGCTCTTCGCACATTATAGCTCTACTGTAGAGCTGACTTATTTTAGATCTTGCTTTATCTCGGTGGGTGGATGATGCTGAAGAATAAATAACAGGTCAGCTCAATATAAACTATACGGAGCAAAGATGGCTCAATAAGAAACTTTATATGTATTATTTTATTAAAATATATTTATTTAAAGCATCTACAATCGAAGAAGTGTTTTAATGAAACATATGTAATTTAATTTGCCTCCAGATGTCCTGAAGTAGAAAAAGTTGTTAATTATAATAAAAGTTAAGGATTTTAGTAATTAATTCTCCAGAAATCTTCAGCTATTCAATCAAGTATATGTTTGTATCCCTTCCATTCCCTGACATTAATGTATACAACGGGTTTATTTGAGCATTTCACATAGTGAGCAGTATTGATAATGATAAGCAGACTGGGAGAAATACATTTCATCATGTGTTGTGAAATTCCTGAAAAGAAAAAGTTGTGGAAATATAAATACTTCATGAAAATCAAAACTTCAAATATCGGAATGTCTAGACAAAAACAAATATAGGGAGGTTAAAATATTCAAATAATATTTTGTAGATAAATTACTGGACCTTCTTATTTTTATAGTATACACTATGATTTCAGTGTATTGTTGTGTCATATTTAAGGCCTTTATATTTTTTAAATGTATCACATTCCAATTGAAAATAGAATTTGTGTGAGTGCCCAAAATGCATCTTTCAAATGTTAATGCATATTAATGTGCTTTCAAAGTACTTTAAAATGTTTTTACTTAAAATGTAAAATTCTTACAGCTAGATGGAATTGTGAAATAACAGCAGTTTGCACGAAAACCAGGACTGCCCACACTAGCTGAGTAAAAGTAATTTTCTTTTTTTTTTTCTGCAGAAGGAACCAGAAAGCATAATGGAAATCAAATGAATGGAATTTCCTGTCCCTCTAGTGATGTCATCAGACAATGTGTTGCACTTTTAAAAGATCCTACTGTATACAAGGGCAAGTTTACACACAATGTATTCTATTCCAGCAGCACAGGAAGTTACTAAATAAAATAAAATATTATATCATCAGTGTCTAGACAATCAGTGCTTCCGCCCCTGTATTATACATGCTGAGTAATCACTGGGGGCAGTAGTTTTCAACTTGCGAGTTTGTGGACTAAACTCTCATTTTAAGATCATTTACTACATTCTTGGACAAGTAAGCTGAATACAAAGGATATCACAAGTGCTCTGGTACATTTGGGAAACACATCTAAACTTCCTGTTCTACAAGATTAGATGAAATAGGGGAAAATAGAGAGCTAGAATAAAACATCTGTTACTGCTGCCAAGTAAAAGCAATATAATACAATTTCACATTAATATAATCATGGAGAAGAATACATTCAAACATCTGGATATTATATTTCAGATTTACTTTACAAAAATGTAGACTAATAATGTTTCTATCAAGTGTTGGCAGTGTTCATATAGAATACATACAGCCTACTCCTATTTGCTCTATTTCGATCTGTCTATTCTGAAACAGGGAGTCAGGTTGGAGCCAAAGAAACAAGTTGACACGACAACCTAGCAACAGGGCAGTCTAAACAAACTTTTGAGACAGAGATGCAACACAGTTTCACTGTCTTAACAAACATATGAGTCATTCAAAGTGGCCTAATAAAACCATATAGGAAACGGGGCCCAATATCTATTTGGCATACCAGACAGCAAATTTTGCAGGTATTCTAGACATGGCTAGGATTATTGGCAATCCCACTTTGCTTAATAAGTGGCAACAAAGTTTATCAAATTTTGCTTTTGTTTATGCAATACCCACAAAGCCCTTTCATTTTTACATTTTACAAGGGCATGGGGGAGGCACGTATCTGCTCCTGGGAGAGCAAGCTACAGTGCGATTCAACCCCTTTCCAGCTTTCCTACAGGATTATGACAGGATAACAAATTTTCCATGAAAGATCACGGTGCGCGCCATAAGCACTGATTCCTGACATTTCACAGGTCTAGGAATTTGCCTCCTAATTGAGGCAGTGTTCCAGTACCCAATCTGAGGTTCGGTGTAATGTGAACGCTGTGATGAACAATTTACATCGATCACAGATCACATGACAAACTCAGTGTTTTGAAACAATAACTTTGACTGTGTATCGCTCTCTCTCAGACAGATACTGATTGTATTGTACAGTGTGATGGGAGCAGTTCCAGAATATATAGTACAGTTTTATTAAAATGAACCCCTTCCGTCCCTTGCTGACTGGTAATTTTAATTGATTTCCCTCAATTTTGTGTCTACCATTTATTACTGATCGTTTATTTCAGGCTATTGCTATGCAAAATTCTTATGCACAATAATATATTGCAGCAAACACCACATCATTCAATGCAAGGCAGCAGACAATCAAAAGTAGCTTTCCTCCTTTTTCCAGCCCTAGTAACTGCTAGAGATTTGACATTCTCCTCCACTTCAATGACTTCAGTGTCTGCTGAGAAATGATCCTACATATGACAGGCTCTACAAGCTCAGGTCCCTTGTAACTCATCTGTCACAAAGATTTTCAGAAATATATGTGCCTGACCCAAACATATGATAAATCAGGTTTTCAAGCAATCTATTCCAACTAAAAGCTCTCAATATATGGCATAACGTTTCTATAAACTTTTAGAGAATAACACAGGGTATGCTTTCACCTTTCACATTCATGAGGGGGAAAACTGTCATCGAAACGTTGTCACTAAAATTCACATCACCTTGAAGTGTGCTGAGCTACTTTGTCTTTGTTTGTGTTTATTGAGGGCTTGATAGTACCCTTGCTTGGGCACCATTTATATAGTGCAGTTCTCTACCATTATTTATTGATATAGTGTGGGATCTCCTCCTGTAAATTTGTACCTGGTTTAAGATGTGTGTGGAAAACAAAACACCGAAAATGTATTACTACAAAGTTTTACAACGATTGGTGATAAAATTGGTGCACGAAAAGTGTCAAAATACCATTGAAATTCCTTGGAGTGGCTTCTTTTAAAAAATATATGTGTATTTACTGCTCATTGGTATGATATACCAAGTAGGTATATTCTTTTACTGCTCATTGGCATGATTTATCAATTTAATGCATTTACTGCTCATTAGCATAATATACCAAGTTTATACATTTATTGCTCTTTGATATACTATGCAAAGTGCATGCATTAACTGCTCAATGACATTATATACATCATTAAATATTTGAATTGATATAAAGCCTTATATATTGGCATCATATAAATCCTTTATGTATTTTGCTCATTGCTTATATTCTATATACCTGTTGCTCATTGGCATCATCATATCAATCATATATATTAAATCATAAATATATATATTAAATAATTAATAAATACATATACATCTATTTCTCATTGCCATGGGTTCTAGCCCCAGTTATATTTGATTTATTGCCATGTCTATGACTCTTTATTACATTAAAATTGATTTATATAGCACCAACTACCGTATTTTCCGGTGTATAAGACGACTGGGCATATAAGACGACCCCCAACTTTTCCAGTTAAAATTTAGAGTTTGGGATATACTCGCCGTATAAGACTACCCCTCTTCCAACAAGCATTTTCTCCTACAGTGACATTTACACACACACCCTTACACTAACACAGTGACACACTTACACAAACACCCTTACACAGAAAGTGACACACTTACACACACACAGTGACACCAATAGACACATAACCTGAGACACACTATTTTGCCCCTCAATATGCCAGTATTTTGCCACGAGGTAAGTAAAAAGACTACACCCGGCGTATAAGACGACCCCCGACTTTTGGGAAGATTTTCCTGGGTTAAAAAGTAGTCTTATACGCCAGAAAATACAGTACATGTTGGACGAACAGAAGCTACTGACTGATACATGGAGGTTTGTAAGATCCCTGCTTACAAATGTACCATCTGAAACACTCTCTACTTTTTATACCTGTCTTATCTATAAATAATCAACCCTTCAAATGTGCTTTAAAACGCATGGTTTTCCCTTTTATGAGCAAGTATTGATATCCCCCCCCCCAGTGATTACTCTGCATTTTTACTGCAGGTGCCGCAGCACTGATTATATAGATGTCGAGGATAAAAAGTTTTGTTTTATTTAGTCACTTCCTGTGCTCCTCGAATTGAATACACTGTATGGACTCTAAGTGATCTTGCTCTTGTACACAGTAGGATCTCTTAACAGTGCAACACATTGTCTGATGACATCACTAGTGATACAGGAAATTATATTCATTTGAATGAAATTATTATCATTGGTTCCTGCAGCACACAGAAAAAATACGTTTACTGTGGGCAGTCCTGGTTTCTTGCAAACTCTTGTAATTTCACAATTTCATCTAGCTGTAAGTATTTTATATTTTAAACAATGCAAAATGTAAAACATGCATTTTAAAGTACTTTGAAAGCAGTAGAAGAAAAGGGTTCCCGTTAGGGAGTTGCCGGCTCCACCTGAAGATATATTAAGAAAGTTCTCCAATAATACCTCAGGCTGTGTGGTGCTCCGTCCGTGCTGTGATAGCAGCAAAATAATAGAAGTGAAGCAAGCAAATAGACATAGGCACTCACCAGTCCGAATGAGGTAAAATAAGTCGATTTATTGATGAAAAAAAAAATTCATGTAGATAAATTCCAATGTGACAAACAGGATGAATATACTGGCATCGGTAGTGGGGAAGCAGGAAGCAGTTTTCCTGCTTCCCCACTACCGATGCCAGTATATTCATCCTGTTTGTCACATTGGAATTTATCTACATGAATTTTTTTTTTTCATCAATAAATCGACTTATTTTACCTCATTCGGACTGGTGAGTGCCTATGTCTATTTGCTTGCTTCACTTTGAAAGCACACTAATATGCATGAACACTTGGAAGACAGTCCCTTTAACACAATTCATATACAAAACATCAGACATCCGTGTTATTTTCAGATTCTAAATGGAACCATTGTTTGCAACATTCTACTTTGGTTAATGTTTTGAATAGTATAATCATATTTTGTAATTTTGACCTTCTCAGATGTTTTGCCATACTGATGCTTTATCTGTTGAAATAAAACTTATTTCTGGGTGTTCTGCCTAGGTAGGCATGCTATAAAAAAAAAAATGAATACAGGTGTTTTGTTTCATGTTTTACTGTAACTGCACTAATGATGAGATCTCCCCTGGCCTCCTAGAATTAGTGCTAAAATTGTATTTCGAATGGTGCACAATGGTCCAACATTCAAAGGTCTGTCTACCATGCAAACACTAGGGAGCTGCCATCTCATGGAGTAGAGGCCTGTGGAATCAGAGCTAGCCAGTCCAGGGACCATCTCTCTCCACTATTATTGCATTATGCATACATATAATTTATGTTTTAAGGACTGCAACAGTGTTATTATTTATTGTAGAAATAACAAAGCTCTACTACTGTTGCAGGCAGTACTTTTTGTTAAATTTAGATAAATTTATATCTGGTAATTCATATTTGGGCTGTTAAAATGTTCAAAATGCTATCGTTGCTCTACTAGTGGTTAAAAAAACATGTCTGTGGATTAAAAATGGTTAGTATGGAGATCATAATACACCACCAAAAAATGTAAGTATAATTTCCATTATATAATGAAGCCTTTAATGTATATGTTTCCCAGTATCCCTTGAAGAACAAAAATACCTGTTTCTTTTTATTTCTATTAAGTATGCGAGGTTGCTTGGGGAATCACTATTGTTGAAATTGGCATTGATGTTTGCTCTGCAGCAGCCTTGGAGTTTCTTTGGTAGCTCCGAGTGCAGTTCCTTTTGGAAAGCAGCCATTTGTGTGATTACAGAGTCCGAGCTTACTGCCAACTCTTTAGAACTACTGAGGCATGCTTTCCTGGGGTCATGGAATGTGCTTTTTATCCGGCTGTGAAGGAAATGCAAAGGTCTACAGTAGGTTTGTAACACTAAAAATAAGTATTTGGGGTTCACACATCTAGTAGTTTAATAGTTTAGAGGTATGATAAATAACTCAGAGCCTTATGATCATGTATTAGCCTAACAAGCAGTGTGTTCTAAAATACAGTTTTTATAGGTGGAGTTTTTGGGGAATAAATAGCGAAAGATTATTGTAATATGTTTTACTGATTTGCCTTATTTGAGGGTCCATCTGGTGCTTTGACCATTTTCATTTAATTTCTCTAGCAATAAAGTTAGTCCAACTATGTTTTCAGATAGCAGAATTGATTTGTATAACAAAGCCCTTGCAAGATATTGGTCTGTCAATTACAACTTGCTGCATTAATTCATTTGGAAGGACCTGGTGATGTGGAAAATAATGTGGGAGAATGTGGTGCTGAGGTAATTCATTTGGGGAATCTGGGGCTGTTAAATCCCTTTGGGGGAATATGGTGCTGTGGCAATTAATGTAGGGAAACATGATGTTGAGGAAATTCATTTGGGGCATTTCAATGGAGTGAATCTGGTGCTGCTGCAGGTAATGGGATATTAAAAGATTTTAGTGGTGTACTAGCAAAACTTTTAACAGATTAATTTAACCAATCATTGTTAACGGTCCCAGAAGATTGGATATTAGCAAATGTTGTGCCCAATCACAAGTTAAGTGAGCAAAATGGAGGGCTTCAGGATGCAGAGGCCAGCAATTCAAATATCAACGTAGATATGCAGTGGGTGGACTGAGGCTCCGACAACAGCATGATACAAGCAGGAAATCAGGAGGAAGGTCGGGCAGCTCAGGTAAAAAAAAATATATAAAAGTTATATAGTAAAAATAAATATATTGACAACTGTAATAAGTGCAGGTGCTATTGTGACTGCTTCACCTGCACTTATACTGCTGTGGATATATTTATTTTTACTATGGAACTTCAATAAAATTATATGTATATTTTTACCTGAGCATCCCAGCCTTCCTCCTGATTTCCCATTCACAAGTTAGTAGAGTACAGTTAAAGTATGTATGAGATATGGGTACAGCTATTCAGATACAAGCTAAGGCTAGGGATTCATGAAAGAATGAAGAAAATTGGGCACACTAGATGGACCGAATGGTTCTTATTTGACCTCTCATTCTATGTTTCTATGATCCTCAGCCAGTTAATCTTATGACTGAGGATAATGGGGGCTGTATTTTAAAGGAGATGGAATGACAGACATTATCTGTTACATTTTAAAGTCTGAGTGTATTGCAATATCCACTGCAATGAAACTCACAGTAATCAGTGGTGTCTCAGCTCCAAAGAAGTAATACTCACAGGGCCTTATCCATGTAGCACTGAATTTCGGTACTATTCCTATCAATACGCTGATGAAAATTTCCCCACAAAAATGAGCTATGCATGTACCAGTGAACTGCAAGTAAATATCACCGAATCAACAGGAGTTGAACCGACTTTTGACCAAATTGCACACCTGCCGAATTGACTCAAATTGAGCCAAATCTAAAAAAAAAATAGCCCCAAACATCACTTTTTTTTCATTGTCAAATTAACTATATTGTTACCTTGTCTAATTGTGCCAAATTATACCAGTTTAACAATAAGGCCTTGTAAAATAAATGAGTTTAACAACAAATTGTATCAAGGATTGTTTGTATAAATAGTCACCGAAACACCCTTGAGCCTCTGACAAATGCCCAGTGTTTCATACTGGAGAATAATCAAGCACTGGTAAGTCAACTGTGCCAGTGCAACAACAATGAGAAATAAAGACCCATAGCAGAAAATTGTGTATGCAGTCAATGCAGATGGTTGGTGTGTTGGTGGGTGTAACAGGACAGAGGATGTGGTGGAGAAGAAATAGGTGCATTTGCACTACACACACACACAACTTCCACACCTGAAGTTGATGTAATAAATGTTTAAGCTGTGTGAAGTCTAGGTAGGACTGTACTGATGTTGCATGACTGCCACTTATGTAGAACCTGTTTAGGTTTGTTTGTAACTGAAGCTGTCCAAAGCATGAAAACTAAATAGAGGGTGTGTAATCACAGTGCAGTATTGAACAAGTGTGTTAGATAGATGTATATAAAGATATCAGAGCTGACCTGTTGGCGTACAAAAGGGAGAGAAAATCAGAAAATAATGTAATACAGATTGTACATATACAGGTAAGACTCGCTATAATGCGTGGGTCAGGATCCACAAACTCAGCATCATGGTCTAAGTGTGATCATGATGTGAGTCATGATCTTGCTCAACTTCCACTTTAATGGGGAGCCATCGGAGCACTGCATTATAACAGGAGCTGAGTTATAATGCATATTGTCATTGTCACCGTTCTACACCATTTTCCTGGCTTCTGTATATTATTCAGGTTCTGTGGATGTTCCCACTTCAGCCTATAGTGGCAGCCTTTCTCATGTATGTATTCTCCTCCTGTTGGTGTTACCTGGCCTCATTATCAAGTGTAGCCCAGCCTGTAAATACCTGCACATATTTGCAAATGGGGCCTTTGCATTGCTTTGGTTACAACCAGAATTTTGCCTCTATGCCTTTCTTGCATTTGTGATCTCTATTCCTGATTCCTGTTTTTGATTTTTCCTGTCTCTGACCCTACCTGTTTGCTGCCAACCCTGATCCTTTGCCCATTTTGGCTTTGCCTTCTGCCTTGTCCTTCGGTTGTGTAGCTTTTGGTTCTTTTTGTTATTTTTGTATCCTGGTGTCCATAGCAAAAGTCCTTTGAGGATAAAACCTGAGGCACAACTGTAGGTTGCCTTCCTTTCAATTGAAAAGCTCTGTTGCCTGGATTCTGTTGGCAGGTTACCAGCATCACCTCTGTTTTGTGGTTCCGCTTTACCACCAACCTTGTCTGTGCCATGCCAGATTGCTTCCAGTCCTCCTCCCCGCCAGAGGGCTTCCAGTACTCTTCCCAGCCACAGGGCTTCCAGTCCTCCTCCCCGCCAGAGGGCTGCCAGTCCTGCGCCCTGCCAGAGGGCTTCCGGTCCTCCTCCCTGCCAGAGGGCTTCCAGTCCTCCTCCCTGCCAGAAGGCTTCCAGTCCTCCTCCCTGCCAGAAGGCTTCCAGTCCTTCTCCCTGCCAGAAGGCTTCCAGTCCTTCTCCCTGCCAGAGGGCTTCCAGCCCTCCTCCCGGCCAGAGGGCTTCCAGCCCTTCTCCCTGCCAGAGGGCTTCCAGTCCTCCTCCCGGCCAGAGGGCATCCAGTCCTCCTCCCGGCCAGAGGGCTTCCAGTCCTCCTCCTGGCCAGAGGGCTTCCAGTCCTTCTCCCGGCCAGAGGGCTTCCAGTGTTGCCTCCAGTCTCAGTCCAGTTTTAGCTACCAGTCCAGTCTCAGGCCAGTCTCATCAGCTACCAGTCCAGTCTCAGGCCAGTCTCATCAGCTACCAGTCCAGTCTCAGTCCAGTCTCAACTACTAGTCCAGTCTGAGGCTCCATCCAGAGCCATGCAACGTGGAATTAAAACAGACCCCACATCATTCCCTGCAATGAAGATCTTGTCTGATCTCCTCACACAGAATGTGAAAGTTATCTGTTAGTTAAAAAATGATACACAACATCATAAGTAAAACTAAAATGTTGCAGAAAACTTGACATGTGAGGTAGGTAACACCCTGGGGGAATCTAGAAAAGATAAAAAGGATAGGGTATAGAAATGAAATAGTGGAAAGCCCTATAATAAAAATTATCTACAAGTAACCAAATATACACCGATCAGCAAAAACATTATGACCACTTGCCCAATATTGTGTAGGTCTCCTTTTGACCCATAACAGCCCTGACCCATCGAGGCATGGACTCCACTAGACTGAAGGTGTGCTGTGGTATCTGGCACAAAGATATTAGCAGCAGATCCTTTAAATCCTGTAACATTCCTGAGCTGTTTGTTAAATTATATATGTGAATAGAATTCACAGCTATATATGATGTTGCTAATTGGCAAATGGGATTGACTTGTGTTTTAATATAGGAAAATCAAAATACCATGGTGATGGTGACCATCTAAAATCAGGAGAATTGAAATGTTAACTGAGTGACTTTGGGGGTGATCAGAACACTCAGGATAGCTGAAAATGGCAAAAATGTCCCTCTCTGTATGCCTCCAAATGCTTCGGTTTCCAAACAGACCGAACTGACGATTCAGATGCAAATCCAGGGACAGTTGAGAGATTTGTGAAATACATCTCAAGTGCCCAACCCAAATCCATTTCTGGACAAATCAGGTAGACCCTTAACATTTATCTTGTTTTACATTAAACTAAGCAACAAGACATTCCAGAGCATCTTAATGCCTCGACATTGAGGCATTACAGCAACACTGCCAGAGAGATTGCGTCCACTGCTCGTTCCATACATGTTTAGAATTATTTAGCTTTAATATGCATAAAAAGGTGGGTCTTTTTCAACACAAAGTGGTCCAATATTTAAATCATGCACCCTGCAATTAGATCATCCTGCAATTCTCTGTTTATTAAAAAAAATCCAATAAACAAAGTAACGTCAAAATTTCCATAGGGCACTTTTGTTCTGAGTCATTTTATAGGTTTGGCATTGTTCCTTTAACATCCTCTCTGTACACAGGCCAAATAATTAGTTTTTCTCAGGGATAAACAGTATAACAACAAAGGAAAAACAATCACGCACACAAAGTCATTGAAATGTTTAATTAGCCTTTGTATCTTATTTTATCCATTATGACTCAGACGTATGATCATATACAATGATGCAGAGCCACCTGCAATCTGGAAACAAAACTCCCACAAACTTCCGGTTTATAATAAAAGGTCAACATAGTTTAAAAAAAAAATATTTAGAAATTAGATTCGGACCAAAGCAACCTCCAACTGCAAATTTAAAGCAACGCTTTTAATACTTATTCCTATTACAAATGTGTATATATGTTAAAAATGGATCCAGACAAACCCACACCAGTGAAAACAAGCAGATATGATAATGCTGTAACAGGACAGAGGCAATGTGCACGTACTTTGTAGCAATAGAGCCACAGTCTTGGGTTGCAAGATAAGAAGTATCTATTTCTGCACATAAATTCAATATCCCCTGTATAACAATTCTGACTAATAGAATACTGAGGAGAAAAAAAGTAGTAGCCACATCTGAAATAGCCTGTTACTTGCTCGGAAGGAGCATCAACCAGCTTTTGCTCAGTGTCATCATTACAGAGGAGAACTCTTCATTAACATATCAGACTAATTCCCTCCATAAGGCCAGTCTAGAACAGAAATGTATTTCAAGCCTCCTCTGCATGAGAATCACATGGTTGGTGCCTCTCTCGAGTAGGTACCATCCTATATGACAGGGTATTTCAGTGCTGTCCATTCTCAGTGCGATGTCACTTCCACTTCTTTTGCCTCTAATAGAATACTGTGCTGTAATATATACACACGGAAGTCCTGTAAAAACAAACGCACTCACGAGGCTTCCAATTGAGTTTAAATCCAATATATTTTGTGGGTTATGAAAATTGAGGTTTTTGGGCTTCACTGAGACCCTGATACCCTTTACACACACAAATCTTATCTAATATTCCTTATCAAAAACTTACCTTTAACCAATTACAAGGTTATGGTTTGAGTTACATTTTTTAATGGTATTTGTTCATCATGGCCAGCATAATTAAGAATAACATTACCATAATAACATTAACATAAGAATAACATAGTTTCATTGTTTTTAGAAATAATCGGAATCACAGTTTTTGAGCATTTTATAATGATTTGTTTCAGTTATATATGTGAAGTCATCACTTACTAGGCTGAATTTAATTGCATAACATTTTTTTCTGACCTGTTTAATTTTTGTTCCGAGCATGGATGAACTGACGTCAATCACAAAAACCACATTTTTGGGAAGAGGTGGCAAATCTGTTGGTGCAAAATAATGCACAAAGTATCCATTTAGTACCTAATGGAGAAGAAACACTGTTTAAAATTTGGAAACTGCTATTCCAAAACACAGTAGCAACCTCTCAATATATACTGATGAAACTTTTCAAAAAGTTATTAGTTCAAAGTATTCTTACTAGTGGTCCCTGGCTGTAATGATTACCATCCTGTAGGTAATAAACTATAAACATTATAAACTTTTTTTATAATGAACTCACATTTATTGAAATGTAACAATATTTTCTGATTATGTATTGCTTTTCAAATACGTAAAGGTACTAAATGGAAATGACAATTAAATGATCCATGCTTTAGACATAAAAAAAAATATCCGACATTTTAATGAGAACCATTATTTTAGATTCTGGTACCTGGATGTCTCCCACGCTGAGCTCCCTTTTTACATCATACCGAACAACAAAATCACCAAAAATGCCTTTATGAGCCATCTTTGCTTGTAGTATAACATTAGGATTAAACGTTATTCTTGCAAAGTTGGCCGTCTGGTTGATAACTGTTGAGGGAGGAGGGGAGATTGTATCTGTTGGAGAAAGATAGATAGAAAAAAGTTGTTTTTTGTTTTGTTTTTAAATATGTATGCTGTCTCCTATTTCTAATATCAGATTACTTGTAAAATCTATGAAGAAAGAAAATATATATATTACTGCTCTTTTGCATTCTTGTTACAAATGTGACTAACTAATGAGGCAGTGACGAGGGAGAAGGGTTTAATAGGTCACATGAGGAGAGTAAAGGCTGTGCTCACTTTTTTACTTTGACCATGGCTTTGCTGGTTGTAGATAAACATGTGGCTAAAGAATAATATACATTTCCCCACCTTCTTTTGTGGATGTCTTCTACACACTCTTCTCTGTATCTTGTGTTTCATTTTATTAATTTCCCTTCTTGCATTAAAGGGAATCAGTCACCCAAATACTGTTTTTACTAAATGTAGAGAATAATAAAAAATAATAATAATAATAATTTACACGTTGTGCTAGCAGAATGCCTAAATTAGGAGAAAACTGTATTTTAAATGTGTCTGTGGTGTCCACTGTTTATCACATCACCTGTGGCTAGATATGCAAATTACACACCTGGCACTAAAAAGAAAAGTTATTTGTATATCTAGACACCACAGACACATTTAAAACCTAATATTCTCCAAATTTTGCTTATATTTTGTATATATTTTTGATTTTTTTTTTTGTTCTCTACATTTACAGTATAAGCAATGTTCAGGTGACAGATTCCCTTAATAACTGAGTTTGAAAGATAGGCATGTTGGATAATTTCCCCCACTCAGCTATTAGTGCCTGATTTTTGACAATCCATTTTCAATAAACTTTTTAGTGAACAGACCCCACTGTACTTAGCACTGCAGGATAGTCCTATGTAAATAAATACTCATAACAAATAAAACTCTTTTTTTTTCCACGATATCTGAATTTATTATTTCTTTTCATGTTAGATTTCAATTCTTTGCATGTTATGTGATCCACTTAGGAAATAATTGTCATACAAAATACCTTCCTAGGGCGCAGCTTGGAAAGCACCCTTGCCAAGTTATTACAGCATTACCTTTCATTATAAAATACATAAGACAACAAAAGAGATTATAAAGTCAGATTTGTTTTAGTGCAAACCATGACACGCCAAGCACATTTTCAATAATGTGTAATTAAATTTTATATAAACTGTTGCTTCTTTACACAATACATTCTGGAAATTAACACTCTGTCCACTGTTTTCTAAACAATGGAAAGTTATAATTATTTGTGTTATGACACTGTTGCATACCGTTAGACTGTGAAAACTGATTTAGGTCCTATTTCCTATATTCTGAGTAGATGAACTCCTCAAATAGCTTTGAGATTAAGAAAATAAAACCATAAAAAGACAGACAGAAATACCTGCATTAAATCCACATTTCTTGTCATAATTGATGCAATGCATATTGGGGAAAAAGCAGCCCACTGAAGAAAACTAAACTTGTCACACTAGAAAAAGTCTTATGTGTAGCTTGGAGGATGAAAAGGATACAAAACATGTTGGTGAGGGGAAATAATAAAAATACAACTTTACAGAGAGATTTCTCAAATGGGCTAGCTTTCCAGCATTAGCAATAGTTAGTATAGCTATAGTATAACTATTACATAGTATTATCCATGTATGCCATGATAAAAAAAAAAATTGGGATTGAGAACTTCTAACAATGCGAACTTCCGTGATGCTTAGCCAAACATTTTGACTTACAATGAAACCAACGTGTGCCTGTTCCCTGACACATTTTGTACACAGGTGGATTAGTTTGGTATCTTTATGACTTCGAGCAGTTAGCTGTTGTTACTGGTAATTTAGAATCAAATTATCTCCTTAGATTACTGGTATACATATGTACATTTGTACATACACAGTTTTAAATGTTGAAATATTGGACTTGGTCCCTGAGGCATAATTTAAAACTAAAGATGAATGTATACTTCATGGTAGAACACGTTATACATATATAAATAACCTTCTTACCACCTGAATTCATGTAACTTATGCAGTAAAAAAACACCACAAAGAACCCAGTACGCAATTGACCGTAGTAAATAAAAAGAAAGATCTGGGTAATTTTTTCCCTTAAAAGACTAGCTTGCTTAACTAGGGATTATGCAGGGAGCATACAACCTTTTCACGTTTTTGTGTTTGATACATATTCCATGTGAAGTAAATATTTCTTAGTTTCACAGTTAATAATAATAATAAAAATGTTGTATTATTAGAATTCCGTGCAGTGTAAGTGTGCAAGACTCTAAAATGGCCTCAGCCCAAAGTCGACTTACACAGCCACTCACCAGAAAGAGCTTTTTTGGCAGGACTGTGAAAAACAGTTATTCCATCAGGAGATTTCTCCCCACTAACAAATATTAAAAGACCTTAAATATACCTCAGCTACCATAGAGGGAGCTTGTATTTAACCAATTTATGTATGTAATACATTTTTTTTAACACAAACTTTCATAGTGACTGGGGACTAAGCATCCCATGGTAACTGTCATTTTTTTTTTATTATGGCTAGGGTCATAAGGTCTCATTGTGGATATTTATAAGAATTAGATCTAAGAGAATCAGGTAGTCCCTGGTCTTTAGGGCAGTTCTTCTCATCTGGTGGGTGCCAAACCAAAAAATGGGTCTAAACTGAACTTATTTATTTACTGAACACAATTGTCAAAGTGTCAATAAAAACTGCAGAGCCAGTATGACCACTGAAAAGAACACAACAAACACTAGTGACACTCTAAAACTAAAAAATGTAACAAAGCTAACAATGGCACAGCAGTTCGCTGAGTTAAAGTAGCGCTCCTCAGTCAACATGGCCTCGAAAAGTAAATACAACACAAATTACATTAAATATGAGTTTGGGTATGCTGAGGACAGATGACATGGACAGACCAGTTAGTATCAATCCTAGTTGTCTTCTTCTTTGACAGTTATATTTCTCTTGAAGTAAATCAGTCATTAATTAAATTGTAACATCTAAGCCATGTAACTATTCTGACCATTTAAAGCTTATTGATATGCCACTACATCTAGTTCCTTGAGGCTTATATATGAATTTGATATCCACATACGTATATATTAAATATAGATATATAAATACATACTACTTGGTTAACTGATATTACTAGGTCATATTAAGTTCTACCTAGCTGTATCCTTATCCAATGTTTGAGTATTTGGACCAGGGATATTTAATATGGTCAGATAGTTGTTCATTCCTGTGTATATTTACCACAATTTATACTACTGATATATTCCCTTGTTTGTGCATTCTCTTTATAGTGGTACTATACATATATTACCCTGATTACAAAACAGACCATTTTTTGGCCATTATACAGTATATTTTATTTCACCAGCAATCTGTGAGCACTTCTTTACAAAATTCACACTGAGCTGTTTTGCTTTTAGTTCATCAAGTTAAGGTTAAGTTTTATTCAAGCCTATGTGGTCTATCAATTAATATTATGCAGCATTCCTTATTGTAATATTACTTGTGCAAGGGTATTGGGATCCTCCCAATACATGTCTTATTAATCCCCCATCCTAAAGCTCAGAGGATGAGCAATTTCCAGTTCCTCTTGGTTATAACAGTATTACGGACCCCAGTACTTCCTCTACTTCCCCATCCTCGCATGCACAATTGAGCCCACTGAATACATGTGGCTTAAGGAAAAATGTATTATAAAGTGTCAAAATTGCTGTGTTGAGCTAGTAAGTATAGCAGTTCAGCTTAAACAAAAGTATAATGAAAAAATGGCTTTAATATAAGGGTTATGTCTTTTACTGATGTCTAGGAATACAAATTCAACACTGAACAATCACATTTGTATATCGTACTTATAAAACACCTAAACAACCAACGCTTCACATCCCTAAAATCACATTTCCTGTCTCCAGTTACTTTCCGCTGTTTAGACTGATAATGCAGTAAAAACAAACCATTCTGGTAAGTAGTGTATCTTTTTTAAGGTGAAACTTCACTTCCCCTTGATAAGGACACCGTGATAACAAACATATTACTTCTTTAATAAAGAGCTGACATAGTGCATGTTCTGCAGCTACTGTTACCTGGTCCTGGACCAACTCGACAGCTGTTCTTAAATGGCTGTTATTGAATTTTGGAACACTCACAAACGTATTATTGTTAGAAGTAAAATTAGTTGGACAATGGTTATCCAGGAATCTTATTCATTAAAAGAAAAACACTAAAGGAAAAACTAACAATAATGGACATTATGTTTTCTAATGTACAATGAAATGTTAGTGTTTGTTCTTTATTTTATTTATAGAGCTATATATTGATATATAGCTTTAATCCCTTGCATGGAGATGCCCAGATTTCCACCTTAAAGTCCTCTTCTGTGTTATAATGGATTTTTATAAATATCTGCATTATACATTTTGCATATTCGATCCTACCCT
This sequence comes from Pelodytes ibericus, assembly GCA_036172795.1. Taxonomy (NCBI): domain Eukaryota; kingdom Metazoa; phylum Chordata; class Amphibia; order Anura; family Pelodytidae; genus Pelodytes; species Pelodytes ibericus. Next base: position 131,224,388 of record CM069858.1, on the reverse strand, counting down.
TCCAAGTACCATCAACATTTTAGACCAGGCTAAATAGTATGTATATACATGACTGTAACCTGCATTTTATTACCATATTTTGCACTATAACAAACATCTCTGTGCTATTCTAAACCTATATGAGTGATTTGAATATTTAAGATTGTATAAGGTTTGACTATTGGCATGAATCAAAATAGGATAATAATTGAAGTTCATTTATGCTGCATTACTTTCTGTTTTTTAACATGTTTGTAACAAGTGATTGTGTAACAAGTGTGTTATTACAGTTACCCAATTTGTAACTGCCTTAAGGCAAAGGGTTCAAGTATCCTGTATATAAACTTCTGTATCATATCAGTATGTACTAACTTATTATGCAGATCTGGTATATTTAAAACAATAATAACTCTTGTTTCATTATATAAAATCATTGTATCCATATAGCACTAATGTTTTCATTCTACAGGCTTTCACAACTTATGCATGGCATTCAGAGTTAACTAATAAAACATATTTACTTTATTTTAGTAAATTTGCTTTTTTGTTATTTAGTCTATTTGCTTTTTTGTTATTTTTATCTACGAGTGTGAGTCAAATTACAGATTACTTGCTCTCTGTTAGAACCTTAGCTGCTGGTGTTCGTGGTAATCCAGCACAATACATGCCCTTATGTTTGGAAAGTCAGTCTAACTGAAGCATGTGTCATTTGGAACATGTTTGCTATGGTTACTGTCCAAACATAACACCATCAGCAAGGAGTCAATCAATCCAGGTGTTAGCAGGAAAATTACTTGGAAAGCCAGAATGTCCTGTATGTCCTGAATGTCCTGCCAGGTGTGGATGTAGGAAGTGACCCATGTCAAATGAACACCAAGCTGTTTAACTAATAGGGATGAGACAAATATCCAAAAATCCTCAGCTCACCAATTTATGGTGAGTGAAAGGTGTTTATTGCCCCACTCGGGGTGCAATAAATACCTTTCTGTCTTTATAAATTGCTGTGCTAAGCATTTTTAAATATTTGTGTTATTTGGAGACCTGGGGTCTCTGCTGTGGGACCGGACTCAATTTATTACAGCTCTCCTACAGACTACTTTTTAAGAAGGGACTAGAAGATATACAACATGTGCTATTTGATGTAACTTCTGGTGTAGTGACATGGACATGTTTTTGATATTGATGTAATGGGGTAGGTTCTATGCCAGCCATTAGGGTCCCATTGGACATGTGGTCACAGTAATTTGAAGCTAAGCCAACTAGGTGCATAATATATCAAATGTTTAGTTCTCTAAACATATGCTTCCAATGTTTTTGTTGTGTTGTCCATTTAATAAGCTTGACTGGTAAATATTATGGTACCTGTTTATGATTTTAAACAAAATTTACCTGTTCCAATAAGAAAGCTGTACATGTGTATGGCTCATTTATATCTATTTTCACTATGATGTAATGTTATTTGCTAGTTTGTAAACCGTACTTACCATTATGTTTCGCTTTCTGCTTGTTTCGGAAGGGTGGAACCTCTAGGGAGGTAATGCCAGAGTTCTCCAGTATGTTTACTTCTACCAGAAGACGTCCCACTAGCTGCTGAGGGCTGACACTGATAGCATGTTCATACATTCCAAGACGTCTTTGTAAGAGTTCTTCATACATCAGCAGAAACACTGCCTTGTTCCGACCTGGGATGATTGCAGATGCCTTAAATGTTTCCATTCCAGTCTCTCTGCATAAAACAGCACAGGAACATAAAATTTGTCTGCACATAAGAGCCATTTTTTCCATCCCCGTCTACCCATATTTCTAACTTCTGTAAATTTCACAGACTTTATTTGGTCCTTGGTTTTATCTATGTGCAGGTTCTTATATGATGCATGCTTGAACCATTTTACTGTATTAACCTCTACCACTTCTGCTGGAAGGCTATCCCATGCATCCACTATCCTCTCAGTAAATTAATATTTTCCGATGTTACTTTTAAAACTCTGACTTTCTCTTGTCCTGATGTTGTTCGTCCACTTAAAGTCAATCATATATTCGCCATCTGGCTATAAAAGTCTAGTATTTTAGCCTTTGACAAGCTTGCCAAACCATCATTTTTCTTTTTCATCAGCTTGCACATGAAGTGCCCTCCACTAATATTAGCAATCTTGGTAAATATGAGCAAAGAAGGTCTGTTTAACCTTTTTATCTTTTCTTTAAAAAATACCATGCTTGCATGGATATCAAGCGATTGCAAACCTGGGTGACTAAGAGCAGGGAATTGTTTAACCATGACTTCCTGTTTCACAGGGTTATAAATATTAGGTAACACATAGTCCGAATTCCCTTTTTTCATCACAGTGGGTAAGAACAAGGAATATTACTGTGAAGTGCAGCAAAATGGAATGCGGCTATAAGAAAATAGCAGTAGCATTGAAAATGCTAATTTCTACTATAACCTACCATGGCGGTCCGATTACGTACTCAGAACGGATGCAGAATCCGTCGAGACCTCCAGCAGTGCTCGCTGAGTTCCCCAGCGGTGCTCACTGAGTTCCCCCATCGTGATGCGTGAGCCCAGATGGCAGCAGACCTGTTTCCTGACTACGCATCTTTGCCACCTGTATCCTGACAATCCGTTATATTATCTGTGGTGCTGCATTTGCTATCTCGACTAGCTTGATCATGTATTGGGTCCTCTGTTCTTGGTTCCTTACAGTGGGTCTTACTGCCAACATTTTGGTGGGTATCCTCTCATTAAGGTGAATACCTTCACCTCTCAGTTTAGGAGCCTTCAGAGCGTCCCTTGAGAAAGTATTTGCAGTGCAGCTCCTCCGTTCCAGAACTACGAGGTTACATGCACCATCAGGACAATAATTAAGAAGTTCCAGTCAATTGGAAATGTTGTGAGTCAACCTGAAGAGGACGTGGTCTGTATTATGAAGAGGATTATTTGAGTGACCAAAAAATCTGGAATCTCAGCTGGAGAATTGCAGACGTTAGTTGTATCTTGTGGAGAAAGTCTCCAAGACTACAATCAACGTCACCGTCATCACCACAACTTGTTTGGAAGGGTTTGAAGCAAAAAGTCTAATGGGATCGGGTCTATAGTCAGATGAAACCAAAAAAAAGCTTTTTTGGAATAAATATCAGAGGTGGGTTTGGCGCACACAGAGAGGTATCCGTATGGAAAAGTACCACATTAAATATGTTGGTGTCCTATAATGTTTTAGAGCTGTTTTTCTTCCATAGGACCTGGAGATTTTTTAGGCTACATGGCATCATGGACACTATGAAATTTCAACAGATAGTTAATGAACCCCTGACTGCCAAAAATCTTAAAATGAACTGTGACTGGATCTTCCAGCCATACAATGATCCAAAACAAACATCAAAATCAACACAAAAATGCTTTACTGACCACAAAATCAAGGTCCTACTAAGGCCATTCCAGTGCCCTGATTTGAACCCCAGAGAAAACCTGTGGATGAACTGAAGAAAAGAGTCCACCAGCGCGACCTTGGAATTTGAAGGCTCTGGAAAGATTCTGTATAGAGGAATTGTCTCAGATCCCTTGCCATATATTTTTAACAGGCATTACAGGAGAAGCCTCAGAGTTCTTATCTTGGCAAAGAGATGTAGCACAAACGTATTGACTAAAACGATGGCAAAAATTGCTCCACACATTTATTTTTAAAAAAACCCTCAAAAGGTTAAACAATAAAGAAAAATGTTCACAGCCTTCTTTGCTCATATTTAGGGTGCCAGTATTAGTGCAGGGCACTGTAGTTAAAGGAGTTAGCTTATTTATATTTGGCTGCAGTTTTTATTTTAGAGGCTACACATTTTGACATTGGTAATTTTTTTCTTTTGCAATTTTTGTACAATCTTTTAATAGGATATTTGTGCATCAGCATTGTGATCATTTATTACTCAGATTAAAGACATTGTCTTAATGAAAGAATGCAGAATGTACCCTATTAAGCCTTCTTTACATATATACATTAGTTCTGTCAAGGGGTGGGCATGTTGTTTAGAATCTTGAGTCAGATATTCCTTTATCTGAACCAAAATTCTAAACAACATGTCTGCCTCCCGACTGAACTATATGGAGCAAAAAAGGCTCACTAAGGTACTCCATTTGTATTGCTGTAATATTGAATTTTTATTTAAACTGCCTATGTGCAATAACTTGTGTACTGGGAAGGAATGATTTCTGTAAAAGTTACTTTTCATCATGTAGGAAGAGTAGGGTTGCCACCTTTTCTTCAGAAAAATACCGGCCTTGGTACTGTCTCCATAGACTTAACATTGACCGGATGCCAATTTTTTACCTGCCCATAAAATAGGAGGGCAACCCTAGGGAAGAGAGACAGAATGCCATTGAACTGTTAAAATTAGCCTTTTAAGCCCCCAAACTTCCTTAATGGGCTGGTTGATCATTTGTAAGAGCTCTGAAACAGCAAAAAGCTTTTATACGTCTACAATTTGTGATTTGAAAAAGAGCAGAGTAGCAGTGGACTGAAAACTGGAAGTTTAGAGGCTACAGAGCTCAACCATGGTGCATCTGACTTTAAGGAAAATGCTGTCATTTTGACACTCTGAGGCGGGTTTACACAGTATATTTATAACACTGTAATGTACTCCATGCAAATCTATAAGATCATTTAATTCCCCAATGTATCCTATGTGGCACCATCATTGTTATATGTTATTTGTATTGTCTTCGGCCTTCATGCGTACCCATTGTCTCCATTTCCAAGATAGTTGTTAGGTTCATTGGTTTCACCAGTCTTCTCTTTCTTCCATGTAACATGACTGTTATATGTTCTGCCTGCAATTATCCTGAAAAAATAAATCAAACCATAGAAAATGTAACATACTCCAATAAGTAACTTGCCTCAAATCTTCAAACATGAAACAAGAATTATTTTATTGCAGATTTGTACTGTTGGATATAAATTCTAATTAGGTTCTATTTAAAATATTGAGGCCAGGAACAAGACATAAGGATTGAGATATTTAAACATAGCTCACTTCATTTAATAACTTTTAAACGTAACCTTAAAAATTAGTTTCAGCGCATGGAACAGATGGAACAGAATTAGATACAGTATATAATAATTCTATGATCGGGGGTTGACACCAAATTTGTTCATGGTGGACATTTGCTGGGGTTCCTCAAGGATCATTTAATTATGTTCGATGGACCTTCATAGACCATCCCATTGAGACTGGGGTTATTGTATGGAGCATTTGCCTACCCATGAGTACACTCAAGATGTGAATACCTTTATCCTATTCACAATGCACAAAATCGCCTTTGCAGTCAATAATACCTTACTCCATCCAACATCACTAGCAAGATGCATTGCAAGAAATACTTTTCTTTCCCATATTGTATTGCTCATTAAAACCTGTAACTTTCACCTGACCATGTGGAGGATTTTACATTCCTGGCAAATGATGGAATCAAAAAGAAATTAACAACAAACCAAAAAAATAATTATTCTGGTATAATAATTAATTTCTTACAGTAGCTTTACAAATTACATAAATTGCACAGAGACAGTTTACGCTTAAATTCTATGGACTATAGCACAGGTGCCAAAAATCAGGCCTCTAGCTGTTTGAGAACTACATCTCCCATACTCTCCTATCAGCCACTTAGCTGACAAAATATTATGGAAGATGTATGTAATTAGCAGCTGGAGGACCGCAGTTTGACAACCCTGGACTACATGTTTTGCCCTATAGTTGACCTATAATCTGGTATTGCATTCTGCAAACTTACATGGTAAAGTTGGAGACAAAAGCCGCAGATGGAATTTGCATCTGGAACACAGTATCCTTAGCTTCAGCTGCTCGATTCACCATGGTGCAGGACACAGCAGTGAACGCATAGCGAGATATAATAGTAGATTTCACAGTGAATTCAGCAAGCTGAGGTTTTGTTTCCTATAAAAGAAAGATTTTTTTTTGTAACAAATTTTAATATTGTTCCTGAAGAAATGCACAATGGGTTATTTAAACCATGTTTCTAATATATAAGACTTAAATACTATAAAACACAAAGATTTTTTTTAATCCGTCACACAAATAACCTATTACATAAACCATGTAGCAATCTGTAAAAACTAAGCAAAAATCTTAGTTATGATAGGAGTCTTGTTTTACAATTTTCAATTTGAAAAGCGACATACCGTATTTTCCGGCTTATAAGACGACTTTTTAACCCAGGAAAATCTTCCCAAAAGTCGGGGGTCGTCTTATACGCCGGGTGCGGTCTTTTTACTTACCTCGTTGCTGCTCTGAAGGTCTGCGCGGCTGTGAGGAAAGCGTTGTGTGTCCCCTCCAGCCACGCGACTTCAATAAAGTTTGTTTAAACTTTTTTTTTTAAACAAACTTTATTGAAGCAGCGCGGCTGGATGGGAGCACACAACGCTTCCCTCACAGCCGCACACACCTGCAGAGCAGCGACGAGGTAAGTACTGGGAAGGGGGGAGGAGGGGGGCAAAATCCTGGAATATTGGAGGGGCAAAATCCTGGCATATTGAGGGGAAAATCCTGGCATATTGGAGGGACAAAATCCTTGCATATTGGAGGGGCAAAATCCTGGCATTTTAAATGGCATTGAGGGGCAAAATCCTGGCATATTGGAGGGGAAAAATCCTGGCATGTTGGAGGGGCAAAATCCTGGCATATTGGAGGGGCAAAATCCTGGCATATTGAGGGGAAAAATCCTAGCATATTGGAGGGGCAAAATCCTGGCATTTTGGAGGGGCAAAATACTGGCATATTGAGGGGGAAAATACTGGCATATTAAATGGCATTGAGGGGCAAAATCCTGGCATATTAAATGGCTTTGTGGGGCAAAATCCTGGCATATTGGAGGGGCAAAATCCTGGCATATTGAGGGGGAAAATCCTAGCATATTGGAGGGGCAAAATCCTGGCATATTGGAGGGGGAAATCCTGGCATATTGGAGGGGCAAAATCCTGGCATATCAAATGGCATTTAGGGGCAAAATCCTGGCATATTAAATGGCTTTGTGGGGCAAAATCCTGGCATATTGGAGGGGCAAAATCCTGGCATATTGAGGGGAAAAATCCTGGCATGTTGGAGGGGCAAAATCCTGGCATATTGAGGGGAAAAATCCTGGCATATTGGAGGGGCAAAATCCTGGCATATTGAGGGGGAAAATCCTGGCATATTGGAGGGGCAAAATATTGGCATATTAAATGGCACTAGAATGGCACATTGAGTGGCAAAATACTGGCATATTGAGGGGCAAAATAGTGTGTGTCAGTTTATGTGTCTATTGGTGTCACTGTGTGTGTGTAAGTGTGTCACTTTCTGTGTAAGGGTGTGTGTGTAAGTGTGTCACTATGTCAGTGTAAGGGTGTGTGTGTAAATGTCACTGTAGGAGAAAATGCACGTTGGACGAGGGGTAGTCTTATACGGCGAGTATATCCCAAATTCTATATTTTAACTGGAAAAGTTGGGGGTCGTCTTATATGCTAGAAAATACAGTATATTCAAAATGTTTTGTGTGACCATTTTATCTTCCGATGAGAAAGTTAAGCGTAACATATATAATGTGGTCTCACTAAAGTACGAGATTTGCACTAAACTCGACCTCCAAGATCGGACAGGCTAGACTACCCCACAGATACCTCATCTTGACTTTGCAAAATGGCATTCACTAACAATTTAGCAAACACCAAGATGAGGTAAAACATGTTGATATTAAAGGGAGAAAAATGAAACACACTCCCATTAATTTTTATGAGGGAAGGAAAAAAAAATTGTCATTAAAAGATATAGCCCCCCCTTGTCAAAACAAGGTACCAGAAGCTCCAAAAATGGCCCCAGGAAGCCCTAACACAGGGGTGGTAAACACAAGGCCCGCGGGCCGAATCCGGCCCGCCGGACCTTGTAATGTGGCCCGCACATCCAGGGCCGGCGCTACCGTAAGGCAGCACAAATTGCCCGCTCCCCCAGACCCGTTTACTTACCTCCATGCTGCTGTTCAGGTCCTTGGCTGAGAGGGAAGCGCTGTGCGCTCCCCTCAGGCCGTGCGCATTCAATGAAGTGTGTTGAAACTTTTTTTTTCAACACACTTTATTGAATGCGCACGGCCTGAGGGGAGCGCACAGCGCTTCCCTCTCAGCCACTGACCTGAACAGCGGCATGGAGGTAAGTACTGGGGTCTGGGGAAGGGGGGAGGAGGGAGGTATAACGAGCATCTGACTGGCATAATGTTCCTGGGCATCTGACTGGCTTAATATTCCTGGGCTCTGACTGGCATAATATTCCTGGGCATTTGACTGGCACACTATTCCTGGGCTCTGACTGGCATAATATTCCTGGGCATCTGACTGGCATAATATTCCTGGGCATCTGAATGGCATAATATTCCTGGGCATCTGACTGGCATAATATTCCTGGGCTATGACTGGCATAATCCTGGGCATCTGAATGGCATAATATTCCTGGGCATTTGACTGGCACACTATTCCTGGGCTCTGACTGGCATAATATTCCTGGGCATCTGACTGGCATAACATTCCTGGGCATCTGACTGGCATAATATTCATGGGCATCTGAATGGCATAATATTGCTGGGAATCTGGCTGGCACTATATTACTGGCCATCTGGCTGGCACTATATTACTGGGCTCTGACTGGCACTATATTACTGGGCATCTGGCTGGCACTATATTACTGGGCATCTGGCTGGCACTATATTACTTGGCTCTGACTGGCACTATATTACTGGGCTCTGGCTGGCACTATATTACTGGGCATCTGGCTGGCACTATATTACTTGGCTCTGACTGGCACTATATTACTGGGCTCTGGCTGGCACTATATTACTGGGCTCTGGCTGGCACAATATTACTGGGCTCTGACTGTTACAATATTCCTGGGCACTGAGTGGCACACTATTACTGGGCACTGACTGGCACATTATTACTGGGCTCTGACTGGCACTATATTACTGGGCTCTGACTGGCACAATATTACTGGGCTCTGACTGTTACAATATTCCTGGGCACTGACTGGCACACTATTACTGGGCTCTGACTGGCACACTATTACTGACCCATGCACTGTGTAATTAGCACAATCCTGACCGCTGCACTGTATACGTAGCGCAATCCTGACCCATGCACTGTGTACTTAGCGCAGTCCTGACCCATGCACTGTGTACTTAGTGCAGTCCTGACCCATGCTTGCTATTATTCTTCCTAGGCTTCTGTTTTCAAGGCTAGTTATTACTTAAATTATTATTAAAACCAGTAGCAACTGAATGCAGAGGCAATTATTCATGATAATAAAGAGTAGATGCATAATCCTATACAACCGGCCCTTTGAGGGTAACCATACTGATGATGCGGCCCCCGATGAATTTGAGTTTGCCACCCCTGCCCTAACACATATAGGGTTCCATGGCAGCTAGCCATGCCTCCCTTCTTGTTGGTACCAATGCTACTGGCACCAATAATAAATATGATGTGGCCCTGGACTCTGTTACTATCAAGAGGGCTAAATGTCTGCCAAATGTCTCCCAGCTCACATCTGGTGGATTGCCTAAGGCCAGGCAGGGGGAGATGAATATATTAAATTTACCTGTAAAAACAAAACACTGTTATAGTTCCATGAGGGTGAGCAGCGAAATTCACTGATCACCCTCTGGGCACACGGGGTGCCCTGTGAATGAAATATTATATTATATAATTTTGCCCACTGTAGTAATAATGCGTGACAACTACATTTGGAAACTGTTGCATGACAAGCATAACAGAGGATTATCAGAGGATTGTGGATGAGGAGTTAATTCACGATCTAATACAAATTTCTCATTATATAAAATTTGCTAGACGGTAACAATTTAAGTGTTAAATACTTACTCTCCTTGGAAACTGAGAAGCTTGCCTTGGAATTCGAGATCCAGCCTATGAAGGAAAACAAACACGTTACATAACACATTGTGATCTCACTGCATTAAATAGTCTGCAAATCTCATTCAAGGTATGTGCCATACCTAGAAAAGAATTGTTTCCCCATCCATTAGACCACATATCCTGCCAGTGACAAAGCACTCTACCCTGTAATAAATATATTTTACCATGGAGTACGGCTGCCCACAATTGCACCACACAATTATTATAGATCCCTTTATTTCCCATTTCATCAAAGATAAATATCAATTATTTGTTCTTCAACTTCAGCCATTTACTGTCCACTTTAGGATAAAACAGATCACTTGTAGTAAAGAAGAAAAAATGCATAACACATTTCTCATGGCTCAATGTTTATCCAGTGCCTGGCACAAGATGTTCCCCCACAGCAGAGGCGTCGCTAGGGGTGGGCTACTGGGGCTATAGCCCCGAGTCCCCCCTTCATAGCCCCGAATGGAAACTCTGGGGCTAAAGTATTCTTTAGCCCCGAGACTCCAGGGCTATAAATATTAAAAAAAAAAAAAAATCCCCCGGTGAGCTTTCCTCCGTCTGGGACATAGTCCCAGAATCGGAGGATTAACCTCACGCGGGGGTGAGGGCCAATCGGAAGGAGAGGCTGCTAAAGGGAGCTCGCTCCCTAGCCTCTCCTCCTGGCCATAGAGATCACAGCGCGACGGGTGCAAGCTCCGCCCCCGTCGCGCTGTGTCAGCTGCTTGCCGGATGTCAGGTGGACGGACATCCGGCAGAAGGTCCTGGATGACGGACCAAGTGTAAGGTAAGTAAAAAAAAAAAGTGTGACTGTGTATGGGTGTCTAGGTGTGTGTGTGTGTGTGTATGTCAGGGTGTCTAGGTGTGTGTGGGTATTACTGGGTTCTGAGTGGCACAATATTACTGGGCTATGATTGGCACAATATTACTGGGTTCTGATTGGCACAATATTCTTGGGCTATGATTGGCACAATATTACTGGGTTCTGAGTGGCACAATATTCTTGGGCTATGATTGGCACAATATTACTGGGTTCTGAGTGGCACAATATTCTTGGGCTATGATTGGCACAATATTACTGGGTTCTGAATGGCACAATATTACTGGGCTATGATTGGCACAATATTACTGGGTTCTGAGTGGCACAATATTCTTGGGCTATGATTGGCACAATATTACTGGGTTCTGAGTGGCACAATATTCTTGGGCTATGATTGGCACAATATTACTGGGTTCTGAGTGGCACAATATTCTTGGGCTATGATTGGCACAATATTACTGGGTTCTGAATGGCACAATATTACTGGGCTATGATTGGCACAATATTACTGGGTTCTGAGTGGCACAATATTCTTGGGCTATGATTGGCACAATATTACTGGGTTCTGAGTGGCACAATATTACTGGGCTATGATTGGCACAATATTACTGGGTTCTGAGTGGCACAATATTCTTGGGCTATGATTGGTACAATATTACTGGGTTCTGAGTGGCACAATATTCTTGGGCTCTGATTGGCACAATATTACTGGGTTCTGAGTGGCACAATATTCTTGGGCTATGATTGGCACAATATTACTGGGTTCTGAGTGGCACAATATTCTTGGGCTATGATTGGCACAATATTACTGGGTTCTGAGTGGCACAATATTACTGGGCTATGATTGGCACAATATTACTGGGTTCTGAGTGGCACAATATTCTTGGGCTATGATTGGTACAATATTACTGGGTTCTGAGTGGCACAATATTACTGGGCTATGATTGGCACAATATTCCTGGGCTCTGAGTGGCACAATATTCCTGGGCTCTGAGTGGCACAATATTCCTGGGCTCTGAGTGGCACAATATTACTGGGTTCTGAGTGGCACAATATTACTGGGCTATGATTGGCACAATATTACTGGGCATCTGATTGGCACAATATTCCTGGGCTCTGAGTGGCACAATATTCCTGGGCTCTGAGTGGCACAATATTACTGGGTTCTGAGTGGCACAATATTACTGGGTTCTGACTGGCACACTATTACTGGGCTCTGACTGGCAAAATATTACAGGCATCTGACTGGCACACTATTACTGGGCTCTGAATGACACAATATTCCTGGTATCTGACTGGCACAATATAACTGGGCTCTGAGTGGCACAATATTACTGGTATCTTACTGGCACAATATTACTGGGCTCTGAATGGCACACTATTCCTGGTATCTGACTGGCACAATATTACTGGTATCTGAAAGGCACAATATTACTGGTATCTGACTGGCACAATATTACTGGGTTCTGAGTGGCACAATATTCCTGGTATCTATAATTGTACAATTTTCAAACACTGAAAAATTTGTGGGTGTTTTCTTACATTTTTATTATGGGGGTGGGGGGTGCAACACTCAGGGTACGCCCCGGGTGCCAAATGCTCTAGGTACGCCTGTGTGTGTGACCGAGCTCATCTGGGCTCTAGCCCCAGATCATCCGAAGACCTAGCAACGCCCCTGCCCCACAGTATTTGTGTGTGAGCCACTGAACCTTGGCAAAGGCGAAGCTCAGCTGGAAAGTGGAAAAGTCATTATTATTAGTGAAAATATAACTTCACAGGCACATAGTACCTCACATAGGCATTCTGATTCAGTGACACAAGATTTTCTGAATTGTATGCCAAAGCTGCAATTGAGTTTATAAGTGCCAGTTTGTCCATCTATATGTGCCAGTTTGTACATCTATAAGTGCCAGTTTGTCCATCTGCCCACGAGTGTATTAAATCACTAAATATTTTGCCGCAGATTCTTTATCAAATACATGGTTCAATCTGCACATGTTCTAATTCCAAGTTTGCTGACTGCATGCAAATAAATCCACTATTTCAGGCAACATAATGTTTGTGGAATTTATTTTAAAATACTGCATATTGATGTAAAAAAAAATGGTTTGAATGGTGAGAACCCTACTCTCTGGAATTGCCGTCACATTTTTAAAATATTGCATCCTGGAAATTATACATTTGTAAATATGTAAAAGCCCATTATCTTCCATGAATCACAAAATGCATTCTGCAACTAACCATAATACAAAGAATATGCAACTCATGTGTATGCATCTCTGCAGGCATTGTTATCACATCCTGCATTAACAAGCCTCAACTCTTGCGAAACCTCCAATCCCTGACATGTGACTGGCTTCATATAGCTTTGCCTTTCAAAATGAGACATGAAGGGGACTTCTTCCTGAAGTAATAGGTGAGAACTATCATTTAACGTGTACCACATGACGTTTATGTAAACTTTTGCCAAAAATACATTAATACCAAACAAAAAAAAAAAAATTTGCACGGGTCCATGCTCAAACTTGACCCCAGAACCTGAACCCCCCTGAAGTCAATGGGGACACGAACTTTTGGCCACTAAAATGCCTCTAAAAAAGTCCTGGAAAGGGCTAGAGGGCTGCAAAATGAAGTAAAATGTGGGTGAGTGTCGGTTTATAGACTTTCGACTTATGGAATACATGTAATGCTATTGGCTTTCTATAAACCGAAATAGAGTCCCCATTCATAAGACATTCAGTTTATAGACTTTCGGTTTATAGAATAGCAATAGCATTACATGTATTCCATAAACCGAAGGTCTATAAACCGAATGTCTTTCGGTTTATAGACTTTTGGCTTATGGAATACATGTAATGCTATTGGCTTTCTATAAACCAAAATAGAGTCCCCATTCATAAGAAATTCTTATGAATGGGGACTCTATTTCGGTTTAAAGAAAGCCAATAGCATTACATACAATGTAATCGCCGAACCCCGAACTCCAACACGAACATATAGTGGAATGTCCGTGGTCGGGTACGGGGTCCAAAAACCGTAATGTTCAGTATGAACCTGAACAGTGCGGTTCGGGTTCGCTCAACACTAGTTATAACATTAGCTAATCAATACCTTCACATGTAGATAAATCCAGTGTGTCCATAATACATGTCACGAAGTGAATTCTGACAGCCTGTCTGACTGGGGTTCTTGGAGGGGCATGGCAGCCAGAAGACTCCCTGTGGGCTATGGACCCTGTCTGTCAATATATTAGTTTGAGGGTAAACACTTTGAGGGCGCCAGTGGACCCCTGTTTTCAACTGGATTTCAAATATAGGCTCATTCAGGATGTGAGCCAAGATGTGTACTCTAGGATTCAAGCCTTTGTCCCATTCTCTGTGTTTTCCCCAGGTTAAGATTGTATCCTATCCTGTAAACCCCTGTAATTATGTCACCTTACCCATTGTCAACATGTAAGTAATTCAGTGTCCTGTTGTACAGCGATGTCCTTCAATTAGCAAGTTACTTTAATTGAGTGCACTCTGTATGGATCTGTACTTGATACCTTTGTATCCTGAAAGGTGTGAGGCAGGATTTCCCCATTGTATGTGCTTCTGTTAAACTGATTATATTGTGTTCATTATGTGTCTTACTGTGTGTATTGTAATTAGGTTTACTCATTGTAATTCCTATCTGGTTTGCATCCTGGAAGTATAATGTATTACTAGCCCCAGTTAGTTGGAGAACTATACTTAGTTCCATCCCCCCATTGTATACTAATGTCTGTGATGTCATGTTTATGTGTATTTAAGTCTGTGCTGTTGCTCAAATAAAGAGAGTTGTTCTTCTTGCTGTACCTAACTGCCAGATGTCCTGTCTATTTGGGTACAAAGAGCAAGGGTCCAGGAAAGACTTGCTGGTTGGATGCTGAGCTTTAATCACGGGCCAAGGCGGTTATTTCACACAACGGACAGAGGGTCTACTACGTCCGGTAGATGGTCCATTACAATACACATACACCCTGCTAGTACTGGCATGGTGTGCCCAACATGATACATCATGGCCCATTCCAACTAAAGTATCTCTTCCTCGGGTTTGCAGGATTATATCCCAGCAGGTTCAGCTCAGCCTTTCAGCAGGTTTAATTCCCAATAGGTTCAGCTCAGTGTGAGGCTGATAAAATCAGCCCTATTTAATTTGGTGATAAAAGAATCTTTCATGTGCTGTGAATAATGTGAAAAAAGTCCCATTGAGGACTAGTGCTATATAAAAATAGTCGATGTGAAGGATAAACTGTATCTTGTAAACCAAAGATTACTAATTAACTGAGCTGAATGCAATTGCATAGATCATATTGCATTAAAGTACAACATAAAAAAACGCTTCTGTATGTCTATTCCTATAATCAATTATTTTGCCTATGAACTGCTTAAAAATATCAGTTTATATTGATATGTAATATGTTTTGCTGATTGTTTGTAATACTATACACAGTGTGTGCAGTATCTTCTAACAACAGGCAGGGTGAATCTACATGTTTTGGCCGTTGCCCATGAAGTCAGTTAAAAGCAAATTTCTGCCAGATTCTTTCAATCCTGGGCACATTTCAGATAAACTATTAAAATCTATGAAATGGAACACAGGACGCAAGGGATAGAATCATTACCAAGTCCTGGGGCCATGCACCATAGAATGTGGAATCTCACAGCTCTGACCTAAAGTATTAAATAGTAAACAGAAGAGAAACTTAGAATACAAAATGTTATAAACAATAACATTTTTATACCATTGTTTGTTAAAATATTGGAGACTATTCAATGCTGCTTGTTAACACACAAAAATGGCTACTGGCTACTCCTAATGGCCATGGTTCTGGAGGCTCCCATATAGCTTCTGCCCTCCCTGAAAATAAAATACTATTTCATTACCTACCGCCCCACCTCTCAGCTGCCCACATATGGAGGATGAGGTCATACCTGTAAACAAAACAAAAAAGAACGCTTTGTGTGCCAGGAAGGTGGGTAGTGAAAATCACTGCCAACATTCCTGGCACACAAATGGTGCACCCTGCGGTAAAAATATTACTTGACGGATATCAGCAACACCCTTGAATCCTCTTCTTCATCCTATGGAAAGGGTAAATGCAAAAATAATCCACCTAAAGGATGCTTTTTTTTCTAGAGGTATGACCTCATTCCCCCACCTGTACTCAAGCTGTATTTTTGCGGCAGCCCTAGCCCCCATGGGTTTAATTTCCGGCCCTTGGGCCCTTGGCCCTGATCACATTTAGGGAGCCAGGGATCATTTACTTAAATGCCCCAGCACTACAATTTTTATCGAGGGACAGGGGGAAGCACCACCTCCCCCACGCTGTTATGGGGGTTCAGAGGACTTTATTGGAACACTGCTTGTGTTCCTTAGATGATCACTAAATGGCTTAACTCAAGAAAGAGAGAATTACAAGAAATTGCAGGAAATTAAGAAGGGAATTTCAAACTTAAAGTCAAATTAGCTAAGTTGGATAATTCTCCCATTCAGCTGCATTGGAGAACATATCAAATTCTACTACATTGGACTAAAGTTTAAAAAGCCCATTCATTTACAACATGGTACATTATTTTCATTAACGCACTCCATTGAATCTACCCACCCTATTATCTCCTTACCCCTCACTAAAACGTTTTTATACACCATACCATATGAACTGCCTCTGCTCCTTCTTTCCACATTATCGATTACGCGCACACTAATGTCTGAATACTTTAATGGCTTTGCACAAAAGCAGAGAGGAGGAGCTTGCAGCACGTAAATAAATAGATTTCACCCTTTCCCACGTTCCATCACAAGGTAAAGCCAATATCACGTGACAATACTCCATGATTCCCAATATTTGTGGCTGTACTATTGCAGCCTATGAGTGCTGCTGTTTCTTTAAGTGCATAATTGTACTAAACTACAGAAGAATGCAAGTTGAGTTATTTTTAGTATAAAGGAGACATTTATGTGTGCGACTTAAGGGGTTATGTATAAATTTTAATTGTGCATCAAAGTTCTAAACGTGGTCTGGCTGCCATGGAGACCAATGGTATTTTACTTGTGATTAAAACACTTTTAAGAACTTTGCCCCGAGAAATTACCTTTACACTTAAATAACTTAGAATCTAAAAAGCATGTTTATGAGAGTTTCTTTAAAAGTTCATGGACATATTTGCACTCTGTTTTATTGAAAACAAGTCGTATCTGCTAAAAAAAAAAAAAAAAATCATATTTTGTTTAGTGTACTTTGTTGTTTATTGATCTCAGGCGCTGTGAACTCATAGGACATGAGCTGTTACTTAACCTTGTCTTGAAAAAGCAGAAATAATTTGAAATCTTTATCATAAAATTTTGATAGATTTTCTAAAAAGGTAAAATAAAGACTCTAAATTGTAAGTGTAAAGATAATGTGTTAGGTTCCCACATTTTAGGAGAAACAAAGTATATAGTGCTACAAACAAACTGCCCCTATGCACTCATTGTGACTCACTGCTGGGAATGTAAACTTGGGTAAATGTTTTTGGCATTAAGATGCTAGTCGATTATTTTTTTATATTCTGTTTCCTTTAACCACTTTGTGTCAAAGGCACACAGCATCTTTGACATTTAAAAGTCCATGACAAAGCTGATTAGCCATACCATGTGAGGCATATAGTCCTCTGTGAATGCTTATCACAGTGATCATATCCCCCGTATACACACATAACTATATATAAATACATCCAGTCGGTCTGCAGTGACCAGTTTTTTGGACGTATAGATACGTTTGAACACTGGAAGTGGTTAAAAGTATTGGGTCTAATAAAGAGACATACCTGTAGGTGTCCCACTGCATTGTTCAGATGTGATGAACTGTAAATTTCCTAATGTCCCAACAGTCTTTAATTTATTTTATTTAGAAAGTGAAGTCAGGAAGAATACATTGAGATTTCTCTCGTTTTAAAGTATGTCCTGGGGACCCAGTCCAGAATGGAGTTACAGATTCACACATTTAACAGTAGATTAAAAATACATACATACATATATTAAACAAGTTGGAAGGAGAACATACAGGGTAAATCATTACTGATACAAAAAAGGAACAACATGTACAGTATACAAAGGAGTTTGTAAACTAATAACAGGTACAATCTGTTTTGAGGATTTGGGAGACACTCATTTATTTGTCTCTTCAAGTAATTGTTACAAATCTAAGCACTTTAGCTCGTATTTAACAACTAGTAAAGACTCTGCAGAACTTTTCTTTCCTGTCCCTGCAACTATTTATACACCCTGAGGAGATTAACAGCATCACTATTATACAGTAATTCCACATACCCGCCATTGTTTTTGTAAGCAAGAACCACCTGGCATTACCCAAAATTAGATTCATTTTAAACTAGCAACTCTTGCACACTATGCTAGAATCATACCACTGGAGAAATTAGAGAATTGTAGAGCTAAGTGCAGTGACTATGATTAGGACAGATAAGGAGTATTATTATTTGTTTTGGTTTTTTGGCAGATACTGACTTGGTATTTTCATCAATAAAGCTATTGTTTGCCAAAGATGGGTGTTGGTTAGCTAAAGCCCAAGGGAATCACTATAGGAAGAAGTGCTAAAGGTTGCAGCCTCTTCTGTTCTAAACAACACTACTTATAATTCAAATTCTGAATGGTATTATATTTGTTGCCTTTTGCCTTCAATAACCACTGTCAATACAACTTGATTGTCAGCTTGAGTGTCCCAGATATATTCAGTGTCATCTTACACCACCATCTGATACCCACAGGGCACAGGAACAATCTCTTTAATAATTATATTAAAACTGCAAAAAGCCAACCCAAACATAATACAAGTTATATGAAGCATTCCTCCTGGTAAAACATCCATCAAAATAAATATATAAATGTAAGTTACTCACATTGTCCATAATGCCATTTATCAAGTTGTTCTGAATAATATTAGAACTTTGATCAGCCAAAGAAAAAGTAAAGTGAAAACACAGTGCAAGGATAAAGATCATGATGAAATCCTTTATCTGCCTTGACAAGAGGAGCCTTGAAGAGTTGTGTACAGCAGTTGTTAAACTGTACACTGCACATGCAGGGTGGGAACCTGCCTGTCTGCAGCTGGATGAAATGCCTAAAAGAGACTGAAGGAGAATGAGACTCAGTCCAACCCCCTCCTACACCTCACTGCAGGCACATCACATAATAAGCTATGGGGGATTCAAACAAATGAGACAATGGTATCCTACCTTATGTAGAGAGGTTGTCATCCCTAAAATTGAGTTTAACCTTTTCACTCCCAGAAGGATGGTAGGCTCAATGGAAAGTAAATAGTGGGTTGAAATATCTCATTCTAATGTAGTCTAGTTCAAAACCATGTTACCCTTACATTATAAGCCCCTTTGTGGCTTTGTGACATTATAAGCCCTATCCAGGGCCGCCATCAGCCCAGTAGAACCAGTAAAAAAAAGAGAATGAGCCCACTGCAATACAACGCATTGTAATATGGAGTATATCAGTGTATCACAGTGTATCTACAGCAATACAACTCAGAGCAATGTGTGGTGTGGGAGTCTATTACAGAGCTCCACGGCTAAACAACACACAGGAATGAGCAGTGTATGAGTGTATCACAGAGCTCCATGGCTATACAAAACACAGGAATGAGCAGTGTATGAGTGTATTCCAGAGCTCCACAGCTAAACAACACACAGGAATGAGCAGTGTATGAGTGTATTACAGAGCTCCATGGCTATACAACACACAGGAATGAGCAGTGTATGAGTGTATTCCAAAGCTCCACAGCTATACAACACACAGGAATGAGCAGTGTATGAGTGTATTCCAGAGCTCCACGGCTATACAACACACAGGAATGAGCAGTGTATGAGTGTATTATAGAGCTCCACAGCTATACAACACACAGGAATGAGCAGTGTATGAGTATATTACATAGCTCCACAGCTATACAACTCACAGGAATGAGCAGTGTATGAGTGTATCACAGAGATCCACAGCAATACTACTCCCAGTAATGTACAGCATCCTTCTTAGTCCTGTCCCTCAAAACGTTTTACTGGCATCCTAGTCAGATATCAAAAAGAAAAAAATCTCTTTTTTGATTTCCATCCAAATTGGATGTGATTAAATGCTAGTACTGACTATGTCATTAAAGTCTGCCCCTTGCTCGTCACATGACCATCCTCGTATTAACATATATATTTACAAACAACATTAAAGTGCATATTTCAAAACATTTACATTTTATGTGCCTCAGTTTCCCTCCATTGTGAGTAGGAGTTGCAGGTTTACCCCATGTTCATTTGGGGTTCTAAACACCAGAAAATCAACCCTTCACGAACCCTTATGTTAAAGAAGTCCAGAACGCAGTGATTTATTTGGGTGTCCAGACCATTGTTCTCTAAGAGGACACAGGATTTCTGATGGCAGCCCTGCTACCACCTCAATCTGTATTTTTCATACTGTGGAGTTGAGGCACAAATATATGATCATAATTACATGTCATGTATTATAATGCAATTACACTGCATTGTTTGTTTTTGGTTGTTGAATGTGGCAATAGGAGACTAGGCCTTAGATCATGGAATCTTCTGCTGCAGTGAAGTCATCCTAACATTTCTCAAGGTGGTTATGTGACATATGTGTAAAAATGTCGAGTTAAGTCAAGTAGATTTAGATCTTACATTATCCAAGATAGTAACTTCAAGAGGAATAATTTAGTGAGGCTACTACATGCAATCATATACAAGTTATAGTTGTAATTATATTGCCTAGGGGCTTACCAATGATTTTTTTAGGTGTGGGTATTAATGTAACTACAGTCACGGCTTGAGGTGTATTTAGAAAATAATTTGAAATGTATTCATGGGAATCCCATGTCCTTTAAATAAATTGCTTAATTTGAGCTCTAATACGACATATAACACTACATTTGAATAGTGACCCTGTTTTCTAGAGGATGAACCTTCTTCTCAAGAGTTTTAGTTCTATATTTGCTTCTGTATTTCAAGTCTAGAGAAAGCACTTCTGAATAGAAGTTATGGTTCTTCACGTATAATTTATTTTAAT
This sequence comes from Pelodytes ibericus, assembly GCA_036172795.1. Classification (NCBI taxonomy): domain Eukaryota; kingdom Metazoa; phylum Chordata; class Amphibia; order Anura; family Pelodytidae; genus Pelodytes; species Pelodytes ibericus. The sequence goes on along the minus strand of CM069858.1, from coordinate 131,203,556 downwards.
ATTGAGTTCCACATGCTGATGAATGCAGCCAAACATGGATACTCATGAGAACAGATTAGACTAACAGGTGGCTAAGAGACTGAATTCATTTCATGAAACAATCCCATTTCAGCAGTTTGCATTTTTTATGGATATGAACATATCTGTTTTAAAAAATCAAAATATATGTATCTAGCAAGTAGACATGTGCATTCGTTTTCGGACTAATGCATTTTCGTCCGAAAATAGCATTTTCATCCATTCGTCTGAAAAATGAATAACGAATGATTAATAAACGAAAATCATTCATTCATTCGTCCATTCGTGCTATTGGCATTCTATAAACCGAAATAGAGTCGGTTTATAGAATACCAATAGCATTACATACATTCCATAGACCGACATAATGAACAACTTTCGGTTTATGGAATGTATGTAATGCTATTGCTATTCTATAAACCGAAATAGAGTCCCCATTCATACGAATAGGTCAATTGACCTATTCGGATGAATGGCGACTCTATTTCGTTTATAGAAAGCCAATAGTATTACATGTATTCCATAAGCCAAAAATCTATAAACCGAACAACATAAGAAGAATTTCTTATGAATGGGGACTCTAGTTCGGTTTATAGAAAGCCAATAGTATTACATGTATTCTATAAGCCGAAAGTCTATAAACCGAACGACTTTCAGTTTATAGAATAGCAATAGCATTACATGTATTCTATAAACCGAAAGTCTTTAAACCGAATGTCGTTCGGTTTATAGACTTTCGGCTTATGGAATACATGTAATACTATTGGCTTTCTATAAACTGAACTAGAGTCCCCATTCATAAGAAATTCTTATGAATGTGTAGGTCAATTGATTCGTACGAACGAATAAAACGAAACGAAAATAGTGAACGAATTTTGTCTGAAACGAATGCAGTAATGAACGAAATTCGTTTTAGACGAAATAAATAACATTTTCGTCCGAATGGTCGAAAACTAAATGAAAATTTTAGTTTTGCACATGTCTACTAGCAAGCATTTCATTATCCAAATGTTACTATGACATATTTCTTATACTACAGTACTTTGTAATACTTTATATTTACGATCAACAAGAAGCAGCATTAGAAGTTAGTAACAAAATTTTGTTTGTTTGGTTCCTGTTGACACCAACATTAAAGAGACACTTTAGACATCAAACTAACCTTGATGCATTTGGTAGTGTTTATCCTGTGCAGGGATTGTTTCATAAACATGCATGCAGGAAATTACTGGGGATGTCTTTTAAAGTGGATTGCTCTAGAAACATTTTGCTTACATTGATTTTATTTACATTGCAAGAGAATCAGTGTAGATAAACTGGGTGCACTTGCACTGAGCATGGCCATGTTTTTGCTCTTTTTTCAACAGTGATTGGGAGTCAAGACATTTGTATTCCAGCAACATAGTAAATGTCTTAATCATTACTTTAATATTTAATTTATATATCAAAACTCTGCAACTACTTGTCAAAATTTAGCACTGAAAACATACAGGTGGAAAAACAATCCTTAACTTATTAGAGCTTTCTTTAGAAAAACGGGCAAAAAAGTAACACATTTGTAAGAAAGTAGCTAATGTATGGCATCGCTGTATAACAGGTTCTCTGTTCATTTTCAATGCTAATACTTCTGTGAGACCAGTTAAAGGGACAGTTCCACCAAGTTTATTTTCTGTATGTTGTACATGTGTTCAATCTGCTAGTGATGTTGTTAATCTGGCTGGATCATTCTATATATAGATAAGATGAATTGTAGTACTTGTGCCTAAGTTTGTATAGAATGTTTGTCCAATTTTTCTGCTCCTTGTTAAGCACTGGGATTGTCGAGAATGTCTAGGATTTGAGCCTTGCCCCATCTGGTACATTTTCAGTAGGCATTTCTGTCTCCTAGATTTTACAAGGGGTGTTGCTAGCATCATAAAATTTCTGGTACTAGAGATTAAAAATTGTTAAAAATTTGGATATATTTTGAGTTTGAGCTGATGGTGAACTGACAGCCAAATGGAAAATACTAATTAGGGTCATAATAGGAAAAACCTTTTAACTCCATGTTACTATATTTATAATATAGTCGTGTGTGTCCTCTCTCAAATGCCCTACCTATCACCAAGCATTACAGTTTCCACTACAATCTTCTCCCAATACTACAGAACCCTGCTCCTCTCTCCACAAACATCTCTGGACTTTCTCCTTTCTGTCAACAGTATCAGGACCCTCTTTTTCACTGCTCCAAGCATCACAGTCCACAGCCTGCTCTTGCTCTGTACTATCACAGACAGGGCTGGATTAAGACATTGTAGGCCCCTTGGCTAGAGGTATTGTGAGGCCCCCAGTAAAAATAGGATGACCTTACATGAAAAAAAAGTTTTACTAGTATTTAATAATTCACATGTAAACTGTTATATTCCATTTTTAATAAAATTGCTTTTCTTGTTTTGATTTCCTTTTATTTTCCAATGTGCCTCTCATACTTGACAATGCATCCCCAGACTTGCCACTCTATCCCTCTGACCTGTCAATATGCAACTCAGATTTGCTAATACACCCCCAGACTTGACATTCTACAATGTATTCCCACAGCCAGGTTGTCCTTAGTATGCCACTATTTGCCCATTAATATGCCACAGCCAATATGCCCATTAATATGCCACTGATTACCCATTAATATGCCACTATTTGCCCATCAGTATGCCACTGTTAGTCTTCCCATTAATATGCCACAGCTAATATGCCCATTAATATACCACAGCTAATGTGCCCATTACTATGCCACTATTAGTATGCCCATGAATATGCCACAATTATTCTGCCCAATAATATACCACAATTAGTATGCCCACTAATATGCCACTTTTGGTATGTCCAATAATATGCCACAATTAGTATGCCAGTTAGGATCCCCACTAATATGCCACTATTAGTAAGCCCACTTATATGCCACAATTAATATGCCCAATAATATGCCACTATTGGTAGGCCCACTAATATGCCACAATTAATATTCCCAATAACATGCTACTATTAGTATGCCCACTAATATGCTTTATTACTATGCCCACAATTATGCCACTATTAGTATGCCCACTAATTTGCCACTATTAGTATGCCCACTAATATGCCACAATTAATATTCCCAATAAGTTGCCACAATTAATATGCAAAATGAATATGGCACCATTAATATGCCCAATAATATGCCACAATTAATATGCCCACTAATATGCCACAATTAATATGCCCAATTATATCCCACAAATGATATGCCCAATAAGATCCCACAATTAATATGCAAAAATGACTATGCCACCATTAATATGCCAAATAATATTCCACTATTGGTATGTCCAATAATATGCCCCAATTAAAATGCCCAATAATATGCCACTATTGATATGTCCACTAATATTCCACAATTAGTATGCCCAAAACATACTGTCCCCCCCCCCCCCCCCTCCCCATTACTCATATTCCTGCTGCTCTGTATCTAGTAGTCTCCTGCAGTGGTGTATCTTGGTTTTGTGCTGCCTTAGGCCGACAAAATTTGGGCCCCCCCTACCCACATTGCACACCCACGGCATGGCCCATAACCCATGTTGCACACCACATGCCCCCATCACAGGGCCACTTTAGGGCCATCACCTGGGCAAAGGCTTTAGCACTGGACCCCCCTCAACCCAATTTTTCTGAAGTTGCATTGTAAAAAACTGAATGTATTGGTAAACTTTTTAATATTATATGAAACTATTTTCATAACACATTCAACTGTTTGTAAATGCAATTCACACAGCACCATACAGTACCTACAGCACTTGCCATGCACCTATATTGCACCCACAGCACTTAGCTTGCACTCATAATGCACCCACACAATTTGGCAAGCCACAGTGTCACTTCGTCCCATAGTACATGTTATTTTGCCCCACAGAACATGCCACAGCATCACTTTGCCAATTAAAATAAGCCACTGTCAGGTACCAATTAACATGCCACAGTCACTTTGTCATTAACATTTACAACAGTCAGTTTGCCTATTAAAATAGGCCACAGTTTGTCCATTAAATATGCCACAGCTTACCCATTAATATGCCAGTGTTATTTTGTCATAATATACCACAGCCATTTTGTCATTAATATGCCAGTTTTATTCTGCCATTAATATACCACAGCCAATTTTCCCATTAGTATGTCAGTATTGTTTTGCCATATGCCAGTAATACTTTTGCCATTAATATGCCACAGCCAATTTGCCCAATAATATGCCAGTATTATTTTGACATTTAATATGCACCAGCCAGTTTGCCAAATAATATGCCAGTATTATTTTGACATTTAATATGCCACAGCCAATTTGCCCAATAATATGCCAGTATTATTTTGACATTTAATATGCACCAGCCAGTTTGCCAAATAATATGCCAGTATTATTTTGACATTGAATATGCCCCAGCCAATTTACATGGTGTCCTCCATGCTGCCTGTTCGGCTCTTGTGCAGAGAGGTCGCGTGACCGGCGCTTGCTGTCGGCACTTTCCCATCACCCTGCATGGGGAACCAAACAGGCAGCATGTGCTGTTTAGCTCCCCATGATGCCCCTTAAAGGCATAGAAGGCAAGTGCTGCCCTAGGCACTTGTCTTGTTTGCCTTGTGCTAAATACAGCACTGGTCTCCTGCACTCCCCGATACTCTCATCGCCGATGGTCAAGTGATCGCTGGCAAGTCACGTGGCCCATGTCGATCATGTGACCTGACACTTTGAGTGCGACGGGGAGCACGAGACAGGTAGCATGGAGTCTTGCCTGTGTGCCTGTGCAGCGCACAGACTCCATGCTGCCTGGTTGCCAACAGGGAGCTGGCAAGGAGAGATCTTCCAATCTCCCCAGCCAATGCCTCTGCAGAAAGCTTTTTTTGTGTCTTTTTTTTCATCAGCCGGAATAAGGCATGGAACTTGAGCTCCTCAGCTCGAGTTCAAAATCAGTTTGCCCATTAAAATATGCCATGGTTAGATTTTCCATAAACATATGCCACAAATAGGAGCCCAATAAACATTCCATAGTTAGTTTCCCCCCTCATTTCCACCATTCTCCTTACATCTTCCCTCTTCCCAGTACTCACATGGCTCCTGCTGGTGCCGCATGCTCTCTGGGTTCCAAGTGGAGGATCTGCCCATCCATGCAGGAAGTGCTTAGGAGTAGGGGGAGGAGTTAAGCAGATCTTCAACAATTTGTGTAGGACAGGGCAGGGTCATGTGACCCACAACCTCTACAGTTGCACATCCAAAATGGTACTATTCTGGTTCTTGCACTTAGGCAAAATCAGGGCTCCCTCGCAGCAGTTAGCAGCAGCGCTGTTTCATTTGGGGGGGGGGGGGGGGGGAGCAACACTATTATGTAGGTTGGGCCATAACCCCCTCTTACACCTTTAGCAAAGCCAATGTGTACTGCCCTTGTAAAACAGCCATGTCGCCCCATGGTGCTGCAGTCCACAGTTTGGAAACTCTACTTTAGACCATCCTAAGTTGCCTTCACATCCTTATTGCTGTAAATGTTTTTTCCTGGAACTATTATTAATAAATATGACAGACTTTTTCTGACCTTGAAAAAGCTAGTTGCAACAATATTGGTTTAATGTTTGAAATAAAAAAGCTTGTAAAAAAAGAAAATCAGCTACTGTTTAAATAGTAACAATATATATCATGTTTAGGATCTAGAAGGAATGTCCTTGTAAAGTGATATTGTGCCCAACAACAAAAATAAGGGCTAAATACATTTACAAAACATGTTTTCTTGGCACAGCCTTTTTAATCTGTAGCTTCAGTTTTCTACTTTATATTACTATATCAGAAAGTTGAGTTTCCCAGGAGCAGTTTCTGTCCTTTCCCCGCAAATAGTTTGAGTGTTGTTTTTGCAGTTTGAAAATAAACCAACATTTTTTTCAAGATCCCTCCATTAATATCTTAGTTTTATTAAGCTTTGGGGAATTCTGTTAGGAACAAAGTGCACAATATTACATAACAATGTACAGAACCAAAGCTAAAACAAAACTGGAGCATAAAGCAATGATACCAGTGTCTTTTGTTGTGTGTTATTATATTTAAATTAAATGTACTCTGTCACCTAAAAATTGTTTATGCTGTGAATAAAAATGTGATAAATATGCAGGTAAATCTCAATATATAGATCAATTTTCATTATTTTTAATTCTCTATATTCACATTATAAACAATGTTTGGGTGATGCAGATAATTTAATACCCAGTTTCCCTATGATTCCTCTTTGTCAAGTGAGAATGTATAGGATTAGCCAATTGTGTAACTTAGTGATGAGCATTACACAGTTTTATGTGCCCTTCAGCACAAAAAATATGTATACTGGGATTAATACAAAACATCAAATAGTAAAAGTAACAGTTCTTCTTCAAAGAATCCGTCTATAAAGCATTTGTTATTTCTAGTGGTTTATTGATTAAACAAGTGATGCCACGTAGATGCAATGTAAGAGTAGTTGAGTTTTTGTTGGATGATGTCAGAGAGCTTCATGTTGGCACATGCATGTTGGAAAGAGTTTATTTTGGCACCATTTTCTCTTTTCATAGTCTTTACATCAACCTGGGTGCAAATAAAAAACAAATCGTGAATCAAAAACAGAGCAAAAGTGAACTACAGGCTGATAAATAATGAAATATATAAAAGTGCAGCAAAAATGCAGTTCCTCTTAATGCACAGCAATTTATACGCTGGGATGTAAGGAGTTAACACAACATTTAAAAATGAACAAAAATATATATGTATATATTCAATGTGTGACTGTATTATGTTCAAGTAATTAACCACCCCTCAAGACACACACTCACATATACCAGAGCCTATGCTACCTGGCTCTGGTTTGAATCACAGTTGTGAAAATCACAGGTCCACGCCCACAATAGTGTAAAAACGTAATACACAATTTGCCTTACTTCTAGTTGCTTACTTTTAAAATAAACATTTTGTGCATATCACATTTAAATGCCATACATCTGCATCCACCGCTCTTTATTGGGCACAATGCATTTTGCCTATCACAGGCTTTTTTCACAGTGAAGTCTATGATAGGGGGAACATGTCATGCGGAGGATGTGGTGGGAGTGGCCAAGCATTGGTACACCATGAAGGAAACTAGGAATCCTGTGTTTAGAGCAAATACACTGAAAGAGCCTATTCCAAGAGGGGACCTAAATTCTCTTCCTAATGAGAGGCGGATCCGGTTGTTTGACATCTATATGCGTTGTGCACATTTTTTTAAAAACAGTTAAAGTAAGGGTATTACATTTTTACACTACTGTGGCTCTCTCTTCTATATTTTTTCCCCTGTGATGAGTGAGTCCTTTCTATTTACAAGAGGGAAGAATCTTGTCTAGATTTGAGGCCATGGACCTGTTATTTCCCCAACTGTGTTCCAAACCAGCTCCAGGTAACATAACCACTGGTATATGTCGGGATGTCTCAAGGTGTGGTTAATTGCTTATCCTGAACATAAGTGTCACTCATGGGATCCGGGTGATAGGGGACCCTGGAACTACTGCTATATGTTCAGAACAAGTACACAGGACTCGGCTCTCTTGAATAGCATTTGAAGTACAATATAATGCAGAGCAGATATTATATTTATACAGACTGAGATCAGATAATATAAAATTGAACAAAGGAACTTAAACACATTAACTGGTTAACACAATCAAATGTGGTACTTGAACTGTCAGGCACCAATCAGAAGGAAGACAGGAGAAGAGCAACCAATGAAACCCTAGGTTTAAACCCTTTATCTTGGCTCTTTAAACTTTCAGCCAATCAGAGAGGTGCCTAGGACACTCTAAACTCTTAGCCAATCAGGGACGCACCTATGTGCTGGTTTGTGGCAACCATTCAGAGAGGGGGCTACTTTTGGTTGTAGCGAATCCCCAGGTTTCCTACCTTTCCATCTATAATGCTGAGAGTCCCTGTGCATGCCCCTTTGGGCACCTGACTGTCTGCGGCCCCTAGTAGCTCCAGGGCCAGGAAGTCATGCCATGGTGCATGCCGATGTACATTATTGTTCAATCGCTAAAGGAGATGCCCCAAGATATTCAGAATCTACTGGATATAGTGAAAGATATGACAGAGGATAAAAATTAAGAACACAAATTAAAGATCCAGAGATGGAGGATCGGCAGGACAAGTTAGGAGACAGACAGATCAAGACAAGATAAAAGTTCTGCAACACCAACATCCACATCAATTAGAAAGGTACAAAAGAATATATGACACCTAGGAGAAGGTTTTTCAGATAATTTCTAACGTAACAGATACTATTATCCATCCAACCTTCGAAAGAGCTTTGATAAGTCTGGGTCTTGAGAATCCCTAGGAATAGATGCTTCGCAATCCAATGCCTTCTGGAAATAAAAATAATAATAGCCTGGAGATGGAATGGATAAGAGAAACCAGGTTCATTACCAATGTGAAATGGAAAGGGAGTATTATATGAGAAAACAGTGATTGGAGTGATTCCATGCAGTCTGGCAGAAATGGCTTTCGATGTTTTCTTGACAGTGTTGAGTTAGCGAAATTGTGGTTTTGATGGAGTTATCTGAGATAGGATGATGGATATTGTGCTCCTCAGTGCCACAGTTGTTTTGTCACTGTTAGTTTGTTTGTATTTTGTATGTTAGGTTTATTTGTAATGATGAGCAAATGTAATATCTTTCGGATATCTTATCACACTATGCGTTTTTTCATGTGAATTTGTATTGTTGGCTTGAAAAAAGTTAATAAATGATGACAAAAAAAGAAGAATGATACAAAAGTTAAAGAAAGTGGAAAAATAAGAACATGATATTTGTAAGTAAATGAAACATATTAGAAATCAGATATTCAAATTGGAATAAACACATACATTTTTATAGTTGCAATTTCTTTTAGTTAGGCCTCTATTGCTGCAATTTGTTCTCTCCCTGGGGGTTACAGGTGTTTTTGTATGACTGGAATAGTTTAGAAAGTATGGCCAGATCACTCGGTTGGCGTTTAAATATACTGATGAAAAGGTTTAATTGGACACCTTTTTATTTTTTTCAGTAACAATTTGACGTTTATATTTAAATTTTCATTGACAAATAGTTTTTAAGGAGATTTATTACCACTTGAGCAAATTTTTTTCACACTGACACAGTATTTCATATATTTTATTTTAAACAGATCCGATAAAAGATAGGTTTTAATATATTTGTTATCTAATATTAAGACTTTATGCACAATGTTTGGTCTTTTGGATTCAGATGGTTATCCCCTAAAAATCTTGATTTGGAAAAAAAAAGTTGATATTTTTATTTCCTTCACTGAATAATTGACTATATTAATCTCTAAAGCAAAACTATTTTAATAAAACAGGTTATGCATACAATCTTAAGGGAATGTAATCTATAATCTTTGATATTTACCAGCTGTAAATTAATGTTAGTAGTTTCTTACAATCTGTGATATTCTGTGACATCACATCATTCTAAGTAAAGTCTGTGAAGAAATAAAATATATTGTAGTAAATGGAAAAAATGTCTTGTTTTTTTGATGCAATAGAAAAAACAATAGATGCAATAGAAGGGTCTACTCAATAAAGATAAGTAACTGAGGATGAAAAAGTCTCCCATTCAGCGACACTGGAGGATTTGTCCAACTTAGCTACTTAATTGGCCATAAGTTTGAAATTCCAGTCTAAATTCCCTGCAAGTCTCTCTTCATTGAATAGACATTACTATGCATTATTTTGGAATATAACATGGCTAATGTAATGTAAATGTAAGTTGTTATTATATAGATTTAAATATTTTGCCTATTTTATGTGGATGTGCACTGATAGGAGCCTGTTAAAATATATATGTGTAATATATGCTTGTTCAGCTGTGACCATACATCTCCCTATTTTAATTACATATAATGTATGCAGTCATAAAGGAGTTTTTATGAAAAAATATGAGTCATTTTTCAAGGATTATTTGTGAGAGACATTACTAGAGGTCAAATACTCTACTGCTGAATTCAGGCCAGTGTTAAGACCGAACTTGATAAAAGCCTGTAGACAGCAATCAAAGTTTTGATCTGCGACAACTCCTTTCCATTAATAAACCATTAAAAATTATTTCATAAAGATCCTTGATTGCCACCATCACTTTTTTCTGTTATTACATGTTTAATATTGCTATATCCTCCTTGTTATAGGAGTTCTATTACTTTATTTACAACACAGTGATATTGAGCTATGCACAAACCACACTTGCCTATCTTTCAAACGCGCCTATTAATTCCTGTAATTGTGAATTCACTAATGTTCTTGTTAACCATTTCTATGGGGGGACAGACCCCATAGAACTGGTTAACAAGAACAGTTTCCGTTCAATAGACTTGGAGTTCATATTAGTGGATGTTACTCCATGTAAAGGTGAATGCATTATGAAAAAATGTTTAGCTATTGGACACCATCTAGTGGTGGGCAATAGTGGTGGATCATTCCGATTAACTTGTTCTACAAAATACATCAACTTTCCCCCAGGCAGATGAAAGAACAGGACAAATGAAAGTACATACATAGCGATAGTGTTCTGTCAGTGTCTCTGTGATTTACTGTAGTGTCAGTTATATTTCCTATTACAAAGTCCACAGCAAACATTGATATCAGAGGGTTAAAACAGATGATGGTCCGAAAAAAAAGTTGGCCACAGAAGTACATGAAAACAGGCATTCTATCTGTTATTACATTGCTCACAATTACTATTTTTACTTGCTCTGCCACCAAAGATCATAAAAAAAACTATCTGGGTCTACACAAGGCTACATAAATACACTCACTAACAGTTTCAGTGAGACAGGGAAGAGAAGCATTTTTTACAACAAAAAAAAAAAATACCAATTATTTAAACAGAAAGTGTCTTACTAACCTCGAGAAGTTGATGCCGGTCCCTCTTTACCTTGATCGACAGGAAGAGGGATATAAAATGAAACAGTACTACTCCACTGGGCAGACTAGATGGGCTGAATGGTTCTTATCTTCCCACACATTCTATGTTTCAGTATGGGTGGAAGATTCTCACTCATATACATTTGGTGACAAGTATATAAATATAATAGTGTTAAGAGGAGTAAGGAGCACCCATCTGCCCTGGGTCTCGGTTGACCTCCTGGATTTACAACTTATTTCACTGATGAGCTGAATAGAAATTTAACCAATCTGACCAACTTTTCGAGTGTCATTAAAACATGTACTCAGAACCCACCACAATAAAAACACATAATAAAGTTCTGAATTCTCCAATGGCAATAACTATTTTGTATGATGTACCACTGCTCTGATCACAAAACACACAAAAAGAGGACCCCGTCTCTGTATCTATGGCTGACCTATAACCCTCATTGTCACCCCTGGCCAAACACCTTACAGAATTTGAATTTGTACCAGTAACAGATGGTAAAATAGCAGCACATCTCATCAACCAAAAAATTAAACTACAATGTGGGCCAGACCTACTTCTATCACTGCTACTGAGACTCAGAGTTCTGACTTCTTCCTATCTCATTGCCTGCTTAATCAATACATCCTTGTACTCTAGTTATGTTCCCAAAGTCTGGAAAATAGCTGTCTCTATTCACAAAAATGGTGACGTAAATATAGTGTCAAACTACAAGCCTATTTCACAGCTACTCATCCTCTCTAAAGTCTTGGAGAAATGTGCCCATGAGCAACTGTGCGGTTATTAGCAATTTCCCACCCCGCATTAATCTGGTTTTCATTCTAATCACTGCACAGTTACTGTCCTCTTAAAAGTGAGCAATGATTAGTTTTAAACGAACCGGAACAGCACTGTTCGGGTTCGTACCGAACATTACGGTTTTTGGACCCCGGACCCGAACATTCCACTGTATGTTCGTGTTGGAGTTCGGGGTTCGGTGATTACATTGTATGTAATGCTATTGGCTTTCTATAAACTGAAATAGAGTCCCCATTCATAATAAATTCTTATGAATGGGGACTCTATTTCGGTATGAATGGGGACTCTATTTCGTATGAATGGGGACACTCACCCACATTTTACTTCATTTTGCAGCCCTCTAGCCCTTTCCAGGACTTTTTTAGAGGCATTTTAGTGGCCAAAAGTTTGTGTCCCCATTGACTTCAATGGGGTTCGGGGTCAAGTTCGGGGTCAAGTTCGAGCACGGACCCGGACATTTTTTCGAAGTTCGGCTGAACCTGCCGAACCCGAACATCCAGGTGTCCACTCAACTCTAGCAATGATATCAAGAGTGGCATGGAAAGAGGTCACCTTGCTAGACCAGTTTCCTAGACTTCTTCTAAAAAAAGCTTAACTGCTTCGTTATAAATGAGCAGTCGCTTGGCTGGTTTAGTTCCTACCTATCTGATAGAGCTCAATATGTGTCCGCTGCTGTTCCTACTATTTATAAATGATCTACCTTTGGTGTGCTATCTGGCAAATGTGCGTATGTATGCTGATGATACCATCATATAGAGCTATCGCAAGTGGAATCTGTGGATTGCTAACAACAAACTATTCCTCAGCACTAAAGGGTGTACTCAATAAAAAAAATCATTGCAGTCAAGTGAGATAGAAATTTCAAACTTTAGCCCACTGTAGCAGAGTTTTAAAAAATTCTCTAATGTAGCTGAATTCTCAATTCCATGCAATTCTGCTTTATTAAGTAGACCCTTAAAAAACTGTGCCCATGTTGTTTGGGACAAAAGATAAACTATTTAAATAAAATTATCCTCATATAAACACCAATTCCTAGTGTGATACTAAGGTGGGGTGCCTAGTCAGCACCTCACCCCAGGGTTAGCACTAACTACAGGCAAGGGGGGAGCAAGCCTAGGGTGCAAATCCTATGGGGCAGTCTGCCATCACAGAAGGAGTAGAGGCACCACAGCCAGGACACAGTTCGACGGTTGGAAGTCCTCCATAAAATAATGGAGGAGGTCTGGAGGAGTAGAGATCTTCCAGGCCGCCATGCCAGCAAGCTGAGGAAAGTCCTGTCAGTTCAATCATCATTTTGGCGTGAGTCCTGTTGGCAAGTCTGAAGGGCAGAGTGGAATGGTTGGGGGCAGATTGACAAGTCTGAGGGGCAGAGTGGCATGTCTGGGGGGTGCAGATGAGGCGCAGATGAGGGACAGACTGGTTGTACATTTAGAGGGGAACAATCAGCTCCCCAGTGTCACCCCTTAGCCCACTCTTCTACCCAGTGTCACCCCTGTCCCCACTGGTCACTATGCTCCCGAGTGTCACCCCTGTCCCCAGAGCAGTGTCACTCATGCGCACTCACTGCTGCCTGGTTTCACCCATGCCTACTCTGCTGCCCAGTGTTACTCCTGCCCCCACTCTGATCTCCAGTGTCACCCCTGTGCCCACTCTGCTCCTCGGTATCACCACTGAGCCCCTCAATATGCCAGGATTTTACCAATTAATATGCCAGGATTTTGCCCCTCAATATGCCAGGATTTTGCCATTTAATATGCCAGGATTTTGCCCCTCAATATGCCAGGATTTTGCCAATAAATATGCCAGGATTTAGCCATTCAATATGCCAGGATTTTGCCCCTCAGTATGCCAGGATATTGCCATTTAATATGCCAGGATTTTACACCTCAATATGCCAGGATATTGCCATTTAATATGCATGGAGTTTGTCCCTCAGTATGCCAGGATTTAGCCATTTAATAAGCCAGGATTTTTCCCCTCAATATGCCAGGATATTGCCATTTACTATGCCAGGATTTTACCCCTCAATATGGCAGGATATTTCCATTTAATATGCATGGAGTTTGCCCCTCAGTATGCCCGGATTTAGCCAATTAATATGCCAGGATTTGGCCCCTCAATATGCCAGGATTTTCCAATATGCCAGGATTTAGCCATTTAATATGCCAGGATTTTGCCCCTCAATATGCCAGGATTTTGTCACTCCAATATGCCAGGATATTGCCACCCTCCCCTCCCATATTACCCCCTCCCCAGTATTTACCTCCTTGCTGCTGTCTCCCGGTGCTCTGCAGGTCCGCGGCTTTGAGGGAAGCGTTGTGCTATCCCCTCCAGCCGCGCGGCTTTAATAAAGTGTGTTAAAAAACTGCTGGCGTGACCTGGACCCGCCGGGCCCGGGACGCCAGTATCGCCCGTCACCCCCTGATGGCGGGCCTGGCTGTGGTATCTGACACCAAGACGCTAGCAGCAGATCCCTCAAGTCCTGTAAGTTATGAGGTGGGGCCTCCATGGATGGGACTTGTTTGTCCAGCACATCCTACAGATGCTCGATTGCATCTGGGGAATTTGATTGCCAAATCAACACCTTGAACTCATTGACATGTTCCTCAAACCAATTTCTGAACCATTTTTGCTTTGTAGCAGGGCACATTCACCTGCTTAAAGAAGTCAACGCCATCAGGGAATACTGTTTCCATGAAAGGGTGTACTAAAGTCTAAGGTTTCCCAGCAGAACATTGCCCAAAGCATCACACTGCCTCTGCCAACTTGTCACCTGTCAGTGGTCATAATGTTATGGCTGATTGGTGTATAAATGTGTATATTTTTTATCTGCTGTTAAATATGAAACTCTGTCTAATACTATCCTGGACTTAGTCCCCAGGACATACTTGAAAATTAGAGAAATTTCAATGTATCCTTCCCGATAAAATACTTTATAAATAAATAAATATTACCTAATATAGCTGTTAGTAAATAACAACTTACAGCAAATCTCAATGTATTCATCCCAGTAAAACCTTTTGTCAATAAATTAAAATAAATTAATTGAATATGATTTGGATAAGGCGTAATTACACACCCACCACATTAACACAAAACACATTCTTAAGGTGTTTACGTCAGGAATGTGGTGCAATTGTGTCATAATTAATGTCTTACCCATGCACAAAATTATTTCTACAAAAAAACAAAACAAAAGAAACTGTGTATCAGTTGCACCAAAAAAAAGCAAGTTATCTAATTATTGTTTAAGAATGTTGTCATTACACCTTATGTAGATCCCTTTTTTAAACTATATTTCTCCCTAATCCTAATTTGGACTACTGATATACCTAGAAATTTCCTGGTAGGTCACCCATACCTATGTCTGCTTTAGCCGTTTTTTTTTTTGTCAGGAGTAATTTTTCTTAAATGTAGAATATAGTGCTGCATAAGTTTCATTTATTTCTTTATTTTATGTTTCTGTTTTGCTTATATATACGTGTACCATTCTGTCTGAATAAAATATTGGGCTGGTGATTTTTTTTCCAGGCCTGATTTTTATTCTCAGTTCTGCCCACACCCCACTTATCCAGTTGTGACAAAAAATCAGTCCTGCAAACAGACTGGCTTTTGACTGCCCACTGCAAGATCAGCTTAGAGTGAAGTCTGGCCCACCTATTTGGCAGGTTTTTTATATGGAGGTAAAGTCAGCCTGCCTGCATCATTATAAAGTTATTTAGCTTCCAGTGCATTTGGAAGATGGGAAAGGATATTGCCGGAAGGGGTGGAAAATATTAGCTTGCAGGGAGTTAGAAGGCAGGACTTTTTGAGGAGGACAAACCCTATGGACAGAGTTTTAAGTGGGTTTAAGTGGGTTCAGTCTGCCATCCCACTTGTTTTTGAACACAAATCAAAAAAGTTTGATAATTAAAAAAAGCAATATTTGCAGTAATGAATTCAGTTTACAAGATATAGACTGCACCACTCACTCCATGCTCAACACTTTTTGAAACACATAGACCTTTTTTCAAGTGAAGACAAAGTGGGGTTTGGGGTGAGGTTTTTCTATTCTTGATCCCAAATTTTTTGTATGCCATATCGAGTCAGTCCTTATTACAGTTTGTAAGTAGTTTTTCTTTGTTATCCCTTATTATATGTTTTTTTTTTTTTTACTTTGATAATTCATGCTTTTATATGATTTGAATGTTTCCCTATGTTTGATTTAAATGTTGCCACTTTTATAATGCAAGGACATTTTGTATTTTTTATTCAGATTTTACAGTGGTATGTAATTTATATACAGTATTTTTAAAAGTGATGGAGATCTTTTTTTAACGGTTGAATTGAATCCGTACCATTCAGCCAAATGAGAATGTTAAATGTTTTCACAGGACATACTTGAAAATAAGAGACTTTTCCTGGTAAAACACTGATAAATAAATTAATGAAATGGAGAAACACTTTTTTATCTTCTTAATGTTGACCAATCATATTTCATTATGTCTTGGGAAACCTCATTACATAATCTGCACACACAATATTAAAGATATTGGTTTTTCCTGAGGCATTTTGCATTATTTGCTGTGTTCCTCAGTTCCCCACCCCAAATGGAGATGCCTCAATGTAAAGGTTATGTTAAAAAATAACTTCAAAGTAAAAGGGAAAAGCTAAATTTCTCCTATCTGAGCCTCCATTGTTATCATCAAACTAAAATTGTATATTTGCACAACCTCTCAGTCCCTGTCCTAGCTTTGACTTGCTTTACCTGGCAAATATTTGCACTGGGTCAGAACAAAGTTTATTATTTTTGATTTTTAAAACAGAGAGAACTTATAAACTCTGGTGTGGAGTGAGAGTTGGCTTATTTGTAGTGTAGGTTGCCATCAGTAGGCCAGAAAGGTTCTCTGGCTACAAAGAAGCAAAATGAAGCGTCTCATATGGGTTCTTGTTTTATTATTTACTTCAGAAATCAGAGGTTTTGACCTTTTTATAGAAGAGGATCCTAGTTCTGCTGTAAGTATGTCCTAATAATTGAATTAAATATCATTTTTGTAATATGTATGTTGCAGCATATAGCTGATTTGCTACTAAGGAGCATTATTTAAGCTATTGTTATTGGTATTAAAATGTGCTAGCTTCTCATAAACAAATACACATTTCCTAATAATTCTTTGTTACTGTGCATTAGCCTTTCATCTTGCTGGTGGAATGGACCTAGCCGGGAAAGGTCCTATTCAGTTGAACTGCAGACTTTTTCCACACTCTGACACTATGGCCTATTCCCGATTTAAAATGCATAGCTAGCCAATAAAGGGTACCAGTTTAACTCTACTTATTTTTCCTTGGCTAACATGGTTTTTATTTTACCAATATATTTGTGTAACTCCTACAAACTTCACACAACTAAATATTGTTAGTAAAGATACTGACAGACACAACCCAATGCACATTTGCAAGTATCTTAATGTAATAGAACTTAAATAAACTGCAGGAATACTAGTGTAGGTACCAAGGTCTGTGTTTATGTTATTTCTTGGGGAAAACTCAATATCTAAAGCTATCTTATATAAGTCTCTTACTTTTTTACAAAAAACTTCTATATAGTTTTCAGTTGTTTTAATTGTTCTTTACTTTGGATAAAAAGTAACATTTTTGGAAAACAAAACAAAGAAGCGCATTTGTTTTGTTTATCTGTCATGGTAATGAAGTGGGGTATTTGTGAATTGCTGTTATTTATACCGGCATGGCAACAGTGAAGATATTGAATATTGATTATTGCAGAGGTCAGGCAGTTTGTCCTAATGTGAAAGGACACAGTAATTGTGAAACAATTGGGAAATATGGAACATTTTGTAAAGGAAACTGAAAACAACTTAATTTTACATTAAAGTAAATGCTTTCTGCATTCTATAGATACAAATGTACATAGACACTTGTGCATGTCACAAGAACCTGGCACATTATTAACACTTTTCAAATAATGGTTTACTCAATAAAGAGAGAATTGAGATGGGAATTTCAAACTATAAGCCAATGTTGCCGTGTTGGAAAAAATTTCCAATGAAGCTGAATGAGATCATTTTTCCAGCTCGGCTACCTTGGCCTTAAGTTTGAAATTCCCATCTCAATTTCCATCTCTTTATTTGGGTTGGGACTTTGGATTTTCAGTACTTGAATATAAAATGTAAATTGAAGAATGTCGAATGAAGCACCTTTTGGAAGATACCAAATTCACAGACAAGAGGGTATATACTGCAGGGATAGTGCATTATATGTAATAAGTTAGAAATGTACTAATGATTTAAACAGCCAAAAGCTCCCTTGAAAATACATCTAATTTTGTAAAACCTTATTTGCAAACGGTATCTAGTAATGAGATTATTTTGTATGTCTTAATAACAAACAGTTAAAGTTGCTTTTATATTCAGTTTTATTAATTTATTACATTGTAAATGACATAGTTTATTATTTATTAAGCTATAAAACTATGGTGGTTATTTCTAAAAGTCAGTTTGAGGGCAAAGTTCTAAAACTGGAGCAATCACCTTGGAAACCAATGGGCTATAACTGCTGTTTAAACCACTTTTAGGACTGTGCCCTAGAACTTCATTTTATATATAACCCCCAATGGATTTACATTCTATGTTTAAAACATATTGTATAAGAGAATAATGCTTTAATTTGTTGTGGTTTTTTTGTATTACTTCCTGACTTTTTTTTGCATCTGTCCAAGAACAAATTCATAAGGCCATGCATACTATAACTGTTTTTGGTTTATTTGGAACATACTGTTACTATTTTTTTTTTTTGTTGTTTACAATTGTGCCTCCATTTGTTGTTAAACTACAACTCCCATGAACCTTTATGGGAGTAAAATTGCCATTGTTTTAAACAAAGACTGGCTAAAAAATTTAAGCATACCTGTTACCTGCTTATTATCAAAAACATTAATTGACGGTTTCAAAGAAAGTCAGACACTGTGAACTGTGAATAATTACTTACATTTAACCAAGTACTCAGCATTGCTCATAATCACTGATAATCTTTAAATGCAGAGTTTTTTTCTGAAAAATATTATGATATGGTACAATACTTCTTTAAAGGCTCATATGATTCAAATAACACAAACACACATTTAGATTGGGTTGTTCCTTAAGCTAATATTGTGGTTTTTTTTTTTATGTAGCTTACATGAATGATTCAATTGAATATTTTATTTTTAGGACCTTGGTGACCTGTTAGAAGAATTTCAGTCCAGAACAAGGGTAAGTCTAATTAAATATTCCATTTTTGGTGGTTTGAGATATTTTATCAGGAATGATATATAAGAATTGTTCTCTTGTTAGTATAATTAAAAGTGCATAAATGCACATGAAATGATAACATTATAAAATGTAATATTAACCAGAACTACAGGAACATTTGAATACAATGAGATTTTTGGGGGGTTATTTTGGACTAATGAAAGAGCCCATGGCTTCAGGTATGTTGACACAAATTGGGAGAAGCTTTCTTTTTTGTCACATGGATATTTTGTATGCAGTATGGAAATCATTTCACAGTGAAGATGTTAAGCAATCTACCATCTTCTTGCATGATTTTACATGTAATCGTGTATGCAAGTGTGGTGTATGCAAAACATCGATATATTAGTGCGTTAACAAAGTATTAAATCTTCATTAACATATTCTTATATTTCACATTAAGGTATTTAAAGTGCAAACATTTTTTGTTTGATTTTGTTTGATTTGTGCTTCTAATATCGAATATAATATAGAAGCACAGGTGATTCGACTATGGCCCCAGTTTGAGGATAAACTGCCATTAACTTTTTAATAGGCGTTGGCTTAGGAAGCATCATGACTGAGGCTGTTGTTGACAGTTGTCCACTGTTAGTGCAGTGAGAGGCCGTCATTTTAACATGACACCAACAGAGGGAACCTTAACCCTTTGAAGGTGGTATGTTATAACAAAGTTCTCTCTCTGCTCTAGCAGACCCTAATTTGACTTGAGAGGTTGGTTGAGCAAATGCTGACAGGGGAGCTGTGCGTCAGCTGAGACAGAGCAAAGATTTATTTATTTATTTTATTTATTTAGAAAGTGTTTTACCGGGAAGAATACATTGAGAATTCTATAATTTTCAAGTATGTCCTGGGGACCCAGTCCAGAATGGAATTACACAGAGTTACACACTGAACAGTAGATTAAAAATACATACATACATATATATAAACAAGTTGGAAGGAGACCATACAGGGTAAATAATTATTGATACAAAAAAGGAACAAGATGTACCGTATACAAAGGAGTTTGTAAATAAATCACAGGTACATTCTGTTTTGAAGATTTGGGAGACATTCATTTTCAGGGATTTTAGACTAGCTGGCACCAGGTTTTTAACTTTTTGTATTAGTAAAGAGGAAGTTTAAAAAAAAAACTTGTGTGACACTTTAATCAGGAGTTTTGTGGGTTTGTTGTTTGGTATAAGCCAATTTTGTTTCTTTAAATTTGGAAAGATCTACACTGTAGTTTTAAGGGCTTATTGTTGTTTCTCTGAAGCTGCAGAGATTCTCCACAAGATGTTCTATAAGTACCCCAGGTTTAGGATCTTTATAAAGAGAACGTGGGTTTATAGTAACCTGATAACGTATATCAGGGGACACTGATTAACAAATAAA
Source organism: Pelodytes ibericus (assembly GCA_036172795.1). Taxonomy (NCBI): domain Eukaryota; kingdom Metazoa; phylum Chordata; class Amphibia; order Anura; family Pelodytidae; genus Pelodytes; species Pelodytes ibericus. Next base: position 131,183,112 of record CM069858.1, on the reverse strand, counting down.
TTGTGAAATCAAATCATTTTTCATTTGAATGATAGTTTTGGGGAAATAGTTGGTCCTTGCACAGAACTTTTTAATAAGTATTATGTTACAGCAGACTAACCTCTGGTGCACACAATTGAGGGGTACAGCGATCATAGCTAAATAACTAGATTATTGGAGCTGGGCACCTTCTGTGCAACTCTCAAGTGTCAATCAAATCTTGCAAGGGACTAATCAGATAAAGCTTGGTCTTCTGTCTCTGATGGGAAGAGGCAAATACCTACAGCTTTCTCAACACCAAAATGATCCCCAAAGAGTCTTCCAGACCAGCTGAGCACCCCAAGAAGGTAGATTCTTGTTATATATGTATCAAATTTTATGCAAAATATATACAATGAAACATCAAAGGAAAGCACTGTTTTCTGTGTGTGTGTAAAAAAAATACTTTAACGTCTGTTCTCTTCCACTTTGAAGTTAATACTTGTTTTTGACAGAATTATCAGAAACTTGGCTGCTTAATATTAACAGTGTATGTAGTCCAAGAATTAAAGTTCAAATTGCTCTCTTACTTACCCATAACAAAACACTATTACAGAATCTGGTGTTTGGTAATTAAAAATAAAGCAAACCTGTCTTGGCCTGCTGATAAGACAGTATTTTACCAACAGGCCGGTAAAAACTTGACTTTGTCCCAATGCAAACTCTATAGAGACAATACCTGACTGGTATTTTTTTTTAATTTTTTTTTTTGAAGAAAAGGTTGCAATCCTACCTCTTGATCCAATCTCCAAGGTTTAAGGGAACTGTTTCATAGCTTATATTGTGAATGTAGAGAATAAAGCAATATTAAAAATGGTGTTAGCAAAAATTGCAAGCAAATGCCTAAATTAGGAGAAAAAAATGTGTTTTACATTTTCTGTGGGTCTCCTTCTTATGACATGGCTTGAAATGCAAATTACTACTTTTCCATTGAAAAAAGTTCATTTGCATATCAAGCCACAGGTGATGTCATAAATATGAGACTACACAGAAACATTTTTCTCCTACTTTAGGCATTTGCGTGCTGTTTTGCTAACACAAGATATGGATAATTTTAAATAATTTTTTATTCTCCACGTGCACAGTAAAAACAATGTTTCGGTGACACAGTCCCTTTAAAACACTGAAAGCAATAAGTAAAAACTAACTGTTTAACTATTTTTGTAAAAACAGGTAAGAATCGATTTGCCCTTCTATCTTTTTAAATATATAACCTCAGCTTAATGCACAATCCAGGCATTCTTAAATCCATTCACTGGACTGTTTTTTACTATGGAACTCACTGCCAAGAGAGGTAGTGCTAGCAACCACAATAGATGCATTTAAAAATGGTTTGGATGTTTTTTTTAGGAAAGCAGAACATACAGGGCTATTAATAGAATAAGCATTAATAAAAGAGCTTATTGATCCAAGGAGAAATCTGATTGCCTCTTGGAGTCAAGAAGGAATTTTTTCCCCCAGGAGGCAAAATTCGAAATAGCTTCCTTAGGGGTTTTTTGCCTTCTTTTGGATCAAAAGCTGTAATGATAGGTAGAAGGGTTGAACTTGATGGACTTGTGTCTTTTTTCAACCTAAATTACTATGTTACTATGTTACTATGTTACTATGTTACTACTTATCCTGCAAGGCTGATCCTGTTACATGCTACATTTTAGTAAATACTTCCCTTACTGTAAAAGGTTCTAGATTGTAATGGAGAATTACAGCATCCAATACAAAGATGTCACAATCTCTGCTGTTATGAATGATTTTTTGGAGTATGCATAGGTAAATATAAAAAATACAACACAGACCAATGCATTCTATACATTTTCATTTGTGTACCTGTTATATTTATAGGAGTTACAATAATACCAGATATTAAAGTGAGAGATATCTATCCAACACCATGTTCCAATAAGAGTTACATTAGAATGGCATGTAGCTTAATAAATATATGTATTAATAAACAATATACACACACTTGCTATTAAAGCACCTAATTATATACTTTCTTTTACAGAGGAGTGCTAGTGATGAAGGTGATGGAGATGAGGTATGTACCTGCAGAACAAGCAAGGTCAAAGTTAGATAACCTATCAGTTGCTTATTTCTGTAACTGGAAGTTCACTGACCTGCTTCATGAAGGAAAACATGCTCGGGTAATCTGTCATCCATTAGAAGGATTAGTCAGAACATCCATATTTGTCTGATGACATGTTGCATGGTTTTCAGTTTTTGTGAGGGCTTTAAACTGTTCCATGTATGATAATGCTTAAAATTAGGAGAGGATCTCACTGCAAAGCAATGTATTGCTCCTTCCTTTCACAATGATGTATGAAGACTTTGATAATATTAATATAATATTTGATATGAAACTGGACTATGAGAGAGGGTTCTCAGTACTATTTATTTTAGTCACAGTGGAACATACAGAAGACTAGTAGAGCCTTTATATCATATTGTCCCCAAACACAGCACTGACAAAAAATATAGTTGATTTTAAAAAAAAATGTAATAATTTTCTCTAAGTTAAACCATTTATATGTTCCCAGGACAGTAAATAACATTTGCAGACCCTTCACCTGAATTCTCTTATTGATGACCTGACAAGTTCTAATAATGAGATGTCCTGTGCATTTTAAAACTGTACCCTTCTCACTGCGCTCCAAATACTATTTGCACACAGAATAGAATATACATATTAACAGTGCATTTTAAACAAGATATTTGTATCATGTATCATCTGAAGAGTCTACTTAAAGTTAAAAAGCCATGTCTTTCCATTAAAGCTCATGAGTATAGGTAAGCAGAATATATAAATATATATGGACGAGACTGAGATCATGGTGTAAAGGTGATTGTCGTACTTTAATTCAGTTTTGGTGACGTTTTAAAATAACAATCCAGTGATATTAGACCGGGATTAGCAACATTTTTGGTTATCTCCAATATATATAATATTTTAAAAAGAGCTTTTGATCTTTCTTTTTGTCTAATAGGTTACCTCAACGGACTCGGTCACCTTGTACAGCTATAAAGTAGAATCCACCATTACTTCACATTTTGCCAATACCATGATACGGAGCAAAGTGGTGAATAATGCCAAACAGTCTCAGAGCCTTGTGTTTGATATTCAGATTCCCAAAGGAGCTTTTATTAATAATTTTACCATGTAAGTTATATGACTGGCAAAACTCCTCTGCCTATCAAATGGTTTTCACACAATGTCTTTATTTTGTTGGAAGGGTCTAAGCACTATGTCCTGAAATACTCAATGGATCTGAGGCCTAACCTATATTCTATGGACTATAATAAGAGGATTTTAGTCAACAGCACCAGGCGTATTAGTCCTTCTTAATCATTATGCAATAACATACCTGCTGACTTCCTATATGTAGGTGCCTGGGCAAAAGGGGGTCAAAGTGGGCAGAGTTATGTGACATGAACATGCCTCCCTGGTACAAGTACCATGTTTCTGGAGATCAGTTATTCAGTGTCTAGGAATTCTACAGTTTAAGCATGATACTGTCTGTGCATGGTGCATTACACTACACATAGGCAGTAGTAATGCCAGGACAGAACCAAATTAGATAGGACAAGATCCCAAAAAATGGGACTGTTGGCAACTATGCTCTAAATATCTGTATCTCGAACACTTAAATGAATGTGAAATTCTGTGTGTTTTTACACTAAGGTTGCCAGGGGACTTTGATTAAAATACTGGACACTATAAAAACATAATGGCACCCAACAATAGAAAGCAATGCAAATGTCCATTACTGACTTTTTCTAGGTACAGAGATCACTAATACTGGACTAGACAGGTTAAAATTGGAAACCTGGTAACAGTACCATAAAGTTGATTTTTGTTATTTGTCTATATTAAAACAGTTTGTGTGTGTTTTATCACATAGGAATGTGAATGGTATCATATTTAGTGGATCAATTAAGGAGAAGACTGTTGCAAGAAATCTATACTCCAAAGCAAGGGCACGAGGTAAAGCAGCAGGACTAATGAGGTATGTAGGAATCATTTATTATCTAAAGTTTTAATTCCAAGATAAAAAGTACATTTCAAATAAATGAGTGCAATGTTCTGTTTCCAAAATTTGGGAGTTCTGAGGTAAGTCAGGTGATAATTTAGTGTAGCATTCTTCATTGAGGAACAAGGAGTTTGTGAGTTTTATAATTCCTAAAGAGCCTAGTGCAGGTTGAGTATCCCTTATCCAAAGTACTTGGGACCGAAAGTATTTGCATAATTTCAAATAACTGGTCATTTTCATCAATAAGGTATATTGAAGCCTCTCAACACTTATAAAACACTGTAGTGTAAATACAAATACTGTATAAAGCCAATAAATCCCATTTAGCTATAATGTGAGGAATGGTTGGGAACCCGCCATTGGTGTATCAGGCCTGCACACATTCAGCTGTATTATCCTTTGTGGGCGTAGGGGAATCTGAGCATGCATGGAATGGCTATATTACAGCTTAAGGGGGCTGGGCACTGAATAAACTCTAGTGTGCATGCATTCTGACAGGTGTGTGAAGGAATTTGCCACTTATGGCAAAATCTGAATTTTTTTATAGACAACGGATCATTTTGCATAATGGATCATTTTGGGTAACAGATTTGTGGATAAGGTATACTCAACCTGTATGATGATACAATAACTTGTGGTTTTTAAGATGGATGACATTTATCCTGTGACTGGCAGCCTCCATTTGACTCTTCCGTCTCATGCACCTCCCTCACTGAAACCTCCAGCTTTTTCCCTTTACATCACCCCTCAAGCTTAATCCCTCTCTGGCTTACACACAGTATCCCCATCTTTACTCCTTTAAAAACAATATATTTATTATTTGGCAGACATGCAATTCCTATTAGAATTAGAAGTGGTACAGTGCCGTCACGGGTGGGGTGTGCAGATTCACCGCTCCAGGCGCAGCTTTGAAGATCCACTTCACAAGCTAAGCCATAGAATACGAAAACAAAACAGTATAGCTGCTCATCGGAGAGTAAAGCATTGTCTCAACCACCTTGTAGCGCTGTTAAAATGCAGATATTTTATTTAGTCTTCTCAAAAGTACTGAAACTCTAGTGCACAGAGTAAGTATATAAAACCAGATTGGATTGTTGTTAGGGGAAAATGTTGTGTTTGAAGGCAGCACAAGATGCAACCACTACCTGTCTGCATAGTAATAAATATTTTTGGTGGTGTTTGACACTCAAAAAAAATGTACGTCTTGCTAAATAAAACAGAATAATAAGCTAACCTGAGTAACATTTTAAACTGAAATAAACAGGACCAATTCTCTTGACATGGAAAATTTTAAAGCTGAATTAAACGTGCCTGCTGGAACCAAAGTTGAGTTTGAAATTCATTACCAAGAGGCTATTCGACGGAATCTGGGAGTTTACGAACATGTTCTCTATCTTCAGCCTGGTAGACTGGCTAAACATTTTGAGGTGAGAGGATAAAATCATAAGTGAATGCTGTGAAAAGAATGCTTTCTAGTGTAAAAATGAGGGCCTGTGACCGTTAATTAAACTATGGTAACATGAATCATTTTAAATTGAGGAACATCGACAGCATGCACCATTAGTTGATCTAGCACCAGGGGCGTTGCTAGGTCTTCGGATGATCTGGGGCTAGAGCCCAGATGAGCTCGGTCACACACAGGGGCGTACCTAGAGCATTTGGCACCCGGGCGGACCCTGAGTGTTGCACCCCCCCACCCCCATAATAAAAATGTAAGAAAACACCCACAAATTTTTCAGTGTTTGAAAATTGTACAATTATAGATACCAGGAATATTGTGCCACTCAGAACCCAGTAATATTGTGCCAGTCAGATACCAGTAATATTGTGCCTTTCAGATACCAGTAATATTGTGCCAGTCAGATACCAGGAATAGTGTGCCATTCAGAGCCCAGTAATATTGTGCCAGTCAGATACCAGGAATATTGTGTCATTCAGAGCCCAGTAATAGTGTGCCAGTCAGATGCCTGTAATATTTTGCCAGTCAGAGCCCAGTAATAGTGTGCCAGTCAGAACTCAGTAATATTGTGCCACTCAGAACCCAGGAATATTGTGCCACTCAGAGCCCAGGAATATTGTGCCAATCAGATGCCCAGTAATATTGTGCCAATCAGATGCCCAGTAATATTGTGCCAATCATAGCCCAGTAATATTGTGCCACTCAGAACCCAGTAATATTGTGCCACTCAGAGCCCAGGAATATTGTGCCACTCAGAACCCAGTAATATTGTGCCAATCATAGCCCAAGAATATTGTGCCACTCAGAACCCAGTAATATTGTGCCAATCATAGCCCAAGAATATTGTGCCACTCAGAACCCAGTAATATTGTGCCAATCATAGCCCAGTAATATTGTGCCATTCAGAACCCAGTAATATTGTGCCATTCAGAACCCAGTAATATTGTGCCAATCATAGCCCAAGAATATTGTGCCACTCAGAACCCAGTAATATTGTGCCAATCATAGCCCAAGAATATTGTGCCACTCAGAACCCAGTAATATTGTGCCAATCATAGCCCAAGAATATTGTGCCACTCAGAACCCAGTAATATTGTGCCAATCATAGCCCAAGAATATTGTGCCACTCAGAACCCAGTAATATTGTGCCAATCATAGCCCAGTAATATTGTGCCACTCAGAACCCAGTAATATTGTGCCAATCATAGCCCAGTAATATTGTGCCACTCAGAACCCAGTAATATTGTGCCAATCATAGCCCAAGAATATTGTGCCAGTCAGAACCAAGTAATATTGTGCCAATCATAGCCCAGTAATGCCATTAATGGATGCAGTAATAACATTATCACACCCATTAAAAAACCTTCATTCTTACTATGGAAGATTACCGGAACTATTATAAAAAAACAGCATTGAAACAATGTTTTATGGTAATTACCACAGAAACTGTGATTCAATGGTAGCCAGTACAAATTAATGGAGGAAAAACTTTAACTTCTGCCAGTTAATTTAACAACAACCAAAAGTGTCTTAAATGTGTATCGGCTGCTTGACACATTAGAAATGGTTGGTAGTACAAACTCACAGATCTTGTCATGAATTGAATAGAAAAATGCACCTGTTGTGTGACTATGACCAGTTCATCATGAATAATAATTGTTTTTCTATATATTGTGCCATTGAAAATCCATGTGAGTGCTATTTTACCAATTTTAAATAGAACATTTACAATAAGTTTATTTGTGTCTGCAGTGTCAGGGCAAGAATATGTTTATGACACAGTTTGAGGTTAGATGGCAAACCTACCTGCATGAAAGTAAACATTACATTGCAAACATGGCCCTTGTAATGGATGCCTGTGTTTCAAAGGTGCTTGAGGGGGATGGCAAACCTACCTGCATGAAAGTAAACATTACATTGCAAACATGGCCCTTGTAATGGATGCCTGTGTTTCAAAGGTGCTTGAGGGGGATGACAAGATATACTGATTCTATTGTCTGAAATGTTGTGCTTTATTAGGGCAACTGCATTATGAGTTGCATTATAATAGACAAACCCATGAATTGTTATGTTCTCCAGGTGGACATCTACATTACAGAGCCTCAGGGCATCAGCTTTGTCAACCTGCCATTGACCATTAAACCAGAATTTACAGAACTCTTTCAGATTACCAAAGGAGATAAGAAGGTAAACCATTCATATATATGTATATTGTGATTTTGGTTAGCATACTAGAATATTTAAATAATTTAATACATGTACATTTAATATATTTCAATAAACGAATGTTCATATTTTATGTAAAAGATGTTTTCATTTTAGAGATTATTTATATTACATGAAACTGTGTTAAAGTCATTCTTCTTAGCATTCCTGCCCAGTATCTGAATATGCCTTTGACGTGCACTGCTCTTTCCTTTACTGGTTTTGACTTATCTGCCTTTTAGGTGTAGCATAGTAGTAATAGTTTTGGTTGAGAAAAGACTTCAGTCCATCCAGTTCAACCCGTCTACCCATCATTCCTGCTTTTGCCACTTCCTTCTTGACTCCAAAAGGCAATCAGAATTCTCATTGGATCAGGAAGCTCTATTATTAATGTTTATTCAATTATTAATAGCCCTGTATGTATTGCTTTTCAAAAAAACAAACCAACATGCAGACCCCTTTTAAATCTATTGTTTTTGATGGCACTACCTCTCTTATCATAAAGAATGCCTTCCTTTCCTGTCCATGAAATCTTTGCTCTTATAGTCTCAGGGGATACCCTCTTGTTCTTTGTACGTTTCTGTTAATGAACAGGTTTCTGGAGAGCTCTTTATATTGACCCTGCACATATTTATATAACGTTATCATATCCCCTCTGACTTGCCTTTTTTTCTAGCATAAATAAATGCAACTTTTTTTAGTCTCGTTTCATAACTAAGATCCTCCAATCACCTTATTAATGTTGTAGCTCTCTTTTGTAGTTTTTTTTTAGTTCCATAATATAATTTTAGGGACTGGTTCCCAGAATTGTACTGCATATTCAAAGTGAGGTCTTACCATTGACTTTTAAAGAGGCAAGATGATATCCTCCTCCCGTGAATCAATGCCCCTTTGTTATACATGCCAATAACTTATTGGCCCTTTCAGCTGCTGACTGGCATTGAGCACTGTTGCTAAGTCTGTTATCTACAATTATTCCTAAATCCTTTTCATTAATAGTTTTCCCCAGTGAGATACCTTTTAAAGTATATGTTGCTTTGTTATTATTTTTTCCATTATGCAGAACTTTACATTTGTCTATACTGAAGCTCAATTGCCACTTGCTTGCCCAGTTCCACTCTCTATCCAAATCAAAGTTAGTCTGTATTACATGACCTCATTTTGTGTCACCAGCAAACACTTAGACATAGCTCTCAACACAATTTGGGAGATAATTAATCCCTGAATTAAAATATTTGTATCCCTTAGTATAAATTGTAATTTTTCTTTACTTTTTCACAAGGCTCATGTTTCCTTCAAACCAACTGTAAATGAGCAGAGGTCATGCCCCACCTGCTCCACTACAGCAGTGGATGGCAAAATTTCAGTGAAATATGATGTTCAACGAGGAGAAAGCAACCAGCTTCAGGTAAGGTTAAAATAGTGGTTGATGGTAAAACATACATTCACTTGGCCACTCTATATACATATATATTCCTTCACCATATTAGGCAAAGTGTCTGAGAGAAGATCTTTGGATTTCCATAGAACATCATACATATTGTCTGTCCAGCAATTGTCCTCCTTGAACAATGTTGGTGGCTACACCTGGTCATCATAAGTTGAGTGTACAACTGCAGCCTTCCAGCTGCTCCTACACTACAACATCCATATTATGTTCTTGTTTTAAAGGCTAGCCAGGGAATATGGAAATTGTAGTCATGGAATGTCCTGTTTTGTTATCAGAAGCAGTTTTACAGAGCCTGCTGTCATAGTAGAACATTTCACATTGAAATTGGTCTTTAAGGATCTGGTTTTGTAACATAGTAGACCACCGTTCTCCAATTATAAAGCCATACAACTTTCCACTTTAGCTTTTCAAGCTAAGTTATAGGATATTTTTCTACACACACCAAAGTCTCTATTGCTTAAATGGACTGGGTTACTTTACATAATTTCTATTTTAATCTCTTTTCAAATTGTAGCTCTTCTATTGCAACATAGACACACTATTTAGTTTCATTATGGTTCTCAGCAGTTTACATCAGTACGTCAGACATTTGTTTTGAAGAATATAAGCATTACTGTGTTACTGGGCAAAAAGCCAATAATTATAGAACATTCATTTTAAAATGTCATTAGCTCTGTGTCTATTGAAATAAGATATGTACGTGTTTTGAGTAGACCCAATCATATAAACTCTTTTTCTTCCTTTCAGGTGTTCAATGGATATTTCCTTCATTTCTTTGCACCAGAAAACCTCCCTCCTCTTCCAAAGAATATTTTATTTGTTATTGACGTCAGTGGTTCTATGTGGGGGCTAAAAATGAAACAGGTAAAGGGGGAAATATAAGAAAACTGATTTGAAAAGGAAGCAGTTATGACAGTGTGTGTACGGAGTCTATGGATGTATGTATGTTTAATAACCGTTTTAATGGTGATTCCAAGGAAAAATGAATACGTCGAATGATCCTTAGACTTGCACCAATATAAAAAATATCCCAAGTTGTTATTAGTTGGTACTTATCTTTTTAGAGCTAATTCAGTGCAGCTAGGGGAAACAAATGCATGGATTATGCACAATCTTGGACAACATCCAGTTACAAACTGTATTTAAAATTTCACCAAAGTTTCTGAAACACAGGAAGCTGCTTGACAAACGCAGACGTGTATGCTTCACCTGAGTGAAGCTCCTGAACCTTATTTTTATGGTTCATGTACGATAGTTCTGAAAATGCTGTGGTTGTCTTGGGGCTGAATAGTTTTTGGTATACTCTTCACATCACGGTCATAGTCTCTGAGTACCCTTGGTTAATATTATATTCTTTTACATTGAATTTGACATGTGTTCCTACTGCCAATTTGTGCTACTGAGTGTTTGCTTATATAGTGATATTTGGGATTATCCTCATAAGTGTACCTATATGTTAATATATTTCAATTCAGACAGTTCAAGCTATGAAAACTATCTTGGAAGACCTCCGGCCTGATGACCAGTTTGGTATTATTGATTTTAACCACAACGTTCGATGCTGGAAAGAAGAACTAGTTTATGCATCTACTCTCGAAAAAGAAGATGCCAAGGGTTATATTCAAAACATTCAGCCAAATGGAGGTAAGTGGATAATTCTAGATGACTTTTTTTGGGGTATCGAATAGTGGTTATTAGTCATTGTAAAAGAAGGAACTGAAATCAGAAAAAAACTAATGTAATTGAATCATTAAGGATGGGTAAAAATATAGATAATAAAATATTAGATGAAGTTGAAGACCTACACTTCAACTACTTCCACAGGAATTAGTGTACTAACATTAAACAGGTTAAACTTTTAAATAAGTTGCAATTTCTACCTGTTCCCCCATTTTACCTGTGTATTTGTAAGTTGAGTTGATTAGTTTTCTACCCAAGATTGGCCACATTGATCTTGATTAAGGAATGCTGCAAGTTCAAGATTCTCTGCCTTTTGAAAACTATACTCACCACCCCAAATCAGTGACCATGTGCCAACTGTGCACACAAAAACTGGTATTTGGACAGCACCCTATAACCGACATATGTGATATAGCGCACTACCGGAGTGACCAAAATTCATACACTGCAATACATAAATTCATTGTGCAACTATTTAACATATTACCGTAACATTATTTTTTACATTTTTAAATATTTGAAGTTATGTTAAAAGCACCTAGCTTAGATGAAAAAATATTGGATATTTAGTCCCAATATATGGGCTTATTTGGCTTAGTACACTACACTACGCCAAAGTACTCCAATCTTGGTTAGTCCCATCTCTATAGTTTACTTACATGGCACTCTATCTCTCTGATAATCTGTCTTTAACTATAATTTATACAATTTCACTGGACATCATATAGAGTACCTGTGAGTTGGTGGAGTGCACGTCCAGAAGCTGGTAAGGCTTTATATAGAAACAAAAAATAGAATTTGGACAGCACCCCATAAACGGCATATGTAATATAGCGTACCACTAGAGTGACTAAAATTCATGTATTACATGTCCTAACTGTGGCATTAACAAACATATAGCAAATAGAAGATAATACATATTCTTGTCATGACATGGGTGCCCACCTGAATGCTTATGAGAACTTCATAGACTTTTTTAAGAGAAGTGTTTTGAAATGTAAACTGTGAAGGATGTAGGATAGACCTCATAATCTCAATAAAAGGGCACACCTAGCATGGAGCCGTGCTGTATATTTCCAGAGTACGTGTGCTCCAAACCTCTGGAAATACATTGTGCCCCTGAGTAACAGGTGTGCTCGCACTGGCAGCACACCTGTCACTCAGGGGCACGATCCGCCCCTGAATCCATGTCTATTGTAATTTGTGGCATATACAGTTGAGTTATTTCTTTGTACCAAGTAATGCACATTATTATCCATTTTAACAGGTACTAACATCAATGAAGCTCTTCTCCGAGCAATATTTATATTGAAAGAAGCCAACAACCTTGGAATATTGGAACCTAACTCAGTCTCTTTGATTGTCTTAGTGTCAGATGGTGATCCCACAGTTGGTAAGATGGAATAACAGTAATCTGGAAAGTTATACTGTATATTGCAGAACAACATTTTTTAGGAAATAATACAGTAACACATAGGCTTCCATGTATCAACAAAGTTTTCTGTTATTAACTCCAGAAGGGAATACAATGACAATATAATAGTATATTGAATTTTAAAATGAACAGCCATTTTGTAATGTGTTCTAATTTTGTTGATTTTTTTTTTTACCTCAATAATGTGAAATATGAATACAAATGTTTAAATGTTCAATTGTACATTTTTCTTTTAGGTGAACTGAAATTATCTAAAATTCAAAAGAATGTTAAGGCAAACAACCGAGATGATTTCTCTTTACACTCCCTTGGTATTGGATTTGATGTGGACTATGATTTCCTAGAAAGACTTGCCCAGGAGAATAATGGGATGGCTCAGAGAATATTTGGGAACAAGGACACAGCTGCCCAAATGAAGGTATTAGACAATGTCTGTTGTTTAGTACCATAATTAATCCCTGTACCAATGGTGTTAAAATTCTAAGTCCCGGATTGTAGAGAAGGGGGTCTCAACCAATCAGGTCAGACTTCTCAATTCTCCTGATAGGCTGAGAGTTCAGAAGCCTGTTCTGAATGGCTCACTCCCTCCGTCACATGGAGCTCAAAGTTGTAACTGCCTGCCTGTGTGCAGCTAGAACGGTAAGATACAACACTCACTCTCTATGACTCTGTGTGTATGCGACAGACTGTGTGTGTGTTCGTGTATGTGTGAGCAAGTGAAAGTCTGTATATGTGTGTAATAGAAGTAAAGGCGTTATATGCTCAGACTGTCTGGCCGGTAACTAGAGGGTGGTTAAATGCTCTCCTGGGTGGTAACTAGAGGGGGGTTAAATGCTCAGAAACTGTTTGGTAACTAGATGGGGTTAAATGCTCTCAAACTGCCTGTCTGATAACTATAGGGTTTATTATTTTTAATTTTAATAACATAATATAGAATACAAAACTTTATCAAATCACATAGAAGACATCTGGGTACAAAAATATATAAATATATCCTAAGTATTCCAAATAAAAATACACAACAAACAAACATAAAATAGCGTGTCAGCTTTTCCCAAGTTTTGTTTAAAAGTTGATAGATGTTATGGAGAGAGATTACAGAGGGAGGTGGAGGGGCTGGTAACATTGGAGAGTTTAAGGGTGCTAGATCAGTATATCTTGACAGGGCCATATTTTCCAAGGAGAGAAAATAAATAAATACATAAGTCAATAAGTAAATCTTTTCTTCTCCCTTTCCTTTTCCTTTCCTTTCCCTTCTTCCCACTCTCTTTTCTCTTTTAATTTTCTTCCCCATCGCTTCCTTTTTTCAAAACAAATTTTCCTTCCCTTTCTTCTTCCTTTCACTCTTTTTTTTATTTTCTTTCTTTCGGTCTAGATCAGACCGATGTATAACCATTCTTCCAATCTGTCTGCAAGGGCTAATAGTTTTCGGTCATTTGTACATACTATTGCAGGAATGGGTTATCCTACAATTTATAATATAATTTAATAAGTTATCATTAGATGTCACTTAGTTATTTACTTTTACGACTATTTCCGACTATTAAATATTATATGTAATGTTATTACTATAAAAAGTAATGTAAAATAATAGTTTTCTCTCATGTTTCCTCTTTAGGAATTTTATCAAAAGGTTTCAACTCCTCTGCTTAAGAATGTTATATTTGACTATCCATTGAATGACATCTCAGATGTGACTCAGAACCGTTTTCACAATTTATTCGGAGGAGACGAGATTGTCATTGCTGGTAAAGTCAAACCTGAGAGTGCTGCACCTCTACAAAGTATAGTCACAGCAACCTCTGTAAGTATTTTACTTTGGAAATACATCCACAAGTTAATTAGTATACCTTGACATAAAATATCTTGGTAGAAAGTGAAATGGAAAAAAGTGTTGGAATACTAATTAAAAAAAAAAAAAACATGTAGCCAGTGAATTACACATCCTACTTTGAATTTTCCTTAATTATTTGTTGGCTTTCTTCGTATGGCTTCATGACATTTTCTAAATATCTCAAGTGTATTTTAGTTTTTTTTTTTGTTTTTTTTATGTGTTGGCCTCTACTGCTACTATCAGGATCTCATGCTATGTACGGTAGTACCATTTGTATAACAATATCATCTTGGAACTGCAATCATCTACTATTACCCAGTATTATTATTACTATTTTGGGCACCTTCTACAATCTAACTATACTGAGTGAAAGGAGATTGGTAACGACTGCTTCATTCAGCAGGCTAAACCGAGGGGATGGTGGGGCCACACTGGCACCATGTTCTCAGTCCAGGACTGAGTGTCTAGTAGGCAAGTTTACCCATGGTAGTGTTCTACAAGAAACAAGTTATGGTAAATGGCTGATCAATGCCTCCTTTATCCCTGCCACCCATGTAAATAAACAGTAAAACTGGTGGATTCTAAGGAAGAGGTGTTTGTCATGTTTCCAATCTCTATCTTTGTAGGCAAATGCAGACTTATTATATGGTGCTATAACGGAAGCAGAAGACCTAAACGAATTCTTTTCAACAAGTAAACATGCTTTTCCAGATTTTGCCAAGCAATACTGGGCCCAGCTTACAATTAATCAGCTTTTAGCTGAGAGGTAAGTCAAGACACCATGGACTATGCATCGTTGCATGTACATTACTTCCTACCACTGTGGCTCCTTCAGCTGAATCTATTTGTTGTAGGTTAAATCATTACAATATACTAAAAACACAGATCCATATAATTGTCTAGAAAATAGAACCATCATGTGTCTGGCACAATTTCGATATTGTGAACAAAGCGATAGTGAGCAACACCTTTGCCACACTGACACAAGATCCGGTTCTGTGTATTACTCATTTTAATTCAGTTCAATTGTATAGGCATACTTTAGGCATGAACAAGGGGGGGAGAAAGAGGCCCCCGAAAAAGGAAGGAGGGATAAAACAATAACCCGTTTTGCTCTTTAGTAGCATTTGGTTATTGGACCAAAGGTTTTTTTATCTTCATTTCAACTGCTTCTTAGTGATCATTTTTTCATGAAGAAATGATTGGATTTAATCCTATAGAGTTTAAGAACCCACAGAACTGGTGAATCTCTCTCAACTGCATTTGCAATTTGGAGAAATCAGCAGAAATATGCCATTGGATTCTACGGTGAATGTAGTAATCTTTTCTTTCAAGGCTAAGTAACATAGTAGCTAGAACTTGACAAACAAAATTTGCCCAACAGTGTGATATTATTTTCCTATAACCAAAATATAGTATATGTAGCTGTAACCCCTTCACGACCGATGACGGTCCTGGACCGTCATCGGTAAAAACACACTTGGTGACCGATGACGGTCCAGGACCGTCATGCAGGTCCGATCTCGGTATGCACGCTGGCATACCGCGATCGCGCTACCAACGGCATGGCTAAGTGTCTCGGTACCGAGACACTTCAGCCATGTCGGTTGAGGACCCCCCGGAAACATCCGGGCACTGTGACAGCCAATCACAGCGCCCGGATGTTAATAGCTGTCAAAGCAGGTGCCTGCTTTGACAGCTATAGTCTCTCCCTGCTCCACGGTGATCGTGGGGCAGGGAGAGACTAAATATACTGTGTCAAGTCTCCCCCTGGCCCCCCCCAGTAACAACCAGCCCCCCCAAATGATTTTTTTTTTTTTTTATTTTTTTTTTCCTATTGTGCTAATCCTAACTCTTGGGTTAGGGTTAGAGTTCATCAAAACCCTAATCCTAGAGTTAGAATTAGGGTTTGTACTAACCCTAACCATAGGGTTAAGGTTAGAGTTAAATAAAAATAAAAAAATGTAAACAAATTAAAAATTAAATAAATAAAAAAATTAAAAATAATAATAATAAATTGTATAAAAATAAAAAGTTATTCCGTAGAGGACCAGTGACATGTTATGTCTGTCTGTGGTCCGCTAGGGATATTTTATTTAAAAAAAAAAGACTGCTGGTGGGGCCAGTGCTTTGCATTGGCCCCCAGCAGTAGATAGGGGCCCGCAGCAGCTGGATATTTGATCCATGCAGCCGCAGGATAGCAAGGATAGCAAAAATCGGTGCTTCCTACTATAGACTACATTTCCTATTCTGCTACGGTAACTTTTGGCTGGCTGAGCATGATAGGAAATGTAGTCACAAGTATTACATAATAAATACACGTTTTAAAGCTGCAATAACCATATCCTAAATTTTGCCCTGTACCTGCCACATAAACCTAGCACACCTATACATGTGGGGTACCGCTATACTCAGGGGAAGTTGCTGAACATATATTGGGGTTTTTTTGGCAATAAAATAGAAGAGCCCCTTTAAATTCATACCTAAGTTTCAAAGTGTGTGGAAATAAAACACACACAAAATTACTATGCCAAAACTTGTCAAAGATTGGTGGTAAAATGACAGAGTGAAAAGTGTCAAATTACCCCAAGTTGAATGCCCTGGGATGTCTACTTTATAAAAATGTGTACATGTGGGGGGTTATTCAGCGATTCATATCAGATATCGGTGTTACAGTGTCACTAACGCTAATTTTAAAAAAAAATGGTTTTGAAACAGCTAAATGCTACTTGTATTTATTAACCTAAAACATGCAAAAAAAAAAGCAAAAAAACATATAAACATTGGGTATTTCTGAACTCAGGACCTATAGTCGAATCTATTTAGCACGTTTTTTCATTAGCTTTTGAAGCTTAGTAAAAGAATTTACAAAGAAAAGTCAGGAAAAGTGTTTATTTTTTTTAATTTTAACCATATTTTACTATTTTTTACACAATACAATAAATGATATGAACAAAATAATGTCATGAAAAGAAAGTCCTTCTTGTCCTGAAAAAAACAATATATAATATGTGTGGGTACAGCAACTGACAAAGAAGAAAATTAAAGCTAAACACAAACACCTCAGAAGTGTTAAAACAGCCTTGGTCACTAACGCACAACATTCCAAAAACAGTCTGGTCATGAAGGGGGTAATAATCATATAAACATGTGACTGTTTTGACTCTGGAAGTGGCCACCTTGGATTTGCATCACAATAAATATACAAGTCTGCTGTCAGCTGCCAATAAAAACTCAAAACAAAATAAAAACTACTGTAAATATTTTGATGCAAAGGACTTGCAGCAAAAATTCGGATGTCAGTTCCACTTAAAGAGACTCTGTCACCTATGCAGTGTGTTTATATTGTGAATGCAGAGAATTAAATAATCTATATGTTGTGTTTGCAGAATGACAAACAAATGCATAAATTAAGAGAAAATATGTGTTTAAACATGTCAGTGGTGTTTAGAAAGTTATCTTGTTGCTTGACATACAAATGGGTTCACTGACATATCAAGTCAGAGGTGATGTAATGCACAGGACACTTTGTATACACACATTTAAAACCCATTTTTCTCTTAATTTCTGTGCTTGATTACAATTGATCAAACACAATGTAGATATCATTTGTTATCATTTTTTATTTATGATATTCACAGTGGGTGAGTCCCTTTAAATGCATCAAATAAAGTATTTAAGATATCAAAAATATTTAATATCCCTTCTTTATTATACTATGCACGCAAAATTGGAGCAGCCATAGTGGTTCTTTTTTATCTCCTTTTCTGGAGCAGTCATAGCGGTTATTTTTTTATCTCCTTTTCTGGATTTGATGGAATAAATAAAGCAAAATAAAAAAAGACAAACGTACTATAATATTCATTGGCGTTGTGAATACAATTCCATTAAGTAGAGAGAATGGATTCCATTGTTTATTTATATTGGCTGTATTTTTCCTATAGGAATCTGGCTACTACAGCTGAGGAAAAAAGGAACATTACAAAGTCAATCTTACAGCTGTCTATTGATCATCACTTTGTGACTCCATTCACCTCGTTATTGATAGAGAGTGATGATGGAAAAGAGAGGATGCTGGCAGATTCTCCCAGAGACCCAAAAGGAGGCTGCTGTTCAAGTCAGTTTTGCATTAGTAACCACTACACATAAGTTAACATGTACACAGTTCTAAAAAAATGTTGAAATGTATTTACTACAATGTACGAAATTTGGATAACAACAGCACAAACACATTGCAATTATCAGTCAGAACATTATTATTACTAAACGCACAATACAAATTTGTTACTAAAACAATCTTAAAAACTGCTGAATACTTTTTTAAAATATGTACATGTTCTTTTGACTAAACAATAATGACTTATTTAATGAGGCAGTGAACTCAAAAATGAAAGTTTTAATCAGCCAAAAGATCACCTTTACTCTTAAAATGCACCATTTTTTAATGATCAAAATGTATACTTGGAAGACATCTTTGAACAGAGCTTTAGCACCATGTGACCATATTCATTAGTGGTCTGTGTGTCACATATGACACAACAAACATATTTTCCACTTATCTTCATAACAAGCCTATCCACTGCAATTCCTATAATGACAAAGCATGCATTGAGCATGATAAGAGTTGCAGGTCTGAAAAAAAAAACTATCTTTTCAAGGGGGCAATTAGCAGTACTGTCCAAACAACATTTTAATCAGGCTTTTATTGTTGAGTTCACTACCATTTTAATATTTCTCATAGCTCTTTCTTTAATATAGTAATTTTGGCTAAGTTAAACCTTTTTTTTCTATACCGTGTAATTTCAAAAGGTTTCTTGTAAAATGTTTGTTCTTTTTTCTACAAACAGCACTGATTAGAGGCACGAAGTTTGTCCAACCACAATTTATACTTGAACACTCACCACCAAAACCTACCGAAGTAGAATTAAGGATGCGAACACCAGAAGTGATAGTTCCAAGTTTAACACCACTTACTTATACTACCAATGGTAGAGTAGGTAAGGTTCTTTCAAAATTTATATCTATTTTATTAATTAGTGATGTTCTATTAATTAGTGATGTTTTATTAATTAGTGATGTTTTATTGGTTAGGTTTTACATTATTTTTTTTCTTTTACAACAATAGCTGGTCACTGAAAGTGTTGTAAAAATGTCCCTGTTCTAGCTGCATTGTCTCGCTCTCTCTCTCTTTCTACATTGTGTCTCTCTTTACAGTGCGTTTCTTATGACTTTGAATCCCCTCCTTCTAGCTTTATGGATCACTGCTACCACAGCTTCTTATATTCTTACAATGGAATGGTAGAAGGGTGGCCACAGGAGTTCATGCCTCAAACATGAATTTTAGGGGGAAATCTGACAAAAAAATACTTCTTTATATAAAATGACACCCCAGTTATTTCCAAAATATCCTATTTAGAACAGAAAGAACCCTCCACTCCAGACACTTACTCCCGGTGGTTTAGGTGACTGCTGATTTGTGGGATTCTCACACTACCCTGAAAGCCCTTTTATCCAGTTCTTTATATATCATGCCAATGATTTAAATACACCCCAGGACATACCCCATTACCTGTATTGCACATCTAGGATTTGCTGCTGCCCCATTACCTTCATTGCACATCCAAGACTTAATATGCCACAGCCAGTGTTGGTTTAACCATTAATATGCCACTGATTATTTGTCCATCAATATGACACTGAAAATTTGTCCATTAGTAATCCACTGATAATTTGTCCACTAATATGCCACTGATAATTTTACCATTAAATGCCACTGATAATTTTAACATTAATATGGCACTGACAATGTATCCATTAATATGCCACCGACAGGGCCAGCCCTTTAATGGGAGAAACTGGGGCAGCTGCTCCAGGCAGCACCCTGGCAGAGGCAGCACCTTGCTGCTCCACATAGTGGTCTTTTTCTTTCTTTTTTTTTCTTGTGTCCGGGGGAGCTTGATATAAGGAGGTCTCAACTTCTGAGTTCAGAAGCCTTCATTTACTGGCTCAGTCCCTCACTAAGAGCTCAAAGCACAGAGATGCCTGGACCAGGTAAGTTAAACAGTTAGACAGTGTTTGTGTGTATATCAGTGTGAGTGAGTGTGTGTGTATGTCAGTGTGAGGTAGCGTGTGTGTGTCTGTGTGTGTGTGTCAGTGTAAGTGTGTGTGTATGTATGTCAGTGTGAGTGTGTGTGTGTCAGTGTGAGTGTGTGTATGTATGTCAGTGTGAGTGAGTGAGTGTGTGTGTGTGTGTATGTCAGTATGTCAGTGTGAGTGTGTATGTCAGTGTGTGAGTGTGTGTGTGTGTCAGTGTGAGTGTGTGTGTGTGTCAGTGTGAGTGTGTGTATGTCATTGTCAGTATGTGTGTATGTGTGTGTCAGTGTGAGTAAGTGAGTGTGTGTGTGTGTGTAGATGTGTGAGTGTGTGGATAAAGGGGTTAACTGCCCCTATCTGTCTAGCCACCCAAGGGGTTAACTCCTCTGATACTGCCTTTACCTGTCTAGCCACCCAAGATGTTAACTTCTCTGATACTGCCTATATCTGTCTAGCCACCCAGGGGTTAACTCCTCTGACACTGACTATATCTATGTGGATTTTTTTTATAGGTCACTGGTCACATTATGTTTTAGGGAATTGCACAGCCTATTATCACAATAATGTTTTACCATGACTCTCTTTTCACCTTATAGGTGAGCTCTAAATTATTTTATTATGTGTATAAGAAGTGCTTTAGTGGGCATATAAAAATTAAATATTTTTTTCTAAGAGCTCACCCACGAGGTGAAAAGAAAGAAATGGTAAAATAAACATTATTATGAAAATAGACTGTGCCATTCCCCAAAACATCATATGTGACCACTGACCTATAACATGACTTGCTCAAATATTGTACATTAAGTTTTAATGCTCAAACATTTAGGGTACACATTTTAATCAAGGCTTGCCAATACAGTATATTTTATAATTTTGCATATAGAAAGGTGCTCTTGCATTAAATTATCACTTCCTGATAACTGTAGGCTTTTTTTTTGGGGGGGGGGGGGGGGGGCTGCATTTCGTTTTTCGCCCCAGGCAGCACAAAGTCTTGGGCCGGCCCTGGCCACCAATAATGTGTCCATTAATATGCCACTGATAAATAGCTTGTTAATATGCCACTGATAATTTGTCCATTAATATGCCACTGATAATTTGTCCATTAATATGCCACTGATAATTTGCTTATTAATATGCCGCTGATAATTTGACCACAAAATGCCACTGATAATTTGTCCATTAATATGTCACTGATAATTTGTCCATTAATATGCCACTGATAATTTGTCCATTAATATGATCCTGATAATTTGCCTTTTTAATATGCCACTGATAATTTGACCATAAAATGCAACTGATAATTTGCTCATTAATATGCCACTGACAATTTGACCATTAATAGCCACTGACAATTTGACCATTTTTTTTCCTAACAAACTTTATTGAAGCCGCGTGGCTGGAGGGGAGTGCACAACGCTTCCCTTTAGAGTCGCAGATCGGCTTAAACAAGGGATTTTGTAATTTTTTTTTATCTTGGTGTGACCCCATATATATATGTATGATCAGCCATAAAATTATGACTACTGACAGGTGACAAGCCGGTGGAGGCAGTGTGATGCTTTGGGTATGTTCTGCTGGGAAACCTTGGGTCCTGCCATTCATATAGATATTACTTTGACACATACCACTGCTTTGCTGATTAAATAACTAGTAAAACTGACTTTAGAATCTAAATCATTACTTCTAACTTTGTCAATGTCTTCGCAGTAATTCCTTTTGCAACTCATTTGATGTTTTCATGGAAACCAAAGACATTTTTTTATTTTAAGTGACCCCAAACTTTTGACCAGTAGTGTATATAAACTTATATATAGGGTTATATACATATAAAATCAGCATATAAACAGGCAAGCCCCGTAATAATGCTATGTGCATTAAAGTGGAAGTTTAGCAAAATATCTCGACTCACATGGCGATTCCATGTGAGTCCGTGCTTCTCAAGCCCTGCATTATAGTCTCAACTGTATAGGTATGAAATGTTTATGTGCAGCCATGGGCTCCAGTCCCAAATCTTTTGCCAACCTAGCAACGCTCCTGCCCCTCCGGATAGTACCCCCTTGATGGTCGCTTTGCAGGCTCTTCTTTTGTCAAAATCACTTCATTTTCACTCTCGTGCTTCCATCAGAGAAAATGTGGAGTAGTATAAGATGGATATACTAGACCCCATTCCTTCAAACCACCGGTTAAACCACGGACTCCCCCACTACCTTAATTTTTTATGGGCAAACGAAGCATGGCGTATACTAATACAGTTACCATTATACTCAGTCAAACAGTTGGCTGGCTGAGCTTACTCTTAATTGAAGTCGACATTATCTGGAGTGCAAAAGATTATAGCTTCTTCTCCCAGAGGGAGTTCATGGAAGACACTTCTCAACTATTATACATAAAAAGAATGGAAAAAGTGACAATATTTATAGTGACGAAAGTTTAAAATCTTTGGAAAAAGTTACCTCATTTAATAATCAGATCTCAGATCAATTTTTTGTCTGTGTTACATGTTGTATGGAGGTCATGTTTAAGTCTGTCTTTACAAAAAAGGTTATTGTACACTATAGGAAAGCCTATAGTACTATAGGCATATTAATGGGAAAATTGGCTGTGCCATATTAATGGCAAAATAATACTGGCATATTAATGGGCAAATTGGTTGTGGCATATTAATGTCAAAATACCACTGGCATATTAATGGGAAAACTGACTGTGGCATATTAATGGCAAAATAATACTTGCATATTAATGGAAAAATAATACTGGCATATTAATGGCCAAATAACACTGGCATGCATATTGATGGGGAAATTGTCTGGAGCATATTAATGGCAAAATAATACTGGCATATGAATGGGCAAATTGGTTGTGGCATGTTAATGGGCAAATTGGCTGTGGCATATTAATGGACAAATTACCACTGGCATATTAATGAGGAAAATAGCACTGGCATATTAATGGACAAATTGGCTGTGTCATTTTAATGGGCAAAATATCACTGGCATATTAATGGGCAAATTGGCTTTTGCATATTAATGGACAAAAAAAATGGCAAATTATTGGGCAAATTAGCTGTGTCATATTAATGGGCAAACTAACACTGACATATTAATGGGCAAATTGGCTATGGCAATTTGGCAAGTTGGCTAAGGGATATTTATGGGCAAACTAACACTGGTATATTAATGGGCAAACTATGGCATATTTAATGGTCAAACAGTGGCATATTTTAATAGGCAAACTGCATGTTGCAGATGTTAATGACAAAGTGACTGTGGCATATTAATTGGTACCTGATAGTGGCTTATTTTAACTGACAAGTGATGCTGTGGCATGTACTGCGGGGGAAAGTGACACTGTGGCTTGCTCTGCAGGGGCAGTTCTGTGGAAAAAAGTGAGACTGTGGTATGTTCTGAGGGGCAAATTGACACTGTGGCATGCCAAATTGTGTGGGTGCAATATGAGTGCAAGCCAAGTGAAATGTATGTGCATGGAAAGTGCTGTGGGTACTGTATGGTGCTGTGTTAAGTCCTTTAGGTGCAATGTGGGAGCAGAGGAACGGAATAAAAACAAGAAATGCAATTTTTCAATAACATTTTTATTACATTTGAAAATAGTTGAATATAATATTAAAAAGTTCTTATGAGTATAAATGCAACTAGTGTGTGTGTGAGAGAGAGATGTGTATAGATATATATTGTTTTAGAATTGTACAATTGTCACCTTGTGGGGTTCTAGTGCGTGGCATAGCTATGTGACTCTTGTGTGTGGCATAATCAAGGGGCTCCTATGTGTGGCATAATAAAGGGACACCTGTGTGTGGCATAATTAAGAGGCTTCTGTGTGTGGCATAATTAATGGGGCTCCTGTGTGAGGCATAATTAATGGGGCTCTTGTGTGTGGCATATTTATAGGCCTCCTGTGTGTGGCATAATTGGTGGGGACCCTGTATGTGGCATAATTCATGGGGCTCCTGTATGGCATATTTAATGGGCCATCTGACTGGCATTACTAAGGAATCTGTAATAGTATTGGAGGAAATCCGGGGGGGACCCTAGTGGCGCCTCCGATCATAGGTATCACTTACCTTTGATGAAGCCAAAACGCTTAAGGTATAAAACAAAATATTTTATGGTTATACAGTGTGTATGTCTAAAGACTTGATTAAACAAATTGTATTTATTGGCAGCATGTCATCTTTCTTTTTCTTGATATCTTGACATTTTATTTATATACAAATACTGTGGCACCGTGATACACAATTTTTTGTTTTGTTACTGCTCAGATACAGACTGTCTCTTCTCCTCACATACTTTACTGTTAATCACCTCCTGTGAGCCCAGTTTACACTCTCCAAAATGGTGCCACACTTGTTCCGCTGGACAACATTTACTAATTTAAGTGCGGACATCCACAAGGAGAAGAGTGAAATGCCAATAATTAAGCTGTTAAGTGAGAAGCTTGTTTGGCATTTCACTTCCCTAGGTTTGGGGAAAATTTTTATCTCCTCTTTCTCCACTTAAATTATTAAATGATGTCCGGAGGATGAATAAATAAATAATCAATGTTTGCAGACATTCCTGGCCTCAGTGTGTTACATAGAAACATAGAAACATAGAATGTGTCGGCAGATAAGAACCATTCGGTTCATCTAGTCTGCCCAATTTGTTTTTGAGTACTTTTATTAGTCCCCCGTTCCCGGTCTTATAGCTAGGATAGCCTTGTGTCTATCCCACGCATGCTTAAAATCCTTGACTGTGTTTACCTCTACCACTTCTGCTGGCAGGCTATTCCATACATCCACTACCCTCTAAGTAAAGTAATACTTCCTGATATTACTTTTAAATCGTTGCCCCTCTAATTTAAGACTATGTCCTCTAGTTGTGGTAGTTTTTCTTCTTTTAAATAAACTCTCTTCCTTTACGGTGTTGATTCCCTTTATGTATTTAAATGTTTCTATCATATGCCCCCTGTTACGTCTTTCCTCCAAGCTATACATGTTAAGATACTTTAACCTTTCCTGGTAAGTTTTATCCTTCAACCCATGAACCAGTTTAGTAGCCCTTCTCTGAACTCTCTCCAAAGTATCAATATCCTTCTGGAGATACGGTCCCCAGTACTGCGTACAATACTCCAAGTGAGGTCTCACCAGTGCTCTGTACAATGGCATGAGCACTTCCCTCTTCCTACTGCTAATACCTCTCTCTATGCAACCAAGCATTCTGCTAGCATTTCCTGCTGCTCTATTGCATTGCCTACCTACCTTCAAGTCCTCTGAAATTATTACTCCTAAATCCCTTTCCTCAGATGTTGAGGTTAGGACCGTACCAAATAGTCTATATTCTGCTTTTGGGTTTTTACACCCAGGGTGCATAATCTTGCACTTGTCCACATTAAATGTCAGTTGCCACTGCTCTGACCATTTTTCTAGTTTAGCTAAATCATTTGCCATTTGGCTTATCCCTCCATGAATATCAACCCTGCTGCAAATCTTTGTATCATCAGCAAAAAGACATACTTGGGTCCAAGTACAGATCCCTGAGGTACCCCACTAGTAACAAGACCTTGCATCGAATATACCCCATTTACTACAACCCTCTGTTGCCTGTCACTCAGCCATTGTCTAATCCATTCAACAATATTGAAATCCAAACTCAAAGATTTCAGTTTATTGATAAGCCTTCTATGTGCGACAGTGTCAAAAGCCTTACTGAAATCTAGGTAAGCAATGTCTACTGCACCACCCTGATCTATTATTTTAGTCACCCATTCCTTGTTCCTTCTGGTATGTAGATCTGCTCCTGTTTTGCCTTTATATATAATGTGCCGACACAATAAACATGGTGCTTTATATCTTCCAACAGTACATAGTATGGATGGCTAACCTTTTGGCACTGTAGTTGGGTTAGCTACATTTCCCATGATAAGCAGGATGCGAATGGTTCAATGAGAAAACAGCTGAAGTGCCATGGGTTAGCCATCCTTGGTTTGTTTGATGGTATAATTTTTTTCTTAGATAATGAGCTGTTTATCCATTTTCCAGAGTGCCATGTTGTTCTCCCCTTCTACCGCTTCACATGTATCCCACTTTCCTCATACTTTGTGATATGTTCAAGGATAATAAAAAAATACTAATCATGCGGCCATACAAAAGCTATTACTATTACTAAATGCAATATAATATTACAATTTCACTAAAACCTGTGGTCCATGTTTAATGTTGACATCTTTCTATCCGTGTAGATGATGATCCACATTTCATCATAAACTTACCAAAGAAACAACTGGACATCTGCTTTAATATTGATGCTCAAGCTGGGAACATGCTGAACCTCATTTCAGATCCTGAATTAGGTTAGTTATATATATAAGAATAAAAGCAACTTGTAATTTCTCTACACTTAAGTAGTCATGGTTAAATGTTAAACAACATTCTTGATTTTAATATATGTGTACAAACAGTGCACAAATTATAATGAACACAGAAAAACAATACAATGATGTCAATATACTTGTGAAGTACAAATACTTCACAACAAACATAGTGATATAAATGATTTATTTTACTATAATTTTAGTTCAAGTGGCCTCACAAATGTTACAAAATTATTATGTTTCCCCTTCACCACAAGAATTAGTAACAAAAAAAAGGCACAAATACTTCCTACTATGTTTAGAAAGATAATATAATCAGGGTCTGATATTCATCCACCGATGCAGAAAAACTTAACGTGGCCTACCTCCCATCTTTTATAGAAAAAGCAGGGGAATGACACAGTTTCATAATATAAAAGCATACCATATATTAAATTACATTTTAAAACATATAGATAGCATCAAAAAATCACATCAAGTTACATAGTACTCAATAGCGACTTAAACATACGGAAATGTCCACGAGAAAGTTTAAAGTGCAATCAGACGCAACGTATTTACCACATAACACAGAGAGCCAACCAGAGAGTAGCAAACAAGAACCCCTGACATTTCGGATATAAAAAGGACCTTTGCGGGGTTGAGACACATCTTTTTGTACTCTGGTTTGAAATATGTTACTTGCAGAGTAGTTATCAGTTTGTTTGTTTTTATTCTACCTCCTGTCTTGTCCCCAACCCTAATAAAAGTAGCTTAAAAAACTTTATAGGTGGAACATAAGCAAAATAGCAGGAAATGGCCAAGATAGTCTACATTTGCTCAAAAGTAGGCATGGCTACAACAAAGCTCAGACCCTTTATCTTCCAACATTTGTCTCCATGAAAGTGTCTAGTCTACATTATAAGGAATTAATTTCTTTGTGATGCTACTCATGTGATTAACACTCACATTTAAAAAAAAATGCACTATTTTAGCTAATTTTTCTGTTGATTTTATTTTAGTGTAAATATGTTGAGAGATTTCTATATACATCTGTATAATCTTTATTTTTTATGTAGGCATTGTGGTAAATGGGAAAATAATTTCAGCAAAGAAGGTCAAAGATGGCAAACTAAACACCTATTTTGGTACACTTGGCATGTATTTTAAACAACAGAAAATGAAGATTGAAATCAGCACTAAGAAAATTGCTATAAAGGATGAATATTACAGCCATGTAATGTCCTGGTCTGAATCAACAAGCTTGACTTTCAGTGGGTAAGATCAAAAAACGAGTATTGTGATGATTTGTAGGAAATAAACAAACAAGTACTCACTAAAAGTGATAAAACTGAGCTGCAGGCAAGTCGAAGTGAGATAAACATTTCATCAATATTTAAAGATTTAACAATGCATTGTGCAGAACCAACTGAGCTCTTCTTGCAGTAATAACTCATCAGCTTTGTCCCTGAACATGGCACAAGTTGGTAAAATGAAATGTTCAATTCAACTCACCTGCATCTCACTCTGTCTGTAAACAGCTATGGAGCTGTTTGTGCAGGACTAGTTTCATTTGCTTACACAGAGGTACCTTAAATACATAACTCTCAGCAGTCATATTTCGAAGATAGATTTATTTACTTTTAATACTCAAATTCTTTGATTTACATAGACCTCCATAATGCATTCTGTATTACTGAATCAAACTACTATATTTAGACTAGTCAGTTCTATGTTGACTTCTTGCCAATAAATCACTGATGTCCAACTGGTGCTCTACTGGCCCTTAAAGCACATTGTGTGGTTCCCTATTCCATCTTAAAAGTCCATAGGTTCAGTGGTATCCTCATGAATTGTATCTTCATAGAAACATAGAATGTGTCGGCAGATAAGAACAGGGCCGATCCTAGGGTCACGGGCGCCTGGGTGCAGGTTTTCCTTTGGCGCCCAAGGGTGGGCGTGGCTATATTATGAACTCCTCCCCTTTAGACATTTTTGTTCCAGACATGCCCATTTCAATATTGGGGAGAGGGGGAGGGAGAAAACTTTATTTTAATGTAAAGGACCAACTTTTATTTTAAATAAAGATATATATTTTGCCATAATACTGTGTATTAGTTTTATTTATTTCTATGATGCTCAGCCAGCAACATGGGAGACTTTTTGCTGGCTGGCAGAATGAGTTTTTACTACCATTTTACTACCATACTACCCATGATTCCCAACCAGCCAAAGTCTCTCATTAGTCTGGCTGAGCATCATTAGAAAAGAAGTACACAATGAGTGATAAATAATATTCCACCAAGTCAGTCACTCACGTGTCTCTCTCTCTCCCCATACCCTCATGTCTGTCTGTCTCTCCCCGCACCCTCATGTTTGTCTGTCTCTCCCCGTACCCTCATGTCTGTCTCTCTCTCCCCATACCCTCATGTCTGTCTCTCTCTCCCCATTCCCTCATGTCTGTCTCTCTCTCCACTCATGCTCCATGTCTCTCTCTCTCTCTCTCCACTCATGCTCCATGTTTGTCTCTCTCTCTCCACTCATACTCCATGTCTGTCTGTCTCTCTCCACTCATACTCCATGTCTGTCTGTCTCTCACTCTGCACTCATTCCCCATGTCTGTCTCTCACTCTGCACTCATTCCCCATGTCTGTCTCTCACTCTGCACTCATTCCACATGTCTGTCTCTCACTCTGCACTCATTCCACATGTCTGTCTCTCACTCTGCACTCATTGCCCATGTCTGTCTCTCTCTCCACTCATGCCCCATGTTTGTCTCTCTCCACTCATACCCCATGTCTGTCTGTCACACCCCATATCTTTCTCCTATACCTCCTACCTACCATGTATTTGTCTCTTCCCATGTCCCTTTTTCATGCCCCCTACTGACCTCATCTCAGAACTCAATTAGCACTGCCTTGATTTCCCCGCACATAGTGATGACTCTGACCGTTATGTTCCGACGCTCTGTCATCACTGTGCACTGAAAGAGCAGAAAGCGCTGACTGAGGTCTAAGGGGAAACATGGCGCCGATCTGCAGAGCTGGCTCTGAGAGGCAGCAAAGCAGCACATGGGCAGCCCATTTACAGAGGTGTACTAAGGGTACACTTAGGCAAACTGGCTGTTGCTTATGTTAATGGCAATTAAAAATGCTACAGTTTGCCCAATAAAAATGTCAGTTCGTCCTCAAAATACACCAGTTTCCCCAGTAATATGCCAATTATTTTGCCCATATGCCACAGCCAGTTTGTCCATTAATATACAACAGCCAATTTGCCCACTGATATGTCACAGACAGTTTTTCCATTTATATACCTATGCTAGTTTGCCAATAAATAGGCTACAGCCAATATGCCACAGTTAGTTTACCCAATAAAAGCATAATCTCCTCTCCTGCCTTCCCCAGTACTCACCCTGCTGCTGCTCTCGTGTCCCCGGCCGTCTCCTCCGCACAGTCTTCCCTCTACGCACGCTGAGTGCAGGAGGCGGGAAATAGACGCCAGTTGGTTGGGGGCTGGTGCCCTCCATGTGATAAATTGATGAGCGCAGTGAGGGCCCCGGGCAAGAACACACTTACACACAGCCACACATAAATACACACAGTCATACATAAATACACACAGTCACACATAAATACACACAGTCACACATAAATACACACAGTCACACGTAAATACACAGTCACACATAAATACACACAGTCATACATAAATACTCACAGTCATACATAAATACACACAGTCACATGTAAATACACACAGTCACACATAAATACACACAGTGACACATAAATACAGTCACACATAAATACACAGTCATACATAAATACATACAGTCACACAAACACAGTTAAACACTTAGTCACCCTCACAGACATACATTTACACAGACACCCTTATACACACTGTCACACATACATAAATACACACACAGCCACCTTTACACAGACACAGGATACAATTGCACAGACACTCATGTACACATACTTACACAGCCAGTAACACACACATAGTTATACACATTGACACACACATACACACTTATACACATACACTTAGACAGTAACACACACATAGTTATACACATTGACACACACATACACACTTATACACATTCACACACACTTACACAGACAGTAACACACATAATTATACACATTCACACACACACATACACACTTATACACATTCACACACACTTACACACACAGTAACACACATAGTTATACACATTGACACACACATACACACTTATACACATACACAGACAGTAACACACACATTGTTATACACATTGACACACACATACACACTTATACACATACACAGACAGTAACACACACATAGTTATACACATTGACACACACATACAAATACACATACACAGACAGTAACACACACATAGTTATACACATTGACACACACATACACACTTATACACATACATTCACACACACTTACACAGACAGTAACACACACATAGTTAAACACATTGACACACACACATACACATTCACAGACACTTCCACACTTTTTTTAATTTTTTATATATTTTAACAATACCCCCCCCCCCCCATCACCTCCTCCTCCTCCTTCTTCTTGGTAATCCAAGCACAGAGCAACGGGGGAAAGCTCCGCCCCCGTCGCGTTCTGTGATTGGCTGCAGGGAGGAGGATGTTCTCTATGGTGTCTTGGCAGAGAACGTCCTCCTCCCGGCAGCAGCCAATCACAGAACGCGACGGGGGCGGAGCTTGCACCCGTCGCGTGGCTTGCTTTAACAAGGAGGAGGACGGCAGGGAGAGAGCTCCCTGCTTCAGCGCCTCTCCTCCCGTGCGCCTGGGCGCGGTGCACCCCGTGCACCCGCCCAGGATCGGCCCTGGATAAGAACCATTCAGTCCATCTAGTATGCCCAATTTTCTAAATAATTTTATTAGTCCTGGTTCTCTATCTTATATCTAGGATAGCCTTGTGCCCATCCCACGCATGATTAAAATCACTGACTGTGTTTACCTCTACCACTCTACCAATGAAAGGCTATTCCATTCATCCACTTTAACCAATTAATGAATAATATCCATTCCCTAATTTTTTGTGGCACCTCCAGATTAAAGTTGAACACTGTATATTTGTGAAACACCAAAAAAACTACTCCGTTAGCTCAGGTTTTCTCTACAAATATTAGAGCTCCGTGTAAATTTGGGCTAGTCAGAGACTACTCAGAGTGGTCCCGAAGCAGCATGACAATTGGCCATTGGTGTTCAGCTGACCGAATTAGTAGCTTCTGTCCTCAGCATAGACTTATATTGAGAGGATAGAGATCATGTTGGGAGGACTTCAGCTATTACGAAAATATCTGAAGTCCTCCTGGCATAAAAAATTATATTTTTTGCTCTGCTGACCTCAACAACATATATATGCATTCCCGGGGCCTCTAATATAATAAATAATAATAGCCCAATTTTTTTTATATATGTAATGTATATGTAAAAATAAGTGGGCAATCCCATAAATAAATAAATGCAATGAAATACCCTACCTTGCTCCCTATTATTGCCCTACTATTGGCTTTTATTTCTTCAAAATGAAATCATTCCTTCCCCCTTACTAGGATGAAATTTAATTCTGCATTCACCCTACATTGAGATCAAGGTTTTTTTTCCGTCATTCTTCCAGAATAGGTGAATTATTATTTTCATTTTGGTTTACCCGTTACCCATAGGCTGAAGATGAGGAGCAAGGGCACAATAGGTCATTGGGGGACATTTTTATCAGGTCTTTTTTTAATTTCCCTTGGTGTGCAGTGATTTTCAGGTAATGTTGATTTTCACTGCCCACCCACCATCCTGTCACACAAAGGGTGCTTTTTATTTTATTTTTACAGGTTGCCTATTTGTTTGTAATCATACCCCCCGACCTAAGAAAGGTAGAGACAGAGCTCAACTAAAGACAGGTTTACTCCATTCAAGTGGCAAAAGTCATTTCACTTTTGCTTCTATTAGTGAAGCAAAAGTTAAGAGACCTTTAGTGCCACTATAATGGAGGTGACTTAGTTAGGACCCCCCCCCCCCCCCCCTATTTGACACATGTAAAAATTAGAGTCTCTCTCACTGTACTAGCAATGAGTGACAGTCAGCGACCGGATCAGCCCAAATGCTCCTCAGCAAAGCACAGAGGCTGTGGTCGTAGGATAAAATGGCTTGTGCCTTAAAAGGTACATGCCATTTTATCCCTTTACTAAAGACACTGGCTCTGTAAGTTCTTTCATCTGTTGTCCTAAAGCAATATGAATAACTGTCTTCTTGCCTATTTTGCCCTGTGAAAAAAAAGTAATTTTTATATTTAAACTAGCGAGGATTTTATTCAGAGAGAAACGTCTGCTGTATGGGGATTACAAAGATCTCTGGCACTGTAAGTTTAGAAGCTGCCATTTTGATTTAAAAGGCGCCAGACATTGCATGACAGTCTGCAGATGCATGCCAATAGCCCTTTTATTTTTATTGTGCACATCACTATGATCCAGATAACATACTTGTTCCTTATTCATTTTTCAGGCTTAAAGTGAAGATAAACAAAAATAGCAACATCACAGTTACCTTAAATGAGCATTTGTCATTTGTGATTATTCTGCACCGTGTATGGAAGGACCACCCAGTTAATGTAGACTTCCTTGGATTTTATGTACCTTTTACAAGCAAATTCTCTGATTCAGTTCATGGCTTGATAGGTATGTACCCTACATACCCTAAAAATGTATCATAGTGATCTTAATGTGCAATGGAGAGAGGTTGGAGATCTGGATCTCCATCACATTTTGTCTTATTTTACATGCTCATTTAATTAAAGAAAAACAAATGTATTAGGAAACTTTTCACAGACTGTACATGCTGTGTGTTTAGGATGTGTTACTGTTGAATATGTATTTTATGTTGGAGAAAAATGTTAGTCAGACCTCAAATAGAGGGTGTGATCCAGGTCACTTCTATGGCGGAAGCCGGGAGGTCACATGACCTTTTCCCGTGGTCCGTCATAGAAGATGGAGGTGTCGGGCAGCATCGGAGGATGTCTACGTATCGTACAGATATCCACTGGCTGCCCCCACTAGCCAAAAAAAAAAAACTTTATAAATTGCACAATTAAAAGAAATTGTAAAAAAAAAAAAACTAAATGAGGGCCATAAAGTGGAAGGAAACTGATCACAGTTACAAACTGTGATCAGCAATGAAAGGGTTAATTTTTTTTTTCCCTCATACAACGTTTATTTATTTATTTATACTTACAGGTCACTCTCTGTGCTTTACTATAAGAACGTGAAGCATAGAGAGTGAATTAGAGGCAAAGTCAGTGTGTGAACACATTGACTTTGCATCCAATTTGCATGTTATCGCGGTGATCACGTTATCACCGCGATCACATGCCCGGAAATGCATTTGCTTGTGTTACTCAAACTTAGAAATAATCTGCTTTCTTTTGTCAGGCCAGTTTATGAATGAACCAGAAGCAAGTGTCGATGATATAAGACCGGGCCAAGATGTACAAAAACCCATAGCCACAATGAATGTTAAAGGACAGACACTTACTGTGACAAAGTAAGTATCGGCTAAGATAAATATACACATTTTGTTAACAAATGTAGATCGTTCGTCCCTGCATGATGTTTCACAGCTCTATAGTCCTTGCGATTTTATTACAAAATGGTATAATTTAATCTGCAAGAAAAATTGTGGAACAAAATCTTGCATCAATGGCTATTGAAAGTAGACTTATAACATAGAGGGTTTGTTTATAAAGGTAATTACTGGGACAAAGTCCTAAAAGTGACCTAATTAGTAACTATTGGTTTTCATACATAACCTCCAATGTTCAGCATTGGTCTAACCTAAGTCAAATATTATTAAAGGCAATAGCGTAATAAATTTAGAGCATTGGAATTGTGTTAAGAAAAATGAGCCAACGTGTCATATGATCGAAGTTGTGAAAATAATGCCTAAGCAGAGGCGGCTCTCTAATTAGGCAAGTTAGGCGGTCGCCTAAGGCCTCGCGCTAATAATGGCCTCGTGGCTGCCTAACTTGCTTAATTGCCTTTGAGCTGACAGGGGAGCTGTTAAGCTCCTTGTCATACTAACGTCGGCAGTTTAAGAGGCGCATGCCGCCTTCACTATGGTTAGTTTATTTTTTTCATTTTCTTTTGCGTGGCCCCACTGTCAGCACATCCGGCGCTCTTAAGAAGAGCAAACGGGCAGCGCAGGAGCACATCCCAATGTGGTCTGTAAGACTACTTTCAGCTTTGAGACCCTCTCCTTCTGGCTGAGTGAGTGATTGTGTGCTGGCTGAGTGTATCTGTGAGTCAGTTTTTGCTGGCAGAGAGTGATTGTGTGCTGGCTGAGTGTGTCTGTGAGTGTTAGTGTGTGCCTGTGGTCTGAGCTGGCTGAGTATGTCTGTGAGTCTGTCCTGGCTGAGTGTTAGTGTTTGTTGGCTGAGTGTGTCTGTGAGTGAGTCTGTGCTGGCTGAGTGTGTCTGTGAGTGAGTCTGTGCTGGCTGAGTGTATCTGTGAGCGTGTGCTGGCTGAGTGTGATTGTGTGCTGGCTGATTGTGTCTGTGAGTCTGTTTTTGCTGGCAGAGAGTGATTGTGTGCTGGCTGAGTGTGTCTGTGAGTGTTAGTGTGTGCCTGTGGTCTGAGCTGGCTGAGTATGTCTGTGAGTCTGTCCTGGCTGAGTGTTAGTGTTTGTTGGCTGAGTGTGTCTGTGAGTGAGTCTGTGCTGGTTGAGTGTGTCTGTGAGTGAGTCTGTGCTGGCTGAGTGTATCTGTGAGCGTGTGCTGGCTGAGTGTGATTGTGTGCTGGCTGATTGTATCTGTGAGTCAGTTTTTGCTGGCAGAGAGTGATTGTGTGCTGGCTGAGTGTGTCTGTGAGTGTTAGTGTTTGTTGGCTGAGTGTGTCTGTGAGTCAGTCTGTGAGTGAGTGTGTCTGTGAGAGAGTGTGTGTACTGACTGAGTTGGTATGTGAGTGTGTGCTGGCTGAGTGTGTCTATGAATAAGTGTGTGTGATAAGCTGTTTGGGGACAGATTTGGCCCTGCCAAGATACCTGGGGACAAACAGGGCAGTTTCAAGTTTAAGGACAATGACGGCAGTGATTAGCTGTTTGGGGACACTGATGGTGGTAATTAGCTTCCTGGGCCCAAATTTGGCACTGATAATATGTTTGGGCACAAATAGAGCATTGACAGGGTGTGTGAGGACAATGATGGCCCTGACGAGCTTCTTGGGCACAGAGATAGCATTGTTGAACCTTTTGAAGGTCAGATAAGTTATTTGGGGGACAAGATGCATTGGGTAGCTGTTTGTGATCAAAGAAGGCACTGGCAAGATGGAACAAGTCCTTGTGGGTGCAGTTGCCAAGTCCTTGTGGGTGCAATATGGGTGCTGTGGCGATTTCCTGTGGATGAAATAAGTATGCTTTGGTAAGTCATGTGGGTGCATTATTGGACTATTGCAATAATAATTGGTAAGTCCGGTGGGTGCTGCAATGCGGAGCTGTGATGTGTGTATTTGATCAGCATATAAATGTATTTATTTATGTCTCCTAAATGTGAACAGTAACACAAATATACTAACACTCATATGCTGATCAGATACACACACTGAGAGTGTGCTAATGTGTATATTTGATCAGCATGAGTGTGTATGTGTGTGTTAGTGTTCACATTTACAAGACAGCAGTAAAGATAGTGAGTTAGTCAGCCACATAATTTTTATCTATAACAAATGTTTTTGTTTATAGATTTTTGTAGAATAATTATGAGAAAAATAAACTTCTAGCTGTGAATTCCTAATTGTTGGGTTGTTAGGTTGGTCTTCAAATATGAAATGTATATAGTTCATTTTCTTTATCTATTGCATATATTTTATTTAATAATCAGTGTCTGTGAGGGCCTCATGTTCAAGTTTCACAAAAGTCTAGAGCTGTTTGTGTGCCTAAGACATCAAGGAATTATTATTATTATCACTTAAGGCTGGGAGGTTCCTATTCTAGTGATGAATCATTGTGGTGCAATAATAAAAAAAAAAGTAATATGTTCAGATAAAGAGTGTCAAAGATCACCTTAAAAGGTTTCATGTATGTAAAAGGCAAACATAAATCAAGCACCACACATTAATATTAAGTCACCGCAATGTCTGATTTTACATTACATTTTGCAGAGGGATACAGAAAGACTACATGTCAGATACTGCAGAAGGAACCAATGTTCCCTGTTGGTTTGTGCACAACAGTGGGAAGGGTTTCATCGACGGACATTACAAGGACTACATTGTATCGCATCTGTACAGCTTCCTCAAACTCCCTTGAAGAGCATTAGCTACAACCTGTTCCTGCTAAAAATGAAAAGGAGGCTGTCAATTTTTCTGTGTTATTTTATCTCTTTATTTTCATTGGGTAAATATTTTCCAATAAATTAATGTTGTAAGCAGCCTCGGTAATCCAGCTACCACTTATCAGCACGGTAAATATTCCTAAAAGGAGTATCAATATTTCAAATTGAAATGCTAAACAAGTTGGTCAGCCATGTCTGAATAGATTTCATTACCCTCTACAAACACAGGTCTGAGATAAAGCGAATGATCAAATCTATTCATTGTATACCACAATCAATATTAATAAAAATATAATATGACTAAACAATAAATTGTCGTTTGTGCTTTAACCCTGGTTTTGTGATTTTTATTAACAGGTTATAGTTAAACCATAACATTAAAATATATTTAATATATAACAACATAACACATTTTACCACTTTTGTTGTTAGAACATGCTATGAATCTTAACACGAGGGCCTGTTTTTATTTTTTTTAATTGTGTTATTAAAAAGTCGTAAAAATTTATACATTTGGCTTCTGCTTTGTTTTCTGACATTTGCAATATTTTTAAAAGAAAAAGCTTATTGATTACCAATGTGCAACATCTTGGCATTGAGCATTCCCACAATTATTGTGTGTTACAAAAGTGTAATTCAGTCACATAGTCGTGGTTGTAAGGGCTACAGAGTTTGAAATCATATTTCCCTCCATTTTTACATTTTGCACAACTAAAATAAAAGCTGCTATAATAATAGACTAGAGTAGCAACCCAAACCACACTATTAACATTAAACAAAACACTAACGTGTCTGGAGTGAAAAACATGATACAAAATATACTCAAGGGGGAACAATAACTCTTCATCCAATCTTCAGAGGAAATATTGCAATTGTTGATCATGTATATGGAAAAGAGAAAATACAAACAAAATAGTGCTCTCTGTATCTAAGCAAGACCAGCCACAAGATTGAATACATAATTTGTATATTCAAGCCAGTCGTTTTAACATGGTTTAACTCCAAACTTTTCAGTATGAGGGCCACATTATGCATTTTACACATTTTCACGGACCAAAGAAAAGAAATATTATTATAATTCAACTTTTTCTGAACATGGGAGGAGCACTGCCAGTGCCCGTCTGTCTCTCTCTCTTTTGCACTCCCATCATGTCCATCTGTGTCTCTTTTCTTCTCTCCCCTCTCCTTTCTGTAGTCTCCCCCCCCTCATTTCTGTAGCCTCTCTCTCCCTCCCCTCCTTGTTTCTGCAGTCTCTTGCTCTCCACCTCCTTTTCTGCATTCTCTTGCTCTCCCCCTCCTCGTTTCTGCAGTCTCTCTCTCTCCCCCTCCTCGTTTCTGCAGTCTCTCTCTCTCCCCCTCCTCGTTTCTGCAGTCTCTCTCTCTCCCCCTCCTCGTTTCTGCAGTCTCTCTCTCCCCCTCATTTCTGCAGTCTCTCTCTCCCCCTCCTCGTTTCTGCTGTCTCTCGCTCTCTCCCCCCTCATTTCTGTAGTCTCTTGCTCCCTCCCCTCCTTGATTCTGCAGTCTTGCTCTCCACCTCCTTGTTTCTGCAGTCTCTCACCCCCTTGTTTCTGCAGTCTCTCGCTCTCTCCCCTCGTTTCTGCAGTCTCCCCCCCTCATTTCTGTAGTCTCTCGCTCTCCACCTCCTTGTTTCTGCAGTCTCTCGCACTCCACCTCCTTGTTTCTGCAGTCTCTCGCACTCCACCTCCTTGTTTCTGCAGTCTCTCGCACTCCACCTCCTTGTTTCTGCAGTCTCTTGCACTGCACCTCCTTGTTTCTGCAGTCTCTTGCACTCCACCTCCTTGTTGCTGCAGTCTCTTGCACTCCACCTCCTTGTTTCTGCAGTCTCTTGATCTCCACCTCCTTGTTTCTGCAGTCTCTCCCCCTCCGCGTTTCTTCAGTCTCGCGCTCTCTCCCCCCTCGTTTCTGCAGTCTTGCGCTCTCTCCCCCCTCGTTTCTGCAGTCTCGTGCTCTCTCCCCCCTCGTTTCTGCAGTCTCGCGCTCTCTCCCCCCTCGTTTCTGCAGTCTCGCGCTCTCTCCCCCCTCGTTTCTGCAGTCTCGCGCTCTCTCCCCCCTCGTTTCTGCAGTCTCGCGCTCTCTCCCCCCTCGTTTCTGCAGTCTCGCGCTCTCTCCCCCCTCGTTTCTGCAGTCTCGCGCTCTCTCCCCCTCGTTTCTGCAGTCTCGCGCTCTCTCCCCCCTCGTTTCTGCAGTCTCGCGCTCTCTCCCCCCTCGTTTCTGCAGTCTCGCGCTCTCCCCCCTCGTTTCTGCAGTCTCGCGCTCTCTCCCCCCTCGTTTCTGCAGTCTCGCGCTCTCTCCCCCCTCGTTTTTGCAGTCTCTCTCTCTCCCCCTCCTCGTTTCTGCAGTCTCTCTCTCTCCCCCTCCTCGTTTCTGCAGTCTCTCTCTCTCCCCCTCCTCGTTTCTGCAGTCTCTCTCTCCCCCTCCTCGTTTCTGCAGTCTCTCTCTCTCCCCCTCCTCGTTTCTGCAGTCTCTCTCTCCCCCTCCTCGTTTCTGCAGTCTCTCTCTCCCCCTCATTTCTGCAGTCTCTCTCTCCCCCTCCTCGTTTCTGCTGTCTCTCGCTCTCTCCCCCCTCATTTCTGTAGTCTCTTGCTCCCTCCCCTCCTTGATTCTGCAGTCTTGCTCTCCACCTCCTTGTTTCTGCAGTCTCTCACCCCCTTGTTTCTGCAGTCTCTCGCTCTCTCCCCTCGTTTCTGCAGTCTCCCCCCCTCATTTCTGTAGTCTCTCGCTCTCCACCTCCTTGTTTCTGCAGTCTCTCGCACTCCACCTCCTTGTTTCTGCAGTCTCTCGCACTCCACCTCCTTGTTTCTGCAGTCTCTCGCACTCCACCTCCTTGTTTCTGCAGTCTCTTGCACTGCACCTCCTTGTTTCTGCAGTCTCTTGCACTCCACCTCCTTGTTGCTGCAGTCTCTTGCACTCCACCTCCTTGTTTCTGCAGTCTCTTGATCTCCACCTCCTTGTTTCTGCAGTCTCTCCCCCTCCGCGTTTCTTCAGTCTCGCGCTCTCTCCCCCCTCGTTTCTGCAGTCTCGCGCTCTCTCCCCCCTCGTTTCTGCAGTCTCGTGCTCTCTCCCCCCTCGTTTCTGCAGTCTCGCGCTCTCTCCCCCCTCGTTTCTGCAGTCTCGCGCTCTCTCCCCCCTCGTTTCTGCAGTCTCGCGCTCTCTCCCCCCTCGTTTCTGCAGTCTCGCGCTCTCTCCCCCCTCGTTTCTGCAGTCTCCTCCACTATACTCATTGTCTATATAATAAGTGCTGCAGCACCTGTAGTCAAGATACACTGGGGAGGTCTTGAGTCAAATATAAAAAATGTTATTTAAGCAGAATGCTTGCATTAAATCACACTGGAAAAAAGCCTGTGCACTAAACAAGCAGTGAATTCAACTTGCACCAAAGTAAGTTTGGGGACTAGATTGTGCCTTTAAGGTGTCTGCAGCCACAGCCAAAAACCTTAAAGCAGCCCCAATCCTTAAAACCAGCATCCCACAGCGGTCCCAGGAGCTGTGGGCCAGATAAAAACTGCCAGCGGGAAATAGTTTGGAGACCCCTTGTCTAGAAGGAAGTAGGGCGAGGACAGTGTACACTTCTATACTGATTTTAACAAATACATTTCTCAAAAATGTGCAAATGAAAATAGCACACATTATAAGAGTTTTAGAAATATTTACTTTCAAGGTTTTTAAAAATATTAGGCAGTATTTGCTATGTATATTAACATTATGAGACGCTATGTCCCTATTTAGACTGTGGTGGAGGAAGCAAGGTAGGGGAATGTCAGAAAAAGAAAAATACACAGTAATATAATTGGGAGTATAACAAGAGGTATACAACTACAGGACATACAGAAGAAACCTGGGACTGTATTCATGAAGATAGGGTTAATTTAAAAAAAAAAGAAAAAGACTGGTATGTGAACAGTGCAGCTAATAATTAAAAAAAAATACATCATTCAGTACACCATTCTGTGCTGCCCTAAGACCTAACTAAACACATGCACCCCCTAATCTTCATTTGCTCCACCCAAACCTCTTCCTGTTTAGGATCCACAATCCTTGCCCCCAAAAAGCTTGGCAGTGCCATCTGTCCCCAAAATGCTTGCCAGCAGACCTGGAAATTTTTTTTTTTTTAAAAAGAGCAGGCAGCTAGGCTCAGGCCTTGTTGGCCTCCGCGAACATACAATACTGACGCCACTATAAAAATAAAAAAACATGTAATTTTATTGCAGTATATGCCAATCATCAGGTGACCAAAACATTATCCTGGTTAGAACAGACCACGTAACTAATAAAATGTGTATACCTACACAGTAGAATTTTTTTTTTAAAGAATTACATGTAGCAGATGTTCATTATTTAAACAAACTTATAGTATATCCATTAAAACCCTGACACAGTAGAGTTTGTTTCCAGCAGACAGTCATGTACAGATGAGCAGAGCAGCTAGGGGACCTTAGAAATATCTTCATATGGCATGCCTTCCACCTTTCGTCCTTTTAATGGGCCCTAAAAGATAAAGAATAACCATTATTATGTAGAGGTCGGTCTAGCAGTAATATAGGTAAAGCACCATTTTCAAGTATGATAAAAGCACATGCATATGCCATCCCTAGTGACACCTACATATGAACAGTCTGATTAACCCCACCTTTAAAGTATACCTTAAAATCAACACCTGACAAACACTGCCATATTGTTTGACTAAATAATGCTTTCACTTGGATACAAACTGAATACTTGGGAGAAAAAAAAAAAAGGACTAGTTGTGTAAGTGTCCCCACTGCCTTGAACACTGCAAGATGGGTTCAAAATTGTCTCTTTTCTTCCAGGATTACCAACGTGTTATGCTACCTACTACTTGTACATTTTAAAGTAATGTAGGATAAAACAATACATGGAGATTAAAACAATACATGGTTAAACTCACATAAAAACAGTGACCTAAGTGCAATAAAAGGTCAACCAAGTGGGTTACCCAGTGCAATCCTCTGTCTGGCAGGCAGATGGAATCCATTGTTCCAGATGGCCAGTATCCGTAAACGCAACCAGCACGTGGATATTGATGTAAATTACACAAATCAGTAATAATACACCGGCACCCTGCGCTTTTAATACGGAGAATGACTTCCTCAGGGGTCAGCAGGTGTAATAAATCTGCTTAACAATGCACACTCTAAATATACCCCCAACATTGTCCAATCCCATTCTTGCATAATAATCCTCCAGAATATACACGCATCAAAGTCTCATGTGCGAAACCAAATGCAATCCCATTGCACAAAGATACTGGATGATTTGATCACACTACTGTCGCCATCTTGAATGAATGTGAAATGTAGTTCTAATAGGCGATGTATGCCGAACCAGTATTTTTGACCTAGATTACTGCCTGCCAGGAAGTCCTTCCGGAGCTTTTGCACTTCTTATCACTATACAGAGGAATGCGTTGGATAACCCACTTGATTTATCTATTTCTCTTCGAGTTGGTTTTGGTGCACTGTTTTTATGTGAATTGAACCGAATCAAGTGTATTTTAATCTACTCAACGGTATTGCACAATTTCCTCTATTTTTCCTTGCATACGTCCACACATGTCTCTGAGGAGAACACCAGCTCCTATTAATTTATTTGGGGAGTCAGATTTTCTTTCTGCTGCTTTCTGTTATGGGGATTTGAAGATTCCCTGGAGAATTTCAGATAAGGGGAGTATTGTTCTATTTTCCCTTGGTATATTATGTTCTGTAAAATATGCTTGCTATAATTTAGAATAAAAAGGGATTTATAGAGTATCTAGGACTAATATCTAGGCACCAAAACGCTTGTGAAACATACTTACAGAGTCAATTACTATGGTAGCAGAAAAAGCCTTTTCATTTATAGACTCCAGAATGCCAAAGTTGCCTTTGTATCCTCCATTTAAGACGAGAATTCGCTTTCCTGTGAGAAAGAAAAAAATGCAATTGTTAAATTAACACTACTTAATGTGCTGTACGAGCCTTACGAAGTATTTCCTATGTAATCATATGAGGACAGCAGATAGGAGCAATTACTTTACCCGTAATGGAATTGTTTTACTTATTTATTCCCTAGCCCAAGCATCCTTAAATGTCTATATAAAATATTGGACTTAGAACTTCCATTTTTTTGAGCTAATAATATTTTCTCATATTTCTCCTGGTCTTCCATTCTATGATTTCATTCTCTTGCCTTGTTCTAGTTTACGCGATCTCTTAAATTACCAATAAAACCACCTGAGAGATACAGGTATTACTATGTGTCGCCCAAGTGTACCCCCTCCATGCATGCGTAAATGATCTCTTCCGCAACACTATCATTAAGGGGTAGGAGGTTGGAGATGTCACACAAGGGC
Source organism: Pelodytes ibericus (assembly GCA_036172795.1). Lineage (NCBI taxonomy): Eukaryota > Metazoa > Chordata > Amphibia > Anura > Pelodytidae > Pelodytes > Pelodytes ibericus. The sequence continues at coordinate 131,139,830 of CM069858.1, read as the reverse complement.
ACATCAAGTGTATAGGATGGTAGTGGTACTATGGCAGCATGCCTAAAGGCCTCTTCAATTACTGAAGAACTATTTTGATATCTAACTTTGCACACATTTAATTTGAGTAAAAACAATTCTAAGAATTGCAGCCATTGAATTGAGGTGGACCCAAGGAGGCAGTTGGTACACGTGGGAATGTATATTAAAGTTCCTGTTGTGCTGTAAATCAATGGAAAGATATTCGAGTAAGAAGTTACAACCTGCTAATGTGTGCCTTTTAACACACAAATACACCAATGAACACAGTTTGTTAAACAAAGCTAAATATTAGTATATAAGAAACAAGAGAGAAACACACTGCACCCAATTGTGGTGGAAACAGCTGCAGCAAATTCTACCAGTGTCTCACTCCTGGCAATAAACAAATCAAAACAACACACAAGTGAAAACGTGCGCTGTGACCCAACACTTCAAAACACACAACTCAGGAAAAATAAATAATAAATTGTTACCCTTAAAGTAACTCAGCCTTAAAGTAAATCAGCTCAATATTCAATCCGAAGGGAAAAAAATAAAACAAAACAGAACAGAAATAATATAGTGTAGTATATCACATAAAAGTGCTGATAACAAATAATAAGTGAGAACACACTCACATCTTCCTGAGCAGAGATCTGCTCAGTCTATACAGCATCCAGGGAGCCCACCAAGGGGTTAAAGATCCAACAGGTTCACAGAGGAATCCTAGGCAGCTTATTCAGGGTAGCAGACCCAGAAGGTACTCCCAGCAGTAGTATAAGAGAGGGTAAGGAGGAGACTATTTAGCTTCAACGATTTTAATACCAATAAAAACATATAAAAAATCTTACATTCAAAGATCCACTTGAACAGTACATATATAGAGTCCCAGTAGCAGTCTCCTCTTGTCCACAACGCGTTTCACCCCCAAAGTAGGGCTTTTTCAAGTGTCCTCTCTCATTTTCAGCTTTCATTTTTAAAGCTTCCCACTCCATGTGACATGCATGGTGACGTCATCAAAGCCGAGACGGAAGTAAGCGTTTTATCCAATCAGATGCATTTGTAGTTTTTTGCTGCTCCGATTTGTAGTCCTTTTCTTCTTTCAATGAGGAAGCTTCAATGTCTCTCACACAGGGAGATTTAAAGCAAGAATACACGTGATTGTTAGATTCTACATGGCACTTAGGATCAGTTTCACATGTTTCACAAATATTAAATATTAAAATATCCACTTTAATACATACATAAAAAAATGCAATTAATTAAAATCTATACTTAGTCCAACACATTATATATAAATAGAACTATCATGTGGATTGCACAATGCCCCCCTAATTGCACTTACTTCACATGGCTTATATCTTAATAAATACAAAGAATATTTTTTTTATGAAATATACATATATATATATACATACACACATATATATATATATAAATACACATATATATATATTTTTTTTTTTTATATTAAAAGAGCTTTAATAAATAACTTTAAAAAACATTTAAAGGAAATTAAAAAGATCAAAATCAGAATTCAGGCCATTTGGAGTAAGTGTTTTTAACTCATAGACCCACTGCATTTCCAATTTACCTAATTCTTTAAAGCTATCACCACCTCTCCAGTGTTTCTTAAATTTTGCAATAGCCGTAACGCTCAATAATCCTGGGTCACTATTATGTAATAAAAAATGTTTGGGAACACTGTGTGTCTCCAATTTATTTTTTATATTATTACAGTGCTCCCCTATGCGTTTCGATAGTTTTCTTGTTGTACGACCCACATATTGTAGCCCGCACGGACATTCCAGAAGGTAAATAACCGAGCAAGTCTGACAGTTCATGAAATCTTTTATTTCATAATCTTTCCCTGTCACTTTTGATTTGAATTTACGGCTCTTTTTATTTTGTTTGGGTTGAGTTAGGCGGCAAGCATTACAGTTGTTACACCTATAGAAACCGGGATTTTGGGTCAGAAAAGTTGGTTTCACTTTTAACTGTTGTTTCGTGTAACTTTTTGTGATGCACCTGCGGATATCTGGGGCCCCCCTAAAAATTATTTTAGGTTTCTCTGGTAAAGTTTCTTTTAGCAATTCGTCATTGTTTAAAATTGGCCAATGCTTCTGGATAATTTTCTTTAAAAGTAAATTCTTATTATTAAAATCCAAGATAATAGAAAGTGGGGGTTCATTAGTGACTTTCTCTTTATTTTTATACATGAGGAGGGATTCCCTATCTAGGGAATTGGCCTCCACCAGAGCCTTATCAATTTTTTCCGTGGGATAATCTCTAGCCATCAGTCTTTCTTTGAGGATAGACAGTTGTTCATTACACACTGTATCCTCTGTACAGTTCCTTTTTAATCTTAAAGCCTGGCTTTTGGGAATACCATCCAGCCATGGAGAATAGTGTCCACTATCATAACCGATAAAACTGTTCACATCGACTTTCTTAAAAAATGTCTTAGATTTGATCTTATTATCTTCAACATAGATTTCTAGGTCTAGAAAGTGGACACTATGGCGGTCATATTCCGAGTTCAGCTTTATTCCCCATTCATTGGTATTTAAATATTCAAGGAACTCTTTTAATTCAGACTCACTACCCCTCCATATGAAGAGTAGGTCATCAATATAGCGGTGGTAGGAAGTCAAATTCGCCCTCCACCTATGGTTCGACCACACAAAAATGTTCTCCCACTCAGCCATAAAGAGGTTTGCATAGCTGGGGGCGAATTTGCTTCCCATTGCTGTTCCTTGTTTTTGTAGGAAGAAGCTGTCATTAAACCAAAATAAATTATTCCGTAGTACGAGATCTATACCCTCTATTATAAAATTGATATAATCATCCTCCAGTATGTTTTTGTGTGATAGAATATTTTTAACTGCTAGGCATCCTTTCTCATGTTCAATGATGGTATAGAGTGATGTGACATCACTCGTCACTAGCCACATTTCTTCATTCCAATTCACGTTTTTTAGGATATTTAGTACACTCAGCGTGTCTTTCAGATATGAGGGTATATCCCTTACAAAGGGTTGTAGAATCTGATCCAAATATTCAGACAAGTTTGAGTATAATGAACCCACTCCCGACACAATAGGTCTGCCTGGGGGACATTTAGTGTCTTTGTGGATTTTCGGGAGAAAATAGAAGACTGGGATGATAGGGTGTAAATTATTTAGATATACATATTCATCTTTACCCAGAAAGTTTTTTTCCTTTCCTTTCTCCAAAAATTTGACAAGAAGTTTTCTTTGTTGTGGGGTTGGATCAGATTTCAATTTAGTGTAAATTACTGGATCATTGATCAGATTCTACAACCCTTTGTAAGGGATATACCCTCATATCTGAAAGACACGTTGAGTGTACTAAATATCCTAAAAAACGTGAATTGGAATGAAGAAATGTGGCTAGTGACGAGTGATGTCACATCACTCTATACCATCATTGAACATGAGAAAGGATGCCTAGCAGTTAAAAATATTCTATCACACAAAAACATACTGGAGGATGATTATATCAATTTTATAATAGAGGGTATAGATCTCGTACTACGGAATAATTTATTTTGGTTTAATGACAGCTTCTTCCTACAAAAACAAGGAACAGCAATGGGAAGCAAATTCGCCCCCAGCTATGCAAACCTCTTTATGGCTGAGTGGGAGAACATTTTTGTGTGGTCGAACCATAGGTGGAGGGCGAATTTGACTTCCTACCACCGCTATATTGATGACCTACTCTTCATATGGAGGGGTAGTGAGTCTGAATTAAAAGAGTTCCTTGAATATTTAAATACCAATGAATGGGGAATAAAGCTGAACTCGGAATATGACCGCCATAGTGTCCACTTTCTAGACCTAGAAATCTATGTTGAAGATAATAAGATCAAATCTAAGACATTTTTTAAGAAAGTCGATGTGAACAGTTTTATCGGTTATGATAGTGGACACTATTCTCCATGGCTGGATGGTATTCCCAAAAGCCAGGCTTTAAGATTAAAAAGGAACTGTACAGAGGATACAGTGTGTAATGAACAACTGTCTATCCTCAAAGAAAGACTGATGGCTAGAGATTATCCCACGGAAAAAATTGATAAGGCTCTGGTGGAGGCCAATTCCCTAGATAGGGAATCCCTCCTCATGTATAAAAATAAAGAGAAAGTCACTAATGAACCCCCACTTTCTATTATCTTGGATTTTAATAATAAGAATTTACTTTTAAAGAAAATTATCCAGAAGCATTGGCCAATTTTAAACAATGACGAATTGCTAAAAGAAACTTTACCAGAGAAACCTAAAATAATTTTTAGGGGGGCCCCAGATATCCGCAGGTGCATCACAAAAAGTTACACGAAACAACAGTTAAAAGTGAAACCAACTTTTCTGACCCAAAATCCCGGTTTCTATAGGTGTAACAACTGTAATGCTTGCCGCCTAACTCAACCCAAACAAAATAAAAAGAGCCGTAAATTCAAATCAAAAGTGACAGGGAAAGATTATGAAATAAAAGATTTCATGAACTGTCAGACTTGCTCGGTTATTTACCTTCTGGAATGTCCGTGCGGGCTACAATATGTGGGTCGCACAACAAGAAAACTATCGAAACGCATAGGGGAGCACTGTAATAATATAAAAAATAAATTGGAGACACACAGTGTTCCCAAACATTTTTTATTACATAATAGTGACCCAGGATTATTGAGCTTTACGGCTATTGCAAAATTTAAGAAACACTGGAGAGGTGGTGATAGCTTTAAAGAATTAGGTAAATTGGAAATGCAGTGGGTCTATGAGTTAAAAACACTTACTCCAAATGGCCTGAATTCTGATTTTGATCTTTTTAATTTCCTTTAAATGTTTTTTAAAGTTATTTATTAAAGCTCTTTTAATATAAAAAAAAAATATATATATATATATATGTGTATTTATATATATATATATGTGTGTATGTATATATATGTATATTTCATAAAAAAATATTCTTTGTATTTATTAAGATATAAGCCATGTGAAGTAAGTGCAATTAGGGGGGCATTGTGCAATCCACATGATAGTTCTATTTATATATAATGTGTTGGACTAAGTATAGATTTTAATTAATTGCATTTTTTTATGTATGTATTAAAGTGGATATTTTAATATTTAATATTTGTGAAACATGTGAAACTGATCCTAAGTGCCATGTAGAATCTAACAATCACGTGTATTCTTGCTTTAAATCTCCCTGTGTGAGAGACATTGAAGCTTCCTCATTGAAAGAAGAAAAGGACTACAAATCGGAGCAGCAAAAAACTACAAATGCATCTGATTGGATAAAACGCTTACTTCCGTCTCGGCTTTGATGACGTCACCATGCATGTCACATGGAGTGGGAAGCTTTAAAAATGAAAGCTGAAAATGAGAGAGGACACTTTAAAAAGCCCTACTTTGGGGGTGAAACACGTTGTGGACAAGAGGAGACTGCTACTGGGACTCTATATATGTACTGTTCAAGTGGATCTTTGAATGTAAGATTTTTTATATGTTTTTATTGGTATTAAAATCGTTGAAGCTAAATAGTCTCCTCCTTACCCTCTCTTATACTACTGCTGGGAGTACCTTCTGGGTCTGCTACCCTGAATAAGCTGCCTAGGATTCCTCTGTGAACCTGTTGGATCTTTAACCCCTTGGTGGGCTCCCTGGATGCTGTATAGACTGAGCAGATCTCTGCTCAGGAAGATGTGAGTGTGTTCTCACTTATTATTTGTTATCAGCACTTTTATGTGATATACTACACTATATTATTTCTGTTCTGTTTTGTTTTATTTTTTTCCCTTCGGATTGAATATTGAGCTGATTTACTTTAAGGCTGATTTACTTTAAGGGTAACAATTTATTATTTATTTTTCCTGAGTTGTGTGTTTTGAAGTGTTGGGTCACAGCGCACGTTTTCACTTGTGTGTTGTTTAAATATTAGTATATATTTTGGTTTTCATATTTAGAATCCTACTTCATTGGCAGTGCTCATAAGTTTAAGTTTTGGCAATTTGAAGAAGAAATACTGTTAATTTCTCTATCACTGTGCAGTCAATAGATTTACCTGGAGCTGGGAGGACAGTCTCTAGATGGGTTTGATCCAACTTTAATTTATCTCCTGAATCAATTAGTTTCACAATTGCAGTGTATTTGTCAACCACTTCCTATAAAACATGAGAAAAATCTTGTTTTTAAGTGCTTTGTTTTTTGTTAAACTGGTAAAAAAAAAAACAAAAAAAAAAAACAAAAAAATAAAACACACATTTATTAATTTATCAAGTCAAACGAGAAAAATGCTCCAAAAACAACATTACTCTTTAGTTGGCACAAAAGCATGATATAGATGTTATGCTTACATTTTCTTAAATGTTGAAAAATGTATTGAATGAAACATATGTACTTCCTAAGAAATGGGATTGCTATTTTCCAGACACTTTCATGTGCAGACCTTATAAAACATATCCCCCGATGTGTCTCACACCAATAGGTTTTAAAAACCTTCCACACAAACTGAATGGGCTTTCCCAAGCAATAAGTACTTACTATGCATCCAGGGCCCCCATCAAAAATTTCAGGGTCCTGTATGCATCTAAAAGAGTGGCTGTATGATAGAGAAAGTACAAACCTTGATGCTCTTGACAAAATACTTTTATTGAATTCAAATGGTTCAAAAGTAATTCTAAACAGGGGGAACCAACTGATTATTTAATTGGACAGAATATAACTGGTGTAGAAACAAACATTACCTTCACTACAGCCTTTTTCTTGTGATATTTATCTCCCAACCGCTTTGTTATAATTTTCACAACAATATCCTATTGATAAAGAAATCACAGCATTAAAATGATTATTTTACATAACACCTGTGTTACAGCTTGCTTTCTTAAATCAATATTAAGCTACCACACCTACTTTAAAAACCAAAAACAAAACTTTTTTTTATTCAATTACATTTTGAGGAAATCATAAGTAAAATGTTAACATTATGGGCAAATTACATGAATTAATGACCAGACTTCTTGAACATTTGTGGTTATTCTGGGCAATGGCTGTTTTTACACTACTGCAGTGTTTGTGTTTAGCTGTAACTTTCCTCTCATTCAGTGAACCCATGAAAATTATATATTGGTCTTATGGGCGTAAGAAAGGCTTTCTTTAGATACTATTATCTTGATCGTATCATATAATTTACTATATAAAAATAAAAAGGTGGATGAAAAATCTTTTACACATCTACAAATGCTAATAAAAAAAAAACTGCTAAAACAAATTTATATATTTTTCCTGAGTTTAGAAAAGCTAAAAAAGGGCAATGGCTGGAAGTAGGGTACTTACTGGATTTGCAACTCTGCAGCCACATGGGGCCTACGACTGCGCCCATGATTGACAATGTATGGAACAATAACAAGTAAACATTGAGGGCAAACTAAAGATATACTAGTGGGATGTTTAAAAGAAATAAATATTAACATAATACTCACTGGTTGCAACCAATTATCCATCCGTTCAGTTTTTTTCTTTGTTTCCTCCATCTATAAACAAACAAGTTCTTTTAAATAACCATGTAACTGGGGGAAAAAACAGTTATCAACAGTCCTGAATATGCTGCGACAGTCTATTGGGAGAATTTGAAATTAATTTGTGGTATAACTGCTAGTCTATGCAAGGCCTTTTTGCACACAACATTTATCACTATAATTTGGTCCATGTGCATAAATGTTCTAAACCATTTTAAACTCAAATAGCACTTTTAGTTTAGACTTTGGACAATACTTTTTTGAAATGCTGCATAAATGATGAATATTTAGGATATATATTTGCATTTTTGCTCCATAAGACGCACCTAGTTTTTAGAGGAGGAAAACAAAAGAAAAACACATATAGAACAGATCTTCACTAAATTCTTATTTCCCCAAAAGTAGTGGTAATGAGCAAAGCTAGAGACAAAACTAATACAGCTAACTTTAGGCACACCATTCAGTGGTGACTAACCTTTAGCATCCCAGCTGGTTTGGACTATAATATTTTCCATTATGCACAATATGGCAGGATTTTGCTAGTTTTATGCCACCCCCTTCATTATCAAGACTTAAAGGCCCACGTAGCGGACGGAAACGTTGACAGTATGTAAGACATTTGTTAATATATATATTGTAGCACAATTGCTTAGACTAGTTGAAGTGTGTAGCTACTCTGGACTACGCTTTATAGTTCGTGGTGGTTTCTTAGTCAGCAGACAACAAATGATTTCATTTAATTGAACACTCACCTCCATAATCTCATCAAGAGCACACTTTTTCTTCTTCTCTTTGATTTGACTCTGAGAAGTGTCTTTCCGTTTTACTGATGCTGTCGCAACAGATTTTAGTGCATTGGAAACAAGGGTGCTAAGGGGAGAATAGCTCTATTAATGCATCTAGTGTTTTAAAGGATCTTCAATCACACAGACACATACAAATGGTTCAGTAAAAGAAATGCTACACTGGCCATCCAAAACAAGTGCAAACTTAATAAGGCTTTTATTCACGATAGAGGGAATTGCCAAGAATTTCAAACCTAAGGCCAAAGTCGCTATTCAACCATACTTAAAACTTGACTACTTTTGCCCCAAGTGTGAAATTCTCTTGTAGCCCTCTTTGCAGGAAATGTCCTAAATGTAGCTGGACTGATAAAAACCACATAATAAGAAAAATAAAATTACAAATTCTAATTAAAATATTGCAGCCATTGATATCCATAATGTATGGCACTTCTCCTGTATGTAGCAGACAGACCGCTGGAATAGAGTGTGGGGTACTCTGCTTGAGGGAAAATGTCTGTAATCACCTTTTTTCCAAGTTTCAGGAACATACAGAAACAATAGATCACGACTGCACAGCAGGGTGCTATGCTGTAAAGAGGGCGCTCACTCAAACTAGAAATACAGAGACATATAAACATGCACAACAAATATATATTTGTTTTTATTGTGGAAAAAAAAAAAAAAAAGAGAGCATCACCCTTATTTAAATTTAGATTTTTTTTTGGTGTGCATGCTTATTTGTATCTGTAAGAAAAAAAGAAAACTTTTTAGATCAAATAAAGAATATAGGAAGTCGATCACCTCCCCCCCAAAAAAAATAAACAAAACAAGGTGGAATGTTCCTTTAACTTTCACCCATTTCCTCCGAAAAGTGCAACAAAATAATTCGAAGTCCTCCCCATTGAATTATGGAGGGGTTCAATTATGTTCAGATTTCGGAGCTCCAGCTTAGATAACAGTTCTCAGCAGTTCACAACTATTCACAGCACAGTTTCTGCATTCAGTTAATCTTATTAACAGTATGGCTCTCATAATGTTAATGTCAAATTATATTTTACTCTTACCTTGGCTTAGGTGTTGCTGCTCCAGAAGTACTTGCTCCTTTGTTCAAATTAAACGCAACTTAAAATAAACAGAAAAAAAAAGTATTAGGACTTGCAACAGCTTATATACCCCAATAAAGTATTCACAACAGTATTACATCATTTTTTTTTTTTTAAATACCAAAGTGCAATCTATAGGGAAAATGCAATTTTACAAATATACCAAAACACTGTACGACTATAACATAAGGCATAACATAAAGAAAAACTAATTCAGGTTGGACCTACATCCTAAATGCCATCTAACAGTTTATTTTACCCATGGAACATGGTGTCTTTATTTTAATCTGCCATAAACTATATTTTATTATTAAAAAAATAAATGTTGTTATAACATTCTAAGATTTTATACAAATACAAAAATAATTAAAATCGCAAGATTCAATAACATACTTTTTTCTTCCTCGTTTTCTCTGCTTAATTCGGTATAAACAGGGGTGTCCTACAGGTAGTAAACAAAGAAGAAATTAAAAGGTGGGTATGGGAAATATACGAACACATTAACTTCCTTTTCCTTTGTATTTAATTGCTCACACATTTATAGTTGGCAAGAAAGCATCATCTGAAGTCACAATATCTAGACAAGGACCTGCTACAGTGCTTAAACAAGTCCTTCTTATTGTGTTACAGATCTGTTAATGCATAGCTATAAATATTATAGAAACAGGTAGGTTTATGCTCTGCCAGAAGCCATGGGAGTACTGAGAAAGCCAAGGTGCAGAATTCATGAAGATTTATGAATTGTATAGGAAATATTCCCAATAATCATAAAATTGCAAATGAATGAAGGACTGGGAGGTCAGAGAACTTTAAAAGATATAGTACCAAGGGTCATACCGGTTCTGTTGTTTCCATGCCTCTTCTAACTTGTTCCTCAATAAACTTTGCCGTTTTTTCTTCATCATCCAAATCTTGCTTCTTCTTCTTCTCCATCTCCTGCTGTTTGCGGATGGTCTCAGGGTCTCTGTCAATGTATTGGATGTACCAGCCCTTTGGTGTTTCATCCACTTTACAGAAACCTAAATAAAGAAAAGAATGACTACATCATATTTACAATCGTAACAAATCCAAGATAGTGAATATTTGGCAAAACATTAACCTGGTGTAAATCTCCAGCTTTACAACATGAGTTGCAATACAAAGTAGGATGTGGAAATACTTTGGCACTCTAGTATACCCAATTTAACTGGATATATTTCTGCCTGATTAAAACTATATTTAAAGTTTCAGATCAAGACAGCATTATTTTATAATGTACACTTTGTAGGAAATCCTAATATCAAAACTCAGCACATAAAGAAAGATGTTTGTTTAGTTGGGAATTTAAGATTTGTTTTTCTAAAAATAATTTAATTTTTTATTCATATTATTATGGTACCAATATACTTTCGCACCAACTTTTTCAATGTTTATACATTTTACACATACATATACACACTCTCTCCACTCGTGAGTTTCAGCTAGTCTGCTACTGTTAAAATCAAGACATATACAGATTTACACCTTCAAGATGGTCATTTGTTACCTTCTCTGCCCAGCCATTTTGTAAAGTCGGTCAGCGTCTCCCACTGGGTTGAATTCATGTGTACGTGCTCTCTATGACTGATATACTCATTGTAAACAATATTGTTGTGCACCCGCTTTGTGCCTGCAAATGACATAATATAACAGAATATATACAAGATAAGTTTAACTCCTTTGAGTCACTGAAGGCACAGATGTATTCATTATTTTATTTTATTTTTAACACTGAACTGTGAAAAACAATGTTATATATACGGTATACGAAATCTCTGGTCTCTCTCTTATGAAAATCTTTGCATAAAACCAGACTCAAATTAGTGAATGGACGATCTTTTGACTCCTAGAGGGTAAGAAGTTTGCATTGTGTACTCTAAGGAGGTTATCCCCCACTTATAGAAACATAGAACATATCCTGTTATTAAATAGGTGGTGGAGAGTAAATGATTGTTTCCATTAATATAGTCATGTAAAGATGGAACAGAACATGCTCGGCTGCATGTAAAGATGGAACAGAACATGCTCGGCTGCATTTTGTGTGGCCTCAGTCTGACAAGGTAAATGTAACAGACACTCAGATTGAGAGCTAGTTACATTTAACAAAATAATGTCATGCTCCAACTTCCAGGTGATCTTTTGGCAGGGACCCACAGGGCTGTAAATACCCTGATTGGGTCTCTGCCTCTTTGTCCCAAGCTTTTCATTACTGTGAAATACAAAATCCCGGGTGTCAAGGGGCTAACAAAATGTTGTAGAAAAGTAATTCATATTAATAATCAAAGGCAATTAAAAGTTCTAATTGTATTAAATGTGACATCTATAATCGCTCTAAAAGCTATGTTACAATAATCATTTGGACTGTGCTTAAAAATAATCTATGACAGTATAAGTGTCTGTCTAGTGTCACTTTAAAAATGCAAAACCACAATACAAAGAGTGTCCTCAATTAAAAATGGTTAAAATGTTAAAGTGACCAAAAGTAACTCACCAAATCGGCGTCTCAGCAATTCTAAAAATTCGGAGCGAAATTCACTTAAAAAGAAGGGGGAAAAAAAAGCGGAGATAAACAAACCATCCAACAAATGTATACAAGAGTTAATGGTGACTGAAGGATCAATACATAGGGGGAAAACCCCTACAAAATACAATGTATTATGACATGTACGCAGATCAGATGTATCATATTTTTCTCTGAGATGTTGCATGTAAATTATATATTTGTGTATATTTAATAGACAGCATTATCAAGCATTCTAATTTATGTGCAACATTTCTAATAGATATTCGAAAGTAATTTGGCAGGCAATGAAAGCCAGGTTTAGTGTGCATGCAACGAAAGCAAGCTCTCAATGCTTTCTTGATGATGGCTGATTTCAGTACGCCATACATACCTTCAACGAGGTAATCTGCAGACACTAAAATACTAGTCTGTCTCAATGGAATGGCGACAGGAACTATATAACAGTTACTAGCCAATTAAAGTGCATGAAACCTGAACTATTGAATTTTCCTCTCTTTCTTCTTAAACAAAAGATTTAGCTCAGCCAACTTCTTTTGGCGCGTAAAAAGGGATACATATATGAACCTCTCTTTAGAAACTAAAAGCATTTTTGAAATACACTGGAGATTGTGTGCGATTTCCAGCACATTCACAAATTTACAGGTTTTAAAAATAGCTACTTACTCTGAAAAATAATCCATAAATTGCTGGGGGTTTTCAGAAGCCAGAAGCAGCTGTCTCTGATGGGATTCTGACATACAATGACATTTGAAGCCATTCTGGAAAAAAAAGAAGGCAATACTAAATATACACATAGCATCACAAAAACAGGAGAAATTCAAATTGCGGTTATAAATTGCATAATTGATTAATTTGCAGGGATATTGTGTTTCTCATTTTCTTGTTGGCACTACCTAGAATGTTCATCAATTTGTGAAGTCTACAGTATAATAAAAGGTGCCAGTCTTCGTCTAGAAGGAAGCTGCGCATCCCAATACAAACGTTTACTTTGTTTCCAATGTATGCCGTTTAGTGCTAGATAAGAGAGCAAATAACAGATACGAAACACCTCGCACACCTATAAATCTGTGTCACTGCAATATGTATGTGTATTACAGGAAGAGAACAACAAATTGGCCTATCAAGGCTACCTGTAACAAAAGTACAGATTTGATCTCCTAAGCACGTTGGATAAAGAGATCAATGAAAAACATGCAGATATGGAACCTTGTCAAAAAAACATGTAGTTGGATTATTACTCCTAGAGGGCCATTGAAATTTGTATCAAATACCAGATTTTTTTAACAGAATGAAAACACTCTAGATTGGTCAAACCAATAATATACAGTATTTTTAATAAAAGCTCCTTGAGGTGCACCTACACCCACCAGGCGAACCAAAAGCAGTGGGTAAGATTGTATTTAATTTTATTTTATTCCCTTCTTACCATTCTATATATTTTTTATGCTGCTATATTTTACTTGTCATTTCCTGTCCATGATCATTGTTTGTATTTATCTCATAGTTACACTGGACTTGTGTGGGTCCTTTTATTTTATATACATATTTTACTTTGTGATGTACAATAAACTATTTCTATTTTCATAAATATATGTTCCGTTTCTTTTTGCGCTTTTTTTTAATTAATCTAGTGCTTCTTTTTTGCAGTGGTGCAGTCCACTGCAGCTGTAAGACTAGCTGCAATAAAATATTTTTCTATTTGTGAGTGGTCTTCCCCCCCACGTGATTGCGAGAATTTTTTTCTCCACATTGAGTTTGTGTGAGTTTTTGTGTGTGGATTACATATGGGTTAGTTTTTAAATTATTGTTATTTTTCACATACTTCTCACTGTCACTTAATTTAAGTGCTGTGCAATGTTTTCTTTTCTATACAGTATTTTTAGCATTCAATATGAATTTCACCCCATAAGGGACATTAGTGAGGGAGTAAACCTTCTCTGCAGTCTTTTAATCACAGGGAAGGTAACTTATTTATTTTGTAAGTCAGATACTACCATGTTGCAACGATGGTTCACCACAACCTGGTAGCTCTGATGACTATGACACCACACAGAAGATGATCAGCTCCTCCCAAGTGATTGGCTGTTTTTCAGGTGACTGACGTACACCACACACCAATTACAGATGGGTCTATTCACGAACATTTTATAATAGCTCAAGGAGGTCGACTTTCATTTTGAGACCAAGTCAAATTTGGCACCTGAGTTTCAACGCTTCCCCATTAATAGGAGACGAAATGATCAAAGCTATATTTGAGACCAAGTCAAATTCGACACTTGAGTTTTACCTGCTCTCAAAAATAGCTTCAATCATTTCGCCTCCCATTAATGTGAATTGGGAAGATTCAAACCTGGGTTTTTCCCCCCCTTAAATCAATCCCAATGTACTTATGATGAATTGTGATATTCATTAAGTGCAGATGGTTCTGGAGAAGTTAATGAAAGAATACAGATAAAGTACCACATTGAGACTTCTTTGCTCCATATAGCTCTCACAGTGAGCAGACATGTTTAGAATCTTGGGTCAGGTCTTCCCAAGATTCTAAACAATATGTCCGCTGTTCTGACAAAAATCTCGTGCAAATTCAACTGCACAGGCACAGTAGAATTTGCTCATTGCGCACCACAGCGCATGCGCACACAGTTACGGCTGTCAATCAGCCGTAACTTTGGCAGAAGTGCGCCTGCGTGAGGGACACACACCACCTCACGCCCCCTTCGGATCAGCTGCGGTGACAGGTAAGTATAAGCGTATTACTGATTATTGTAATTTACTAGCGTAGCAAGCAATTGGTAAAACTTATCAGTTCCATGCTACGCTAGTAAGTGGAAGACGCAAACGGGGGACAGAGGGACACACACAGGGTCCCCCGTGTGTGTCTTACACTTACTAGCGTAGCATGTAACTGATGTAAGTTTTACCAATTGCTAGCTACGCTTATACTTACCTGTCACCGCAGCTGATTGGAAGGGGGTGTGAGGTGGTGTGTGTGATCCTCGCGCAGGTGAACTTCTGCCAAAGTTACGGCTGATTGACAGCCGTAACTGGGTGCGCAATGAGCAAATTCTATTGCGCCTGGGCAGTAGAATTTGCTCCACAAATTTGATAGAACGCCACCTCTAGAGAAAGCTAGACAAAGCAAAGATGGCACAATAACGTAATTTATTTGTAGTATATCATTAATACATTTCTATTTAAAATGGTTTTACTTGATGCAATCTTTCAACTGAACAAGTTAGTTTTGGCCTACAGTCATCCTTTATTCATGTCTCATAGACTGCTATTTAATTGCAAGGAAATGCTTATTTAGCAAATAACTGGAATCATTTTAACACAGAGTGTAGCTGTAACCTGAGAGGGGACGTGTCTATGGTATAAGCAAGCGTTTATAAAACTTTATGACTATTTATCTAAGAAATACCAGCAAGTGCCCTAGCGTGAATCCGTTTTTGTGTGTACCTTTATGTTATTGAAAAAGAAGCCAACAGTTGTCGCTGATTTACAACCCACATGATACTCCTTACTTGGTCTGCCATTCTTTGTAGGCATTGTAATGTTTATAACTTATTGTCAACTATATTTCCTAGTATGCTTAGAAATACCAGTCTATCAAATGTAACAATCCCCGTTATCGTGTCAGTAAGATGAAAAATATGAGCTCAAAAGACTGCCATTATTCAAGCAAATAGCCCGAAAGCCATTCCTTCAAAAGCACTCAGCAACTATCCATTTACCTCATCTCGGCACTGTTTCTGGCACATCTGACAGTACCACCGCAATTTCTGCAGCCCTTTAGACTTTATACGGTTAGCAATCGCTTTCGGAGTGAGAAAATCCGACTTCCCCATGACTGACACAGCACAGCTCCACAAAGCCTCAAACTATTACTCACGCATCTACACCATGAAATACGGCACGTCGCACATTAGAGATGTAACTGAGTTCAAGCACTAAAGCGGCAGCTCGTTTTGTCCAAATGTCTCCAGTACACGATTTTCTCCTAACTGATTCAGACATGGCTTTTGGCACTGCAGGTGTTGTGAAATAACAAATTTTAGTTGAACATCATACGATTTATAATCTGTACCAGCAGGAGTTTGGTCAGCATTTGGAGTTGTTATGTGCGCTGTCTCTAGTGCTTAAAACTGTCATCAGAGTTGACATGACGAGTTTGTCACTTCCGGTGACGCGCGATCAGATGGCTGACCGGAACTTCGGTTACTGCGCATGCGCGCGGGTAGGGTCAGTTAACCCCTTAGTGACAAGACATTTTCACCTTGACTTTCCTTTGGTGACAATGGCTGTTTTGACATTTCTAGGGTGTTTGTGATTAGCTGTAATTTTTTTCTTTCTCACATACAGTACCCACACAAATGATATGTTATTTTTATCGTCATACGAAGGGCTTTCATATCTTTTAATTTACTACAAAAAAATCATAAAATATGATGAAAAATTTAAAAAAACCCCACTTTTTCTAACTTTGACCTAAAATATAATTTACACAAATAAAATCATTAAAAAAAACCCCGTTTATATAGTTTCTAAATGTTGTCCCGAGTTCAAAAATATGCATGTTTCCATATTTCTCGGTATTTTTTTGCGAGTTATGGGGCAAAAACCAAAAATAGTGTTTTTTGTTTTTTTCCTATATTGACCTTTTGACACCAACCCGAACCCAAAATGTAACCCTATCACTAAATTTAACCCCAACTCTAATCCTTATTATAATTTATCCTTATTATATTTAATTTTAATTTTATTTTAACCCTATCCCTTATGCTAAAAATTATTTAATTTTAACCCTATAGGCTAATCTATCTATATAACCTGTTTTTAATTACCATATTTGCTCGATTATAAGACAAGGTTTTTTTCTGAATTTTTTTTCTGAAAAGTCCCCCTCGTCTTATAATCGAGGTACTCTTATAATCTGACCTCAAATCGAGGTCAGATTATAAGACATGGATCCAGGTCCCCAGCAGAGGGTACTTCCGGCTTCGTCATAGAAGTCCCGGCGGTCGTGCCGGGCGGCAGCAGGGGAGGTCTGCGCTCATCGCGCAGACATCCTCTGCTGCCCCGCTAGCCACCAGGGAGAATCAAGCAGCTGGGGGATGTCTGCACGATACGTACAGACATCCTCCATGCTGCCCGACACCTCCGTCTATTATGACGGACCAGCTGTCCGTCATAATATACGGAGGTGTCGGGCAGCATGGAGGATGTCTGCACGTATCGTGCAGACATCACCTGGCTGCCCCCACTAGCCACCAGGGATTATTAAACAGGTGAGGGGGAGGGGGGGGGGGGGGAACCAGAGCAACAAGGGGAGGGGGGGACCAGAGAAACAAGAGGAGGGGGGGACCAGAGCAACAAGGGGAGGGAGGGGGGAACCAGAGCAACAAGGGGAGGGAGGGGGAACAGAGACAAGGGGAGGGAGGAAGAGACAGAGACAAGGGGATGGAGGGTGGGGAAGAGAGAAACAAGGGGGGGGAGAGACAAGGGAAGCGAGGGGGGGAAACAAAGGGAGGGGGAGAGAGAGAGAGAGAGAGAGAGAGAAAGAGAAAGCTGGGGGCAAGGGAAAGAGGGAGGCAGCATTGGCATATAAAAGAAAATAAAAACAAGAAATGCATTTTTTGATATCATAACTTTTTATTAAAAAAGCAATTTACATGTGAATATATACAAGTTGAACTTTTTTCCTATAGGGTAGTCTTATATTCAGGCTTTTAGTTTTTTTCCTAATGGAATATCCAAAGTTTGGGGGGGTCTTCTTATAATCAGGGTCGTCTTATAATCGAGCAAATACGGTAATTAAATATTTATTTTAAATATTTCCCATTGCAATGCTACTTAACTACCACTAGGGGCAGTCAAGTAGCATATTCAGAGCGACGGAAGTGAAGTTACTTTCACTTCCGAAGCTCAGACCGGCAGAGGGCTTAGCCATATTGACGGAGCAGCATGCTCCGTCAATATGGCGCCCACGATCGCTCCGTGGGGCGATCGTGGGTGCTCCAAAAAAGAAATTTCGGTGCTGGCTATTGCCTCGACATAGTTGATCGCGAAAACCGCTTGATTCACCGCAGGACGTGCCAGGCACGTCCTTTGTCATTAAGGGAGTTTCTTCCTGGCACGTCCTATGTCGCGAAGGTGTTAATACAGGGGGTTCTACGACATAGGGGGGTCAGTTTATATTGGGGGCTCTGCTAAATATAAGGGGGGGGTTGCTACATATAAGGGAAGGTTCTGCCACATAGAGGGAAGGTCAGTTAATACAGGGGGGCTCTGCTACATAGTAGGGGGTCAGTTAATACGGGAGGGCTCTGCGACCTAGAAGGGGGGATCAGTTAATACGGGGGCTCTGCTACATATAAGGGGGGGTCAGTTAATAAGGGGGGCTTTGCAATATAGAAGGGGGGTCGGTTAATAGAAACATAGAATGTGTCGGCAGATAAGAACCATTTGGTCCATCTAGTCTGCCCAATTTTTTTGGAATACTTTTATTAGTTCCCCGTTCCCGGTCTTATAGCTAGGATAGCCTTGTGTCTATCCCACGCATACTTAAAATCCTTGACTGTGTTTACCTCTACCACTTCTGCTGGAAGGCTATTCCATACATCCACTACCCTCTCAGTAAAGTAATACTTCCTGATATTACTTTTAAATCGTTGTTATGTGTGTGAGTGAGAGAGTCAGGTTTACACATGTGCCTGAGTAACTAGCATGATGTGCGTGTAAGAGTTGCAGGTTTACACCCGTGTCTCAGTGGCAGATGGTTTTACACCTGTGTGGCAGGATGGGAATTATGAAAGAGATGGGTTTGCATGTGTATGTCTGAGTGTGTAACAGGATGGGAGTGTGAGAGAGATGGTTTTGCACGTGATTGACAGCATGGGAGTGTGAGAGAGATGGTTTTGCACGTGAGTGACAGCATGGGAGTGTGAGAGAGATGGTTTTGCACGTGAGTGACAGCATGGGAGTGTGAGAGGGGGGTTTACACGTGTTTAGGTAAGTGGCAGGATGGTATTGTGAGAGGCAGGTTGGCACATGTGTGTCTGCGTGGGCATGTCTGGAATGAACATTTACAAAGGGGAGGTTAGTAATTTGGCCACGCCCTCATGAGGGCGCCTCAAAAAAAACATGCACCCAGACGTCTGTGACCCTAGGATCGGCCCTTGTTACTCTGTGTTACTCTCTCACACTCACACACCCAGCGTCTGTGTTACTCTCTCACACTCTCTGGTGACTAGTTGATATAAATATTTAATCTTACTGCTTTATCTATACATTGTGTGGGGACAAACCTCATGAGCTTGCAATGTGGGGGTAACTCACCAGGTTTGTCCCTGCACAATGTATAGCTAAATTGGTGAGATTAAATATGCATCTCAACTCACCTGCTACTCGGCTTTTAGTGAATAGACCGCTCTATGTCACTCTCAGACAGTGCGGGTGTTTAATATTGATAGTACACTCTCTCACACTTTCCTCATGCTTTTCTCAATCCTGTCACAACGTCCCCCTTTCTTTTCTTCCTCTGTCATATGTTTCCTATGCTTGTCTCACTGTGTTCATGGTAATTGATGCACCATCTGAAAAAAAAGACATTGAAAACAAATTTTTTCATCACACTCGGAAGATTCAAAAATACCATTAATATAGGCACATGTGTTATGTCAAATAAACAAAAAACATTTCAAAAGAAAGTACTTTTTTATTATGATTCTAATCACATAAGTATTAAAGTCACTCACATTGGTTGAATTGGCACATGGATACCCATGTGAGCAGTAACGCCACGCCAAGGCTTCAACTCTTGTTACTGGACATTCACACAGAAGTGCACAACATACTTTTCATGCATCAACAATTAACTAACCCTATTCTATGTTGCAGAGCCCCCCGTGTTAACTGAGCCCCCACTGTATTAACTGACCCCTATATGTAGCAGAGCCCCCCCCCCCCCCCCCCTTATGAGCTCCCACTGTCTTAAATAACCCACTTAGCACCCCTCTATAAAATGACCCTATTCTGTGTCCCCCGTCAACTTACTGGCGCATATTTTCAACAATGTGTCTCGAGATCCTTCGCACATGCGCACTGCCTCAGTCCGTGCAGAAGATTGCAGAGTTTACATCTTCCAGAAAATGTAATCAAGGTCTTCAGCTAGCTGAGAGAGGAAGGTGTGTACCCGAAGTTGCGGTCAGCCAGCTGATCGCGCGTCACCAGAAGTGAGGAACTCGCAAATTCTTACGTCTCAAGTTTTATTTCAGAACAGACACCCCCACATATGTACCAGAACCCCCCATATTACCTGACACCCCCTACTATGTAGCAGAGCCCCCATATTAACTGGCCCCCCGCATATTAACTGACACTATTCTATGTAGCAAAGCCCCCCATATTAACTGACCCCCCATAGATGACCCCCCTGTATTAACTGACCCCCTACTATGTAGCAGAGCCCCCCGTATTAATTGACCCTATTCTATGTAGCAGAGCCCCCCTGTATTAACCGACCTCCGTTCTATATACCAGAGCCCCCATTAACTGACCTCCCTTCTATGTACCAGCGCCCCCGTATTAACTGACCTTCCTTCTATGTACCAGCGCCCCCCTACTATGTAGCAGAGCCCCCATTTTAACTTACCCCTACTATGTAGCAGAGCCCCCATATTAACTGACCCACCCTTCTATGTTGCAGAGCTCCCCCTTATTAACTTACCCCTCCTTTTATGTCGCAGAGCCCCCACCGTATTAACTTACCCCCCTTCTATGAGCCCCCAGTGTATTAACTGACCCCCCTTATATGAGCCCCTACTATGTAGCATAGCCCCCCATATTAACTGACCCCCTACTATGTAGCAGAGCCCCCTTACTAATTGACCCCCTTCTATATAGCAGAGACCCCTGTATTAACTGACCCTATTCTAAGTAGCAAAGCCTCCCTTATATGAGCCCCCACTGTCTTAAATTACCCACTTAGCCCCCTCTAAAAACTGACCCTATTCTATGTCCCCCGTCAAGTTACTGGCGCAGATTTTCAACAATGTGTAGTTGAAAAACTCATAAATATTGTTGAGATCCTTCGCGCATGCGCACTGCCTCAGTCTGTGCAGACAATTGCCTAGTTTGTTGGTAGTTTATTGGCGCATCCGCACTGCTTCCAGAAAATGTAATCGAGGTCTTCAGCCATTTGAGAGAGAGAGGTGTGTACCCAAAGTTGCGGTCAGCCAGCTAGGAAGTTAGGATCTCGCAAATTCTTACGTCTCGAGTTTTATTTCACAACAGACACCCCCACATATGTACCAAAGCCCCCCCATATACCCCTAATATGTAGCAGAGCCCCCCCATATTAACTGACCCCCCCTTCAATGAGCCCCACGCATATTTACTGACATTATACTATGTAGCAGAGCCCCCCATATTAACTGACCTCCCTTGATGAGCCCCCCTGTATTAACTGACCCCTTACTATGTAGCAGAGTCCCCCGTATTAACTGACCCCCTACTGTGTAGCAGAGCCCCCCGTATTAATTGACCCTATTCTATGTACCAGAGCCCCCCCATTAACTGACCTCCCTTCTATGTACCAGCGCCCTCTGTATTAACTGACCTCGAGCCCCCATATTAAATGACCCCCCCCTTCTATGTCGCAGAGCCCCCCCTTATTAACTAACCCCCACTTAGCCCCCTCTATAAACTGACCCTATTCTATGTCCCCCCGTGTCCCCCGTCAACTTACTGGCGCAGATTTACTGGCGTAAACATTGTTGATATCCCTCATGCATGTGCGCTGCCTCAGTCTGTGCAGACGATTGCCGAGTTTGTTGGTAGTTTACTGGCGCATCCATGCTGCTTCCAGCGCTTGAAACTTTAATAGAGGTCTTCAGCCAGCTGGGAGAGGGGGGGGGGGGGGGGGTACCCGCGAGCATGTGCGGTACCTGAAGTTGCAGTCAGCCAGCCGGTACCCCGACTGGGTACCTCCGTTATATTAGACCGATAATCCACAGGAACCCTCCAGTATTAAATCTCTTGGATGTAAATGTCCCCTCAAATAAAGAACACTTTATTACAAACAGTACAGTATATTTATATGATTGTACATCTTGATAAACTGGTGATTGAACAATACAAACAAATTGACTTCATAAAATAGTTAATCCCGTTAAATCTCACGCCAGTAATGGGGCAATCAATGCGAGAGTAGATGGGGAAAGGAGCGACCAATGAACCGGCGGTAGGCAGGATTGAGTCCCTTTAAACACTATTAGACCTATAAACGCTGGACCAATGAGCTGGGCACACCCAGGAGTAGTGACCAATGACTGCCGATGGTCTGAGCAACCAATCCACTAAGCGCCGACTGGCTAGGGGGCGGGTGAGAAAGCTCCAAGCAGCTGGGCTTAACCTTTATTGTGGCTGGCCGCTTAAGGAGCCCGCTTGCTGGGAGAATTACATCACTACAAAGGGCATAATCACACATAGAGATCCAATTACACTTATGTTTCGGATGTAATTTGGTCTCCCATTTTGAATGTGTGAGGTGCATGTGTAGGTGAGGTGTGTGTGTAGGTATAACATGAATTAAAAACAAAAATAATTTAAAGACAGTTTTTTGACATAACTGCATCATTTTCTGGAGAAAAAAACATTAAATATTATATGACATAAAATGGACTTATCTTTGAGATTCATGTTTTCTCCATCTTCCATAATGTTCTCCTTTTTCAGTTACTTCAATGACTGCAGTGCAATGCTTTAACAAAATTTTGATATGATGCATTGCAAACCTTCAATGCTGTCATGCCAAGAAGATGTTTTGCAAAATTAATATTACTGCCTTCCTCAAAACCCTCACATCCCAAAGGCAGCAGTAGAGATCAGCACAGCACAGCACATCTCCATTCATTTCAATCTCCCGCTTTGCTGTCTCCTGTAGTTACCAAATAGTCACATGGTCTGGTTACGTCACCCAGGGTCCTTCTACTCGATAGGAACTAGTCGCTACCTTAGATTAATTACCGTTTTTAGGAATAAACAGCAATTCTAGGGATCATTTTTTTTGGTTCCCATTAATAAACGTTGTACTTTACACATCATCTCCGCTTTCTCAAATTGTTTTTGGAAAGCATAGTTTCTATCCCCTTAGTTTTATGTGTGTAGCTCCTGAGTATTTTAGAGCAACTTTACGTATATCTGTAAAGTTAAAAACCCGTTCGCTAAGGAACGTTTGATTGGGTTCATGTTTATTAACCACTTTATTATTGGAATTTAGAAGGCGCGCACACCAATAAGACTTGCCCAATCACTCGTATGTAATGAGGGAAGTGGTGAATCTCGCGAATCATCTCACTTATCGCGAGGTTTCCACCCCTCTGTCCTTCTTTCTGTCCTACTCTCTGCGCCTGCGCGTCCTGCGCTGTCTGACCTTGTTCGCAGTCACCATGTTGTCCCGCAGCACTGTCCTGATCTTCCAGCCACAATGGTGAGAAAAAGGGGTAATTTCTGGATGGGGACTGTTACATCGTGGAGGGTAGAAGGGAGGTGTATGTGAGAAATGTTACCGGCAGTAACGGATAACTGGGGCGTCTATTGTCAGCTACCTGGCGTTTAGGCCGCAGCCGGTTTTTTATACGCTATGGACCGGCGGAGATCAGTAAATGAAAAAATAGGTGGGGGGCTCCGATCAGGATTACAGGGGTCCGCATTACTGCAGTCAAACGCAAGCTTCAATGCATTTAAATTTAGTGCTGAATGGAGGTGGAGGTTGAACTTGAATTGTGTTTTTAGTTTTATGTGACATCTGCCATCACCGATCACAGAGATCGCTAATCTTTCCTAATACATTTTATTCTAAAGCTGAGCTCTCTCACTCGCTGACTGAAAATCACACGAGCATAGGGATATGAATTAACGTAACTTATTCCAATACAGTATAGGGCTACTGACCTGAATGGCCTTCAAACACATTATTGTGCCTTGTAATCCTCTTTAGTAGTAACACTTTTACTGACGTTTATTGTGCTGCATTGTGAAGTCAATGTTAGACTATCTAATTCCTATTAAAATGTGAATATTTTGACCTATCCTTGTCAATTTAGTGCAGCCCTTCTACTATTATCTATTTATATGGAAAGCGTTTATTCGATTTATGGTTAATATCATGGCTTTTATTCATCATCCTTATCATTTTGCATTTTTAACATTAAAAACGATTGGGATTTCTTTTTTTTTTATGTCCATATGTAGTCAGGGACATTGAGGTCACCTTACATCTAACTATAACAGCTAGGTGCAGAGTTCAAAATTGAACTCTTTAGAGTGTTGGCCTCTTCTTTTTATACAAGAGCACAGTTTAATCCACACATTGAACATTAATTGTAGAATGTAGTCGCCATTGAGTTCTATATAAAGATAAATATTTGTGATTGTATCTACTGTTTTGGGGCAAAGCACATGCAAAGTTGCATTTCTTTGAACTGTTCATGTAAATCAAAGAAAATTGACTAACTTCACTTATTTTATATTAACCAAATAAGACTCGGCTAGGGGGAAATGTATTTTTTTTATGCTTTGTGGGGCATGTTGAAGAATGACTCCTGTCATTTTTATCCCTATGTAACTTTGCATGGGCGAGATCAGTATGGTAAAGGCATAAATGCCTGCACATGTAGTTGAATTGTGGTGCCATTTCAAGGCTATGGACTTCATACATTTATAATGAAACTGTTGCACACACATTTTCGAAAGTGAGTTATTGGCTGCTAAAAAAGCAAGGTGGCTCCTCCTAAAACATTTAGTTATGGTGCCAATGTCAAACAGAAGAAACTAATATATGCATGGCTATATTTTGTTAGAGGTCATTAAGCCTTCCTTTTTTTAAGATTTTTACACGTGAAATGGGTCTATGGTTTTGTTAAATTTTAAAATTCAGCATTGTATATTTAAATTAATTTGCAATATAATGCTGTTTTTTTTTTATTTTTTTATAACATTGGATAGACTACTAATTATTACCTGAATTTTGAATGTTAGTGAAGAGGACTGGGACATTACTTTAGTTTTCTAGCTTTACATAAAATAAATCTCAAGTTTATTATTTTTAAATAGAGCACTGACTTTAAACTCCTCCATTAAACAGTGAGTTGATAGCCAAGCTCCAAACTTTGGTCAAAATAGGTTAAAAAAAATGTTCTCATTTACAGGTTTTTACCTTGGGTAGCTATTTTTTATTAAAAAGTGAGTTGAGATGATTTTATCTCACTGACTTAACTATGCACGTTCTAAAGGCGCGCAACTGGTTATTAATATTGCATAGTTAATTCTTTATTACCAATGCCTTAAAAAAAAAACTGTTCTTGTTGCAGATGAAAGTTTGTTCCTGCACAGTGCATAATTATTTTGGTGAGATGAAATGTTTCTCACTTCAACTTACCATTTAGTGGATAGCTCCCTTTTACTATTGCAAGTTTGTCAATGCCTAGAATAATGACTAAACTTCAGGGTAGAATTAATTGACAGTGAAATAGAGCTGTCACATGGCTTTTAGTAATTAAAATAGAATATAAAAAATCTTCACAAACGATAAACTTGAAAGGTCTTTAGCATGTTCTCATTTTTTAAATGTCTAATTTGCAAAGCATGACGCAACATATAAACAGGAGTATCATTTAAAACATTTATTCTCTTCAGCTGAATTGCAATCTAATGTATAGATCAGGGGTGTCCAAGTTTGTTTTGCAGTGGGCCACTTCACTAAATTTATTTGTGTGTGTGGGCCGCATTGATGTTTCATTTTGGAAAGAAAGTGTGTGTGTGTATATATATGTATATATATATATATATATATATATGTATATATATAATCACAGTAATGATCAGTGTGTGAGTATGTCACAGATTCCCCAGCAAAAAAAAATACTCAAATTAAATGCACACAGTCATTCTTACACAAAGTTACACTTACATACACACAAATACACACATGGTTGCATTTACACGCACACAGTATCACACTTACACACACATAGTTGCATTTACACACACACATACACTGAGTCACACTGACACATACACTGATTCACACTTCCACACTCACATAGAGTTTTTTGCTTCTTTTTTATTTATTTTTTTTTAGAAAGAAAAACCCCGTTATTTTGTTTGCAATTAAAAACCACTCACATTAAATGCACAGATTCAACGTGCATACACAGACACACATACACAAATAAACAGTCACTTTAACACACCATGTTACACTTACATACACACACACTTTTACAATAAGAAAAAAAAAACATGTTTCCCCTACCTGCTCGCTTACCTTAAATCTGCAGGGAGGGGGGAATGTTCCATCTGAGCACCGGGATGTCACTGACACCCGGTGCTCCATCGGGGTCAGAGTGCAAAGGGGCGGAGCTTTCTCCCCTGCGTGAGAGGAGAAAGCCCCGTCCACTCGCGCTCTGTGTTGGGGCACCGGGTGTCAGTGACATCCCGGTGCGCACTTTGCTGGAGCGGGTGAGAGGTGCGGCTACCGCTGCCGCTCTCGGGCGGGCCGCATTTGGCCCGCGGGCCACACGTTGGACGCCCGTGGAATAGATGATTTTTCTTCTCTACATTCACAGTACAAACAATGTTTTGGTCACTTTAACGGTCTTCACAGACGGTTAACCAATGGTCTATTTTAATAGACGGTAAGATCTCAATAGCAGAGGCGATAATCTTTAATTTCGTTTTGCAGTTATTGTATTTTGACCTGTTTGCACCATCTATTGTATTGTACATTATTGGCACTTTATAAACTAGTAATATTAATTTTGTCCTTTATTTTTTCTCTTCAACAGGGGCCAAGTCAGGAACATGGCAACTTTAAAAGATAGTAAGTATTGTTTACATTACAATTTATTTATATAGTGCCAACAAATGTACAAAGCGCTTGGTACAGTGTATAAGAAGAGAGTTACAAACAACATTAGACAAAAACATTTTCAAGCTTACATTCTAGAGGGGATTGGGAACATGAGACACACAAGGAGAGTGTGAGGCAGAATGAAAAGTGGGAGAGGTAAAAAGTAGATTGTGAGAACTGAGTGACACCAGATGTTTAACCATTGTTTTCAAGGAGACTTTTGTTTTGTAAAATAACCAGGTTTGTAGATATGTACAATTACTTTGTTTCAGTTATGCTGTTACGTAACATACATTTTATTTTGCTACAGTTACAAGACGCTTAAAGTCCATCAAGAACATCCAGAAGATTACCAAGTCCATGAAGATGGTGGCAGCAGCAAAATATGCCAGAGCTGAGAGGGATCTAAAACCAGCTCGAGTGTATGGAGTAGGATCTTTGGGTAATGTTCATATAGCTCATCTCTGTGTATCAGATTAGCAATACTCTCATCCACATATCTTGTTTATATGACCTTTCACAATCCAGGAGTTTGCGCACTCCATTCTGTGAAATCTGTAAAACCCGCTATCATCAAATGGCAAAAGTTGCATGTTTTAAACTCCAGTAAAACAGGCAACTTTGAACATTTTAACCCCTTAACGACAGATGACGTGCCAGGCACGTCACGGCAAATCGAGGACTTGCCGACAGGTGACGTGCCTGGCACGTCATGCACTAAATGGAGTAAAGAAAGCGACCAGCGGTCGCTTTCTTTACTCAAACGGTGTTGCTACAATGCCTCTAGGTAGAGGCATTGTGCAACACCCCCCAAATGTGCAGGGGCGCGCTACGATCACTCCACGGAGTGATCGTAGCAGCCATTTAAAAATGGCTGCGCCCGCTGCACACATGTGCTTAGAAAGCGAACGATCGTTCGCTTTCTAAGCATCTCCGGTGTTGTTAAAGTGCCTCGCTAGCGAGGCACTTAACAACACCTTCAGCTGCCCCAGATCCGATGGTGGTCGCTCTCCTGAGCGACCCCATCGGCTCAGTAGAAGGGAACGCTGCCTGTACAGGCAGCGCTTCCCTTCTAATGGCAAGAGCATCGGAAGTGAAAGTATTTCACTAGGGGGAGCCAATCGATGTCGACACAGCAGATCTATGTGATCTGTGTGCAGGCATGTATGGTAAGTGCTCTGATGAGCACTTACCATACTGTCAAAGGCAATATTACTAAATATTGCCTTTGACAAGTATTGATCTGCCTCCCTCACCTTACTACTTTTAGTAAGGGAGAGAGACAGATCAGATCAAGTAAAAAAATAAAATAAAATAATAAAAAAATATTTAATAAAATTTTAAATACCAAGGGCTTTTATAAAAGCCATTTAACCCCTTCCCTGCCATTGATCGCTGTGTACGCAGTGATCATACACAGCAGCACATTTTTTGCTGTCTGTGCATTTTTTAGGGGTTATTTTTTTTTTTTACTGTAATTCATTAAAGTATAAAAAAACCTCTTTTAAGAGAGATTAACCCCTTTCTTGCCGTAGATCACTGCCTAATCAGCGATCTGACGCAAATGCAGCAATCTTGCTGCAGAAGCATTTTTAATTTTTTTAAAACTTTATTACACCCGTCACGTGTTAATTATACCCGCTAGGGGACTACGTTTAACGTAAAAAAAAAATTTTTTAGCTGTCTGAGCGCATG
Organism: Pelodytes ibericus; assembly: GCA_036172795.1. Lineage (NCBI taxonomy): Eukaryota > Metazoa > Chordata > Amphibia > Anura > Pelodytidae > Pelodytes > Pelodytes ibericus. The sequence continues at coordinate 131,111,257 of CM069858.1, read as the reverse complement.
TATAGCGATCAGTAACAGCTGATAAGTGACAATGGCGGGTTGGCGTTTGCTCAGATGAGCATCACCATTCGTCTGGTTAGATCAATATGTGTAAATATTTGATCTGACCCGTGTAGATCTGCCTCCCTCTCACTTGAGTTTTAGTGAGGGAGGGAGACAGAGCTGTATAATGTAAGTTTTTAATTATAATATATTTAATAGAATTGAGACCCAAAGGCTTTTATAAAAGCCGTTTCCAGTATTTAACCCCTTCCCTGCAATTGATCGCTGTGTACGCAGTGATCTTACACAGCAGCACATTTTTTGCTGTCTGTGCATTTTTTTAGGGGTTATTTTTTTTACTTTGATTTATTACAGTATATCAAAGGCTCTTTTAAGAGCTATTAACCCCTTCCTTGCCGTATATCACTTCCTAAGCAGCACATATGGTCACTTCCTAAGCAGTGAATATGGTCACTGCCTAAGCAGCGCATATGGAGCAATCTAGTCGCGAAGGATTTTTTTTTGCTATCAGCATTTTTTTTGTCAGACTCACTAGGGGTTAATTATACCCACTAGGGGATTACGTGTATTCCTTTTGAAGCTGTCTGAACGCGTGTATAGCGATCAGTAACAGCCGATCAGTGGCAAAGGTGGTTTGGTGATTTCTCAGATGAACATCACCATTCGTCTGGTTCGTAAATATTGTTCTGACCCATATGGATCTGCCTCCCTCTCCTCACTTGAGTTTTAGTGAGGGAAAGAGACAGATCTGTATAACATAATTTTTAAATTGTAATAAATTAAATAAAATGTTAATAAATTGTGAGTCCCAAGGGCTTTTATAAAAGCCATACCTTTTGTATAGTGTAGTGTATTAACCCCTTCCCTGCCACTGATCACTGCACAGCAGAACATTTTTTCTTGTCTGTGCATTTTTAGGGGTTAATTTTTTTGTACAGTACTACAAAGGCTCTTATAAGAGCTATTAACCCCTTCCTTGCTCTACATGTTCAAATTCCAGGTTTGAAAATCAAAAAGCGCACCTCTCAAATGTAGCCTTTCAACCCCTAACAAAGCTGACAAAGCTATGCATGGGTGGTATCCCTGTGCTCGGGAGATGTTGCTGAACATATATTGTGGTATTGTTTGTCAGTGACACATACCGAAATATGTGAATTTGTGTCTAAAGTGCAATGTATGTGGGAAAAAATACACAATAAAATGACTACCACAAACTTTGACAAAGGCTGGTGGTAGAATTAGTGCATGGAAAGTGTTAAAATAACACCATTTAAAATAGCCTAGGGTGTCTACTTTTACAAAATATATACTTTTTTGGGTAAAATACACTGTCCTACTTAAAAAAAAAGTCCCAAATGAAAGATGGGCTCAGGCTGACTACACGTCAATATTCCAAGTTGAAAATGCGCACCTTCACAATGTGGCCCTTTAGCCCCCAAACAACCCAACAAACCTATGCATGGGTGGTATCCCTGTACTCAGGATATGTTGTTGAACACATATTGGGTTATTGTTTGGCAGTGACACATACCAAAATCTGTAAATTCATGTCTGAAGTACAAGGTTTGTGAAAAAAAACCACAAAAAAATTACTACCACAAAGTTTGACAAAGGCTGGTGGTAGAATTAGTGCATGGAAAGTGTAAAAATACCACCATTTGAGAGAGCCTAAGGTGTCTTCTTTTAAAAAATATATGGGTTGATGGGGTAAAATACACTGGCTGGTTTCAAATATGTCCCAAATGGGACATGGGTCCAGGCGGTCTGCATGTCAAAATTTTAATTTGGAAAACCAAAAACTGCACCTACCAAATTTGGCCTTTTACCCCCCAAACAACCCAACAAACCTATGCATGGGTGGTATCCCTGTACTCAGGAGATGTTGTTGAACACATATTGGGTTATTGTTTGGCAGTGACACATACCAAAATCTGTGAATTTATGTCTAAAATACAATATTTGTGAAAAAAAACACACAAAAATTACTACCACAAAGTTTGACAAAGGCTGGTGGTAGAATTAGTGCATGGAAAGTGTAAAAATACCACCATTTGAGATAGCCTAAGGTGTCTTCTTTTAAAAAATATATGGGTTGATGGGGTAAAATACACTGGCTGGTTTCAAATATGTCCCAAATGGGACTTGGGTGCAGGCTTTCTGCATGTAAAAATTTCAAGTTGGAAAACAAAAAACTGCACCTCACAAATTTGGCATTTTAGCCCCCAAACAACCCAACAAACCTATGCATGGGTGGTATCCCTGTACTCAGGAGAAATAGTAGAATCTATTTAGCATGTTTTTTCGTTCGCTATTGTCGATGAGGAGAAGTTGTTTCAAATAAAAACAAAGAAGTTTGTGTATTTTTATTTTTTTTACCATTTTTTTTTTTTTTTAATAATATGATAAGATATGATCAAAAATATGGCATCCATAGAAAGCCCTTTTTGTCCCGATAAAAACAATATATAATATGTGTGGGTACAGCAAATGACGAAGAAGAAAATTACTGCTCAACACAATCAGCACAGAAATGTTAAAATAGCCATTGTCCAGAAAGGACAAAAATGTTTCAAAGGCTCTGTCCTTAAGGGGTTAAGACTGCGTATTGTTTTGTTTACCAAACTGTTTTTGTGCTGTGGAACACTCAAACTCCAGGATTGTGTTTCTGCTTGGAGGGTTGGGATTTCCCTTGGTTTTGGAATATCCATTGATTTTTCTTCTTCTCAGATGTGGAGTCCAGTGACTGATTGTGGTTCTTATTACTTATTATCCATATGACCCATAATGTTTATATGGAAGCACATGCAAGGTAGTGGAAAATATTAAAGATATTCATCATTACCAGTGACGTGCTTAAATCCACATTAGGTATTTTAAGATGAGTTACACTTCCAAAAATGGGAATTTTAGTGAATAGCACAATTAAATTAGTAGTTTGGCTAACTTCATAGCAAAACACACTGCCATTGTACATGTACTGTCTTGTTTTAACAAAATTAGAAAATATATAGTTAATCTGTAAAGCACACAGATTGCTGCAATTATGCGCACCAATGAGCAGTAAAGTTGAATTTTCCAGTTGCTTTGACAGAAATGCTAACCTGCATTCTGGATGTGGAAGTGGAACAAAACTCTAAAGCATTGTAGTTACAGGTCATATGGTAATGGCAGTGACTACAAAACAAACGGCAATGCGTAGTTATTAGATGTCAAGTATTGTACGCACATCTTAACTTCAGATTTGAGGCCCATGTCCTAATAATATTTTATACAAAACAATTTTGCTTATAACGTTTGCAAGGATACAAATATTCAGTTAATGTGTGTTTCTCTACTTGCAGCTCTGTATGAGAAAGCTGACATTAAGGCTCCAGAAGACAATAAGAAACACCTTCTCATTGGTGTTTCCTCTGACCGTGGTCTCTGTGGTGCTATTCACTCCTCTGTGGCAAAATCCATCAAAAATCAAATATCTACCCTTTCTGAAACTGGGAAAGAGGTTATGGTTGTTGGAATTGGGGACAAACTGAGAGGCATTCTGCAACGGTTAGTATGTTGAATATTGAAACTTCAGAATTTGTATTCAACTAAAATGTTTAGTTATTTTTGCATGTTTGTCAGCAGAGACAGAAAAATAAAAACAAAAATGAATGTTAAATGGAGTACAACTTCTTTTTTTTTTCTTCTCTAAACTGGATCTTTGCCCAGCAGCAGTATTCAAAATATTTAAACTAAGAATACAATTCTTATATTACATACTAGGTAATAATACATTATAGGGGGTAAGAAGGACAGCCAAAACTGTTGTCCTTTGCATTATGATGAAAGAATGTTAAGTGTCCAAATCTGGCTTGTCTATATAAGTGTGGATATTTATTTCCTATTTTGGACTGTGTGGTGAGAAAATTTATTTTGTCTCCAATTGTTTTCTGTTGATAGCATGATGCATAGCTTTTTAGATTCAGTCCTTAGGCCCCACTTCTAAAATTGTAATAAACATACTGATCTACTGATGGGGACTAATTCATTAACATAGGTGAATAGGTTATTTTTCCTTCTTATAGGTAATGCCAAATATACTGGCATTTTCAAATTCACTTTTAAACACAGATTTGCTTTTTCAGAACCCATGGATCACATTTGCTCATGACCTTTAAGGAAATGGGCAGGAAACCTCCTACTTTTGGTGATGCTTCTGTCATTGCATCTGACCTACTGAACTCGGGCTATGAATTTGACCAAGGATCTGTGGTTTATAATAGATTCAGGTAAAAAAATGGATTTCTGTCGCAGACTTATGTTTTACCACCACAAATGTGCTGTGATCATATTTATTCATTTGTAATTGTGTTTTTTTTTTTAGATCTGTCATTTCCTATAGGACAGAGGGAAAGCCAATTTTCTCTCTTGAGACTGTTTCAAACTCTGGTAAGTGCTGTAGGTTTGTTGCAAATTTTTATTTTCAGTTTTTGTCAAAAATCAAAGTGTCTAAGTTAAAAAAGTAATCCTCTTTAATGGCGGACTAACTCTCATGCTGTCAAGGCAATTTATGCTAAGCTGACGGAGTAACTGCATGGAATGTTCTCTGTTAAAACAAGCAGTGTTGCTGCAATGCCTCAATGCCAAGGCATTAAGCAACGTAAAAATCTGGTGTTTAAAAAGCAGGTGTCATATTGGAATTGCCCTGTTGTGGGCAAGAGCTTCGAGCTTTACCAATGTTCAGTTCCATTACTCTGTTGCTAGACTGCCTCTAGAAGCAGTCAGCAACAGTAAACTAAAAAAAAAAAAAAAGCATTGTCAATAGATCTAGGGTTAAAATAAATTGGGGTGATGCAACCATCAAAAGGTCACTGTAGGAGAAAATGGTTAAGAAATAGCTATTCAGTTATTGCCCTATAACTTGGAAAAAAACAAACAGAAAAGCATGTAAACACTGACTATTTCAAAACTCGAACAAATGTTTATAATCTATTTAGCAGTTTTTTTCATTAGCGTTTGTAGAAGAGCAAAATATTTTTCACGTAAAAGTCAGGTTTTTTTGTTTCAAAACCATATTTTATTTATTTACAGTAAAATATAGGATATGATCAAAATAATGGTATCTAAAGTCCTTATGAAAAAAAACTATACAGTTTGTGTGGGTACAGTAAATGAGAGAAGAAAATTACAGCTAAACAAAAAAACACAGCAGTAGTATAAAAATAGTCTCTGTCCTACGGGCACAACATTCCAAAAACATTCTCATCCTTAAGGGATTAATTTGTCTGTCTCCTTTCACCTAATGCAAGTGCAGGGGAGTTGTTTCTGTACAGTTTTATAAAGGTGTGTTGTTTGATAGCATCAGCCCCCTCTTTTCCAGAATTTGAATTTAAGCCTTCTTGGTTTTTGGGCACCTTTCTTAAATTTTGTATGAATAAATAATTTTCTGACCGGGACTTTTGCTAGCTGCACAGCAGTGTCTCTATGATTTGAAAATATTTTTACAAGTGATTACTAAGACATTAGACATTGAATATAATTAAAATAACGAGTTTTCACCATAATTTGTGGTGGTCTCATCACATGATACCAATTTTGTTTATTTTTTTAAGCTTCAGTATATCTGACCTGAAACAGTTTTTCCCTCCTTTTCAAAATTACATATTTTACAAACCAAAATTTAGAAATATTTGACTTGGATTTTAAAAAGAGCATGTTAATTGCAATACAATTAACTTCAATATAAATATAAAGTATATTGTTCATATGTTATAGATTCACATTTTTGGTCAGTTTTCTTTGACCTCCCATCTAATCGATTTATCACCTGTTTAGGATAACTTCTTTTCTAGAGCATCACGTGCAGTTTTATATAACTGTGGAACAATTCTGAATCCCAGCACCAGTTACTTGGGGTAAAAACAAAACATAAAATTGCTGCATTTTTACTCTGCACATGTATCCGCAGATTGGAAAACCTGCAGAAAAGTCTTAATTTTCATTTATAGTCTTACATTTTCTATTTCTACAGACAGTATCAGCATCTATGATGACATTGATGCTGATGTACTTAGGAACTACCAGGAGTTCACTTTGACAAATCTCATCTACTACACTCTGAAAGAGTCTACTACAAGTGAGCAGAGTGCCAGGATGACTGCTATGGACAATGCAAGCAAGAATGCCTGTAAGCTTATATTTACTTTCATTGGGGGCTCTGTCATTTTGGGAATGTGGGATTTTTTTTTATGGTAAGTCTGGACCCAATAAGTACATTGTTTTAAAATTATTTTTTTCAGCTGAAATGATTGATAAGCTGACCTTGACTTTCAATCGTACCCGTCAAGCTGTCATCACCAAGGAACTCATTGAGATCATCTCTGGTGCTGCTGCTCTGTGAGTAAACCAAAATAAAGTTTAATCGGAACTAAAGCTTCTTCCTTTTTTTTTTTTTTTTTACATTTATTCTCTTACTTTCTTTTGATTCTTTACTACCAGACATCTTTTACAGACAAGGCAGAGCTGGCCTGTCTATTTCTCTTGTGATTATATATAAAAGTGAAAATGCTGCTGGGCCAGTGAAATGAGTGACACTTTGTGACTTTGTAAGCCTCCATTCTTCACAGTGAAACATGGAAGCACCTAGGGGAGGATTAAATGGCATGTGTCTTAAACAGTGTGTAATTTTGTCCACACAAATTCTTGCTTCTAGAACAGTAGCAAAAAGTGATAAAATTAAATGGTTCTTTAACATCTTGACACCTTAACCTGCGCATGTATGTGTTCGTATGCAATGAATTGTGCATGTATGTGTTCGTATGCAAAGAATTGGATTCAAGAAAAAACACCCATGAAAGGTTAATGCTGATGCCTTTTAAAATGAATATACGTTATTATTTCTATCCTGTTTTGGTTTAATAGCGATCATTGATATTGAAAGCAAGAATTAGGACACCTGCTACTTCCACAGTCTGTGCAGGTGATCCTTTAGGAGGATGTCCAACAAGCAGCCATGTCTGCTGATGACAGATAACAGGAAGTAATTCTGTTGCTTAACGTTGTTTCTACATAATCACTTCTGCCTCATTAAAAGTGTAGTTTGAATGATGCACAATACAAAATATGTTGTGCCCTAGACTTTGCAAAGAGTAGAACAGGGCTCGACAAACCCCGGGCGCCAGGTCGCCATGGCGACCAGGAAATCAGACCTGGCGCCCGGGTGCTGTTTGTCACAGGGAGCCCTTGCAGGCTGCCATCCGTTTTTCTTTTACTTTCTTTTTCAGCGCGAGGGGAGAAAGTCTGTGCGGATCACACAGACTGTAAGCTCCGCCCCCTCGCGCAACACGCTGTAGTGCCGATTGTCACGTGACAACACGGCACAGGAACAGAAAGAGATCGGGCTCCAGCATAAATGTCACCCTCCCCTGCAATGAGGTAAGCAGCAGGGAGGGAGGACACTGTAAGAAATATTATTTTGTTCTTTAAAAAAAAAAAGAAAAAGGTGTGTATGTGTGTATATAACTGGCTGCATGTGGTCTGTATGTATGTATGAGTGAATGTAGCTGACTGTATGTGGTGTGTGTGTGAATGTAACTGACTGTAACTGACTGTGTATGTATGTGTGAATGTATGTGAATGTAACTGGCTGTGTATGTGTGAATGTAACTGGCTGTGTATGTATGTGTGAATGTAACTGGCTGTGTATGTATGTGTGAATGTAACTGACTGTATGTGGTGTGTGTGAATGTAACTGACTGTATGTGGTGTGTGTGTGAATGTAACTGACTGTATGTGGTGTGTGTGTGTGTGTGTGTGTGTGTGTGTGTGTGTGAATGTAACTGGCTGTGTATGTGGTGTGTGTGAATGTAACTGGCTGTGTATGTGGTGTGTGTGAGTGTAACTGGCTGTGTATGTGGTGTGTGTGAGTGTAACTGGCTGTGTATGTGGTGTGTGTGAATGTAACTGGCTGTGTATGTGGTGTGTGTGAATGTAACTGGCTGTGTATGTGGTGTGTGTGAATGTAACTGGCTGTGTATGTGGTGTGTGTGAATGTAACTGGCTGTGTATGTGGTGTGTGTGAATGTAACTGGCTGTGTATGTGGTGTGTGTGAATGTAACTGGCTGTGTATGTGGTGTGTGTGTATGTAACTGGCTGTGTATGTGGTGTGTGTGTATGTAACTGGCTGTGTATGTGAGGTGGGTGTATGCCACTGTGTCCGTGCGATTTTGTGATGTGCCGTTGTCTGGCTCCTAAATTTTTTGGCTGGCTCCTAAAACTAAATTAAATTTGTCAAGCCCTGGAGTAGAAGGCTTCAATCTCATGGAGGTGGCTGTATAGAGAGTTGGTCCGATGACTGTCACTCTCTATCATGATGGACTCAGGCGCACACCAATGACAATATCCTCAGTTGAAAGTTTTTTAATCAAAACTTATTACAGACCAATCCGTGCTGCCAGGTCACAGGGGAACATCTGTTCATTCTGGATGGAGATCTGTAGGATAGACACAAAGTGTGATAGCAGAATTCACAAACTTTATTGTTTGTGCAACTGCAGTTGGCAAAAAACTAGCCTCTGAGGAGGCTCTCTCATCCAATCTGTAATGTGTAATAAGCAATATGTTAATTTCTGGATGCATGTCTGCAGCGCTATATTTATTTCTTGAATGTACTTATTAACATTGCTTCCAACAATTGTGGCATGCTCTGTGAAATTTTTCTTAACTTTTGTTATCTTAAAAACTGTGATATTTTTGAGATTACTTTGTGGTTAAAAAAAAAAAAAAAATTAATTCCAAACCATTTTCCATTATGTGACTTGGTATCAATAAAATGTTCAGTATAAAGGATCAGCATATTGTGCAGTAGCCTTTTCATAGCAATTTGGTATCTCCACAATAAGTATCTTACTATGTAAATGTTTGCTGCATCCATCCATTAATATTGCTTAGTGCAATCACTCCTGTTGAAAACGAGTAGTAATACACAGATTTTGTTTTTGGTTTTTTTGCAGTCAAAGTTTTGAAGGATTATGCACCTAATAAATAATAGACTTCTGACAGAATTTTGTTTCTTTTTCAGATAATGTACAAACCTTTGACTTGGTGACGTCTGTGATTTTACATGGCTCAGAAAGTGATGGTTCAGTTTATGAAGAAAACCACATTTGTAAATTATATTACAATAAACAGCTTACATGGAATGTGTTTGTCACTAAGTGTTGTGTGTTTACTGACTTACCTAAAATGGGTATATACAGTTGTTCAATATCAATTGTCCAGAAAATAAAATTAAAAATATAAAATACTGTTCAAAACTTTGGGGTCACTTAGAAAATTCCCTGCTTTTGAAAGATACGCTTATTTTGTCCAGTAAAATAACACCAAATGGAACAGTGATAATTTAAAAAAAAATATTATCTATATATTGTGTTAGAAAAACTGCAAACAAATGTTTAAATTAGGAGAAAATGTGTTTTTAAATGTCTGTGGCATCTCCTGCTTATGACCTCACCTGTGGCTTGATATACATATGAACTGGTTTTCAATGGGACATGTGTAATCTGCAAATCAAGCCACAGCTGATGCATTTAAAAACTAATTTTTATCCTAAATTTAGGCATTTGCTTGCAATTCTGCTAACTCAATATGTAGATCATTTTCAATTATTTTATTTTCTTCATCCACAGTATAAGCAATGTTTAAGTGATCTAGTCTTAAAATATTTTTTGGTATCAGGACAAGTAGTTTGTCATGATGTACAAGTATATTTGGCTACTTCTTTTTTTAATTATTATTATTATTCCACATCACTAGATCTGCATTGTTTTTTTATTTTTATACTTTTGTCAACATTTTTTTTTTTTCTTTAAAAAAATACTTCTGGAATGGTGTGGTTTCTGTGTTAAAGAAAATCTAAACTGTGTTTTAAGAACAATAAATAAATTAAGTGTACTTTTCAATTTGAGGGGAGGATTATTTTATGCTTTATATCATTCGGTCCCCAGCCCCTCCTACTTTTATTCTTGACACCTTGGCTCAGTTGTGTCACTGAAACAAATGAGCCAAGTGGCCGAATGTAGCATCTGAATTGCATTGCTGACACAGCCTAGGATTCTATGAAGGTTACATCTGGATCGCAATGCAATTCGGAAGATGCCCAAAGGTATGCGGATGCGCAATTGAGGTTTTTAAAATATAGCAGAATCATGCGTGCTTTGGTCTCTATGAATGGAAATGTGCCCTCCCCATCCCCCTGCCAAAAAAATAAGTTCAATTAAGTTAATTATTGACTCAGTTTTGTAAAACACTTGAGAACAAAAATAAATAAAGTTTAGTTGTCCTTAAAGCAATATGATTTTTCTTAGCTACCATTTGCTATTCTTCTATACATAAGAAGGAGGTAACTTCATTTTAAAAAGGTGTATCGTGGACACAAACATAAAATGTGTCGACAGATAAGAACCATTCGGTCTGTCTACTCTGCCCGATTTTCTAAATACTTTTATTAGTCCCCAGTTCCTATCTTATATCTAGGATAGCCTTGTGCCTATCCCATGCATGCTTAAACTCCTTCACTGTGCTTACCTCTACCACTTCTGCTGGAAGGCTATTCCATACATCCACTACCCTATCAGTAAAGTAATATTTCCTGATATTGCTTTTTAAAACTTTGCCCCTCCAATTTAAGACTGTCCTATAGTGGTTGTAGTTTTTCTTCTTTTAAATATACTCTTCTCCTTGTTGGTTCCCTTTATGTATTTAAATGTTTCTATCATATCCCCCCTGTTACGTCTTTCCTCCAAGCTATACATGTTAAGATGCTTTAACCTTTCCTGGTAAGTTTTATCCTTCAACCCATGAACCAGTTTAGTAGCCCTTCTCTGAACTCTCTCCAAAGTATCAATATCCTTCTGGAGATACGGTCTCCAGTACTGTGTACAATACTCGAAGTGAGGTCTCACCAGTGGTCTGTACAATGGCATGAGCACTTCCCTCTTCCTACTGCTAAAACCTCTCCCTATGCAACCAAGCATTCTGCTAGCATTTCCTGCTGCTCTATTACATTGCTTATCTATGAAATTATTACTCCTAAATCCCTTTCCTCAGATGCTGAGGTTAGGACTATCAAATATTCTATTCTGATTTTGGGGTTTTAAGCCCAAGGTGCATAATCTTGCACTTATCCACATTAAATGTCAGTTGCCAAAGTCCTTTCATTGAATTTATCCCAGTTGATATCCTCCCCAACTCGAGGAATCTAAAAGTTCTATCTATACAGGACTGGCTCTTTTAATCTTGCCCATGGAGCAGGTTCAATCTAATGCAGGGCTTGACAAATTTAATTAGATTTTAGGAGCCAGCAAAAATTTTTAGGAGCCAGTCAATCACACAAGCATACACGCAATTGATAAACACACACGCCTACTTTTACATATACACATATAAACAAACACCTCACACACACCTACTCTACATATACACATATATACAAACACCTCACACACACCTACTTTACATATATCCATATATACAAACACCTCACACACATCTAATTTACATATATACAAAGACCTCACACACACCTACTCTACATATACCCATATATACAAACACCTCACACACACCTACTTTACATATACCCATATATACAAACACCTCACACACGCCTACTTTGCATATACACATATATACAAACACCTCACACACACCTACTTTACATATACCCATATATACAAACACCTCACACACGCCTACTTTGCATATACCCATATTTACAAACACACACCCACCTCACAGTCTTTTCTTCTTAACGTGTCCCCCCTCCCTGCTGCTTTACCTCACTGCAGGGGAGGGGGACATTCATGTTGCAGCCGATCTGCCTGCTGAGTGCCAGGATGTCACGTGACGACACCCAGCACTCAGACACGCGTTGCGCGAGGGCGGAGCTTGCAGTCTGTGCGGATGGCACAGACTTTACCTCCTCGCGATCTGAAATTGGCTGACGGCACCCAGGCGCCAGGTCTAAATTCCTGGTTGCCATGGCGACCTTGCGTCTGGGGTTTGTCGAGCCCTGATCTAATGCCTATTGAATTCTTCAATTAACAATTCCCACTCTGAATACCTGCAGCTATGTAATAACCTTGGGTCTCAGATGACCACTTGAAGGTCAAAATTAGCACTGCTTGCAATCATACTGGTTATAGACAAATACCCTATGTACACATAAAGCAAATCAAACTTACCAAGATAACTTATTTCACTAAAAGGTTGGAACAGAATCCTATCCAATCTAGCTAACTTTTTGAATGTTATTTAAAATATATACAACCCCAAAACCATAAAAATACACATTGAAGTAGCACATTCACACAGATGCTTGTAATAACTATTTTGTGAGATGTGCCAGCTCTCTGATCACAGTGATAATCATTGAATCCACCACTGCATTCCAGCCCAGAGACAAAAGTTCAGATTCTTACCAGTTTTTGAAATACTTCAACATCTCTTTAACAAAAAAAAAGTTCATGTTACAAGAATATAATAACCGCATATCCCATTGCCTTCCCTGTCTTCTGGTCATGTTCCCAAAGTCTGAAACGCACGTTTTTCTGTTTCCGTCATTCGTTTGTGTGTGCGTCAGCCTTGCTGCACACATCAGGGATGGGAGGGGGAAATGAGCAACAACATTTTGAGTAAAATTTGTTGTGTATTCCGAAACCAATCGCTATATAACTAAGAGTAATGTGTGGTGTGTGTGTATCCGTACACTAGAGCAATAAAACAGTAATGTGCAGTGTGTGTAATTGTACCACAGAGCTCTACAGCAATAAAACTCTCAGTAATGTGCAATGTGTGTAAATATACTACAGCGCTCTACAGCAATAAAACTCAGTAATGTACAGTGTGTGTAAATGTACTACAGAGCTCTACAGCAATAGAACTCTCAGTAATGTAGTGTGTAAATGTACTACAGCGCTCTACAGCAATAAAACTCAGTAATGTAGTGTGTAAATGTACTACAGAGCTCTACAGCAATAAAATTCTCAGTAATGTGCAATGTGTGTAAATGTACCACAGCGCTCTATAGCAATAAAGCTTAGTAATGTGTATAAATGTATACAGAGCTCTACAGCAATAAAATTCTCAGTAATGTGCAGTGTGTGTAAATGTACCACAGAGCTCTGCAGTAATACAACTCACAGGGGTGTGTGTGTAAGTGTATCAAAGTGCTCTACAACAGTAACACCCACTATTATGTGCACAATAATGTTCTGATCTTAACCCCTTAACGACACAATGTACCTATACGTCATGTGTCTGTCCGAGTGTATCAATGATCGCTTCCTTGACTCGGATGGTGTTGATATAATGCCTTGATGTTGAGGCATCCATCAACCCCGAAATCATGGCTCAGCTGCAGGGACGATTGCTTTCTGGAGAAATCGTATGCGCTATTAAAATGGCTGCATGCATTTTCAATACAGTACTGGCCTGTTGTGGGGAACAGCATCAAAAGTAATCAATGATCTCTTCTGTCGTCCTGTTGGTGTTACTAGACTGCCTCTAGAGACAGTGGGCAACATTACACTAATATATCAGGGGTGTGTAAATGAGAGAGAGAGATTCATCTCACTAAAATGCTTGTGAATTAACCTCTAGCTCAGTGGCGTCCAACATGCGGCCTGCCGGGCATGGAGGTGCGTCTATGCAGCGGTAGTCGCAGCACCAACTCCTGGCCGAGCAAGAAGAAGCATTGGGAAACGAAGTTCCATGCACAGAGCTCCTCAGAGTCTAGTGCACATAACACTTCTTCTAACATGTACGTGAGGTCAGTACAAGGGTCAGAGGGAGGGAAGAAGCACACCAGCAGCATGAACATCACGCAATGAAAAGGGGAGGAGTGCCTGAAGGTCCGAGATCTGTTTAAGTGTGACTGTGTGTGTGTAAATGTGAGTCTGTGTAAGTGTGACTGTGTATTTTTGTAAGTGTGACTGTATTTGTGTATGTGTGTAGATATGTGTATGTGTTTGTTTATGTATGACGGTGTGTATATTTTTAGCTGTGTATGAGTGTGACGGTGTATAAGTGTGAATCTGGGTGTATTTAATGTGAGGTTCTATTTTTACTGTGCTTTGTATTGTTGTGGAGTCCAAGCACAGTAGAATTCACTCATCGCACACCACAGTGCATGCGCACAAAGTTACAGCTGTCATTCAGCCGTAACTTTGCCAGAAGAGCGCATACGCGAGGGACTCACGCCCCCGTTCGGATCAGCCGCAGTGACAGGTAAGGTATAAGGTACTACTTATTATTGCCACTTATTAGCGTAGCAATCACTGTATAGTTGCTAAAACTTCTATCAGTGACAGGCTACGCTAGTAAGTGGAAGTCACACACGGTGGATAAATGGGGACACACGGGAGCCTAAGGAGGTGATCACAACTCCCATCAAGATGAGGCAGCCCCCCTGTGTGTCCCCCGTGTACAGGGCCGGCGCTACCATAAGGCAGCACAGGCGGCTACCTTAGGGCGCCCCAAGAGGGGGGCGGGAAAATCGCCCGCTCCCCCAGGCCCGTTTACTTACCTTCTTGTTGCTGTCCCCCGGTGCAGGTCCGTGGCTGTGAGGGAAGCGTTGTTTGCTCCCCTCCAGCCGCGCGGATCAATAAAGTTTGTTTAAAAAAAAAGTTTGAACAAACTTTATTGAATCCGCGCGGCTGGAGGGGAGCGAACAACGCTTCCCTCACAGCCACGGACCTGCACCGGGAGACAGCAGCAAGGAGGTAAGTACTGGGGTCTAGGGCAATATCCTGGCATATGAAGTGGCAAAACCCTGGCATAATTAAAGACAATACCTTGGCATATTAAGTGGCAATACCCTGGCATATTAAGTGGCAATACCCTGGCATATTAAGTGGCAATACCCTGGCATATTAATTGGCAATATCCTGGCATATTAAGTGGCAATACCCTGGCATATTAATTGGCAATATCCTGGCATATTAAGTGGCAATACCCTGGCATTTTAATTGGCAATACCCTGGCATATTAAGTGGCAATACCCTGGCATATTAATTGGCAATATCCTGGCATATTAAGTGGCAATACCCTGGCATATTAATTAGCAATATCCTGGCACATTAAGTGGCAATATCCTGGCATATTAAGTGGCAATACCCTGGCATTTTAATTGGCAATACCCTGGCATATTAAGTGGCAATATCCTGGCATATTAATTGACAATACCCTGGCATATTAATTGACAATACCCTGGCATATTAAGTGGCAATACCCTGGCATAATAATTGGCAATATCCTGGCATATTAAGTGGCAATATCCAGGCATATTAAGTGGCAATATCCTGGCATATTATTTGGCAATACCCTGGCATATTAATTGGCAATATCCTGGCATATTAAGTGGCAATACCCTGGCATATTATTTGGCAATACCCTGGCATATTAATTGGCAATATACTGGCATATTAAGTGGCAATACCCTGTGTGGCGAAACCGGCCTCGCCACGTGTCCTTGGAGGGGGCTGCTTGCCCGCCTCTTGCCTTTGGACTATGGACCAGACTTTATGTGAATGTGTTATACCCCAGATAGGAATCCCATGGAGCCCATTCGTATGAAACTGACTGTAAAGACTTTGGCTCCATGGCGATTAAACTGTATTTGTGTGGTCCGAGCGCCATTCACTTAATAATGTGCGCTCAGACCTGAGCTATCTGGGGATATGTGAAATGTCTGTGTGTTATGTGTAAAATGTGACTTTATGTATTTTAAAGTGTGTCCTCAATTACCCGTTGCAACATTGTTGCGAACGGGTAATTGAACAGTAAGTAGCCGTCCTTTGTTCTCGGGGGTGGCCGCTGTCACGAAGTGAATTCTGACAGTCTGCCTGACTGGGGTTCTTGGAGGGGCCTGAGGGCCAAACACCTCCCTGTAGATTATGGACCCTGTCTGTAATGTGTTTAAGCCTTCCATTGTTTAGTTATGTCAGCCACCCAGTCTGACTACCTTGCTTCTGGCTCCAGATTAAAGTGGCTAGATACTGCTTTACTGGTGATGTGTTTAAGTTTTCTATTGTTTAATCAAGTGTTATCTGATTGCAGTTTGGTGTATATAAGTCTGTGTTGTTTGTCAAATAAAGTAGTTCAATCTTGCTGTAAAAGTTCCTGCTTAACTCTCAAAGTGAAGTGTCGTCTCATTATTGGGGGAAGGATTTATTGTATGCTGTTCCAGTTTGACTGCTAGGAGAGTAAACCTATTCGTATGGTTCCTATTCAACTGCCTACAGCATTCATATGCTTGGGAGGATTCATATGCTTCTCCGGTTTGGTGGTTGTGGTGTCTGCTGCAGTGCTTGGAGTCCTCAGGAAGCGCTAGGAGCATCCTTTAACGGAGGTACCCAGTCGGGGTGCCAGGCGATCCGTTACACCCTGGAATATTATTTGGCAATACCCTGGCATATTAATTGGCAATACACTGGCATATTAATTGACAATACCCTGGCATATTAAGTGGCAATATCCTGGCATATTAATTGACAATACCCCCTCATATTAAGTGGCAATACCCTGCCATTTTAATTGGTAATATCCTGGCATATTGGGAATATCCTGGCATATTAAGTGGCAATACCCTGGCATATTAATTGGCAATATCCTGGAATATTAATTGGCAATACCCTGTCATATTAAGTGGCAATATCCTGGCATATTAATTGGCAATACCCTGGCATAATTATTGGCAATACCCTGGCATAAATATTGGCAATACCCTGGCATATTAAGTGGCAATACCCTGGCATATTAAGTGGCAATATCCTGGCATATTAATTGACAATACCCTGGCATATTAAGTGGCAATACCCTGGCATATTAAGTGGCAATAGAGTGGCAAAATCCTGGCATATGGAGGTGCAAAATCCTGACATATTGAGTGGCAAAATCCTGGCATACTGAGGGGCAAAATATTGGCATATTAAATGGCATATTGAGTGGCTAAATACTGGCATATTGAGTGGAAAAATAGTGTGTCTCAGGTTATGTGTGTCACTGTGTGTGTGTAAGTGGTAAGGGTGTGTGTAAGTGTGTCACTTTCTGTGTAAGGGTGTGTGTAAGTGTGTCACTGTGTCTGTGTAAGGGTGTGTGTGTAAGTGGTAAGTGTGTCTCTGTGTGTGACTGCAAGGGTGTCTTTGTGTTTAAGGGTTTCAATGTGTGTTAGGGTGTCAATGTGTAACAAATTTAGAGCATGCGAGCTGAATATGTAGATGTATTTATTTTCCACACTATACATTATACTTATATATATATAAAATATATGGAGGGTTGGTAGTATGGGAGTCGTGGCGGATCAGAGGAGGGGGGCACCAAAATGCACCTTCGCCTGTGTAGACGAAAATCCTTGCACCGGCCCTGCCCGTGTGTGACTTCCACTTACTAGCGTAGCATTGTCCCTACCTTGTTTATGTAACGTAGTGAGTAGTCCCCCTCTATATATTGTATCTAGCGCTACGTAACTTGTTGGTGCTATATAAATAAATGTTAATGTAATACAGTTTCCCCATACATGCACGCAGTCATGTACTCATACAAGTACACAGTTACCTTTCAGGAAATTATGCATTATTATATTATATAGGGACACAATTAAACGGACATTCATCTCTGAATTACCTAGTGAGTAAACTGTCTCACTCAGTCGCACCAGCCCCACTGGCAGTCTTTTTTTTTTTTTTAAATATATATATTTTTTTAAGTCTGCCAGTGGGGCTGGTACTACTGAGTGTACTACAGTGCTCTACAGCAATAAAACTCTCAGTAATGTACAGAAATATATATATCTCTGTAGGACTACTGGCAGTATTAACATGTTACTGGTCCTCTACGGAATAACGTCTTATTTTTCCATAATTTATTTGTATTTTTTAATTTATTTTATTACATTTTCTTTTTTCTTTTAACCCTAGGGTTAGTACAGGGCTCGAGAGGAAAATTGCAGTTAACACAAACAAAGCAAAAGTGTAAAAATGATCAATTTTTTGCAACATACCTTTAGGCATGTATAATTAGCACCAAAGTACACATTTTTTTTTATGTATTTAATAGGTTTTTGTAGAACACTTTATATGATATTCAATTTTGGTATACAGTGCAGAAATGCTGTATTTCTGTATCTAATCAATTTGTGAATTGGCGTTACACACAAACAAAAAGCTACTTCACGTATTTTGTGCTTAAAATATTTGCTAACTGCATTTTGCCTATATGTCCCTATCACATATATTTTAAGAGAGACTACAAACAATTATTTTTGTGTAAATTGGCATCTTACTTTCCTTGTTAGTAGTATTCCAAACAAGAAAATATTATAACTTATCTGGATACCGTCACAGTCTGGCAATACTACCCACATTAGAAATGGCTGAAAACAAATCTACACTTTGTTTAGGACTTCGTCGTCCCGCCTCCTTATAACACCATTTTCCTGTCCAAATGGCTGATTACCGAATAGTCGATTTCAACAGGAAGTAGTCGAATCGATTCGCTTTGCAATGGATTGGTGGATCCTGCTGCTTGTGCTACAGAGCGTCGAGAGGAGGAAAGGCCAAGATGGCGGTAACAGTGAAAGCGCGGAAGGGGCCGAGCGGTTAAACGAGACGAAAAGCGGACATTCCTGAACTGCCTGACCGTGTAATGGGAGCGGGATAAGGCGGGATGTGTGAGAGCTACTCGCGCTCGCTCTTGCGAGTGTCGGTGGCGCAGATCTGCCAAGCTCTGGGCTGGGATTCTGTGCAGCTTACAGCCTGCGACCTGCTCACCGACGTATTGCACAGGTACCTGCAGCAGCTGTGCCGGGGAGCCCACCGTTACTCCGAGCTATGTAAGTATCTACCATGGTCGCTTATAGGAAGATGGACTGTAGGTTGTTGGAGCTTCACAAACTGCATAGTTATGGGAACTACAGTGTGCGTGAGTGGTACACAAGTGGCATGTTACTACATATGTTTATACTTGTGTTGGCTTCCTTTGGCACGTAATCTGTTGGAGTTACGTGTACCATGGATGGATAACCATCCTGGGAAAAAGAGTTCACAACAGCTGCCCTGGTAAAGGTCTCTCACTGATGAAGTAGCTTTGTTGTCATTTACACACACACATGCCACTATTGGGGTGTAAAGTAGGACTGACAGATTTTTCTCAGTTGGTTATCATACTTTTACGAGTGATTATATTTTTGATAAGTTTATTGGTGAAACATACACATGTTTTTGCTACAACATGTTGAACTGCCATGGAAGTATACTTGGGAAAATTATATTTTACCTTTTTTTTTTTTTTTTTTTTTCTTTAACCTTCAATCGCAACGTTTGGGGTTATATAGAAAGGTGGGAAAAAGTTGTAAAAATGTTCCCGTCACCATGGAAACCAGTGGGATGTTCCTAATGATTGGACAGAAGTTTTATAAATTAACCCTATGTTTGGGGAGTTTGGTCTAGACAGAACTTTTATGAATTATCCCAGTGTTTGTGGAGTTTGGTTTAGGTTATAATATTGTTGGTTATCCATTCAAGTTCATGTATAGCTCAAACAGTATGAATATGACAGTTTCAAATATCTGAAATAGCCAGGAGATTTGTACATTTTGCAAAATAACCTAATTGTAACTCTGACACCCAATGGACATTTTGACACAATTTTTTTCTGGCCAGTAGTAGCTATCACTAGTTCACCATCACATTTTGCAGAATACATCAAGAAACACCAGAACTAGACTATTGTATATTTAGAACAAACAGTAAAATTGTTTACATGGGCACATTGAAGACATTTTATTATATCCCATAGATAATAGATTAAAATACTGTATTTTTCATTGTAGAGTTTGGAAAATTGGTGGGTGAAATATTGTTTTTGTTGCTGCTTCATGTTCAGACATTCGAATAATGAGTTCTGTAACAGTAATATCTAGGTATAAAAGTTTTACATACTGTTTGTTTTATTGGGTGGAAAATCTCAGGTAGCATATGACTTTCTAAGACCTGGTCTTATATTTTAATTTTGGGCTTATCCACAATGCCAAGGAAAAATCTCATTTGTTTTTGTGACATCCTTTTGACTTTTTTTGTTTTTGTTTTTTTTTGAATGTGAAGATTGAATAAGCACTCCATTTGAAACAGGATGGGATCAAGGCATGCCGTAAAAATACGGTACTAGTTGGGGTGATCAGACAAATAAATTGATGCCCTTTTCCTGCATTCAACATTGCAACAAAACACAACTAAAAGTTAAAAATATCCGTAATCCATGGATTTGTTTTAAAGCTTTCCGAAGTTGAACATTACTTATTTTCAGGCAGGTATAAACGCAAAAGTGTTTGCTGTCAAAATCATGTGTGTTTGTTTTTCTTAAATGTAATGCTTTACACACCAATACCTACACATGTTAACCCTGGGTACAATCTTCAGTCAGGTAAAAAACAAATCAATAGTATTACTTTTGGGTTAGTTCCAAATTCTTTTACATACCAAAAATCCGTGATACAAAGATATTCATCGGACAGCTGTCAGAAATGTTTTTGCATCATTGTTTTTTATTGTGAATTTAGAGAATTAACAATAATAAATGATCTATATACTGTTAGCAGCGTTGCATGATTTAAGAGGAAAGAATATTAAATGTCAATGGTGTCTCCTGCTTGAAACCACTTTGTAACTTGATATGCAAATATCATAAACCAAATACACCAAGGATACAAAACATGTTTTTTTCCTCTTCATTTATGTATTTGCATGCAATTCTACTAACACAATGGTGGTTATTTATAAACAAGGTACTCATAGAGATGCTTCCATTATAAGTCTAGGATCCATGTTACCCGCAGAGCTGCAGGGGATCTGGATCCTCCTGGGCTGCAGCCCATGGATGTCTGTGCGCAGACATCATCCGATGCTGCCCAGCACTTCCGCTGGGGTCACGTGACCTCCTTGCATTCAGTCACCGAAGCCCCAGCGGAAGTGTCAGGCAGCATCAGAGGATGTCTGTGTGCAACTTGCCGACATCCATCGGCTGCCCCCACTACACACCAGGGAGTCTGGAGGAGCAATGGCTAAGTCTAGGGGGCAGATTAGCAGATAAAAGGGGATAAACACAAGAAATGCATTATCTTTTATTTTTATTAATAAACCTTTTACATGTAAATTAATATTTACAAGTAAAACCTTTTCTTATAGAGTAGTCTTATATTCATCATTTTTCTTTTTTCCTAACTTTATATCCAAAGTTGTGGGGGGGGGGGGGGGGTCGGTAGTCTCTTAATCAGGGTCGTCTTACCTACATATAAAGCAGACTCCGCACAAACACACTTCTGGGTTTCTCAGGCATCATTGCATTGGTGCAATCCTTGTATAAAGAATCAGATGCTACATGAAACTCTCTTGTTGATAAAAATAAATAAATGATTTGTACGTTGGAGAATATATAAAGACTCCCGCACACAAGTGTCGGTACATAAAAAAAATAAATAAACAGATGCAATCCTATTAATTTTTATATTCTAAGCAATGAAATCGCAGAATGAGTGTGCACTACACCCCCATTTATACTTTCTTTAATTTAAAAAAAAAAAGCAGAAAATTACTTCACTCTTTCAAAACAAAAAATCTCTTCAAAACTAAAATGTGTTTCTTAAGGTGACCTAAATTTAGACCAGTTGGTGGCATGTTCAGAAGATTATGACAAGAACAGGGAGGCATGGCTACTAAGATCCCTAATGCTGGCTCCTAATATTTTTGGTTGTTTAACATACCACTCTATGGAAGTAAAAAATTTTTCTGGCACCTAAAATAACTAGGCTGGCTCCTAAATTGGTCTGTTTGGCTCCTAAATTCCAACATCCTGGAACAAAAGCTGAAAAAAATCCTTGCATGAACAAGCCTAGTCAGCATATAACACATTAATTTTTTTCTGTATACAAAATGTGAACATAGTGGAAATCTCTGACAAATGTAGCAGTAGTTATTGGACATTATCCTGGAATACAGGGAAGTGTGTGCTCAATAATATACACAAAGTCCTGTAAAACAGTCCTGTATATTATGGCTGCTATACAACCGTGCAAGGTGATCATCAAGCTATACACTCAGATAAGATGGCTGACCATTATATTTAACAGTTGGCATCAGACATTACACGTTAAAAGAATTATTGGGGTGAGTAATGACTTGCTTTTATCAGGGCTTGAAAAATCCCAGGAGCCAGGGAACCATGACTCCTAAAATATGGCACCTAACATTTTTTTTTTATTTATATTTTTTTTTACACATGAAAGCACATTCGTTCTGGCTCCTAAAAATAACTTTAGGGTGGCTTCTAAAGTCTTACTATTTATTATGCCCTGTCTTTTATCCTCGATCAGACTTTGAGATTTTGAGTTTCTTACACCGGATCATGCATTTGCACTTGACTTTAGATAAAAGTGGTTTCTGACTGACCGCACTTCTATAAATTCCAGCATTATGATGTTCACAATGTACAACTTTTGTTTAAACGAGGTCCCAGAGATACAGATTCAGTTCTGTGTTCATTTGTGAGTACTTTTTGGAGCATTTAGCAACTATCCTGGTAAATGTATCTATCTATCCTATTGTTTCTTTTTATCAATGTTTGGCACATGCGGTCATTATTTTTGTTGAGACTGTGTACACTTGACACATTTAAATAACTTTTGCAGGTATTGTGGTTGATATACCTATAGACTATTTCGTGACTTTTTGGAATTTGGTTAGCTGTTTTGAAGACTCCTTTTTTAAAGTAACTTTTTTTTTTAATATATATATATATATATACACACACACACACACACACACACACACACACACACACACACACACACTGCTGGGTGGCAACCTAGAATTTATTTTTTCTGCTGTGTGACAGTTGGTTGTAAGCAATTATTTTTGTTTCCTTTGTCAAGCAACTGGTTCTTACATTTTTTAACCCCTTAAGTATATTACTTTTTGGCCATGTCTTGCCCTTGGGGACATGGGCTATATTTTATCTCCTTTCTGCAGTGTTCATGTTTAGCTGTAATTTTCTTCTATCTCACAAATTTTAAATTATTTTGATTGGCATGAGAGGTTTTCTATATTATTTTATTAGGTACTGTGAAAATGACTGTGGCATCATTTTCACTTCAGCCATGTCCTGTATTTTTTTTTTTTTTTTAAAAAGACCTCTAATATGGCCGGAGCAGCTGGATATATCATCCATGCAGCCGCAGGGTAGCAATGATCTGTGCATTTTACTATAGACTACATTTTGTATGATGCTAAGGCAGGGCTTGACAAATCTAATTAGATTTTAGGAGCCAGCCAAAAAATTTAGGAGCCAGACAATCACGCAAGCATACACGCAATTCATAAACACACACGGCTTCTTCACATATATACACACACACACCTACTTTACATATCCACATATATCCAAACACCTCACACACCTACTTTACATATCCACATATATCCAAACACCTCACACACACCTACTTTACATATACACATATATCCAAACACCTCACACACACCTACTTTATATATACACATATATCCAAACACCTCACACACACCTACTTTATATATACACATATATCCAAACACCTCACACACACCTACTTTACATATACACATATATACAAACACCTCACTCACACCTACTTTATATATACCCATATATACAAACACACACCCACCTCACACAGTCTTTTCTTGATGTGTCCCCCCTCCCTGCTGCTTTACCTCATTGCAGCTTAGGGGGACATCCGTGCTGCAGCATGTCCTCACTCATCGGCCTGCTGAGTGCCAGGATGTCACGTGACGACACCCGGCACTCAGACACGCGTTGCGCGAGGGGGCGGAGCTTGCAGTCTGTGCTATACGCACAGACTTTACCCCCTCGCGCTGCGGAAAAAGAAAAAAACATCGGATGGCAGCGGCAAGGGGACAGGGAGGGTAACTTCACCCAGGCGCCAGGTCTCATTTCCTGGTCGCCATGGCGACCTGGCGCCTGGGGTTTGTCGAGCCCTGTGCTAAGGTCACTTTTTGGCTGTGCATGATAGGAAATGTTGTTCAAAAGCAATACATAAAAAATACGTTTCAAAGCTGCAATGACCGTATCCTAAATTTTTGCCCACATAACCCTAGAAAACGATACATGTGGAGTACCAGTATACTCAGGGGAATTTGCTGAACATATATTGTGGTTTTGTTTGGTAATAAAACAGACCAACCTCAGGGGGGACTGCCAAATCGGATCAGCGCAGTCAAAAAGATAAACTTGGCCGCCCCATCGTCTACTTAGGTAAAGCCCACGTATGTAATAATTTCAATGCAGGTGCTTGTAGCTTCAACGCCTGCAGATTGCTGCACATTTGTTCCTTGTGCTTTAGGGCACACGCCAAAACCATGTGTCCATCTAAGCTGTATCCAAAAAAATGACTAACCGAAATAAATACAGATAATCTGGCTTACTACTTGAAGTCGCACCCGTCTCATCACTTGGTGGCGTTCTTGACGTGTCACTACCCGTTGGCACGTTGGAATGTCCCAACCTCCTTTCGGCCAAGAATGATCCACAGACAGTAGAAGAACTCATCGATAAGGAAGTTAAAAAAAGGCTTCATGATAGGTCCATTTTCCTCCCCTCCCTTCACCTCCTGGTGCACAAATCCAATTGGGATAGCCACCGGCAAATATTAAAAAAAAAAAAAAAACGCATAATCATCGACCTGTCTGCTCCTCATTCATCCACAAACCCGAGCCTAAACTCCCTCATTCCATCCACAGAATTCTCTCTTCACTACACCACCGTAGATAATGCCATACAAGCAATCTTGGGGGCAGGTAGAGCCGCGTGGCTCAGCAAGACGGATATTGCCAATGCCTTCAAGTTGTTACCCATTCACACTTCATTATGGCATGTTCATGAGGTTAAGTGGAGAGGGAAATTTTATTTTGCTACTAGGCTCCCTTTCGGGGCCAAAAGAAGCCCCAAGATATTCGACATGCTTGCAGAAACACTCTGCTGGCTCCTCCTCAATGTCACCAGGTGCCCCCCCTTTCAGTTCTTTCTGTACTGCATACACATCCCCGGTTGCCCCAATTCCGCTGCTGACGCCTTGTCCCGTTGCAAATTACAGGAATTCTTCAGCCTCCACCCAACTGCCGACAGATGCCCTACGCAAACTCCGAAATTCCACAAGTTAATCCTGGATTAGCCCGTATTTTGGCACACAGCCACATACTGGCTCGGGTAGCCTTATCCGCAAATACCAGGAGGGCGTACGGCATACAACACCACGTCTTGACCACTTTTCCAAACCATTCTCCTTTCCTCAATACTTACCCGGTAAAAAATATACTAAAAGGCATAAGCAAACTTGGTTTTCACACAACTAACAAACGTCTACCCATAGACGGAAGCAGGTTCCGGGCGTTATCAGACATACTAGACACACTACCAATCCGTTTTATGGATTCCTTAGGCCTGGGGAATTCACAGTTTCAGCTCAAACAGACATTCGGTTTCATTATTTTACCTTTTGGCAATGACTACTGCTTGTGTAAACACTGCCATCTTCTCCCTTGGCTTGTTCACTGATGCTCAGACCCAAACTGCCTGAAATGATGCTTCTTGTGACATCATGCAAGATCTCGCTGTCATGACAATCTTGAAAACATATAACATCTCCCTTGTACCAAAAAAGAAAATTAATGGGCCCATGGGCACCACTTCAGTTGTTGCACACACTTTGAGAACTCAGAGGCTTCACCAAAAAGAGGCCTTTACATCTACTCGCAGAAAATCTCATCAAGAGCTCCACTCAATAGAAAAATATTACTAAATTACTGTACAAAAATATAAATATAGCGTGGGTAGCCATGTTCACCAGCTGCTTATCGGGGCTTAATCATGGTTTATGATTAAGTGCCTTAGTTTGTGTCAGGCAGTTGGTAAACACTGCAATCCACCCTATGATTATTATCATGTTTAGATTTTTGTATGCAGTAATTAAATAAAATCTCTTTTTTTTTCATTGAGTCGAGTTCCTGACCTGTTTTTTGCAAGAAATCTCCCCTTAACTGCATTGATAATAAACACGGATTTAACACATGCACGAACATATTAATATACATTTAAATGCTAACATACACTAACACAGGTCTCACACACTGAGACACTAACACATGCTGTCACAAATGTATACATACATTCTAATCTAAATATAGTGGATAGCAAAAACTACTACAGACAAAATTATCAAATGTAGAAAAATTTAATATAAGAATAAAATATACATATAAAGACAAAAAATGTAAATACAAAATAAAGTAATATACACTATAAGATATTGGGTTACAGAGTAAACTATATATAATTATATCACATGAAAATTAAAAAAAAACATGTGTTTTCCTAAATGAGGCACTATTACTTGATTCACGTATAAGAGTCAGATAGACAAAGACTGGCTCTAACTACAAGGTGCAAGGGATTTGAAACATTTAATATTATATACCAATATCATGGACACTTTGAGAGGCTTTAGAATTGACCTGGCCAGGAAAGTAAGGACTTCCATTGCAGCAATATGCCCTGGATCGCCCCAAAAAACAACACATTTTAGCAAATCTGTAAACTGCCTTTTTCAATTAGGTGCAAATAGTAAGCACTTACTATTCGGATGAATTCTAAATCCTCTCTCCACATGTTGTGAGAGTGCCCATGAGACCGGTATACAATATTTTTAAGTGTTTCTGATCCCTTGCACCTTGTAGTTAGAGCTAGTTTTTTTTCTATCTGACCAGATATTTGTTTTAATTATTTCTGAGGTCCATTATCAGAATAACGCTGTTTTGTATATGGTCTGGGGATACCCCGAAAGACACGTCCCTTTTATTGATATGTTTACTTTTCACCTATAAGTGTGTTTTGGTAAGAAATCATACCACTAATTAATTTTTCACTTAGCGCTGTACATTATTTTTTTTTCTTATAATAAACTCTAATCTGCTGATACATACACTAACACATGCTGACACAAATACATACATAAAACTAAAATAATGATACACTAACACATGCTGACACAAATACACATACATACACATTAATATGCTAATACACACACTAACACATTCGGTCACGCAGAGATTCTGATACAAATTCGTAAGAACAGGTGCTGAAGCCAAACATACATGCTAACACACATTCACACAATCTGCTGGACTGGACACATTATGTACATACTAGACTGGCACTAGGAAGTTGGAGACAGACCCTGCATCACTGCTGGACAGGGCAGCTTGATGTTTTCCCTCCATTTTGGGAGGGCAATAGAAGGAGTTCCCATCACTCCTCACACTCGCCTTCCCACTGCTACAGTTGCTGCCCGGTGAGCAGCAGGAACAGGAAGTTGGGGGGAGCAGTTAATCTGCTGCTCTGTGCTGCTTCTCCCACAGTACAGTTCGATGTGCTCTAAGAGTCTTCCAGGAGATAGATTCTAGTTGACATGGCAACCTGGCGCCCGGTATTTGTCGGACCCTGCTTGAGCTCAGGTTGTTGAAGTTGCTATATATGGATAGGAGCCATCTTTTTACTGTTAGGAGCAAGAGAAATGGTACCTTTTTATTAAGCGCTGTGTTAACCCCTTAGTGACCGAGTGCTATGTTGCATTTGACGTGCCTTGAAGACCAGAATTCCATTATTTTTGTCATACGTTTACTGAACTGTGAATTTCTTTCTTTGTGTTTAGTCCACCCACACAAATTATATATCATTTTTTAAAGGACAGATAGGGCTTTCATTTGATACTATTATTTTCATCATATGATATCATTTACTATTAAAAAAAATAGAAAATATGATGAAAATATGCCATAAAAAACACTTTTTCCAACTTTGACCTGATTTTTTTTTTTTACTCAATTACAAATGGTAAAAAAGACCCCGTCTATATATTTCTACTATTTGTCCTTAGTTTAGTAATATCAATGTTTCCTTGTTTGTCTATGTTTTATTTCACGTAATAGGGCAATAAACAATATTAGTGTTTTTTTTGATTTCTAACCATTTTCTTCTACAGTGATTTTTTTAACCCGAACCCTAAATTTACCCCAACTCTAAATTTAATCTAACCCTAAATTGACCCCCACCCCTTAATCTAACCCTTGTAATCATCCGAACCCCCATTTAACCCTAATTATTACCCTATTTGGACCCTAACCCTAGATCTAGGTTCAGTAGATCAAGGGTTAGGTTTTTCCATTTATTTATTTATTTAATTTATTTATTTATTTAATTAATTTTCTATTTTTAACTGTAATACCGCCTAACTGCCTGTAGGGGCAGTCAAGTAGCGGTTTCAGAGCGACGGAAGAGATTTTTTTTTTCTCTCTTCCGTCGCTCTCCTCTGGGCATGCTGTATCGGAGGAGCATGCTCCTCCGATACAGCACACACCCGCGATCACCGGGTGATCGCGGTGCCCAGGAGGGCACAGATTGTGTTGCATGATGCCTCGTTGATCAGCTTTCACTGCCTATGTGTGTTTGCGCGCATACGATCACATTCGCTGTGATCGTATGCGCGCGGGGGGGTCGAGGGGGGGCTGAAAGCCCTCTCAGAGGCTGCTTCGGATCCGAAGCAGCCTCTGAGAGTAGCTGCAGGCATGTAGTGTTGCGCTAATGAGCGCAACACTACATGAAAACGGAGGACGTATATATACGTCCTCATGGTCCTTAAGGACCATGCTTTTCAGGACGTATCTATACGTCCATATGCGTTAAGGGGTTAAACAATCTGTATTTGTCCACAGGAATATTGGAAACACACATTCCTGAAATACAGCAAACCATTATTTAAAATCTAACAAAAGTATAGATAAATATAAGGTTACACTAGAGGTTGAAGGTCATGTATTTCTGAACATATAGTATGATACAATCACGATTAAACTTTACATTTACTGTGTTTGATTTTTCAGATGGACGAACAGATCCTGTTTTGGACGATGTTAGCCAAGCATTTAAGTTAATGGGTGTGAACCTCCATGAACTGGAAGATTACATTCACAACATTGAACCGGTTACCTTCCCGCATCAGATCCCATCATTCCCTGTCAGCAAGAACAATGTCCTGCAGTTCCCTCCTCCAGGGAGTAAAGATGTAGAGGATCGGAAAGAATACATTCCTGACTACTTACCTCTCATCGTCTCTGCACAGGAAGGTACGGTACAGTTAATCTGTTGCAGGATTTTCCTGCCTTTCTATTGACTCTAATGTATTAAAAATGTATTATATTGGAGTCTAAGTTTTTAAAGGAGCAACGTACCCAGAGCAAACACAAAATGATATATGGTCAGTTTCTGGAGCAATGCGTTATAAACCTTTAACCTATACAATATGGCATGTTTAGTGGCTGTAGCTAATATATACATATTCATGAAGAGTGTGTGTAAGAGAGATAGATACAGGGCTCGTTGCAGCAGATGAGCTTTCCATTGTGCACTTTATATAAATGTGATATGGGGCTTTAATGAACCAAACTCCAGAGATGAAGTCACCTCTACAATGGGGTGGGGGATGCTGCATCACAAAGTAGAACTATGGGAATGAAGTTCATGTAAAAAAAAAAAAAATGTAAAATACATCTCATTGATTCTACTAGATGTTAAAGTACTAGATATTGAATTTCAACCGGCTGGTTCCATGATGGAAGCTCAGGGAATTTATGCAAATTCTTAAAACTGAGAGAGGATTAAAAAAAAAAACACCCCACTAGTTTTGAGAATGTGTGTGCAAAGTCCCTATATTGTCACTTAGTCTTCATTACTTCCCTGCCTGCCAATCGTTTGCAGCTTATCGCAGGGTATCTTCTTACTGCTGGAGCTCCTTAGCATCCTTCTCGGAGACAGTCAAATGTCTCTGAAAGTGATGGAGTATTTATCTTGAATGGAGAGGCTTGATGATGTAATGCTCATATGGCATGCAGTGCATGTAAGCCTCAATGGAGAGTTTGCTAACCATGTGCGCTAAAGAGCCCGTATATGTGTGCCCATTCTGCAGCAGCAATAACAGGATTGTGTCAACATGTGGGAATTTAGTTTTTATAATTCTTGGAAACTTTACTACAGGTTCCCTTTTTAACTATTTACTATTTGTTAGTGTTTTAGTTTCCAATGTTATTATAAAATGTACCATAAAACCACCTTATGTTAGAAAGTTCCATATTGCAGGGTGGGTACAATTTCCAAGACCGTAACTAAGCAGCAATGGAAGAAGCCCGTAACCACACCAGAGCTAGACACCAGTAACCTAGTGGCTACTAGGTTTGCAAATGTATAGTATTATTGTTCTTTAAGCCTTATGTTAAGCAACATGCTCAAATTCCAACATAAACTCATCTG
This sequence comes from Pelodytes ibericus, assembly GCA_036172795.1. Classification (NCBI taxonomy): domain Eukaryota; kingdom Metazoa; phylum Chordata; class Amphibia; order Anura; family Pelodytidae; genus Pelodytes; species Pelodytes ibericus. The sequence continues at coordinate 131,080,806 of CM069858.1, read as the reverse complement.
CTATTCACTGGTACTTTGTGTAGAAATGTCTTGTACACAACATAAACAAAGATACAATGGCAACATAATGTAGCAAGTTACAATACTTTATAGGTGCCTGAAGATGTCCCCCTATTTGAGTGCACTCGCATTATGTAGAGGATTATTGATCCAGGCCCATAGATATATCACTAGTAACATCAAAATTTCCCCTGATTAGTGCTGTTATGGGGACTTCAACTTCAGCTCCTGGAACTTACAAGCAAGGATGGAGAGTCAACACAAAGCAGGAGAGACACAAGTTTTTAAAATCAAATCTATAAATACTTTAAAAGCAACGTATCAGCTTACATTAAAGAATTGAAAAAGCGAGCATCCAAATGGCTGCTACAATGTTAAGTGGAAACAGTATAGGACTTTCTGCCGTTTCGATCCTTCATTCACTTCCCTGTATCAGGGCTGCTCCTCCTCTCGTTAATTATGTCAATGCATTTCACTATGAAGAATTAGAACATTCAAGTTTCAGTTTGCCGCGTGTGGAGCAAAGTACTCATGTATTGTAATATGTCTCAAGGATAAATATATGGATGTTGGGATTAGAGAAATGTAAGAAAGCAAAATACCCTGGACTTCACATTATAGTACAAAATCATCCTACACTAGTCCTGGAAAATATGTCTAACATGAGAAATAGCACACGTGCATAGTCTGTCCCCTTTTCTTCTCTGTGGAGTGGATCTTTAAATAACAGATTATAGGGTTTAATACATAGATGCGATCCTTGAAAATTCTTAGATTCTTCTTATTCAACATTCCATTTCTTAGAGAATCATGACACCTACTGGTAGCACTATTGTACTACACATATAAATGCTTGCCTATTACCGGTATGTCGTGCACACTCCTTTTCATTTATGTAAAAATCTTAATAAAACATGGGTGTTTAACATCTAGTATTTTATCAGACACCAGGCCAGATTTGGACATTGGACTAATATTGCAATTCAGGTTTGTTTTCTAATTTGTGGCATTAATGTGTGAAATATAATCCTTTTACAGTACTTTCAGTTGACCTGTTTCCTAAAGGAGGATCCATTCACTGATATGCCCAACTTCATGTCCCAGAGTTAACACTGTTCAGTGTTTTTTTTTATTTTTTAGGATTGATTAGCATATTGTTTTTGTTTTTACCTGCTAGAAAACAGCGTTATAAACTGTAAATCAAGCATGAAAAATAGGATGAATCCTATTCTCTATAAAGATACGTGTGTAGTTTATCTTTTTGAATCTTTTGAGATTCTTTTTACATTACATAATTAAAATGATTGCGGCATTTAGGTGTGAACAGGATAAATATTATTTGGTGTCTCGGGAAGGGTGTCTGTTACTTTTTTCTGAATCTATCAGGCATTATTTAAGCCTCCAGGAGATGTTCGTCAAACCCTTGTGGACAGGGTGGATTTGACTTTAAATCACGAGTCAGTAAGACTCCATTTAAACCATGATTTTTAAATGTACAGACTCATACTTGCTGGGAGTTATGTTCTTTAATATTTGCAACCAAATGAAGATTTCATATTTAGAATAACCTGTCAGATTAGTAAAACGGCTAAATCAGAACTGAGTTTGGAGAATACCATATTTGCTCGATTATAAGATGAGGTTTTTTTTCAGATAAAGTCCCCACGTCTTATATTCGAGGTTCGTGAGACGAAGGGGCGTCGAGCAGGGGCAAAGTCATGGGGGGGGCGCAAAGTTGGGTATGCATTGGCTAAGTCTGGGAGGCAGATGTCTGTGTTTGGGATGCATTGGCTACGTCTGGGAGGCAGATGTCTGTGTTTGGGATGCATTGGCTACGTCTGGGGGGCAGTTGGCTTTGTTGGGGATGCATTGGCTAATTCTGGGGGGCAGATGGCTCCATTGATTACATTAATAAATCAAGATTCAAAGTTTTGGGTGTTGTCTTATATTAAAGCAAATATGGTTCTTTTATTTATCTAAAACAATAATATTATATTTATTCATTGTATTTGCTTAAACTGCAGGGTTTATGAAGTGGTGGTTTGCAGAACAACAATGGGATTTATGTCTTTTACTTTTCATTTTTTACCATTTTTACTGTGAAAAAGTGCATGTTATCTCCGCTTTGATAACTTGGATTAATTGAAATTTTTATCACAAATTGAAATATTGCGTCAATATACAGCATCGTAACTAAGCTTAACCTTGGAGCAAAAATGTATCTTAAATAAAAAACCATCTTTAGATCATTAAATGGAATTTTGATTTAAATCAGAAAAAGTAAATTAAAAAAAAAATCTTTATTTTTTATTTTCTTCACATTTACTTTTTTTGGGAGGAGGAAGTAAATTAATTTGCTTGTAGTCTCAATAAAATGGTCATCTATCCTTTTTACATCTTGAAAATGCAATTCAGATGATTGCGTATAAAGGTGAGGACAAAGCAAGTATACTGTCTTTTGTATAGTGAAAACTGCCGTTAAAAAACGTACCTAATATGATAAAGTTGTTTCTGTTGCCTTTAGTTAGTAACTCCAATCTCTTGGTCTTTAGTTCAGAAATGAAAGCAAAGTTCCTGTACTTTTAGGTATCACAAAAACAATGGTGGTAAATTGCAAATACTCCAATGACCATTACAGTATATATATATTTCAGGGTTTGTAATCATGCAGACTATTATTATTATTAACTTCGTTCATTTAAAATAATAAGGTTTTATTCAGTGAATGTAAAGGGGATCAGTCTCTAATTTACTGATCTAAATCCCATTTTCCTAAAGTTTTTAACAACATTTATTAAAGTTTAATACACTTTTTTTGAATTATTAGGGCTTGTAACTTAAATTTCATTGGCAATCCATCTCCTAGTTTTCCAATCGAGTAGAACAGGATGAGGAATCGGAATCCACATAGTTCTTCTTGAAACAGAATATCTTAATTTTCATTTTCACTATCACAGTTTATCACTCTCGTTAAGGCTTTGCAGCTCATCATCCTCTTCAGATTCACCCTAAATACACTTTAGGCTTGTCTTTTTCTTGCATGGGTTTTGGTTCATGTATTTGAATATAAATGCTTTGAAATTCCCCAGTTCGCTTTTATGGTTTTCCAATTCCCCTCACCCCACTGCTGAGAGTCTTGAAAGTTGACTGATTTCCACCAAGTATGGAATTGCTTTCCAAATAGATAAGCCTTTCCCCCAACTTTTAGTTACAGTATCAATATGTTTGGGATTACTTATTTCAACCTGAGCTTTGCTAGTCTTATTTTGCCTAATTTTGGAATTGCAGTAGAAATAATATAAGATATATTTGTTTTAAAATTGTAATAAATATTAAGTAATAACTAACTAAAAACACTAACATTTTAACAAATCAATTTATAAAAGTTTAATTAATAAGTAAAAGACAAAGTACAGCAAGGCCCTAATTATTTAAATTAAAATTTGATGATTCGGATGCTATATATAAACCGATAAATATCATGATATATATCGGTTGATATATATCAACCAACACTGATACATTTACTGGCTTTTTTTTCTTTTTTCTTTTTACACTCAGACCCTGCAACACATACTACAATTAGACAGGTGTTCCCATTTCTTTCGTGTGTTATCAGATCATCCTTGTGCTTTTCTTTTGCCTTCTTTCATTTCCTCTTTTCCTTTTCTTTTCTTTCTTTCCAAATTTCTATTGTTATTTATATTTTTTGTTTTATATTGAAAAAGAAATGAGAGCACAGACACATATACATATATTACAAAGTTGGGGGTCGTATCGGTGCCTATTCCCTGCCTTTCACTTTCTTTTTCTCTTTCTTTAATAGACTACATATAGTTAAATCATATATATTTTATTTACTGGCTGGTTTAACAAATTCCTTTGGATTGTTATACTAAAGTTTTTCAATTTTAGACTGAAATCCGTTTGTACCAGTTTCCTTCCTATTTTTATTATTGTATGACATTTCCGTCTTTTTAAGAGAGAGTCCACAACACAAGCCTTGAATACAGTATAGATATAGGTACATATGTAGGCAGAACATAGAAACATAGAAACATAGAATGTGTCGGCAGATAAGAACCATTCGGTCCATCTAGTCTGCCCAATTTTTTTTTTTTTTTTTAGTACTTTTATTAGTCTCCCGGTCTTATAGCTAGGATAGCCTTGTGTCTATCCCACGCCTGCTTAAAATCCTTGACTGTGTTTACCTCTACCACTTCTGCTGGCAGCCTATTCCATACATCCACTACCCTCTCAGTAAAGTAATACTTCCTGATATTACTTTTAAATCGTTGCCCCTCTAATTTAAGACTGTCCTCTAGTTGTGGTAGTTTTTCTTCTTTTAAATATACTCTCTTCCTTTACTGTGTTGATTCCCTTTATGTATTTAAATGTTTCTATCATATCCCCCCTGAAACATAAACATATGCATATGCATTTATACGTGCAATATGTACAATGGAAGAAGCTGCATGGAGTAAGACGCACACTTACAAATACACAGACCACTAGGAAGCTAAGGAGGAAGTAGAGAAGGGCTGGAAATGAAGGGTCAGAAAGGATTAACTCTGAAAATAACACTTGTGTATTTTAACTGTCATTTTTAGAGGTTTGCAAATATAACCTATTTTCGAAACTGGAAAAGATAAATCGTTCAGTACTTGAATTCACAACTGTATTGTTCAGCTGCACTCTGACCTCATTTGGGAGCTGCTGTCATAGTGACATCGAATCCTCTTGTGATCAGTGAGGAGAGGGCTGCCAACTGCTAGTTTACTTCTTTACAGGGAGGATTTCTGATGTAGTCCCGCATAGTCCGGTCATACTAGATCCTTTGTAGATTTAGATACAAAAGCAGTAAAAGAGGATCCATAGTCACCCAACAACTCCCACAAGTTTCACTGATCTGCAGAGCCGCACAGACTGTGCAATCATTCCGAACACTCCAATTGTCACAGATTGAGGTTGCCACATGTTGGTTTGCTTGTAACAACCTATTATTAAAAAAAACATAAAGGCACCACACAGAGCAGACATATACGTTATATATAGACAAAAGTATTGGGACACCTGACCATTACACCAACAGCGAGTTCTATGGCATCGCATTCTTAATCCGTAGACATTAATATGTAGTTGGTGTCCCGTCTTTGCAGCTAACGTGGCTTGCACTCTTCTGGGAAGGCTTGCCACAAGATTTTGGAGTGTTTCTGTATGAATTGCTCATTCATCCAATAGAGCATTTGTGAGGTCAGCCCTTTGATTTTGGTTGAGAAGGCCGGACTCACAATCTCCATTCCAGTTCATCACAAAGGTGTTCAATGGGGTTGCAGTCAGGGCTCTGTTGGACCTTGCTTTGTGGAGCACAGTCATGCTGAAGCTGGTATGCTGAAGTATTAAGATTTGCCTTCACTGAAAGTAAGAGGCCTTGCCCAATCCCTGAAAAACAGCCCCATAACATTATACCTCCTCCACCAAACTTTACATTTGCCCCAATGCCACTGGAGTACTCTGTGACCCCGCTCTGTGACTTGTGAGTTGCTGCTGTTCCTAAATACTTCCACTTTCCACTAATACCACTTACTTTTGACCGTGGACTATCTAGCAGGGATGAAATTCACTTGATTTTATACACCTGTAGCAATGGGTCCCTCCAATTCTTTTGTCTATAGAGTATATGTTTGTCCAGAAACAAATATTATGTTTACAATAAAAATGCCGAAACTTTACAAATAGCATGCCGTGTGAAGTTCCAAGCAGGGAAAATGCAATTTGCCTGAAGTATACTATGTCAGGGCCTAGTTATTACTAGGAGCCAGGGACAGTCCATAGCGTTCTACACAAAACATTTTTTAAAAAGTTTAAGTGCCAGCAGGGCAAAGTGTAGGAGCCTGGTGTCTGGGATTTGTCAAGCCCTGTACTATGTGATTCAGTCAAAATTATTGCTCTTGCCTCAATAAGAGACTAGATTTTAGGTAAAATTGTTAAAGGGAATGCTTTGTAACTTCTTTCTAACAATTTTCACCTTAAAACAAGTATCACAATGAAGCCACCCACCAAAAAAATGCTAAATGTGACTTGATAATCAGCACTATTCATTGCATAAAGTATATGGTGCATCTCCCTCTTGAGGTGGGCAAAAAAACACATTATTTTTTTTTATATTTAATGGCTTTTTAAGCCAACTCCTTGTTCATGCTAAAGATGAAAGTACTGTGTTTATGGATTTAATGGAGGAATGTAAAAAGCTTGATCATTCTTGCATGATGGAGTGGATGTTTGTTTATAAAGAGACTTCTTGTTTATGTCAAGGTCCTACTTTGGGTAAGAGAATTCAAGTTAACTTTTCTTGTTTAAAATGTCACTACTCTTATCACTGTAATTCTAATTGCCCTTGACAGAAACACATGGGAATGTTTCGGGGAAATAATGGTTTCTGACCAATGCACACCAAGCTGCCAAACTCAGGAAGTCCTGGTGCCATAAGAAGGGATAGAAATTCACATTTCATTTCCTTTGAAATCCAGGGAGTTCAACTCCACCAGTATAGTTACTCCAGCGGGAAGTGAGACTCCACTCTTCTAGTCTGTGTATGGAGCCCATCACAGCAGGCTGCCAGCCAGCTGACTTTATCATGGGTCCAAATTAACAGCTGTCTCCTGTTGCGATCCAAAATGGGCTAGAAAAACCAAACTCCCTCCACTGATCTTTTAAAGATAATGTTGCAAGAACAATTTGTTTATATCCGTTTGTTTAAATCTATGGTAGTCTCAGTTTAAATGTTATCCTAGAATTGGAAGACATTTATTTTGCTTTATATCAAACGGCAGTAGAATAGAATATATGTTAACTTATTAACTTTAACTGTAATTTAGATGTTTGCAGATCTTACACCTTTTTGAATTCACAATGATATTTTGATTTGGTTACATTGTATTTTGAGCCAGTAAAAATAAAACCATTAATTCTGGTCATTAATAAGAGCTATGCATCAGAGTAGCCAAGGAATTGCCATTTTGTATTTTATATTTATATTTTATATTTTCGGGATTGATCAAAATAAAAATCAAGTTAACGTAGTCATTCATGACATTATAATATTGGGTCACATAATGGCCTTCATGGTATCCTTTTATTGTAGTTTACAATTGTCACTTATTACTGAGCAATGATCTATCTCTGAACTGATTTTTATATTGGTGAAGAATTGCCAAAACCACAGTATAAGAAATTCCGTGATCTGATTTCATAATTGGGCAGCTTGGTCTACCCGCAAAGTATGTTTAAACATCTTACAGTTACTCTAAGTAATGAATTTGCAAAAGAGGCAGTTTAGCTGGAAGGCATTCTTCAAACCAGTAGTATTACACTGTTTTAGTTTCATACTATACATAATTATGTTGTATCTGCCTTTATAGGGTGAAAGAAATGGCAGCTCCCTCCCCATGCACATAATGCTGAAGGGGAGGGAAACTGGTGGAACTAAACTTTATTTTTCACTCTGTTTTCAAACACGGAGTTGTTAATTAATCCAATAAAACACCTTATTTTTTGTAAAATGGAGTTATTTTGGCGGTTTGTGGCAGCATCCAGTTTCCAGTCCCTCCCACTTTTTCCTCAGATGACCCCATGCTTTGTGAGGGGTCAGACACATCACTGACAGTACAGTGGCCTATTTTATATGCATTCAACAAGACTGCCCTCCTCTGTGTTGGCTATTCTGAGTTGAAGATGGCCGCCATCATTACACACTATTAGTCTATTAGCATCTTCACAGTCCAGTCTATTAGTAATGATTCTATATTGCAATTTTGACAGAGCTCACTAGCAGGTAATATTGCTCAGTGGGGGACAATCTTTTTATATTCAATTTTAATATGCAAATAAGTATTAAGAGTGTATGAAGAAAAATATAATAAAAACATGAACTGGTATATTTTAAGCCATGTATTACAGCAGATTAATGGGAACTACTTTTCCCATGATTCAGCGGTGACAAAAAAAAAGCCTGTGTTTGCTGTCCTAGAGGGGGAAAATATGATCTAAAATTAGGAAAACTATGCCAATTATCTTTAAAATGCTCCCTCTATATTATATACTACTAACTTAGATTTATCTAAATGGGAACAGGCAGGAATCCAATCCTGCTCACAACTGATACATGAAAACCAAATAATGTAATTTCAGGAACTTCAAATGAAATTTGGTTTACCATCATACGAACAGTTCACATATCACCGCATAACAAGTGTCCTAAAAAAACACAAAAGAACAGAAACACTGTAAAAGTCAAAGTTACCTATTTCTTTCACCAAAATTTGTTCCCCAGGCAAATCATCCCATAAAATTATGTCAATTATATATACCAACCTGGTGGCACAACCAACGGACAAATGTTTTCACCATAAAACCCAATGGGAATGTGATTTAGGCCAAAAACTCACAACTGAACAATGGCGGGCAGCACAAACAAACATATTAGGCCATTCTAAAAGTATCGCATACTGGGAAACTGCACGTAAAATACTATACAGATGGTACCTAGTCCCAGTACGACTGAACCACAAATATCCTCAAACTTCGGATCAGTGCTGGTGGACATGCCCAGTAATAGTACCCATGTGGACTGAAATTTTTGACACAATAAAGAAAATCACAGGTTTTCAGCTCCCAATTAGACCAGAAATTGGTTTGTTGGATATATTTCCCAGCTCATTACCCAAAAGAGATAAGGAATTAATAATGCATATTCTTTATGCAGTTAAGCTGAATATAGCTAGACATTGGAAAACACCCATGCTAATTCCTATGCAAAAAAATCATAGCTTTGAAACAACAAAAACATACAAATTCTATGCTCACAAGCATTCCCCGTCCCTCCCAAATTTTTACAAACTATGGAATCCATGGAATGTCTGGTTCCACGAAAATACAGAACCCGATCAATCTTAACACAAGATGTATCTCAATATAATCTCATAAAAAAGACCCACGCGCCCCTTTTCTTTTTTTCTCTTCTTCTAACTTCCATCTGTTTTTTCCCATATTAATATTATGTTCATTCTAGATGTTATAGTTAGTAATGTTTTTTTATTCAGTATATAAGCAAGACATGCTAATTTATGTATTTTTTGTTTATTAATAAATTAAAATGTGTTTTTCAAAGGTATTCTGTACATTTATAGTATGTTTAATGATATATGCAAATGCATTATATAACTGTGTATCCAATGACTGTACTGAAGATAATTTCAATAAAGCTTTTTGAAAAAAAAATATATATATATCTCCCTCTGTGTTACCTAATTATGATGTCGTCACAGGAGCTTATATCGTTTTGTATTTTTTGTATAATAAAAAAAAATTGGGGATAATTTTCACCCATCTTTTATTTTAACAATTCGCTTACAGCATAGCCAATGACCATTCACCATAGTAGTTTTATATCCTCATATGGCCTCTGCACTAAATTGTTATTTAATTTTTTTAATTCAATATGTGGCTTTAATAAGGTCTTGAAACATAACTGAAATAAGAGCATGCCTCTCTGTGTACTTGGATTATCCACAGTAGATGTGTCTCTCTCAGCACCCTGCACACAGCTGGATAGTTGGTATCGTATGTACATTTTGGTTCACTCTTTCAAAGCCGCATCTGAGATCGATTTCTGTTCTCAGAATCTTCCCACAGTAAAAATTACTGTGATTCTTGTTTAATTTAACCCCTTGATGACAAAGACCACGCCATGCATATCATGGTAAACTTTGACAGCTCTAGTATGTGGGGCAGGGAGAGGCTAATTACCTACTAACAATATCATTCTGAAAAAATAAATGGGGAAAAAGCAACGTGCTACTTGTACTTATTTATTTTACAACTTACAAAAATAATTTAAATACTTAAACATGGGATATTTATAAACTAGGAACAAATAAGTATTAGAATCTATTTAGCATGTATTTTCATTCGCTTTTGTAGGTGTGTAAAAGATTTTTCAAGTAAAAGTTACTTTTTTTTTTTGCGTTTTTGAATTATCCATCCTATTTTATTTTTTTATAGTAAATTATGATATGATCAACATAAAGGTACCAGAAAAAATCCCTTAGTATCCTGAAAACCCCAATATATGTTTTGTGTGTGCTCCGTATATGAGAGGAAAATGACAGCTAAACACATCACAAAAGTGTAAAACCAGCCATTGTCAATCACGAACAAAATTTAATAAAAACGTCCAGTCTAGAATCGGTTAAAGCCGTTTTATTTACACCAAAAAATATTCATGCTTATTGTATTGACTGGTTACCCAATAACTACAGATATGTTTTGCTTGCTTGATACCTTTTATTAAAGCAGGGCTTGACAAATCCCAGGAGCCATGGCTCATATAATCCCTATTTCCAGCACCTCATATTTTTGGATCAATTGACATAGAATGTTATTGAAGTACCTTTGTGGTCTCTTTTGGTTTCTGAGCTCTAGGTATATTTGTCAAGCCCTGTACTAAAGCATTACTACCACCTGAAAATTGGTTACATTTTCTAATGTTTTAATATTCAATAACTATTTAAAAAAAAAAAAATAATTCTGAATATTTAATGTCTCAATGCCTGCAAATATCAAACTTTTAATACTTGTTTGAAAGTGTCTCAAATGATCATTATGCTTGCAGTGTACACATATATCAGACAAATGTTTAATACAGTTTTTGTAAATTCAGTAAGTCCCGATCCCATATAATGTGAGAATCATAGCCCGGGTCCTACGTATTCGCAATGTGATTCTGGCTGCAACTCACATCCGACATTAAAAGGCGCATCTAGGACAGTCCATTGCGTACATTTCACCGCTGAACTGTCAGAGGTGTATGACAGCGCGGCCGTGCTTACAAATACAGTAATAGCCCCCCCCACACCAATCACCAACACTAACTCCTAATACTAAGCCATAATAGTAACCATAATACTAATCCTAAGACCCAATACTAACCCTGGGTAACCTTAATCCTAATAGTAATAATACTAACCGTCTATACTGGTCATCACGTGAGAGCTTGCGGTGAAGCGGCCTCGATGAACTGTCCCACCCCCTTTAAAGGCATCTTGACCTATTCTAAAAGGTGAGAGATTTTGCAGAGAGAAAATTGGACTGCAAGATGTTTCTAGCGGCTGTGAGAACCATTTTGTAATCATATGATCAAGAAAAGTATCTCACGGATGCAAATGAAACCTATTTCTTCTCCCTACTTTCCCACTAGCTGCCGTGCAGAGTAGAAGTGTTACTGGGCACTGTGGAGGACATCTCCTCAAAGAATAAGCAAATAAGAAAAACAAATCTTATCTACCTTTAGCTTTAGTTAGCCAGTGCAGCACCTGTATTTTGCTCTGTGGGGTGTGTCCATGTAAATTATTTAATCTGTGAGAAGGGGAAATATTTGGGAGATTTTGCATTCAGTCAGAAAGAATGGAAGTGTAGAAAGGGGAAAAAGGTGGACAGTGATGCTTTAGGGGATATATTGAACAAGTGATTATATAGGGGAGGTCTGAGGCATTGAATAAGATGTCTTCTCTGAAGTAGAGAGCACAGAACAAACTTAAATGAATTGTTCCAACATGTTGAACCCGCATCTGGTAAAAAAACAAAAATATTAGTATTGCAGAAATTATTTTAAGATTAAAACCTTCTAAAATGCAAATAAAACTGTGTGTGTGTGTGTGTGTGTGTGTGTGTGTGTGTGTGTGTGTGTGTGTGTGTGTGTGTGTGAGACAAGGCCAGCTACTTGGGGTCACCCTTTAAAATGCAAAACAATAACAATTTTAAAAAGTCATCCTTTTAATCTCACTTCACAGCCTACAGTACCATAAATACCTTAATGTGATGGAGGAGCACAGCCTATAATACCATAAATACCTGAATGTGATGGAGGAGTAAAAATGAGATCTAAAATATGCATCCGTTCTTGTATATCATCTGTGACAATATTTTCAAACACCTTTATTTTGGTGCAATATTTGTTATTCTGGTGGGGACCATTTTTTAAACACTAACTGTTCAGCACACACTGATACATAACCTTGTTTGTTTCATTAAGTTATTTGTAATAACCACATATAGAGACATACAAATGTGGATCTACATGATATTGCAATTAGCTATAGCCACAAATTCCATAAGATACTGTTTCTGTGACTCTGGTAGTCATCTTTATTAATGCCATAGATCAGTTGCAGTATTTTTGTCACTAGGGGGTGCTGTTGTCCCAAGTATTTACTTAATTTTCCTAGCTTAAATTAGCGTTAAAGTTCTCCTTCCTGTGTCAATTGAGAAGAAGGAAAAAAATAAAAGCTCACTGAGGATTAATGGCATGTTTGAATGTATAAATGAAGTGTATACATCCAGCAGGTCTAGCAAATCAGTGGGACTTATTAATGTAACAATAATACATTTACGCCATGCTGCAAATGTTTTGCTTTGAGAAGTCTGTTGAATGTCCCCCTCCCATCTCTCACTCCTATACACACATACATGATTGTGGTCATGAAGCAATTATATTGGGGGAATCCATTTTGACCCTGGGGTCAATGATGATGAAGATTTCTGATCTAATAAGGTAATTGAAATGTAATCTATTAGTACATCTGTATTTTAAATTTTACGTTTGCGGTGTTGATTGCCTGCAATCATTATTAGGCATATTACCAACTTTAAAAAAAGATCGCTGTGGTTTATCAGTCAAGAACAAAACATTTGCTAATTTTTTTTTATTTATTACAGATTATATGTTCAAATTATTTCTCTCTCTCTCTCTCTCTCTCTCTCTCTCTCTCTCTCTCTCTCTCTCTCTCTCTCTCTCTCTCTCTCTCTCAATGTCATTTATTTATTTGAGAGTTCTACGTATCAAAGTCTACATATTAATTGAAGTGGTTTGTTATATATATATATTACTACCCTTTCATTTTGTGTAAATATATTTGGTTTGAAAAGGTTAGTGTACAGCGTTATTGTATTCCAGCACCAGTTTCAAAAATTATGCTAACATATATAAATGTGTCATATGTGTATATATATATATATATATATATATATATATATATATATATATGTATTTACGTTGATTGTTGTTGCTCCAAATTGTGAAATTGTTTTTGTTTTTGTTTTTTTAAATCTTTCCTTGAGTGCATTATGAAAATCTTTACATGGATTTTAAGTCTACTTAATATAAAACAATTCAAACACAGGCTTATCCTCCTGCTCTGTAACAAGTACACTTTGTGCTTGTTTTTTTTCAGAAATCGTAATTCACAAGCAAGTAACATGTTAGTCTATGACATCATTGTGTGACCATTCAGAGAACCACCTAACTGTTTGTGATAAAAATTGCAATGTTCACATTGCTTGTCTCTGTCTTTCTGCATTGCTCTACCGCCATGAGCAGAGAGACCTATGTCAAATGTTGTTGTTGTTTTTTTCTATGCTCCCTATGCAGCCACTTGAATGATCCTTATTTTAAACTAGTTTGGTCTTTTTGCCCTAGCTAGATTTTGTTTTTAGTTTATTTTGCCCTTTTGCAGAACTGTATGCACTCTTATTTCAGTGCTTGGTATTCTATTTCAGAATACATGTTGGTAAATATCTAGTGTTTTTATAGTAAGCATTTCAACAATACCAGTATGAAGGGACATAAAATTGCAAAATTAGGGCATTTAATTGTCATTGAGTTCGTTAATATATATATTTTTTATTTTATTTTTTTATGCATATATATATTTTTTTTAATGCATATTTTTTTATTTTTTTTTATTAATGCATATATATATTTTTTTTATGCAAGTCTTTGTTAAGACTGTATTCCTGAAAAAGTACTATTCTTGTTGCCAATATCTACAATGTTTTAACATATTCCTTTGGAATCCTGCATTCAAATCACTTAGAAACCATAGAAACTAACCTATGGTTTTGTTTTATGTGTTTTGGGAAATTGGAGTTCGACATAATTCACGTCATAATCTCCCACAAAAATGTATATGCATGGTGTGAATTTATAACTGGCTTTTGTAAACTGATATGATCTGTGTGATAATAAGCATGTTACCATTTTTTTTTCTCCCTGCCACACATTTATATGAAAAAGTACCCTACCATATCCCATTTTGTTCATTGATGTGTAACAACATTTTGAGACTCTCCTTGTGAACATCTCCTACCTGTTTCCTACCAGTCTGGTATGGTATGGCCTGTCTTGTTTTCTAAAGTGCATCATTTGCCAAGTTGAGTAAATTACAGCAATTTCTTTTGTCATTGTAAACATTTAATTCCTGTGTACTTTTTTTTTTTTTTTTTGTTGAATCATTTTTGTAGCCGTTATCTTACAATGTTTCAAGAGGGAGGCTATCAGTGGGTTTTTTAGTCTTGGCTCTGTGTAGTGAGCAAGGTCAAGATAAGTTTTATCTGCACAGATAAGTCAAGTGCACCACAATCAATACAGTTACTGTAACATATATTGACAATATTTATTGCTAAGCTCCAAACACACGTTAAGATTGGGAACGATTTTCTGTCTTACATATTATACAAATAAATGTACGCTCAAACACATTGCTGGGATGTGCTATTTGCTGCAATCTTAGTTAACTTGGCTAGATGTGTTTTGAATTTATTTTAATATGCCTCTATCGAATGCATTCAGTAATAAATCAAATACGTTCCTGAAAACGGGCTAGCAGTCTTCTATAATGGAAGCACACCTTTTGCACTACTGTGTAACTAGTATTGCATTATGCAGGAATTTTCCTCCTACACCTTTCTGCTTAGTTTAAATGACTTTCTAGAATGAAACTTGAGGTTGTTTCTTAATCAATAAGATCCCCCCCTCCTTCCCAAAAAAAAGATCCCCACAGAAAAGAAGTTTCATGATTGCAGTGACCTGATAGAAAAGGTCACATTTTCAAAGTGGATAGAAGAATATTATTGAAACTACCATTATTATTTTTGTTTAACTCTAATTTTCCCTGATAAGTAGATGAATGCAAAGTTATGGCTGTAGAGGTATAGATTACATTTAATTAAAAACGGTCTGTTTTATGGCTTTCATTCTGCAGATGTTTTTAGATGGTGGAGCACACTGGACAGCACATTAACTGGATGTATAATTAAAGAGCTGGAACTGATTAAATGATTTGTTTATAGAAAATCATTGAGACATGGTTTGTCATCGTGCTACAGATACATAGGTCTAATCCTGAGTAATAGGAAAACCGCATTTCTACAGTTCTATTTTTATAAAATTGTCACTCATCTATTCCAAAAGAAGTAGACACTTGTTAGAAAAAGTATATAACCCCTCTCCCCGAACCCACCTTGCCACTCCAGTGAAAATCCATTTACATACCATCCTTTCAAGGTAATGATTGTTTTTACTGATAGTCCACCACTGAGTGGAACATTCCCTCCCAATAATTCACATACACAGTGCTATAGTGGGGGGAGATTTAGATTTCTTTTTTTCTTCAAAATCGCCTAACTAGCAGTTGCATGAAATAGTTTAACATAGAGCTTTTTTTTTTTTTTTTTTTTTTTGCATGAATGCAAGCTAATGTATAGGATTAGAGAAGATGTCTGAGCTTCTTTGACCATACTATGTTATTATACATTGTAACCGTTCACTTGCTTAGGGTGGCACAAGGATATGTAATAAACAGGAGACGGCACATATGTCAAACCTTTCTTTTAATGTATGTGTAAATTGTTGCTGTATAAATAAATGTTAATGTAATGTTAGTGTAATGTGTGGATTTACCTGTGTAACCTTTTTAATTTACGTTCACACTGTTCATGTAACAGTTATAGTGCTGATGGCATGCACTGATTAACACATTTACCCCTTTTGATGTACATTTCTCCATATTACCGGTATGTTAGCACGTTTCCCCCAGCATTTGTTGGCAAGAATAACTTTTTTTAGATTTCTTGTGTCCTTCAGATTTGTACAGATAACTCCTTTTTGTATCTTGTTCACGGTAAACCAAGTGGCACCACTGAAAGGAATATTCCTTTTTTTTTTTTTACATTTTATTTTTCTTGAAACCAAATAGTGATTGTTTTAATGTCCTTTAATTTTGAAGGACTATAACAAATTTTGACCAAATTTTAGTTTTCCTTTTTGTTTCTTTTTTTTTTTAATACTCCCTTCAACCAGAGCTTAAAAGGTTACAAATGCACTGTCACGTTTTGTTTATATACGCAGTTGCCTTCTGATAGGAAAATATAGTGTTGTTGTCATTTTGGTTTGGAATGATAAGAAATCAGCAGGGCCACAAAATGTGGAGCCTAAAGGATGTACTTACTATATTATGCATTAAATTGTTGATAACTCACTTGAGCAGTACACAACTAGTGCTGATGAATTATTCAAGCACTGGGATGGTAGCATTGTACTTTAAGGTAGAGCTAGAAATGTACATATTTTTTTATTTGCTTGAAATATTTTGTTGGTCTTGCAGTTTCAGTGCTTAGCATGATTTGAAACCTTTTTTTTTTTTTGGTGCTCAGACAGAATGTTTAGTCGAGCGAAAATAACCCATTTCCAAATGGGGCCTTTTTTCAGTTTATTTATTTACCTTTTCTCTCTGTTGCACACTTGTCCTGTATTGGTACTACCAAATATTTGAATGAATCCTTTGAACACACAAAGTAACAGAAGTTTTGTGTAACTGCCCACACCAAACCTAATACTTCTTTTAGCCCTGTCTTTTTAAATGTACATGATGTCAAATGGCAGCTGGTTGGATTCTGGAGTTACGAAAATCATTTATTTTAATAAATCACCACAACATTGTGACGTATTTGGTTTGCATATGACCCTAGACCAGTAGTTGTACAGCCAATCAAACTTCTGTGTAATCGCATCATTATGAAAGCATAATGACAAATGTCACTAACCTGGTCACATGTGACACTGGTTTCATTTTCTCTCACAACTTTATTTTTTAATGATTATTAATTTGACATTCCTAATCAGGTGTCTGAGTTTCTGCCACAAATGCTACTTACTGGGAAGCTTAAATATATACACATGCAATTTGGTCTCCCTTTGAGCCTCCTTTATACTGTTTACACTTCTTCAGCATCATGAAATGTAATGAAACATCTAAAAAAGACTATAATATAAGATTTTTTTTCTTGTATTTCAATTGCACTCAATAGCTCTCCACCCAGCATGACACAACATCCATTTTCTGTTGATCTCTGGAGAAGCTCTTAATGTGTATTCATAGGACTTTCTGGACAGGACCCCTCATCTAAGCTGAGAATCTGTAAACACAATACAAGAAGCATTGTTGGCAATCTCCAGTGTTTTTATTGTTGTGTTAGCATCAGATTACTCCAAAAAATAATAAATAATAATTAAGTAACCCCAAGGCTGCATGAACTTGCACCTTTAGTTATTCCATCCTCAAGTTTGTCAGTTTTCCCTGCAAATTAACTTTATTTTATTTTTAGCAGAGCTGTTAACTGTACCCCACACTAAAAGGGCCTTAAATGAAACCTTTCTCTTGGAAGTGGAACTGCAGCACCAGGCTGTAGCAAGCTCAGAAGTTTCATTAAGCATTTCTCACATGTGAATTTGTTTATTAAGTGCTGAGGTCAGCGGGTTGTCTATGTTTTAGTTTCATCTTACGAAAGTTATGAACTATTCTGAAATTGATGCAATGGGAAGTAATGCGATTAAAGTAAAGACTCACATGAACCCAAACAGTCATAAAGGTCATCTCTTTAATCTATAGTTTGCAGCAGATCTTTCTCCGTTATGAATTTGCTCTCCTTGGGCAACTAATCTATAAATCCTTCAATGGAGAAACAGTGCTTTATTAAGGAGTATACATGAATTGATTGTGCAATGCAGATTTCTTAGTATTCACACTCAGCCCAACCTCTAATGCATGGAGCACTATAGTGGCCTGCTTTGGTCACTAGTAGTCTCTCACAATTGTTAAACTGTGGATTGAGTACCCATTTGACTATGATGTAAAAACATATTTTTTTTCAGTTTATCTATTTTTTGGGATGCCGAATGTTTCCTGTGGAATTTGAAACTTAATACATTTTTGTTCTCAACTTTTCTTCTAAACCCCTACATTCATTGTATCACAGAACATTTTAAATACTACAAAGTGGCATTTCAAAGACAAACTGAGCACTTTCATTGTACTGCTATATTGTCTCCTGACAAGTGCGCAATATTTCTCACATTTTAGCATATGCCTCTCACAAGGCACACCCCTAAATAAGTATACATATTATTGGGGAAGACGTGGGACAGGTTTGTTTTTCCAAAAATTTGGCAACCTCTAATCAACATCTAAGATGTTCGCAACATAAGCCCACCGAACAAAGTTAGTGCCCTGTTTGTAGCTGCTTGTTTAACATGTTTATGAACTTTAACATGACCACTGCAAATCTGTGTATCTTTGGGAGGAAGGTGGGTGCAGGTCATCTGCTGCATTTAATAGACATTGGGAATTCTATAAAAAGTTGCACCGTTAATCTGTCAGGAAAGTGCATTTATAGCACTTTAATAGTTACGATATGCATTTGGGATAAGTAATTGAGGAGGCACATGTAGTTTTATTTCCTTTAGGCCCAATGGCTTAAAGAATTAACGATATATAAATATGCACTGATTTCATTTTCTAGTTTGTTATATATTTTAAATCTTTTGCATGATATCTCATGGGGATCCCATGATTTTTCTGGAATTGGGCATCTCCAACAATCCCTTGAGAGTAATTTTGTTAGGGCTCTCATATGTATAGAACAGCATTACATGCATGTATGGTGCATGCCATTATTGTCAGTGAGTGAAAATATTGCATATACTCAGTATTTTTAGATCTTACCCTGGAGTAAAGCATGTCTTCAGTGTTCATTTTTCATGCTCAAATATGCAAATGATATGTACAATTGCTTTGAAATGGTCTCAAATTGATGCTTTTGTAGCAACAACAATGAGCTGGTATTAATATCATTGAAATGGATTCTTAATGAACATAGGTTTGCAAATCAAGAAAAAAAGTTTTAAATTTCAGTTATTTCAAACAATCTGGTAAAAAAAAAAAAAATGGGCACTTACCAAAAAAAGCCATCTTTCTTTTATTTTGCTTTTTTTTTTCCCATTTGTAAAAACCTATCGGTGAAATTTTCCAGAGTTGTTGAATCCAGTTTAAACTTTTAGAGTGTTCTCCTTGGGTCCTCCCGGAAGCTTTTCCAACTCTGATATTTGATTGTAGTGTAATGCAGCTAATTTAAGCATCTGTTTATCACTGCCTGGCTAGTCTGTATGTGAAATTTCAATTGAAGCCTCTCCCCAGAGAGTGTCGAGCTCCAAGGGTAAAACAAATCGTTTATGGCTTGCTCCCTGGGGATTGTCAATAATCTAAAAAATAACTCCATAGACTTCATGTAAATGGTTTACACACGGTTTGAAAATGTTGCATCCATTTGAGATGGCTTTGTTGTTTGTGGAGCATTGCCAACAAGAGTTGAGAAAAATCTACTTAGGTAAGTTATAGGCATCAGTTTTTGAATTGCAGCATATAATTAAAATATGCTATGAAAAAACATTTTGTTTTTTTGTTTACTTCTCCCACCTACATCATAATTGCTTAATCCCTTTTTTAGAGGTTTTTATATTATTATTTTTTCATTTGACATGAAGATTTGTTGCACGTAAAATTGTTGCGTAAAGAAATGTAATCCTAGAGTTTGAAAAGAAAGTAGTTCAATAAATCTGTGCATTATCGTTGATTCTGATTGTCTGTCTTTTTTGGTACTAGCCAATGTGTTTCAGCTATCTTCTATATGTGATGCCCATATTTATTTTCATCTAGCAAAGTACCTCTGACAAGTCACTATGATAGTAACTGCTTTCTGGTGTTCCTGACTAAAGGACCTGATAAAAATGTATAGTCTTTGGGGGCCACCCAGACCAGTTCAGGAGTATTTCTGCCTTGTTATACTTGGAACCTAGGGCAATGATACTTCTGTAGGTGTCTTATGTAAAACAATCATAAAAGGTTGGGAACTAGGCTCCTGGGACTTGTCCATCCCCTGTCTTACTATTGAGTTCTGGAATTAAACAAGCACTTACATTTTCCCTGGTTGAGTCATTCAGAAATGGCCACATTTACTCTAGTTGAGGTTTTTTTTTGAGAAACTAGCGCCTGGTCATACCCATAATGGCATCTTCGAGAACTACCTTCTTGTCACACTATTTGAACCTTATTATCACTGTGTATTTGGTATAATTCATCCCTGTAGCAATAAAGGTATACTTTTTTTTTTTTTTTTTTTTTGCAAAATAGGGTTGTGACATCTATGGAATTTGTTTTTGTTTTTTTCCCTGTTCTTTTGGGAAGTCTTCTTCTTGGAAATTTCTTATTAAAATATTATAGTTTTTGTTTTGATTTCTTAATTGGTGTACATGGTGACATAATTTAAGTGATGGCTATGAAGCTTTGAAATCTATATTTAAAGGACAAGTGTAGTCATAAAATCAAAACGGAATTGTGGGAATATATTTTTCATCAGCAAAGACATAGTGGGGTAGATTCAACAGCTCCATTAGTGACCGCATCCGTGCATTTTACACTACCACACGCTATTCATTGGTGACGGGGACCCCATAAATACCATGCGTTAATGCACAATGGTATTGCAGTAAGGGAACAATGAGCTTTTTCACAAAACAATAGTTATTCCATATTTCCCCATTAATATAATGCTAGAGGACTAGGAGTGTAATAGCCACACCCAGACCCCTAGCATGAGACACCATTAAAAAAAAAAAAAGTGGCCTCTAGTGACCGCAGGCCTGCGTGATGCCCGCAGTCACACAAAAATCAGTCTGCACCCAGGGGCAGCAGACTGGTCTATGATTGCTGTTCCTTAAATAATTGGTCTTTAATGGGGCCACAGGCTGGCACAGTGCTCAGGGCCCCAATAAAAATAATTACTGCAACCCACCAAATTGGGGTGTGTGCTATACCCAATAAAATAATTACCCCCCACCCTTAGCGCTGGCCCCAATTAAATTAAATTGTAACCTATTAAAAATAAAAATATCCCCTTTCTCTATGCATTCTATTTTAACTTGGCCATGTACGGGGTACAATTAAAGTCCTAATACCAGTAAAAAAAAATAAAACTCCCTATGAGCGCCATGAGGGTGAGCTGTGAAAACTACTGTCCACTCCCTGGCACACACAGGTGCCCTGTGATATAAAAATACCTTAATTGAATGTCCTTGATGATCAACGCCCTTGCTTCTTACCAGGTGGAGGAGTCTATCAGCAAATCAGAAGCCTTCTTTCTTTTGGCCTGTTTTTGGTTGGATTTCAAACCAGCCTACTATTCCCTCCCATTAATTATCGATTTCTAATGACTACGGACAACACTTCAACATACCGTCAGTAGGGGCCTTTTTTCTATTTATGTGTTCAGCAGCAGTTGTTCATTTTTATTTAGTGTTGCTACCCCCAATGCTCTTGGAGCTGAGGAAGAGCCGGCCTGGCGTGTGCACATCCAAACAGAGGGGGGCTCGCCTGATCAAGGTGTGCACAAGGCAGTGTGTCTCTGCAGAGAGGGAGACCCACATTTTTCCATCTAATCAGCAGAATAGATCTAACTAGATACATGTCAGGTTTACTTTTGAGAAGAGAACATATTTTTCCTTCAAGGAAGCAAGGGTTAAAAAAAACTTTAGTTGTACTTTAAAGAGAGACTCTAGTGTCCTCTAGAGTCTATTTTAAATGGATTCCAGTGCACTAAACTTTAGCAAGGTTTACAGTGCAGAAGTGTAAATACACATGCACACCCTCTTCCCAACAGGTCCCAGTGTTTGTGCAGCATGCATGTGCAGGCTTTCCATATAATTGACTGCAGAGACTCGCTATGGAAGCGCTGCAGAGCATGCACAGGGCAGCCTGCTGCGAATCAGTCGTTTTTGTTAAATATTGTTAAGGTACTTATTAAGTATGCATTTAGGTTAGTAAAGCCCACAAAATGAAACTGGCAATGGTGGATAGTACTAATAAAATTATTGGATGGCCTTGTATTTACATTTTACATGTGAGCACTGTGTAAACTTAGTTACGAAATTCATACTGGTAAATATATATTAATAAATAATATTTCTAATAAAATCATAAGAATGTTGAGGTTTATTTCACTGTAACCATTTCAGTTGTCACCATGCTATCCAAGCACATCTCCCTATAATTAAACATTTATTTCAATGTACCGGAGCTATATTTTTAGCCACACTCAGTCCCTTGTCGGGTTTGTAATTGTTTTGTAAGATATGTGTTTCCATTGCACAACAACGGTCCAGGAAAATAATAACCGATCGATGCATTATATATGTATATATATATGTATATATATATTATATAATGTGTGGTTCTGCCTGCTTTCCTCAGCCTGAGACCGTTGCCTGGGTGGCCTGACCTCACTCTCACGCAGGTCAGTAACCCGTAGTGCTTCTGTCTGCAGACTACCAAACCAGAGACTGTGGAAGCCCAGTGGTGTAGTGTTTACTGCTTCAGAACAGCAGCTTTGCTTAACAAGACATTTTGGGCTGGTTGTATAATATAAACACTTGTCAAAGCAAAATTTTTATATAATAACAACATTTAAAGACTCAGACCAACTTTTTCTGGAAGATCTTTTCACCTGCATTTTAATACAAGATTCTTACTTATGGGCAAATATTATTGAACATTTTAACTGCCATTTTTGTTCATTACCTGTCAATATGGTAAAAATAACCCACTTACCAGAAATGTTACAAGCATAAAATGGAAATCTGAACTTCACAAATGTGGCAATTTAATCTAATGTTACAAAAATCTGTATTTGACCTCTGTGCTCCTCTCTTGAGACATGCAAATAATGGCCTTGTAGTATTGAAAGCGGCTATTTAAAAAAAAAAAAAAAAAAATTCTTTTTTGTGGCTACCCTATAAGGTAGCTTTAATCCCTAGGAGAAGAATACATAACTTGTCTTCAAATAAGGATCACATCATATCTGTGCATGCAATTAAACTGATCACTTTATGGAAGAATGTTGTCTTGCCAGAAACCTCACTTACACAGAAGACGACTTGCTTTTTCATGCGCTGATTGGCTGGCGGGATCCCAAATGGAGAGCATCCGTTCATGTATAGCACTGTACATTTATGCAGTTCCATTTACAGATTATCATCTCAAATTGTTGGCTAGGGCAATATGATATACCTCCATCCCTAACTTAAGTAAGGTCACACAGAACTCAACGTAGGAACTGATCCCCACGTTACCATCTGTAGATACTTGTGAATACAATATTAATAATGCAGATATGAATTGGTCTTTTAATGTAGTTCTCCTGTTTATAATTTCTTTCAAGCAAAACTGAACCTCACATGTGGGTGTCCTCCAAGCACCTACTAAGCCATTATCTGTCCGTTTATAATACACGGCAGAATGTACAACATGGGGATACAAAGCGTTCAGTTTTGATCTGGCGAGTCCTGTATTTTGGCCATGTTTGTGATGGTCAGATTAGACAATCCTATTCACACATTGTACATACAGTTTCCCTCCATGCCCACCCATCAGTCAGGATTTAGGGATACCCTGTTGTGTCTAAGGTGTGTTTAAAAAAAAAAAAAAAAAAAAAAATACACAACTGGATAATCCCTAAATCCTGAACTGTTGGGTGGGCTTTAGTGAGTTAGGAACCTGTTGGCAATCAGAACCATCGGCACCTTGGATCTAGAAAATATGAACAGGGGATGGCACTGTATTCCAGAATATACTTAAAATACTATAAATTTATACTTAAATTACTATAAATAAAAATCAGAAAAAAACACAACATAGTGTAATATTGCAAATGAATTGAGTGATGAGTGAAAGGGCAATGCATACACAAACCATGGATCTACCCAGGTCTTTTGAATTGCCTTACCATCGAAACAAAATAAAACAATAGACACACAGGATTTCTGACAGGATAAGGATGTTTGGGGGGAAAGGGTGAGGAGTTGTTGGGGTTATTTTTTTTTTTTTTACTCTTCGAATGTCATTTAGAGTTTCTCCTTATTACTTTTATGTCATACTACTAAAGCAAAAACTTCCTTGAGAGCCAAGTATTTAGCCAGTCTTATGTCTTCCTTCAATGCACCTAATTACCCTCAGGGGTGCGCACGTTAGTTGCTTTTAGAATTCGGATAAAACCAAAGAAATTAATTATCCCATTTAAATAAGGGTCCTGCATATTTTGGCGAACATTCAATTAACTTTTTAGTGCTTGCTGCTTAATGTTGTGTTTGACCAGGGGACCATGGAAAACGACTTTCCTTTGAAACCCAGCTCAGATGCACATTGAACTGCACTATTCCCTTTAGACTTGCTTTCTATGGCTCATCAACATTTTTCCCATGGTTTGAGTGTAAGCACAATTTCAGTATCCGAGTATATGTGATGTTTGGAAGCACACTTTTGAATAATTGTGTAAACCCGTTCAAAACTTCAGAGCAGTTCACTCCTCTGCCACTAGCCTACCGATCAGTAATTCCCTAGATTAGGACGCTAAAAGGTGTGTGGTATTGTAGTCCTTATTTGCTTGTTTGTGGCCAAAGGGATTGTAATGAACTAACTATAAGTGAAGCTTGAAAATGGACCCATACAGCAAAAAAAATGGGTGTTTGTTTTTTTAGAAATATATTTCCACTTTGCAGTCATGGGACTCAACTTCTGTGGCTCTTTCTTCTCTCCTGGGCTAGTTATAAGACATTTATATAGAAATCATTAAATAGATTTAATTACAAGCTAATGAGGAAAACCTAGTTAAGATCTTTTCACTTCCTCCACATAGGAAATGTATAATTAAAGTTTTTTTTTTATTATTACATGAACGGTCATGTAAATGTTTACTTTTATACTTGGTGCTATAGTATATAGGTCCACTGCACCCAGTTTCATGTTGACAAACTCTGGCACCCATAATTTGCAATGGTAGCATGTCTTATTGTAAACCTATGTGACACTGCCACTCCTGACTGTTACTATTACAAAATAAAAAGTGACACGACCTAGACCTTCAATTCAGATCTGTTATAAATGTAAACCTGTGTCTAACTGTGGTATTTCTATAGTTTACATTACCGTATTTGCTCGAATATAAGACGACCCTGATTATAAGACGACCCCCCAAACTATGGATATTCCTTTAGGAAAAAAACTAAAAGCCTGATTATAAGACTACCCTATAGGAAAATAGTTTAACTTGTATATATTCACATGTAAATAGCCTTTTCATATTTAATAAAAACTTATGATATCAAAAAAATGCATTTCTTGTTTTTATTTACCTTTTATGTGCCAATGCTCCCCCCAACGGTGTCTGTCTCTCTCCCCCACCCTCCCCCCAATGTTCATCTGTTTTTCCACCCCCTCCCCCAATGTTGTCTGTCCCCCGCCTCCCCCCCTTACATAGCCTCCCTGGTGGCTAGTGGGGGCAGCTGGGGGATGTCTGCACAATGTGTGCAGACATCCCCTGGCTGCCCATATCTCCCTGGTGGCTAGTGTCGTGCAGGCATCCTCCATGCTGCCCGGCACTTCCGCCGGGACTTTTATGATGTAGCCGGAAGGACCCGGCTTCATTGTAGAAGTCCCGGCAGTCGTGCCGGGCAGCAGCAGGGGATGTTTGCACACATCGCGCAGACATCCACCTGCTGTTAACGAGGGGCACCCAGATCCCCTACAGCTCTGCGGGGGACCTGGATCCATGTCTTATAATCTGACCTCGATTTGAGTTCAGATTATAAGACGACCTCGATTATAAGACGAGGGGTATTTTTCTTATTAATTATTATTTATTTATTTTTGCTTATATTCGAGAAAATACGGTATATATGTATCTACTGGCCTTTGTCTTCATTATGCATTAGCAAAGACATACCTTGAGATTAAGATGTCATTTCTATACGAAATTTTAAAAATGAACCAGACTAGCTAGCACACAGGTGGAAAACACTTAAATGTTGCAAAGAAGTAATTTGTTTAAACTACTGTACATTGTAATAATTGCACAACTACAAATACATTTTGTGACGGTGTCACGTTACATATAGACTTGCCATCATGTAACAAAAAATACGGATTTTAAGGTATAAAATAATTTCATCACATATTATGCAGCCCTGCACAAATGTAATTATTAATTGGTTTACAACTAGAATTAATTTAAAAAAATCTCAGTATAATGTATGTTTATCATTTGGTGACTGTTTAACAGATATGTCAGCAAGTTAAAACCTAAGAAGTAAGGGCAATATAGAGGGCACAGGAGTGATTACTTTGCAAAGTAGGTAGGAATTCTCGTGGAAAACAGAGAATTATCAGAGCCCAGCACAGAATGCAAAGGTTGGTCTGCTGAATACAAATAAAGCATTGAGCATACAGTTCTGGCTCAGGGAGCTGGCACGGTTAGTAATGCTGTGATAAATGCACTGATAAATTCTAGGCTAGGACTGCTGTTGCAGACGTTTGAAGAAGGCTAGAAAGTGTCCGGTT
Organism: Pelodytes ibericus; assembly: GCA_036172795.1. NCBI lineage: Eukaryota > Metazoa > Chordata > Amphibia > Anura > Pelodytidae > Pelodytes > Pelodytes ibericus. The sequence goes on along the minus strand of CM069858.1, from coordinate 131,054,191 downwards.
AGTAGCAATTGCGTTGCTTGGTTGGATTCATTGGAATTAGAATTGACAATAACTCCTTCACTGCCAGTGCAGCTTGCCATGCATTTGTACCCTAATCACTATTTCACTGAATAAGAACTAAAATGGTTTCCTATTCTTTCCATTGTCCACCAGGTGGGAAGTAGGGAAACCAAAATTCCAAACACTCAGAGAAACCAGTATGACTATACCTTGCTGGAAGGCTAGTCCCTCAAGGTCTGTGGCAATTGGGATAGCTTAAGGAATGTGAGATCGCCACTTGAATCGGGCAGAATAGTTTAATACCGTTACAATTAGTGAGGATTGTCAATGTAATAATGTGTTGTGAATTAACTTGTAGCAGAAGATGTGAATAATAGTGTTGTTTTGAAACCACCTGTAACATGGCTTCTACAACCATTGTTATCCTCGGCCTTGTGTAACGTTAAGAGCCTGTTGTCCCCTATGCACAGTTAACATTAGCAGATTTAACTTTGAAACATCTTTTTTAGGCAACCCCTGCCTTGTGTATATGAGTAAGTTCTAAATAATGTGGATATGTTTGTGGGTTTCAGCACAAGTTAAATTGTTAAAATAGATCTTTGTCTGTGTTGTTTAGAAAACATCACTGGTTTATTAGCGAAAATGGAATGCATTTAAACTTGTCCCCATTTCTTGATAGTGGCAAACGATCTATATATTAAGGTAGTGTTATTAAGGTGTAGTTATTTTTCAGATGCTAGTGAAGTGGTGCTTTCATAGAGTTCAATGTAAAACAATCGACGTTGGGAACCATGGCCTTCCTGGCTTAGGACATGGTGTATAGGAATATTTTGTGGAATCCATTTTCAGGTAAAACTCTCCTACTGTTTACGTTTATTCTCCTTGCTATGCTTATGTAATTTGTTTGCAGGAAATTAAAATACTGCTCTTATTAGTTATGGGTCACATACCAACACTAGGCAAAAAAACATTTTTACATGTCAAATAAAACACAAAGATTAGTCTTCTATTTTCTTTCATAAATACTCTTATTTAACAACCCCCACCCCCCCCCCCCCCCCATCACTAAACCACAAACCCTTCATTCCATGCTCTTGAAAACCATCTAATAAAGATGTTAATTCCACATAAATGGCTAATCACAGCACTTTCTAGGAGTGATCCAGCTTGCTTCCTATGTCCTCCCTTTCACTTGTCACAGATTTTAGAGGCCCGGTGATATTATTTTGGATGTAAAAAAAAAAAAAACGACCTTTTTTAATCTATATTAAAAACATGCATTACAGTTATTTTGTGTGGGTTGAATTGCCCCTTACCTTCCTGTATCTATCTAAGAATTATTGGGAGAAAGGGTCTCCCAAGGCAATAAATAGTCCAATAAATGAGATATCCTGTGGCCTTTTTTTTTTTTTTTTTATGTTGTTGTTGCTTTTAATATTTGAAAGCTAAATCATAACACCAGTTACATCATGCTATGAGAATTTTATTCTTCAGTAACCTAAGCAATGCAACACAGAAGTAATATAAAACATTGCATTTAAGACAGTACTGGTCTTTATTATATTAGCATATGCAGTAGCAATCCAGCAATTCGAAATTTATGAACAAAAAGAACCTTTTAATCCTTAGTGGTTTACTTAAATTTTATTTCCATCTTTTAATCTTATTCTATTAGTTTATGTAGCCATCCTATTTTAAATGTATTTATGACATACCTTTGTTTAACATTTGTACAGTGATAAATGTTTCAGCTGGACAGTATTTTTTATTATGGATTACTTATTTCAATGAAAATGTTACAGTTGGATGTAAGAAATGTAAACACATGTTGTGTATGCATTTGAAAATATGGTCAAAAATGCCATTTTGATTTCTAGCAGTAAGACTCAAACTAACCATACAGAAAATGTGTTCACTACATCTTTTATAGGCACAGGCAGTTTCAAACAGCATGTGCATATGACAATGTATGGAAAATCTTGCATATATATTTGAAAATTTCAGCAAGCACTGTTGTGTGGCAACTTACCCTTACATTTTAAAAAGTCTTTACTACTGATTCACAGAACGAAGACCTAACGTGTATATATTCTCCCCAGGTTGCAAAACCAAGTCTGTGTCTGTACAGGCAGATAAGAAACCTGCAGGGACAATAAACCAATTAAACCATCTTTATTGATTGATTGCCAGGAATACTCTCTCTCCCATCCATCTTCCAGATATGTTCAGATGTGTCACCTTCACCCACCAAACTGGTGGCTGAACAGATCATTCTTTAAACATTGGCTTCATTAAAAACAGCCACTGTATTTTTTTGTGCATTTACAGACATGGAAAAATGTGTTATTAAGCCTTGCCTTTTAGTTGATGGATACACTGCAAAATATCTACCACCTTTTTAATGCTCAACTGTCTAAAGGTACGATCAAACCTTTTTGTTTTGTTTTTCACAGTCTATCTGGCAATTGTTGAAAAATACCAATGGCTCGCTGGCTCCTCACAAGTTTAATGTAGGCCCCCCAATCCATTTAACAAGCTTTGTTGATGTCTGCATGGATAGGGGCCAAAGTCAGGGCCAAACCCTGCCATGGAGCATCCACGGAGATCGGTTTAATGTACACTTTAAATCCAAGTGCACGCTCACTGCATTACTCTGCCTCTGTGATGGTCTCAGTCTGTGACAGGTGAGAAAGCAGGCAGCTAAGCATCTGTGCGTGTTTCTGTTTGAAGTTCTGCAAAAATCACAAAAAATTTGTTAGTGAGGCAGATATGTGGTCTACACCCATCTCCACTAAGAAATCTAAACAAATTTAGTGCGCCATTTAAAAGGCAGAATTTTGTAATAAGGAACTCTGGAATCTATAAAATGTGCTCTTTATCCCACTGTGCAGCTTTTGCCATACAAATCTTGATAAACATGATGCCTTAATGTGCAGAGCTATGTCACATTCAGCATATTTTAATGGCAAAAAAACCTTATCTAAGTGAACTACTTTTTCGATGGACCTCATGCATGGATAGGTGCATGGCTGTTTTTCCACTTGGTAATTACAGAGCTGGGACGTACTAATTCTGGGAAACCAGCGTAGTCAGTAGGTGCTGCATAATGGTAGGATATTACAGACCTTGCACAGATGAGCAGCTCTGAGATGTGTAGAGAACAACTAGGGTTAGAACACTGAAGCATCCAATGTCTGGGTTCAGCTCAGTTTGCTCAGACTGTATTTGCATTTACTACTACTACTATTTTTTCTTTAAATGTGTAATTGTATTACATATTATTTTGTGTAATTTAGGTCACGTAATTTACTTGAACTTTAAAAAATAAATAATCAAAATACTACATTCAGTATACTGAAATGGATCTGCAACTTTACATATGGTATTTGCTTTGTTATGGGACCTATTATATATTTTTATACAGTTTAGATAACTCCTCTGTTCTTTCCTTCCATATACCTTCTCCTCATGTTCATTCCTTTGTCTCCATATTTCCCTGCTTTTTGTTTTTGCACGTCAATTGACATCACCCCCATCTCTTACTCTTTCTTCCCTGCTGTTACATGAAGGTACATGCAAGTCTTTGTCCTCTCTAAGGAATAAATGTCTGTACTGCCGCCACCCCCTGCTCCACAGATCTTCAGAACATTTTAAAGTGTTCAGTCATAGAGACTAAACAGTCTCCCACATGCTCTGTCAAAATCTGTAAAAAGTCGTATGCAACACTGGTAACAGGGTGACATGCTGCTGGATTACAGTACAACACATTACTCAGGACCATATTATGGCTGCTGCTTTTCCAGCCATTATACATGCGTTATTTTAGTTCTAGAACATTTGACTAACCCTTAATTTTAGTTTTAGAATTATAATAAACTCAACATATACTCTGGTCAGGAAGTCACCGGAGCAGCTGACACTGCATTGGATTTTATCTACTTGGAAGAGGTCATTGTTTTTATTTTTTTTTGTATTTATCATTGCTCTTTATGGCACATTACAAGTGAATCTGATTGGCCTTCCTCCCTCCCCAGCACACATCACAATCAGCAAACATCACAATCTAAGTAGGATCACAGTGGGATTGTGGTGATGTTGCTAAGCTTCCTCTTTAAAGTGGAAGAAATCGTGAGATCTGGTGCTCCAATGGAGCCATCGAAGCACTGTGCGTTAACAGGAACCGCGTTGTAACGCTTAGCCTAATAATGGGCTTTACCTGAATTTACTTTCAACTGTTTGCACCACGCTTGTAATGTGCAAACCACTTTGTTTATATTTTAGTTCTTTTAATATTTATCGGTAACACTGGCAGCTTTTTGGTAATTTAATCAGTCATTAATACTCAACGACAGCTGCACATTAAATATTGATAAAACATTAAGCACATTAAGCATCAAATTATAATATACGAAGATAAGTAAATAAAACAAAAAAATTAATAAAAAAAAACACACATCAAAATGCAAAAAAGAGATAAACACCAACGTTTCGTCAAATATTCCTTTTGAAGGCATATTTCCCGAAACGTTGGGGTGTTCTCTTTTGTATATTACCTGGTCCAGCCTATTTGTAAGTGTTTTGCTCATATTTGTATTTTACTTGATTTATCTTTACATTTTGCTGTATTTTTTTTTTGTAACTTTTTCTGGGATTTTTTTGTTTGTTTTATATATTATAATTTGATGCTCAATATTTTTTTTCAATGTTTTGGTGTGCAGCTTTCTTCGGTTATAAATATACGTCGGGTTGTATATGGGGACTACTAACTAGTGGCTTGCACCCGTTGCCTATTTGAATATTTGTACTGGTATCCATGGTCCTCGCCCAGTCTTGACTTTAATCAATCATACCAGGGTTGGCTACACTCTAGAGCCGTGATGGTAAAGGCTTTTGAGCCCAAGTGGCCATTTTTATTCAATAAATAAAGTTAGGGATCGCAAAGTGCCATTTTCCCACTGTATTATGACCCAACTCCCATTTTATTCCGGACTATCTTCCTTTTAGTTTCCCCTTTGTCCTGTTTCTATTTCCTTTTGTTTAGTTTCTCCATCTCAGTGTGTCTATATGATGTACATCATGCCATATATGATTTTGTTTACAATGCAGTCAGAAGCCAAGTGCCACCACAGAGGTTCCTGTGTACTGGGAGTGGCACTCATGCCATACGTTCACATCTCTTCTTCTAACCCTTTTGAAGTCTGAGACCCTACAGCTGCTGAGAAATTACAAATTCCTTAATCCCCCCCCCCCCCCCCAACAACCTTTTAGAATGGCACAGAATTATAGTAGCTGTAGTCCAGAAATAGTTAACCTAGACCACAGTCCATGCTCTAGAACAGTGGTTCCTAAACCTGTCCTTGTGCTGCCCCTAACATGCCAGGGTTTAGGAATTGTGTTCAAACTAAACTTTTTGTTGTTTTTTTTTTGTTTTTTGTTTAAACACAGCTTGTTAATCACTACATTCTGGACTGTAAGAGGTGGGGGTCAGAGGACTGGCTTGGGAACCACTACTCTAGACTGTTATATGTAGTTGCCCCTTTCCAGTATCCAAACAAATCTCATTTTCTTGCTTACTGTGCATGCAGGCCTAGCATAAACAGCCTGCTTCATGTTTACCTCTCTTCAGCATGATCAAATTACACCAATACTATAGCCCAATTTCTTTAAACATTACAACATTGGATTTGAATTAACTCATGGATGATGTTCATGGGTTCTTGAACCATTAGGTATCGTTTAAAGCCATACTTTTCTGACAAGACACACTTTTTTTTTTTTTTTTTTTCTATTGGTGCTAAAAATGTATCTGTACAATTTTATTTTTGGTTTTTAAATTTCTTTTCATCCCATTAATGGAAATGTTTCCCCCCTTGTATCAATCTTTCGTTTTATGCGTCTGGGATTATTTGAGCAATGTATAACCGACAACATTCTCTAAAGAATACCAATGACTAAAAATAAATGTATCAAAAAATCAGTACCACTTGAGTGGATCTCCTCCTTTCCACACACCCTCTGACTTCAGCTAATCAGAATGTATTTCTCACATAGATATGCGTTGGGATATTTTCATTTATCGCCAGTGATTTTATTGCTTTAGGTAGTTGGCTTTTGCTTTGAAACCCTCATTGTGTGTGTTTTTTTGTGGATGTAATATTACCCTAAGCTCCTTTCTTATCAGTTTACAGATAAAACTGATAAATGATTGAACCTTAGCTGTGTCACCCACAAAGCATCTATCTGATTGCATTGATTTCTTGTGTGGTTCGAGTAATGAAATGGAAAACAGTCTAGCTTTCTCCTCTCCCCAGTGGGCTAATTCATTTCCTTTAAGAGAAAAGCCCTGACTACATTAAGTGCATGTGTATTTATATTCATTATGAAGGGCTGGTTAACCCCTTTGGCTTAGAACATTGATCTCCCTCAATCCGATGCTGCTCACCTCACAGATGAGTTATAAGCATTGCAGTCAATCTAGTGCATTGTCCCACTGCACATTAACATGCACACCATTGCAGTCTAGAGGAAAAAACATCTAACTAAACCAGTACTGATTCTGTTGTATGGTTAATCTACTGATTAAGATCGGAACATTTCCAAATGTTATGCCTTTGACTTGGACACAATGGCATTCATTAGATTTATGATTTATGAATGAAGGGGGAGGGGGGGGGGGGTATGAAATATTAAAAAGATCTTGGATATTCTCTGAAGTGTGTGGATTGCATGCTCATACTGCAATCCTCTGGTCTGCTTATGACGCAGTTGTTTGTTGTGTACTTCCTGAATGGGGACAACAGGGTGAAAGTTTGAAAACCTTGATTTAAAAAAAAAAAATAATATCTGAGCATGCGCATGTGATGCAAGTTATTTTATTGCGATTTCTATCTCCATTCATGTCTGACTGGAATTTTCTGCTTCTTATCTTGCAGGAAAAACAAACTGTCCTTATAATGTCTTGCATCACTTTTGGTTTTACAGTTGAATTTTGAAACTGTTCTGCAGATTTATATGTTTACTGTATTTGGGCCCATTTTTTTATTTTTTTTTATTTTTTTTTTATTTTTTTTGCTGCAGGTGACCTAAATTTGTGACATATAACTCTGTCATTACCACATCACTATGTGCATTTAAAGCTTTACAATCTTCACATTGCATTGTAACCTATAGCTTGTTATGGCTGTTTCACTATAACGTCTGTAAGGATCATGGACGTTTTTTTAATAGCTGTGGAGACAATTATTTCATTTTGCAGTTTGCTGTTTTTGTTATTAGTTGAGTGGTGTGATAACTGCTCCACTCAGCACTTTGTGGGAACTTTTTAACCTTAAGCACTGTGTAAGTTATTGTAACATTTTTTGTTCGGTAGTACAGACGGGTTTCATGGTTTTACAAATTGCTTATAAAGATCTCCAAGGTTTTGCTGGTATTTTAAATGGATTGTGGTCAGGCATGGGTTGGCCGACTCATTCACTGAATGCATCTTCAAGGAGATCTTGCAGATTGCACTATTTCCATGAAGCAGTCCGATAAGATTTGAATGGTGCTTGTTGCCACAGTCCAAGACGCAAAGAGACTTATTTACATTGCGTTGGGGGGTTAAAGGTTGACCTCTATATGGCTTCAAATATATATTTCTCTATAATCTATATTGTACTTTAACGTTGAATAGGATATTAAAACATGTTTATGCAGATGTCCCTTTAAGTAGACTTTGGAAAAGCCTTGTTCAACCCTTTCAAACAAATCATGTCCCGGGACTTTGAAGTAAACCTGATGTGTATCTTAATAGATACCCGCAGGTTTACTATCTACTGTGTCTCACATGCGAGACAGCAGTTCCTGGCCCCGCTCTTTCTGCCGAATGCGAGGGTCTTTAGCTGCTAGCGCAGAGAGACCCTCGTTTTTGCATGGGATCTGCAGGGGGACCTCCTGTTGATCCCATGCAAAAAAAAAAAAGGGCTCTCTCGGCACTAGCAGAGAGAGACGGTTGTTGACCAGACGGCTGCCTGCTTCCTATGGTCAGAGGATAAACTGGCTTGTATATTAGGCTCGGGTGATATGAATGGCACCTCTAGATGAGCACATTTTTTCTTGAATTATATGTATAAAAGTGGTTGCTTAAAGTACCACTGGAAAGAAAAAAACATGTTAATGCTTACACATAAAATAAAAATGCAGTTATGGCTGGGATGTACATCAGGGCTTGACAAATTTAATTTAGTTTTAGGAGCCAGCTAAAAAATTTAGGAGCCTGTCAACAGCACATCACAATATCATAAACGCACGGAGACAGTCGCATACACCCACCTCACATACACAGCCAGTTACATTCACACACGCCACATACAGTCAGTTACATTCACACACACACACCACATACAGTCAGTTACATTCACACACACACCACATACAGTCAGTTACATTCACACACACACACACCACATACAGTCAGTTACATTCACACACACACACCACATACAGTCAGTTACATTCACACACACACACCACATACAGTCAGTTACATTCACACACACACACACCACATACAGTCAGTTACATTCACACACACACACCACATACAGTCAGTTACATTCACACACACACCACATACAGTCAGTTACATTCACACACACACACCACATACAGCCAGTTACATTCACACACACACCACATTCAGCCAGTTACATTCACACATCCACATACAGCCAGTTACATTCACACATACATACACAGCCAGTTACATTCACACATACATACACAGCCAGTTACATTCACACATACATACACAGCCAGTTACATTCACACATACATACACAGCCAGTTCCATTCACTCATACATACACAGCCAGTTCCATTCACTCATACATACACAGCCAGTTACATTCACTCATACATACACAGTCAGTTCCATTCACTCATACATACACAGCCAGTTCCATTCACACATACATACACAGCCAGTTACATTCACACATACAAACACAGCCAGTTACATTCACTCATACATACACAGCCAGTTACATTCACTCATACATACACAGCCAGTTACATTCACACATACATACACAGCCAGTTCCATTCACACATACATACACAGCCAGTTCCATTCACACATACATACACAGCCAGTTCAATTCACACATACATACACAGCCAGTTCCATTCACACATACATACACAGCCAGTTCCATTCACACATACATACACAGCCAGTTACATTCACACATACAAACACAGCCAGTTACATTCACTCATACATACACAGACCGTTACATTCACTCATACATACACAGACCGTTACATTCACTCATACATACACAGACCGTTACATTCACTCATACATACACAGACCGTTACATTCACTCATACATACACAGCCAGTTACATTCACACATACATACACAGCCAGTTACATTCACACATACATACACAGCCAGTTACATTCACACATACATACACAGCCAGTTACATTCACACATACATACACAGCCAGTTACATTCACACATACATACACAGCCAGTTACATTCACACATACATACACAGCCAGTTACATTCACACATACATACACAGCCAGTTACATTCACACATACATACGCAGCCAGTTACATTCACACATACATACGCAGCCAGTTACATTCACACATACATACGCAGCCAGTTACATTCACACATACATACGCAGCCAGTTACATTCACACATACATACGCAGCCAGTTTCATTCACACATACATACGCAGCCAGTTCCATTCACACATACATACGCAGCCAGTTACATTCACTCACACATACACACCCAGTTACATTCACTCATACATACACATAGACCAAAGAACAAAAATGTATTTCTTACGGTGTCCTCCCTCCCTGCTGCTTACCTCATTGCAGGGGAGGGGGACATTTATGCTGGAGCCCGATCCTCTTTCGGTTCCTGCACGTGTTGTCACGTGACACTCGGCACTGCAGCGTGTTACGCGAGGGGGCGGAGCTTACAGTCTGTGTGATCCGCACAGACTTTCTCCCCTCGCGCTGAAAGTAAAACGGATGGCAGCCGGCAAGGGCACTCTGTGACAAACAGCACCCGGGCGCCAGGTCTGATTTCCTGGTCGCCATGGCGACCTGGCGCCCGGGGTTTGTCGAGCCCTGATGTACATGAATGCCATATGAAGGGCTTCATTATTTATGTTAAAGACTTAATATACTAGGAAATTAACTATCAATGTAACATTCCTGATCATTTTATAAATACAATTTGTCCTGGGAGATAGTATCAGGAGTTCAAGAGAAGTTTTATTAAAAGAAGAGTATTCTGGAAAGCAGTCAGTGTGCAAATCTCTAAGTAAATGTAACAAATCCGCAAGTAAGTAAAGTGTTGTTTCTGTTACTCACCTATTAAACCTCTTTTCGCGAAATGCATTTTCTCTTTTACATCAGTTTTTCAAACTAGTATACCTCCTGCAGATTATCCAATATTTATTTTCTATATGTTAAAATGTGTTTATACCCTACAAATACATATATTCAAACTGTTGCACTGAGAACAGATGTAATGAATCACTATAAATGTTATTTTCCATTTGTAGTGAGGATTACCTGTATTCTACCCAACAAGTATAGTGTGAATGGAGCATATAGAAAACATTATCCCAGTAGGTTTCTGCAGTTTTATAGTGTCGTGCATTGCAGCAAAAATAAAAAAATCTAATTTCTGTCAAAGCAAATAGATGCAGAGAAACTACAGCTTATCGTCTTGATCAAATACATTTTTCATAGATCAACTGTATATATGTGACTTTTCTTTACAAATTAAAAGCATGTTTTGTATTTAATTATGAATCCCTTGTTAAAAGGCCCTGTTTTATTGCAACTGCAAGTAGGCAGGCCGGTAAAAAATTGGCATCAGGCCAATGTTAAGTCTATGGAGACAGTACCATGGCCGGTATTTTTTTGAAGAAAAGGTGGCAACCCTAACTGCAAGCCAATCTGATCCCTGCCAACATAACCCCCATTAATAACACATCAAACTGAACTTTCCTATTGTGTGCAATTTTTACTATTTCTTTCAATGCAAAGATGACAAAAAAAGGATGTATCTGATGCCTTGGATACCTTTTCACCAACCTCTTCTTTTTTCCTATAGTAAGTTAGTTCCCGATAAGTTGTTGTAGTATGTATTTCATACCGGATTTTATCTGCAAGTATTACACTCCTAATGTAAATTTAAACATTTCTGTATTGCCATTTTCTATAGTGGCAAGATGGAAAGAAAATCATTTTACAGCTTTGAAATTCATTTCCAGGCCTTTATGTTGTCTGACCTTCCATGTGAACCCTGCATGAATGTAAACATTTTCAGGGGTTGTTTCACTACAGACCCAGCAAATCTGGAGAGTATTAGTGGTGTAGTGTTTAAGGGAAGCGTTATTCCCTTGGTGATTGTCAGGAGCCTTCTTCAAACTCTACATCATACATTTGTTTAAAGTTTTTCTAGGGTTCACTGGTAATGTTTTGCTTATCCTCCTTCCCTTTTTTTAATTTAATATAATTAGTAAAATAAGTAATTGGTTTGTTTAAAAAGGATGCTTAGAGTTCCCCTGCCCATAGATGTTGTGTGTGCTAAATAAAAATTGCTTCCCATCCATTTTACTACTGTTAGTGAGGCAACCATTCCAAAATTATCCTTTATACCGTATTTGCTCGAATATAAGACGACCCTGATTATAAGACGACCCTTCAAACTTTGGATAATCCTTTAGGAAAAAAACTAAAAGCCTGAATATAAGACTACCCTATAGGAAAAAAGTTTAACTTGTATATCTTCACATGTAAATTACTTTTTAAAATTCAATAAAAATGATATTAAACGAATGCATTTCTTGTATTTATTGTGCCAATGCTGCCTCTCTCTCCACCCCCCCCCCCCCCCGCGTTGTCTCTCTCCCCCCTTGTCTTTCTCTGCCCCCCCCCCTTGTCTTTATCTGCCCCCCCCCTTGTCTTTATCTGCCCCCCCCCCCTTCCCTTGTCTTTCTGTCCCCCTTCCCCTAGTCTTTCTCTCCCCCTCCCTTCCATAGTCTTTCTCTCTCTCCCCCCCCCCCCCCCCCCATGTCTCTCTGCCCCCCTCCCTCCTCCTCACCTTGATTCTTTCCCTGGTGGCTAGTGGGGGCAGCTGGGGGATGTCTGCACAATACGTGCAGACATCCTCCATGCTGCACGATACCTCCGTCTATTATGACGGACAGCTGGACAGACATCCCCCGGCTGCCCATATCTCCCTAGTGGCTAGTGGAGGCAGCGGAGGATGTCTGCGTCGAGCAAATATGGTACTATCCAGCAACACAGGTGTGGTTACAGGACCCATTCTGCAACTCCCTACCTGGCTACTATAAAAAGGTATAAAGGGGATATTTACAATGGTGTTTTGGGGCAGGTTTCTAAAAGGGGAGCAATCAACATGGAGACCAGCGGAACCCCCAGCAGTTTTGGATAATGTAGTTGAGAAGCATAAGGTTTGTTGCTTTTGCAATCTTGTTTCTAAAACCAGTCTATAGTCATGGAATACATTAATTAAAAAGTATCTGTAAAAATGAGGCGTTAATAGCTATGTTGGAATGATTCACAAGTTGGAGAATTTTTCCAAATTCGCTTATAATGCCTGATTTATTTGTCTAACAACTTTTTTGCAGTTCATTTTTTTAGTTCACCAAAGTTCAGTGTTTTACCTTAATTACCCAAATAGAAAGTGTTCTTGTTTCTTGCTGCATCATTGACAGATAGCAGAGGTGGTCTGTCTGTATTTCTTTCACTAAAATATAGAAGTGGCATTTCAGAATGAGGATTTCTAAGTCTTGTAGGAAAAAAGAAACGCAGTCCCTTTTAAACTCGACTAGTGAACTTTTTTCAACTTTACCTTTTTTGTCGTGTGTGTGTGTGTGTGTGTGTGTGTGTAAGATTAAAAGTAGAAAAAAATTCAAAACTAACGAATATATATATATATATATATATATATATATATATATATATATATATATATTCGTTACTGGTACTTTTGGATTTAGACAGTAGATTGTTTATGTTCAATATGGTACATTGCTCACTTACGTATACTACTCTTAATCTTTCTGCACCTTTTCTCTCCCTGTGCCATATGCATGCCAACATAATCCATTAACTTGTCTAGATTACACCTTTTGATAAGCAATTGTATAAAATTAAGTTTGAAAGAGCACTGGAATCTGTTAAGCCAGTTTTCTGCTGTTACCAGTTTAATATATTTTTGGATAATACTTTTCTACTCAAGGGGACTCAAAGTGCTTGGGCGCATACTCTCTGACTTAACAAAATCAGTAGGTGATAACTGATTTTATAAGAGCTTGTTGGGATCTAAACTCTGTATTCATCAATCCCTGCAATCCCCATCTTTCTGTAAGTTTTCTCATTAACCTGCTTTGTCAATCTAAAATTAATGGAGAGTCAAAGTGCATCAAATATTGATTACATTAAACTGAATGCCCCTTCCATCGTCTGGCTAAAAAAAAAATGTTTGCCCTAATATCCGCTGGCTGAAGGGTTGCTTAGATTTAAGGTCCAGCAAAGCATATCAAAAACCTGAAAGTCAGGTTACAATGACTGCTCTGTCATCAGTATCAAAAATAAAGCCTTCACACTGCAGAGGATGTAACCTGTAAAAACAATGCATCACCTGAATATCAAAATTCCACAGATTAAAAACCGAGGGCATATGAAAGTTACATGTCATTAGTGGGTCTGTAGTTTAGCCCACAACTCAGGTTTATTACTTTTAGTGCTCAGCTAGTGCCAGGCTCCTACAATGGAGAATGTGAACAAAATAAAACACAGAAGCCAACATCAGTTGTTTTTTTCTTGTTATTGCACTGCTTGGTAGTAATGTATCTAAATTCCCCATACGTGTGCAAGTAGAATATTGTATGCCATGGTGTGTTTTTGTTTAAATATTGTGCAAGCTAGGCCACTACCAATATTCGCTACCAGACTCTCTTTCTACATTAAATTATTGTTCCAACCACAATTAAACAGTAATGATGGAGAAAACCGCATCCGAAACTGAATTATACCAGCAAGTAGGGATCGACCGATTATCGGATTAACCGATATTATCGGCCGATATTCACAGTTTCCTAAACTATCGGTATCGGCATCTAACTTTACCGATAATGCCGATAATATTTGAATGAAGCAGTTTTCGCGATCAACGATCGCGAAAACCGCTTTAACAGTGCTGGTCTATTGCCTCGACATCGAGGCAATAGCCAGCACCGATATTTCTATTTTGGGACCCCCACGATCGCCCCACGGAACGATCGTGGGGAGCCATATTGACGGAGCATGCTGCTCCGTCAATATGGCTAAGTCCTCTGCCGGTCTGAGCTTCGGAAGTGAAAGTAACTTCACTTCCGTCGCTCTGAATATGCTACTTGACTACCCCTAGTGGTAGTTTAGTAGCATTGCAATGGAAAATAATTAAAATACATATTTAATTAAATAAAAATAGGTTATTTAGCTATATTAGCCTATAGGGTTAAAATTAAATATTTTTTAGCATAAGGGATAGGGTTAAAATTAAATTAAAGTTAAAAAATATTAAGGGATATAATAAGGATTAGAGTTGGGGTTAAATTTAGTGTTAGGGTTAAATTTTGGGTTCGGGTTGGGGTCAAAAGATCAATATAGGAAAAAACCAAAAAACACTATTTTTGGTTTTTGCCCCATAACTCGCAAAAAAATACCGAAAAATATGGAAACATGCATATTTTTGAACTCGGGACAACATTTAGAAACTATTTAGCCGGGGTCTTTTTTAATGATTTTATTTGTGTAAATTATATTTTAGGTCAAAGTTAGAAAAAGTGGGTTTTTTTAAATTTTTCATCATATTTTATGATTTTTTTGTAGTAAATTATAAGATATGATGAACATAATGGTATCTAATGAAAGCCCTTCTTATGACGATAAAAACAACATATAATTTGTGTGGGTACTGTATGTGAGAAAGCAAAAAATTACAGCTAAACACAAACACCCTAGAAATGTCAAAACAGCCATTGTCACCAAGGGAAAGTCAAGGTGAAAATGTCTTGTCACTAAGGGGTTAATTAAGCTGTTTTGATGCCTTGCTTATATTTACTGTAGTGTCCCTTTGATATAATTGCCTATGTCATTGCTGCTCATTTTACTAAGATTTAATCTAAGTATGGACTATGTGCAATTGAACATTGTTGTTCTTGTTACCTTTTGACTGATATTTATTTAAAAAAAAAAAAAAAGTGGTCCAATTTGTTGTATTTGACCATATCACCATTGTTTTGCTGCATTATTTATTTTTATTTAGCAATGAAAAAGATTTACAAAAAAAAGCTAAACGTTAACAATAAACATGTTCATTTAACAGCAGATTTGTGTAGAAATTGTTTTTTTTCGCAAAAAATTAAAATGCACGAAATATCGGTATAAGTTATCAGCTATCGGCCTGAAAGTTCACAGGTTATCGGTACCGGTATCGGCTCTAAAAAATCAATATCGGTCGATCCCTACCAGCAAGCATAGTAGTGTTGACCATATACAAACTGCTACTGCACAATATATTGTGTGTGTGTGTGTATATATACGATATAAAGTATGAAAAGGGACAGTCACTGGTGTAATTAAGACCTTTGACGATTTCTTCTCTTTATTTTTACCTTTTCACTGCTTTATAAATTCCCCACCAGACATGTTTTGGAAAATCACAAATTTTGTGTTAATCTTTTTTGGGAGGAAAGTTTTTGCGGGTTCGATGTTTATTTAATGCAAAATGGTATTCCAATCAAAGGATTTTTGTTCTTAAATGACAATCTTCATACAGCATATGATGCTACTAGGCTGCTGTATGTGACACAATGTTGCCATACTACCATTTTGAAAAGGAAATCTGGTTGTATCCATTTTAATACATCAGGAGACGATTTTCAATTTTATAATTTTTTATAAATTTTTTTTTTTTATAGCTGCCTAGACATTTGAATGCCTTTTTATCAGTGGGACGTGTGTTGCAGGCTCTACTGCAACAAACCTGTGTTTCTTTATTTTTTGTTATGTGATTGTTCTCCAAGACACAATAAAGCAGGAAAGAGAGCAAGCTCACATACCAGACCCTTGAGTGGAGCCAGTCTGTCCGGGAAATATGCAGGTATTTTCACAGCCTGGTGTAATTATTGGTTTCTTTTTTCTTTTTATTATTTGAAGTGTCATGAAAACATGTATAACATGAATAAATTGCCCTTATAAAACTTTTATTTTTTTAAACGAAATCTTTTGCAACCATGATAAACTGAAACCATGTAAATAACCGCTGCACAGTTAAACTCCCGTGGTATGAACATTTTGCAAAGCCTTTTTGACCTGTCCCAGCAGTAGGCCGCACATTTTATCCAACGTTAATCTGCAATGCATTACCCTATTAATATAGCTGTTGAAAACCTTTTTAACCTTTTGAGAACCTCTCACTGTCATCACAATCATCGCTTTAAAGTGTTTAATCCAGTACTGAGCATTCAATTCATTTGCTCTGTGCAAGTCTTTGTGTGTTAAGGACCGTAGGCCAGTAAGAGATGCCCTGTTTATTTTCCATACAAACTGTGACGGAATCTAATGTCATCAGGCCTTGTTAAAGGGTAAATGGATGCGTATGGATGTACATGGTTAAATATTAAATAAATGTGCCCTCCTTTTTTTTTTTTTTTTGTCATTCTTTCAGAATTGCTATTCAATGAAATCTGTCTTGAATTGTGTTAGTGTTATGTACTGTTTTGTATTAATATGAAAGCAGTACATTATAAAGGAAACTATGTAGAAGGCGTGTGTCTGACTCATGTTACCTTTTCCTTGATCAAGAATTACTTACACATAGATTCATAATATCCCTTGCTCAATTAACTGTATGTCTCTCTTTCTGATACCTACAGATCCATAGAATAAGGCAATCTGCGCTTTAGAAGGCTAATTGTGGCGATTATAAGTGACAACCACTTGTTTTGTAGCACAGGAAAGTAAGCATGCAGAGAGTTATTGATGACAGCTTGGGATATAAGAATTGCAAACGTCAAGAGATTCCATATATAGAAGCACCAAAAACAGACTTGCGTACAAATTGGCACTTGAATGAAAACAAAGAATTACAGTATATTACTTAAGGCAACGTACCAGGTAAAATATTTTACTGCTAGGTTCCCTTTTATTCAGAAGTGAAAGTCGCTTCCTAACTTTTACAGAATTTGGAGCTTATTAGGACATTTTCACCAGCCTTAATGACGCATTTCTAAAATATTTAACAGCATACAATTTAACTATTCTGTTCCATTCAAATTGTAATGTCCTGCTTGCATTCTTACGTTTGTCTTTGTTTAGTGGCTTATGTGTTATTATAAACTCTTGTTCTACTGGTTCATTTGCATCTATTTCTGCTATCAGATAACAAATGTCTCATATTTGATGGCTTTCCTGGTCCAGATGGGCAGTACCAGAGAAATGTCCACAACAATAATCCTATGTAGCTTCCTGTGTTTACAGCATTACTGAATGCCGTGCAGATACAGCTGTACATCTATCACCTTGACTTATTCTAGCGCCTATGAACAGCTTTTTAATTTAACCTATGATGGCCCAAATAATTTTATTTTTCTCATTAAAAATTAAGCCATACTAAATACTCTTAACTCTGTCAGAAGGATGGGCCACCTGCCTGTGTATCTGGAACACAAATGGTTCACATCTGGCAATAAATCCTTTTCTCTCAAGTTGTTTGCATGAAATAGATTACAAAAACCTCCCAAGTATCTTAACATGCAAATAAGATGATCCGGACATTTCAAAGTATAATTCTCTAATTACAAGCAAGAAAGCTTATTTTATAATAAATTGTTGATCAGGGTAGCCTAATATATCTTTCGTTATACTTTTCCGAATTTGTAAGTGCCCCTAGGGGTGTCCACAATCATTTTTTAAGGGTCACAACTAAGTTATTCCTGTGTAGGATTATTATTGTGATCTCTATATTTTGTAATACACTGACCAAGCACACAAAAAACTTGTTAGTATACTCCTTGAATGTACCACTTCACAATATGGATATTTATAGAAAGAATTTACGTGGAAGGTTATTGGTTCAAGTCAATTTTTACAAGGCTGGTAAACATTACTATATTTCACCAACAAGAGGGGTACGCGTTTACTTTTTTTGGGTGGGTGGCAAGTTAATGATTGTTGATTGGTAGGGTTTCAGATTGCCTATTAAAATAGGTTTAATTTCCACAGTACTTAAATTCAGGGAGCATCTAAACATCCTGCTGCTATTAATTATAGGTAAGCTGTGTGATGAACGTTTCTTTTATTGGACATTAATATGTGTCCCAAGCAGGGCCGGTTTGCCTATAGGCAAAGTAGGTACTTTTACAAGGGGTACCCACACTCTTCTATATTTGTGAGATAATGCAGTAAAGAAGAGAGGGGCACTGTTCTGAAAATAGCGAGCGTCTAGAAATAAAACCTCTTCTTGACTCTCATTGCAGCATGCAGTTTGTGTGCCAGGCGGCTGTGCTTTTTTCAAATCTTGTCTAGCTCCACCTCCTCCATCTTGTAAGGAGATGTTGGAATTAACAGTTTGGTGCCGTCAACACATTTCATAATAATGTTCTATGGTGGAGCCAACGGCATGTTCTACCACAAAGTCGGAGATCTCGGAAGTTCCCATCGAGTGAACTGCAGATGTGCAATTGCAGAATGTGTGAATTGAGTGATTGCGCGCATGTGCCGTTCACCCGAATGGAACTTCTGAATTCCCCAACTTTGTGGTAGAACAGGGCAGCAAAATTAGTCTGGGTGGCAAAAATCCTTGCACCAGCCTTGGTCCCACGTAAAACCTGGTTGGTGGTGGTTTTATGTACCTAAGGCACTCTTCAATTTTATTTTACATTTTTACTTTATGTAGTCTAACTTCATTTCTTACAAACTTTAGCTCCAACCTCATACATAAGATACCCATTTGTTTTGTTCCATTAATAATCTGTGTTCAAAAACAGACATTCACTGGTGGCAAGTTTTATTATCAAACTGAAAATTCGTCAATGAATCCATCCTTCCGTTCCCACGTTTTGGGATTATAGAGAACAAATACTGCAGAAGTACAGAGTTTGGAGCATACAAAGTAATTCTTACAGGCCCATCCAGCATCACTGATTGGGCATGTTGGTAGGTACGTGAACATAAATGTGTGTTTTTGTTTTACATACAAAAGGTTTCCACAGGGTGCACTTTGCAAAGGTCCTAGCTGGTAAACTTGTTAGCAGTATGTTGTCATATGATCATTGGTATATATTTATTTGGACATAATATCCAAAACCTTAAGAATCCTATTTAATGTTACTATAATTATAATAGTTTAAACTCAGCGGCAGGCAGTGAACAGCAAAGAGAATTCCCCAAAACACACACATGAAAGTGCAATTATGAATACCAGATATGAAATATTTACCTGGTTGAATTCAATAGGAAATGATATTTTTATAGTTACATGTTAATGGTGTAATACTTCCCCAAAAAAAACACATTGATAGTGTACACTGGATCATTGTACTCACAAACATTGTAGTGATAGCAGCCACAACAAAAGCTGTCAACAAAGGCTCCAAACTTTCAAATGAGAGAAACAACAATTTATAGGTGTCAAAACAGTCCAGCTATTTATTGAAAGCAGGGAAAAGAAAAAAGTTGGTGCGCTAAGCCAGTCACAGGCTCAAATAATATAAATGTATAAAATGATGCTAACCAATCAGGTGTGAGCATGCTGCAAATACAGTGTGATTGGCTGTACAATGTAAATGAAAAACAAAAGCTGTCTCTGCGCTTCTCACCCCCATAAAATTGGCAACAAATTCTGGTTGCAGCTTGCTTGCTTGAGGAGGTTTAATTGCACCTCTTCCAACCCATTCAAAAGGTTTTGGTAGCAGTATAAACTGCTTTGTGTGCCCACTAGATAGGAGGTGAGAGTAGGTTCTCACCCTTTTGAGTGTGTGCTTTCACATGGCGGGTGAGCTTAATTATGCTTTGGCCAATTCATATAACAAAACCTCTCATTTATATTATGTTTATATATTTGTTGTCAACTTTATTAGGGTGAGAAGCGCAGACAGTTTTTGTTTTCAGATATTTATTGAAGTGCAGTATCTTGCACGTAGAGTAAACACATAAAAACATTTGAACAAACATCCTCAGTGTCCGGAGGTATGCCAGTTACCAGTCCACGTTTGTAATGCATTTCTTTCTCAAAGGCTTTTCCTGCTTTTGAAGAAATGTTTTCTTTTTATATTTACATATTTATGGTTAAGACTTTCACAAGAAGGTTGAATTAAACCAGATTAATGTTTCTTACCTGTTTAGAACTGCACTTTTAAGCACAAAGCACACTTTGGTATTTTGTATGTTATAACCACAGCAAATAGTGCAACTGTTTAAATACCCAAACATTGTAGTTTAGATATCCCAGCACAGAAGAAGAACTGCAGGTTATTGTTAATGACGTACAGTATAACGAATAAACAAAACATGCAGATATTGGCAGCATATCGAGGGAGACCAGCTGGAACAATAGGTGAGTGAGGGCCTGGCTCAAATGAGTTTGCACTATAAGGGAGGTGGGATATACGGTTATATAAGTTCCATACTGCAAGGGGAACTAGGGACGGAGATCATGACATGCAGTATAGGAATCTTTCATTAGTAATAAAGGTTATGTCTGGTTAATGTTATGGAAGTGACAAGTTCTATTAGCATTAAATTACTATGTCTGTTAGCACATGGCAAACTATTAAAAATGCCAAAATATTCTTTCATGATATCCTTCATTTCAACACTAGGGATATGTCAACAGAACTCTTACAGTGCCACATCTGATTAACATGACTTCTAATACACCTTTAATAATGTCCCTTTAAGGGTATTCACCTACTAGATTTACTGGATCACACAAGAGGAGCTCATTTTGTTAGATTTGTGTAACATCCAGCTTGTGAATTGTATTTGCATGCAAGTCTAGATTTCATGGTATGTGTGTGTGATAAGGTATATGCGTGTGAGGTATATAAATCCTCACTCTTTGGCTTCTATAAAGGTTTTAAAGTATTTTTAAAAAATATGTCAAAGTATCCCAAATCATATCCATACTTGAAATGTGTGTATACCCACATTACACAGGCTAATATACATAGCATACAACCACAGGCCTTTTCCACCATGTGTGAAGCTAGGGTATGACACCCTTCCATTTTTTTGTGCAGAACACACTGCAAACTCTCTTATGTACTCCCCTGCGGAATGTAGAATGCATGTGTTCAGGGAACTGCCTTGATAAATAACTGATGAAGGACACGTTATGTAGGTCAGCATGCAAAAGTTGTGTTCCTCCAAAAAAAATGGTTGAGCATACATGTATGGAATCCAAAAATCTATCTGTTCTGTTTGTTCTATTGTTGTAGGGTTTTTTTGTTTTGTTTTTTTAATCCGTAGATTTTAACTGGATTTATGGACAGTATATTGATCTAAAACCTTTTAGTTGAGCTTGGGATTTAAGAAAAACTTGTATCTTTGCTATTGTAAGCATGCCTTGTTCTGTCTGTCACTTGCAGGTTAAAACTTTTGTGTATTTCAATGTGATTAAATGTTAGAGGACACGGTTGTATCGCTTCTTTTTATACCGCCTTAATAAGGTTTTGAAAACAATTAGTGCATCTTTCAAACAGAGTAAACTTGATTAAATAATTACTCCAATAATGGGCAGTAATGGAATATGAAGGGTTATCGCAAAGCTAATCCGTAAGTAATGGAATTGGTATATCTCTGATTTTTCTCTTTGCCATTCCCAGTGTACAGAGGAATGAGAGTAGCGGTTATGGGAAATAAGGGGGAGCCACTGGAGGCCAACGAAGAAAATGAGACCTTATCTCGAGCAATTAATCAAGAAACTCATATTGTGGGACAATTATTCAAAGCTAATTCTAAAATAGCTTTAGAGCCCCGGGTCCTGAGATACTTTTCCAGAATTTTGTCAAGGTCACTGAGAGCACTGGGGCAGGTCCTGCATGAAAATGAAGGCATCTCTTGAAGCGGTGAACATTGCTTTATTATCACTAATTTGTTTGCAGTGGAATGCAGCATGATTTCCAGTAGCTGACAAAATATTACTCTTGTTAGCAGCTAGATCCATTTATTTACTTTAAAGCACATTCGATGCATGTAGGCTTCATTAACCCTAGATCATGTCTTCTTATAACTAAAAAAGTTTTGCAAAGATTTGCAAGAACATTTTTAAACCTTAAACTGCATTTACTAGGCTTAATTCAAATACATGCTTTGCACAATGTAACATATCATAAGTATATCTAAATCAAAAAAGCAATGTTTAAGCCAAATACATGAGTACCTTGTAGCACTATTATTCTCTGAGCAAAACAAATTATAAACATCCCATGTTATGTAAATCTTGACATAGAGGTGTGTGAGGGTCTGACAGGACAGAACGAATTTCCTTTATATTTTAAGATCAGCCCCCCACCCCTCCGAAAAAAATCTTATTATTGGATTTTTTCTTTCAGATTTAGTAAAATATATGAATTCCACCAAAATGTTTTATAAAACCTGTTTAACTAATTTCTATACATTTTATATCATTGACCGATTGTATAAGGCACACAAATCATAGTATCTGCAGTGTAGTGAAGTCAAACTATGGAGACATAGTAAAGTGGAAGGGTGAGTGTTTTTTTTTCTTTTCTTTTCTATGCCTTTAAAAAGTTGTATGGATTTCAATGTGTAGTGTACATTTTTTGTTTTCACCTATTATTTGAAGTTGCTTTGAAAGGATAGCAGTTTTTATATTAAATAATCAAATTAATGTTTCTAATATTCCCTTTTTCTAAAACAAACTCTCATCTACCGTGTTATTCCAGAAAGTGTTACTGTAATCACAAATAGAACAAATCTAAGGATTAACGATTCTAATTTATTGTATCTGACATCCAGTGATCTAGGTGGATATGTCTTTATCATAAGTCATATCGTAAATAACCAATGAGAATCACGTTTAATACTCATGTGGTGTCAACAGCAGGATTCTGTAAACATACTGGCTCAGAATGTAGCCATAGAAACTCTAAAGTCATACTGTTATCTGGGTGTGCTGCAGTTATGTGATACACCAATATTACCATATAGATTAGTCCATTTATAATACAATGTGTCATTCCTGGCTTTGCTTGCGTATATATCATTTTGGAGATATGTGCTCTGATTTTACACTTACACGTACTGTGTGTTTTATGAATGTATGAGTGTGTTTTGATTTGTACTGCCACTGTTGTGCCCACTGGTTTCTGTTCAAAATACCTAAATAGATCTAATTAATAAAAGAAATGAAGTGTTATGTATAAATAGTAGCTCTGTACGTTTTGTTCAGTGGAGGCAGTACCATTGAAACCAGTAAAATGCTCCTGGCGATTGCTACGCTTTATTGTCTGTAGACTCCGTGTTTGTTAGTGCAGGGCTTGACAAATTTATTTTGATTTTAGGAGCCAGACATTTTTTTTTAGGAGCCAGACAATCACGCAAACATAAACACAATTCATAAACACACACGCCTACTTCACATATATACAAACACACATACTTTACATATACACATATATACAAACACCTCACACACATATATACAAACACCTCACACACACATATATACAAACACACATACACATATATACAAACACACATACTTTACATATACACATATTTACAAACACCTCACACACACATATATACAAACACCTCACACACACATATATACAAACACCTCACACACATATATATACAAACACCTCACACACCCATATATATACAAACACCTCACACACATATATATACAAACACCTCACACACACATATATACAAACACCTCACACACACATATATATATATAAACACCTCACACACATATATATACAAACACCTCACACACACATATATATATAAACACCTCACACACACATATATATACAAACACCTCACACACATATATATATAAACACCTCACACACACATATATATACAAACACCTCACACACACATATATATATAAACACCTCACACACACATATATATATATAAACACCTCACACACCCATATATACAAACCCCTCACACACACCTACTTTACAATACATACAAACACACACCCACCTAACACAGTCTTTTCTTGGGGTTTCTTCTTGATGTGTCCCCCCTCCCAGCTGCTTTACCTCATTGCAGAGGAGGGGGACATTCATGCTGCTGCTGAACTCCGTTGGTCGGCGTGCTGAGTGCCAGGATGTCACGTGACGACACCCGGCACTCAGACACGCGTTGCGCGAGGGGGCGGACCTTGCAGTCTGTGCCATCGGCCATCGGCACAGACTTTACCCCCTCGCGCTGCGGAAAAATCGGATGGCAGCGGCAAGGGGACCAGGAGGCTGACAGCACCCAGGCGCCAGGTCTAATTTCCTGGTCGCCATGGCGACCTGGCGCCTGGGGTTTGTCGAGCCCTGTGTTAGTGTATGTATGTGTATTGCAGGGATATGTAACCTTTAAGCTCTATGGATGCCATGATGCTGTCACCAAGCTCTATGAGGGGATACTGTCACCATACTCTACCGTATCCCCTGCAGCATAGGATGGTTCTAGACTGTGGTTCTTTTGATCCATTTGCCAGGTTGCAGTGGTTTCTTAACTTTAACCGTGCACTCATCGGTATTATGTCACATCATAGCCGGGCCACGTCATCTACATCTAGAATACTGACTGCTTTACAGCAAAGAATATAAAATTCCTAAAAATATTTTTAAGAAATATTGTGAAAAGCATGTTTTACTAAAAAAAAAAAAAAGGTAAAACTGAGAAATTATATGTTTTTATTATTTATGCTTATTCCTCTCACTTTCTCCAAAATATAAAATGCTATAGTTAATGTTACTCTTTTAATACCAAGTACTTGCAACAAATACACAATCTTTTTTGCCTCTTGTGTTACAGAAGAAGAAGAGGAGCAGGTACCCACAGATGGCGGGACATCAGCAGAAGCTATGCAAGTTCCCCTTGAAGAAGAAGGAGAGATGGAAGATGATGATGAAACTGTTAATGATGAAAACTATTTAAGCAAAAGACCCTTGGGTAGTCCTGAAAGCATGGAAATGCCTTTTGCAAAACGGCCCCGGTTGGCAAGCAATAAAGGGGATATTTCAGATGGGACTGTAGAACCACGGGAACCACTTAGCTCAATAAATACTCAAAAAGTCCCACCTATTGTATCCCCTACTCACATACAAGACAATTCAGATTTGACTGTTTCGTCTTCAGAACCACTAATTTTGCCTCCAGTTACAAAATCTCAAGTCCCTCCTTCCAAACACACAGAATCCAAAATGTTGTCTCCTAAATCGAAATCGAAAGGAGGTTCACCAGGGCAAAAAACTAAAAACCCCAAACCTACACCAGTGGGTGCAGTACTAGGCAGTCCTATGCGTTCACCTAAAAACGGGCCTAAAGAAAAAAAATCTCCTGGGCGTGCCAAAAGCCCCAAGAGTCCGAAGAGCCCTAAAGTTCCTGCACCTACTATGCAACCGGTTGTAAAGGTGGAAGCGCCAGTTCGGACACCTCTAGCTGCATTGAGTGAGAAGATTGGAAAGGAGAATATACAAATCAAACAAAGTCTTGCTCCACTTGATTCTGAAAAATTCCCAGTTGAGACTCCATCAAAGAAACCTTCAGTGACTGATAATACCATTGAAGATTCAATTGATGCTGTAATTGCTCGTGCCTGTGCAGAGCAAGATCCTGACCCGTTCGAGTTTTCTTCTGGTTCAGAGTCAGAAGGTGACGTTTTTACAAGTCCAAAAAGACTCAATATATCAGAGCCTTCCACTCCCAAAGTTACTGCCACAAACAGCAGCCTTGCCAAGGCTGGAAGTACCCCTGTGCATCCTTCAGGTGGAACCTCTAGTTCTGATATTTCATGGACTATGGATGACTCAATAAATGAGGTAATTAGAAAGGTTAACCAAGAAACGCCATCTAATTTACCGGTCAATCCACAATGCTTTTCTTCTCCTTCTGCATCACCTCCTACTCCAGAGCCGCTTCTAAAGATCTATGAGGATAAGGCAAAGCTTGCTTCTCCAGTGGAAGTGAAGAAAAAGCCAAAGAAAGAAGTGAAAACAAAAATGAAGAAAAAGGACAAGGAAAAGCTGAAGGAAAAAGACAAGGATAAAGAGCGGACTAAGGACAAAAACAAAGAGAAAAACAAGGAGAAGGAAAAAGATAAGGATGGAAGCAAAGAATCAAAAGTACTTTGGAAGGACTCTCTCAGGGATGATGATTCGGAGATGCATAGGTTTAAGCTTAAAGATTTTAATGACCTTGAGGTAAAATCAAAGCAGAAAGAGAATTTTGGGAAAAAAGAAAAGGAGAAGCATAAAGATAAAAAGAAAGACAAGGGAAAGAAGGATAAGGAAAAGAAAGGAAAGGACAAAATCAAGGAGGAAAAGCTGAAGGCCACACCATCTGCTCCAATTCTGTTAACCCCTAAAGAATCTGCACTACCTATGATTAGCACCCCAAATTCTGTCAGACTGCCTTCTTTGCTTTCTACCATGTCTCCACTTCTCCCTGAAAAACTTTTTGAGGAGAAAGAGAAGCCCAAGGAGAAAGATAAGAAAAAAGACAAGAAAGAAAAAAAGAAAAAGAAGGATAAAGAGAAGGTGAAGGAGAAAAAGGAAAAGGATAAGAAAGAGAAGGATAAAGATAAACACAAACACGAAAAAGTAAGTTTTCTAATTAAATATTTTCTGTCTTCTCCACACAGCGGTATTTTAGTGTGCAATGGTTACACATTTAAACACTCGTTTTATTTTTTTTGTTGTTTCTCGATCACTTGAGTTCAAAGCCGCATTTCCCTTAGAAACTGACACAATTTACCTTCTTTACATGTTGACTGATTTAAACCTTATGAACCTGCCATGAAAAGTGGGTTAATATATGGTTCGACATGCAGGAGGGCTTAGCACAAGTTGGGGTGCCTGCACCATAGGAAGTGGAGACGATGGGCATTAGAGTTTTGTTCAAGAAATAGTGATGAATCATAATCCTTTGTTTGATGTAGCCATTCAAAATAAAAAATAGAGGTAACTGTCCTTTTTGAGCTATCTAGTTCTGTGTGAAATTAAGCTCTTGTTTCATTGTTGTTAATGCTTTGGCTTTTTAAGGTTTAAAAAGAGGTGGAAACTGACTGAGCAAGGAAATAATAAGAGCATAAACTGACAGAACTGCCCACTAGCCATCAGAAGGCCCCTGTCAAGAAGATAAACTGGAAAGCTCACATGCACCAAAGAATCCCTACATTGAATGAAATTGTAAAGCTTATAGCTGATAAGTGTCTCCTAAATCCATTGCTCTCCTGCAAATCAAGATTGTAAACCCATTTCCCTCTGTAACTCTTTTGATGCCAGAGTGAGGAGAAATGCAATGGCTTGCATAGTGTTAGACGGCTAACATGGCCAGCTTTTTTTCTGCTTGTACATTTAAAAAAAAAAAAGCCTTGAGGTATATGGCAGAAAAGCTAATTCCTTTAACATCATTACAGAAAGGCAGCACATGGCAGCAAGGGTTTTCTAAAACTACCAAAATTGGTTCAGCTGAAACAGGAATAGCTTCTGATCAAAACTGGACACATCTACTTCCAATGTATCGTTAGTTAGTTAAAATGGCGTTCTAAGGTCCTGTGTTTGCCTCTACGGGGGATTCAGGAAGCTTGTAAATCCAGGCACTAGCTTACTTTTTAGGTCTCAAAGTATGCCTAGTCTTTATTAACTTGTAGCAGAGAGATTGTCGCATATTATCCACCAGCAGGAAGTGTATCTTGTGAGAAATAAAAATGATGGCAGAATGTAACTGTGATAAAATCTTAATGAAACTGGAGATCGCACATTAACGCAACAGCAGTGCTAATGAAAATGTAAATTAGATTTTATTTCCTATAAATGATTACATTGTCTTTCTTAATATCCCTTACAGCAAAGCACTTGCATGGCATTGCTAAGCATAATTCTCCAAGCTCTCTTAGCGAAGTACCACCTACTGAAATGCTTTGATGGTTTTTCCTAATATTGAGGTTTGTGGTATAAAATGCAAGCTTAAAGGAGCAGTACGTTCGACCTTGTACAACAACAGATAACATATGTTTCTACTATATGTGAAATGCACTTATTTTTTCTATAACATAATTTATACTACTTTTTTAACTTTACATTAAAATATCTTCACAGGGGCCTCTGAAATCAGTGACATCCAACGAGGGGGGCTTGATGAGATAGACAGGATTGTTACAACAATAGTAATACGTGTATTGCACTTTATTTTCAGTTTTTAGGAGATGGGAAGTGTTGAGGGTAAAAATGAGACATCTGTGTCTCTTTACATCACGCAATACTTTATCTAAAATAAAAATGTAGACACTGTAGGTGGAACTGCCCCTTTAATATCTCCTCATACCATTTGCTAGTATTTGCAGTCATGTTGGCTCTGCACATCTTCAGATATTCTAAAAATCATAAATTCATATGTAAGTGTGAAATATATAGCTTTGTCATAATCCCAACATTTTAAACCAGCAGTTAAAAATATGAAAATATTTCTATATAAATGTATCTTTAAAGTCTTTGCTGTTTTAGGAGAATTGTAGGCCTGACCTTTTTAAACGTCCTTCTCTAATCTTATATGTATATTTTTTTTAGCAGGTTAAAGCAGAGTTATCCATTCCTGCCCCTTCACCAGTAATACCAAGGCTGACACTGAGAGTTGGTGCAGGCCAAGATACAATGTAAGTACAGAACCCATTAACTTTTATCTCTGTTGTTTCCAAGAATATTTTTTTCCTATTGATTGTGAAAGCTAAACAAATCTTTTTTTTTTTATTCTTTTTTTTTATACTGGATATGAAACATTGTTATTCTGCGAGGTTGGGAGTGTTTCATTCATTCTGGTCACCTATTGGATGTAATGTCTGCAAGGCAGTTATTTAGTGTCCATTAAACTTTTGGAGGGCTGCGGTATGAGCATTTCGTTCAATTTGTCACCCTTCTTGACTCTATACGAACGAAAAAACACACTACATTTTCGATTTAGAGTGTTTGTTTTTGTCTGGTTTGCCATATTAATTCCCATTGGTCACTGAGTATTGGAATGACAACAACTGGACTATTAAATGTTTATTCCTAAAGTGAAGATATGCACAGTGTCCTGTTAATAAAAACGTATTTACAGTATCTGTATAGGCTTTGTTCAAATGTGTTTAATATTTAAAAAATCTTAATATAGTTTCTTGAAATTAGGAATCTAATAAAACAACTGAAATAAAATTGTTGCCATCTACATTGCCATTAGTAGGCATACCAATTCCATTGCTGCCAAATTAGTATAGCTGGGAAATTTACTGGATTCAATTCTAATGCAATTAGACCTCATTTGGTTCCTTAAATAAATAAAAGGTCAGTCTGCAAATTAAGCTTATCTCTGGCCACAGCTTCCATAAATTGTGTTTTAATGTTTTTAACAGATCTTATCCATAATGGGCTAGGTGGTGGTAGTTCATTCGGATTTAAAATATTTAAAAGTGCTGCGTAATGTATGATTTGAACAGTGCATTACAGCATTCTCTCTGCAGTGTTATCAAGCCACTGATCACTAATTGAGTTAATGCAAGTAGGTGCTTAAGATAGGGCATCTAGTAGATACTGATGTGCTTTAAAGTCACAAATAGAGTTTGTGACACCTACTGGGAATTAGCATATGGATTCATCAGTCCCACTCTTCTTCGATATACTTTTGCTATTAACCTATTGTTGGTTGCTATTTTTCTTGCTCTAGCAGGGAATATAGTGAGAACCTAATGGCATGGATTTTTAATAGGTTTAAACCGTGATTGCAGAATGCAATCAACCCAGTATTAAACAAGATAAGTGTTAACACCATTTCATTTATACACCTTGCTTTTCTGCATACTTGCAATATAAGGGAATGTTCAGAGACCCACTAGATATAGTTCTTATTCACTGCCTCTTTGAGGTTTTCATTATCCCTATTTAAGTCTGGCCCTTTCATTTAAATAGCTGCCACCTTAGTGTTTGTATATGGAGAGAGAAGAATAGGGATCGTTAAAGACCCCTGTATGGGTATATCCAAACTGTGTTTGCCCTTCACCTTGGCTTTCTATGTGTGAGCAAGGATGGGTGGCTCTTTATTGACTTGTCAAACTGTGGGTTTGCATTTCAGGCCAAGCATCTCATGACCTGATCCATTTATTTCTCTGTTTTGTGGTGGGGAAACAGGTAAAGGAATCCTGCTTTAAAATCCCTCCTTCTGCACGTTTTTATGAATAAGCCCAGTGTCTGCAGCAGTTAGGGCAGCGTGACCAAGTTCTCCAGAAAACGTAATGCTAGCAGTATGAGTCTATTGTGGGACACAGCTGTGGGCGGTGTTGGTTACTCTGCTCATTCAACAGGGACCTATGAAGGAGAACCCGCAGTGGAATTAATTCGGAAGGGGGGCTAAAAATGATACCGCACAGAGGAAAAATGTGGAAGGGTAAACCACTGTTTGGAAAATTTAAACAATAGAGAGCTGGCAGTGACAGTGTGTGTTTATTGCTGTGCTAATGGGCCTCTAAATTATTTTACAATGTGGAATTTAGTGGTTTATTGCTGAGAAATGAAAACTGTTAACAGCTGGATGGCCCCATTAAAGCATGATGAGTGACTATATAAAACAGAAATGGTAACTTTGCATTGCGTTTTTTTTGTTTGTTTTTTTTAACCCATTAAGACACGACTTTTTTTTTTTTCCCCCATCACGCTATAAATTTCTGGATCTTTAATCAGAGTTGCTTTAGGATGAACTAATTCAATGAAAATTCAGATTTCTGCTTTGAATTGCCTGATAATACGGCACAATGAGAACCAGCCTGCGGCAGAGAGAGCATTAAGCTGGAAGGTTTCTGTTAGATGGTTAGGGAGCTGCGTGAGTTATTCATGTGGTCCACTCAAGAACGCAAACACCACAGGAATTTAAATCTAATTACGGAGAATAAACAGACAGTATGATAAGAGCTTGTTTTCTGTGTATCCTTTTCTGAGCTAGGAGATTGTCATCTAGCCTTCCTGAACTCGGAGGTCATGTTTGGTTCAGACTGTAGTGTGAAAGTGAAGATTGTGGAGCAGGTCTCTGCAGTATTTCAGCAGGACTTGATTATTACTACAAATGCAGCATCGAATCTACACTAAAATTGTCAAACTTAGATTATTTTATGTGCATCAGGCCTACTTTTATTTTGCTCCATAATAAACAGGCAAAATGTTCTATCGTCAGAGTGAATTTCAAGTTGTTTCATAGTAAAGCAAGCAGTTAGTACATACAGAAATAATTAACATGAAAGGGTCTTTATAATAAAGAGGGAATTGGAATTTCTATATTTTGGCCAAAGTAGCAGAGTTGGACAAATACTCCCATTCAGCTACATTGGATCATTTTTCTAACTTGGCTACTTTGGCCTAAAGTTTGAAATCTTCATCTCAATTCTCTGCTATTTTCTCTCTAATGAATAGACCCTATAATATCCGTGTTCCAAATCTAAAACACGCTAGCATGCTAAATTAACACCAGTGTGTTTGCTTCTTTCTTTAAAATACCAGTGTTATTATTTATCAGATCTTTATCACTGTTGAAAAGAGAACCGTAAAAAACAAAAAAAATCCTAGAACAATTTTCCACTGAAAATCCTACTATAATTGTGCTTTTCCTACTCAGTAGCTTGTTGGTGGATTCATAACCCAGTTATTATGCATTATATTTATCACCACATATTTTAGCTAATGAGTAATTAGTATATTGTGGAGATGGACCACTTTAGTCAAAGAGGAAATTTGAGGGGTTATTCAATAGAATCTTAATATGTACTGAAATATTGAGAGGGTAATACACCATTATAAAGTGTCAAGAAGCTTTGGTGTTTTTGTACACGCTGACTCAGGCAGTCGCTGTGTAAAGAAACATTGTGTGGACTGTACTTGACACTACTAAGGAAGTCAGCAGGAAGCATTTTAACTGCAGAGGTTACTGTGTTTATACGTTTGTCTTTGTGCTTGCCAGATATCCTCAGTCCTAGAATCGTTTGAGGAAGGAAGCATCGAGTTAGCAAATATTTGTAATTTCTTTAATGTTGGAAGCTGAAAGAGCTAGACACTCCTTCATCCTGAATATAAGTTATCGGCACCGCAATTCACTGATTGTATTGATTTGAGTAGTTTCCATACGTTAGAGGTTTCAGACTCCTGTCGGCATTTCGTTTTTTTAGGGGGGGTTTCCTTGCCTCACGATTATCTGAAAAAATATTTATAGCATTTATATATGTTTCTTTTTATGAGATACATTTTTATAGTATAGAGTTAACTTTTTTTTTTTTAGTCTATTTTTAGACATCTAGGAATTACAGCCAAAGTAGTTAGTGTGCTGTATTCTCCTGAATATGAGCCTAAAGAAGGAAATTTAGCGTATCAACACAGACTTAAAGTAAGCACTTTCTATCAGCAGGTCCACTGAGGGAAGTCTAGTGTAATTGTGCCATGTGGTTTCGTCCTTGATTTCCCAGACACTGGGATGGATTACTTTCGAACATTTTCACCTGTTTAGGAATGTCAGCCTCAACCAATAAAATGGAATTGGAGAGCCTTTAATCAGACAACTTCCTAACTTTATTTGACTCAGATATATTCTCCATGCGCTGAATGCTGACTGCACATTATACCATTTGTATTGGCTACAGTTTTGAATATCCATTACTTGTACATTAGAGTTTCTACAATGGGCTGCACTGTGAAGTGTTAAAAAAAGGTGCAGCGTTTGATGCATCTTTTTCTTTTGCGCTGACGCTCTGAGTGCTGCAGCAATCCAAAGTGCCACAAACGCCATATACATCAACAACAACAGGCATTAATGAAGAGTTTTCCGCGCAGGGGACTCGCACAGTGCAGACCCAGTCCCTTGTCTGGAATGGGACAATTCTTTGTGGCCGTTTTATCGCGGGACTTGGAGCTCCTGACCTCCATCAAAGGAGGTTAGTTTCAGGGCTTGTTTAGGGTTAGTATTAGAGTATTGTGGTTAGGGGTTAGCTTTAGGGTTATTATTTGGATTAATTTTAGTGTTGGTGTTAGGGAGGGTTACTCTATTGGGGGCAGGGTTTGTTTTCGCCGCTGACAGTTCAGCACTTAAACAGCCACACTGAACTGTCAGAACTCTAAATACCGCAGTGAACCGTCCACAACGATCTTTCCTAGACACCTTATTAAGATACATGTTTACTCCAGAGAGTCCTTTTAAAAATAGTTTCTCCATTTAATAGAAAGTCAATGGAGATAGCTGAGAATAAGTGTAATATGACCTGAGCAGGGTGGCTTTGTTAAGTCTGGTTGCTGCATTTTGAGCCATCTTTACTCTATGAAGTACGTTTGCTGGGAAGCCTGGGTACAGTATACTACAGTGATCCAAACAAGATGTCGTAGATACATGTATTAGGGTGACTTTATCCTCTGGTAGGATTAGGTGATTTATCCTGGCTATATTCCCCAGATGAAAGAAGGCAGATTTTTCAAGCAACACTCCAAATTTTCACACTTCACTTGAGCTGTGTAGCTCGGTACCTCAGATTTCTCTACGATTTGGGTTGGTGGTTAACCCCTTCAAGCTAGTTGGTGCTTTGGTCCTTAATGACCAAAGCACCAAACTGGCGTCTTTGTGATCGGCAGCCAGGAACATACGAGCAGGGAACCGATCGGGGTCTCTATAGACCCTGTCCTTCCCTGCCGACATCCCGCAATACTTTGTGATGTCATGGATGCGTGCCCGAACCCTGAGGTTCAGGCAAGAAATGATGCCAGAGATGTAACGGACGCTCCGTTTGAGCGTCACTACCTTTCTTATGTCAGACTGAGGCCACTCAAAGTGGCCTTATGTGACACTGGGGATCCCTCTGCAAGTCCCTGCAGCAGGATCCTCAGCACAGCTTATCACTGGGAGCCTCTAGGCAGTAAAAAGTAGGACGGCATAGAACGTCCTACAAGCGGGAAGTTAATAGTATTGATGAAGTTATTCTTTGTCCTCTGATCAACAGGATTTCTGTCTTTTCAGGGCATGCCAGGTTCTTACATAAAAAATGCACATACAGGCAGATGGCATTAGGTGCCATCTCTATGTGGGCATTCTTTATATATCACCCCCATTGTATTTTAGCGTTGACAAATTGTATTAAATAGACTGACTGGTATTAAGCTGTTTGTTCCACAAGCTGTATCAATACTTAAAATAATCTGAAAGGTTGGCCTGGCACTATTCACCTGTACAGGGATATACCCAATATGAACTCCTCTGAAACATTTGAGTTGGTGTTTTCCCAACTTTTCATGTGGGTCATCACTGTACCTGTTTCATACAGGACGTAAAATAGTTTGGTTTTAACATCCTTTGGTGTCTCGGTATGTATTTAATCTGTTGCTTCACTTCCCTCTTAAGTGACTTTTAAATAAACAAACATTCAATCACAAAACAAAATGTGTTTTAAGCCCGAGACTTGAACTTAAAAGAATAGTCTGGATTTCCATGTTACAGATTCCAAGGTAATAGCACCAGCATTTTACATTCTCTCCAGCCATAACATTCTTCCGTTGTAAAGCTTATGAAGAGAACAACATGGAGCTTTTTAATTGCCCCCCTCATCTATCCTTTTGTTCCGGCTGCAACTAGAAGTCGTAGTTCTGTTTGTTGGTCGTATTTGGGAAACCGCAAAGTGACACACCTGTAGGAATGTGATCTGATTGTGCTGTAGTTATCAGAAAATAAAAATGTGTACTTCTCTGTATCATCTACTCCTGTGACTTTTCTTCTACAAAACCAAAGGAATCTATACATTTTATTGGGAGAAAGTAACAAATAATTTCCTCTTGTTCTCTCTTAGCTCCGGTCAATTGTAATGATCTGTTTGTTTTTACGAAGAAACAGGGTGGTCAATTTAAGTCACAATTTAAATAATTGAAATCATGATTTTTACATTTGTAAAGACTCATTCTGGAAGTTATAATCTTTAATAGATTTCATAATTAGAAAAACCTGTCCGATTAGTAAAACAGCTATATAAGAACTGATTTTATTTTAATAAGTTAATCACGCATATTCAACTAAAACAATTTATAAAGCATACATATTATATTTGCTTAAACTTCAATGTTTACTAACTTAAGTGGTCGTGCGTGAAGGTAATGTGTTCTTTGTTTGTACATAGATTTGCACAACAACAATGTGATTAAGATCTTTTACTGAACTTTGTTTATTTTATATAATTCTTTACTGTGAAAAAGCATGTTATCTCAGCTTGGATTAATTGGATTTGTTTACCAAAAATGTCAATATTACATGAGTATACTTTTTTTTTTTTTCAAAAGAATTTCCTTAAAATAAATTTGATGGAAATCAAAAAAATTATTATTTTTTTTTTTTTTTTTTTTTAATCCACTTCATCCACCTTGCAAAGAAACCTTCCAATTGCATAGTGTCTATAAAACATTTAGGAGAGATACAAAACTAAATTTTGTTGGGCTTTTTATTTTTCTTCAGAAATTTGAATTTCTCTGAATTGTTTTCGAATATTTTCATAATGTTGGATTTTGCACTTCAGAAACTGCACTCTATTCTTGAAACTGACCTACACTGAAAAAAGAATGGGAACAGACCGGTGTAGAATTAGTTTATTTTACTCTTTGTTATTGTACGAAATTCACATAATGGTATAATTTTTATGCCAATATCACTGCAGCTACTTTTCATGTACTGTTTGTATTGAAGGCGATTTGTAATCTTTATTGATGTATATTTTGTATTGAAAGAATTGCCCTAAAATTATGTAGCTTTTCAGCCCTAAAACTAGTTTGCCAACACTTTCCCCACAAATAATTATTGTGTATGGCTAATCCTATGTTAATATTTTTGCTGTAATATTTACCACTTGCAGTAAGTAAATTGTATGCCTGTGACTCTCCCTCAGTAGCCTATTTTATTAACCCTAGGACTAAGCTTGAGTACAGTCTATCACAACTTACTTTATATATAAATCAAAAATAATTTGTCTTTCAGTCTTGTAGTTTTACCTGTCCTGCGTCATTGTCATAAAGCCTATAAAATGTTTTTGTGCATAAGATATTTCATTGACAATTCTTTCTTATGGATTTTTAGAGTCATCAGCAAAGTGGTATCTGCTCCAGAGACCAAAGCAGCTGCTCCACCACCCCTGCCTAAATCTCCACCACCTACTCCATCCCCTGCGCCAGTTGTCATGGTACCTCCTCCTGTGCAACCTCCACCAGCTCCAGCAGCTGCATCACCAGTTCCAAATCCTGCTCCTCCTCCTGGTGCAAATGCTGGCAACTCAAAAACACCAGTCAGGAGCGTTGTGACAGAGACAGTCAGCACTTATGTAGTAAGTATTCTTTCTTTGTATTCCCACATCAGATATTTTTTTTATTTTATGTTTCATTGGTTCTCTAGAACAATAAACAAGCCCTTTTCTTCTTCTTCCTCTACATTTAATTAGTGGCCCGGTCTTGACAATAGTTTTATAAACTTCTACTTATTATGTAAACCGATTCCTAATGGCAAAGTATTTCTATGAACTCTTCGGACATGTATTCATATTGACCTGGATAATCACTCTGTTACGAGCGTATGAAAACTTATAATTCTTGTTGGTAGAAATGCTCACTTTTTTGTTACAAAAAAAGTAACACACTTGTCATAATACTATCAGACTAGGCATTTTATAGGTGCTTACAGAGAGATCGCTGATAAGTTCTTGATTTTTTTTACGATGCTGTCGTAGAGCATGATGTGGATTTGCCAAATTCTTGTAGCAATGGGGCAGTTTCCTTTCATCCCTACTTATTGCACTCAAAGAATGTGCTTGGCTTTCAGTTCGAAGCTACATAGACACTGAATTGTTTAAATTAAATTGAATCCCGCAAACAGCCTAATAGAAATTCAAGCATTGCCCTTTCACATTTAAAAATATTTAAAGAACGTCTAACATTTAGGGTCAAATAGCTCTATTTTGAAAAGCCGTTGTGCCAAGTCTCCTGGCACCCGCAATGGTAATACTACAGGCTTGATAGATTCTGGGTGATGGCCACAAACACTGGTTCATGAACTCTGTATGGTACTGCTGAACTGTACAACTTGGAAACGACTTAGTTTCCAGTCCACTTTCCCCTGTCCTTTAATTCAAAGTGACAGAGATGTCATAAAGTAAATGGAAAGTTACTCAGTAACCACATTTT
Organism: Pelodytes ibericus; assembly: GCA_036172795.1. Classification (NCBI taxonomy): domain Eukaryota; kingdom Metazoa; phylum Chordata; class Amphibia; order Anura; family Pelodytidae; genus Pelodytes; species Pelodytes ibericus. The sequence goes on along the minus strand of CM069858.1, from coordinate 131,016,676 downwards.
ATACACTTGATCTTATCAGCAAGTCGAATAGAATTATTTGGCTAATAAGTAAAAATGCAAAATAAGGAACAGTCTCCTCTATTGCTAAAACATGTTTTGTGTACCCCATGTCAGGTGCATACCTTTAAAGTTATAAGGCTTCAGTTTCTACTTGCTTGGTGTGAGCCATTTCTAAAGAATTCTGTTTACCTTGCAATGACCCCTGGACAGGTATTCTCTGGTACTTACAATAATCGGATATAAACATGTGGACTAAATGCAATAATATTTTTTGTATCCACCACACTAAATGAACAACCGAAAAAGATGAATATCTTCTGCAGCCAGTAGTGGTGGTAGAGTATACCTTTTAAAAAGACTGTGCAGGTTTGTTAGGAATACATTTTGTAATCGATAAGATTAAGGATTCTCCCTTTTCACATGAGCTCAGTAGAGAATACAGTCCACTGAAATGTATACTGACACACTTTACACTTTCTTACAGATCACAGATGAGTGGGGCAATCAAATATGGATTTGTCCTGGGTGCAACAAGCCTGATGATGGCAGCCCAATGATTGGTTGTGATGGATGTGACGACTGGTATCATTGGTAAGATTTCTCACAGCTTAAAGATCAATAAGTTGAAATAGTGGTAGCACTTGTTTTAAATTTTAAATGTTGTACAACCTAAACTTATGTGTGTTAAATATTTTTGGAAATAAATGTATTGTAATTTAGCCATATTTGTCTTATAGCTATGGTACGAAATAATGTTTAAACTTACAGACAAGCTATGTATCCACACACAAAACCTTATATAGTAATCCTTTTGCCAGTATACTGCTATATCTCTATTAATTTAAGTAGTGTTAGTGTTGTGGGTCAAACTCTCCATTTTAAGATATAGAGCATGCCTTCACCTTTTACTGCTAGTCCTGATAACAGAAGGGAAACTAAGAGGCTTTGTTTATCTGCACCATGCATAAACTAAGTAATACTGATTGACAGCCAACGCTTCCATTTTTTCCTGATTGACTAAAGATTAGTGATATAGTTTTTCTATGAAAATGTCTGTTTTCTGCACTGTAATAACATACTGACCACCATGTGCACAGGTTGTTACAGTTTTTAGTTTTTGGATAGTGGAATACAAGTAGATGAAAATGTCCTGTTAGTGTTTATCCATACATTCAACTTAATTCCCTTGGGTGGAGGCAGGATTTGGTATTTTGAATTCTATTTAGACGTGCGGGAACCTTTAGACTTTATAAATCTGTTCCTTACTGAAAATCACAACTACCAAAATACAGTGGCAAAAAAAATAAGGGAAACCTTTGGAATTACCTGGCTTTGTGCATTAGCAGGTAATATGTTATCGGATCTTCAATCCAAGTCACAAGCATAGACATACACAATAATATACTAATAACACACAATCTTTCATGTCTTTATTGAACACACCCTTTAAACATTCACAGTGCTGGTGGAAAAAGTAACTGAACCCTTGGATTTAGCAACCATTTTAACCTTTTTTTTTCAGTAACTATAAAGTTCAGTACATGAGAGGGCGGGGGATGAGCTGTTTAAATATATATAGTTATTCATAACTGCTGAGATTTCCAAAGGGGTCACTTACCTTTTCCTGCCACAGTAGAATTTGGATCTTATTGTTGCATTTATGTCCATACTTAATTATGTTTAATGTTTACTTTAACTTCTTACATTTACAGGCCTTGTGTTGGAATAAAAGATGACCCAACAGAGCTCGAGAAGTGGTTTTGTAAAAAGTGCGACGGCAAAAAGAAAGATAAAAAGCACAAGAAACGGAAGCACAAAGCTCATTGAGACTTTCACAGATCTGCTCCCTTCCTTCAGTTTTGCTGCTAATTCTGGAGAGTTAAAGGAAACCTGGAACACTTTGGTTCATGTTGGACGAAAGCTTCCATCATTCTTAACCCATAGTGAGAGAATGGTGGGGCTTGTAGATTTAACCAGGCTGGGGTACCAAAGGTTTCTCAATTCTGTGATATAGAAACCCATAGTCTGGCAGGGCATCTATTCTTGTGGACTTTTGTGCCAGTGTAAAGTGTCATAGGTCTCGGACTGGGATCCTTCTGGTGATTTGTAAAGTTCAGCCACAGGATACGATAAACGGACAAAACAGCTTGTTCCTTTTTTGCTAATTACAACATGGCTTAATTCTTGTAACATAAATCTGTTTTTGTTCCTTTTTCCCCCCCATTTCCCATCTTTACAAGTTTTACTTGTAATGCATTTCATAATCTGTAGGGAATGATTTTAAAGACTCTAAGAGGACTGCACCTATTTTGCTTTCAATGTCTTTGCTGTTTTTGCTAAACATAAGAAAGTTACCACCTTCGCCCAATCTGTGTGTCAAGTACATATTTTTGTTATAAAAAATATAAATCCATGGTTTTTTTTTTATATTTTACTTTTCTGTGCTGATCTAAATAAAACAACTTCTGTCTTTCTGAAATATATATATTTTTAAAAAAATGTTTATTGCATCCAATTATTTCTTAGAAGTTTTCATTGCCTGTAATATATTTTAAATTTTGTTTTGCTCTCATTTTTTAACCGTATAACAAAAATATAATGTTCTTGCTGCATGTACTTGGCATATGTTAGTTTAAATTCATTTGCATTAGGTCCCTAGTTATTGCACTGAATTGGGTTTCAAACTAGAGATTGTAACAAGCTGGAGAGGTGTATTTCTGTATAAACCATTATATGCTTATGTCTCTGCTTGTTTTACATTGGAGCTTCAAGCAGCATTGCATATGTGTGTTTTGTATGTATTAAAGGTGTGTCTGAAATCAGCTTTCCTCTGTTGCCTTTGGAATTCTCGCAGCACTTGTATTAAAGAAAAGTGTAATTGGCACAGTTTTTAATCCTTTTTAAAATAATATTCATTGCTGTACCCAATTTAACATTTATTTTAGAGAATTTTTGTTTTTTTTTGTTTTTTTTTGTAAATGAACCCTTTGTTGATTTTGCCATGCACATAAAAGGCAACATTTTGGTCCTATGTGTGGAGTTTTTACTCAAGACTTTGCATTACAAAGACACCATGGTAAATTAAACATGACTCTCTATTAATATTGCAGTAGGGTAAAGCCCTACATTGAAGATTTGTCAAACAAAGCAATGATGGTCAAACACATCCCATCAGTACATTGATAACGTTTATGTTTTGTAGAGACGGTTTTGCAACATTGAGCCAAGATGACGGATACAGATGTAGGTACCGGTATGTTTACGCAAACAAACATTCCATGGATATGCATTTACATCAATCTGGACAAAAATATGGCTTGAGATACTGGGGTTTTTATCAATTCAGCTGACTTTTATACCACTGAGATTTCATATACCTGACCTATTTAGAAAATAGGAAAACTATTTACATAGTTGGGGGGGGGGGGGGGGGGGGGTTGTGGCTTTTTTTTTTAGCCTGATTGAACTCCGTTTATCGCATAAGCTACATTTATTTAAGGAGATTTAATGCCAATTATTTGTTTTATGGGTTTTCCAATAATATGTAGCATTTTAATCAGAAGGTCAGTAAAAACTCTGTACTTCAACTTTTAGCTTGGAGATATTTGATGCAACTGTCCTGTATAATAATGGTGGTTTGGAGAACAAGAAAGCTTTAAAAAAATAAATAAAAACACACACAATTACATTAAGCAAATAAAGTATTTTAAATATTTTTTTAAATGTTTTCTTGTGTTTATTGCTGAATATAAAAAAAGAAATGTATATTCAGATAGTAGTATTTTATGTATCTTATGTAATGGAGCAGAATAACACTGGCATAATAATGGCAAGAACACTGGCATATTATTGGGCAAATTGGCTGGGGCATATTAAATGGCAAAATAATACTGGCACATTATTGGGCAAATTGGCTGGGGCATATTAATGGCAAAATACTGCCATATTATTGGGAAATTGGCTGTGGCATATTAAATGGGAAAATAATACTGGCATATTATTGGCTGTGGCATAATGGCACAATAACACTGGCATAATAATGGGAAAATGTAATGGCAAAATAACACTGGCTTATTAATGGGCACCTGGCTGGGAAATATTTGAATGGGCATACATGTCACTCTATTCTCTTTCCCATGTCTGTCTCTCCTCTTCCTTCCCATGCATGTCTCTCTCCTTTACCTCCTATGACTGTCTTTGTCCCTCTACCCATGTATGTCTCTCCTCTTCCCCATAGCTCTCTCTTTTCCTCCTCTCCACCGTCTGTATTCTCTCTCCTCCCCATCTTTGTTCTCTCTTCTCCCTTCAGTGTTCTCTCCCCCATCAGTGTTCTCTCTTTCCCCGTTCTCTCCCCTATAGTCTCTCCTCTGTCCCCCCTTCTCTTCCCTGTGTTTTCTCCTCTGTCCCCCATTGTCTCCCCGTGTTCTCTCCTCTCCCCACTCCCGTGTTCTCTCCTCTCCCCACTCCCGTGTTCTCTCCTCTCCCCACTCCCGTGTTCTCTCCTCCCCACTCCCGTGTTCTCTCCCCCCCACCCCCACTGCCTTGTTCTCTCCTATCCGATGCTCTGAACACCCGCACCTGGCGACACCAACCCTAGTGACGCCTCTGGCCTTTGCTAGCGGTGCACACAGTGACACACACACCAGATGGCCATTTAAGGTATAGGCATGTCTTGCTGCTCGATGTTTGCGTGTCACCAAGTGCGCCATAGCCCTACCCCCTTTCTGGCTGGAGTGTGCTTCCTATGCTATGTGAGCATGTTTCTGGCCACAGATGTGGGGATTCTAGAGAAGACCACGGATATAGCCAGGAGACCAAGAATCTGAGTACTGAGGGCAGGAAAGGGAGCAGCATCGGAAGAGAATAGGTTAGAATTGCACACAGCGTTGTTTCAAAGTCTAAAGTGCAGAGTTTTTCCAAGTGAGAGGCTGTATTACTTAAACATTGCTTATATTGTGAATATAGAGAATAAAAAAAGGATCTACACATATGTTGGCAGAATTGCAAACAAATGCCTAAATTATGAGAAAAATGTGTTTTAAATGTCTCTGTGGTGTCACCTGTTTATGACATCATCTGTGACTTGATATGCAAATTACAAGTTTTTCATTGAAAACCATCAAACCACAGGTGATGTCCTAATCAAAATTAGGGTTGCTACCTTTTTTCCAAAAAATACCGTCCATAGTGGATCAATGTTAGTCGAAGGGGGGAGTCACCCGAAATTACATAACCACTTGAAAATGAGCTGCAGTCCCCTGTTACAGAGTTATAAACTCTGTATGACCCCGTCTTGTGGAGGTCTGTGATAGATGTTGAACATTACTGTAGACTTCACTAGTAGTGAGTGTATGGAATAGCCTTCCAGCAGAAGTGGTAGAGGTTAATAGACTGAAGGAGTTTAAGCATGCATGGGATAAGTATAAGGCTATCCTAGATATAAGGTAAGGCCAGGGACTAATGAAAGGATTACTTTGCTGAGAGGGTGGGGGATGCATGGAATAGTCTTCCAGCAGAAGTGGTAGAGGTTAATACAATGAAGATGTTTAAGCATTCATGGGGGGGGTAGGCATAAGCCTATCCTAGATATAAGATATGACCAGGCACTGCCGACACATTCTAACAGCACATAAAAAACAGGTTAGCTTTAAACTACCATCTCGAGATGCTAAGCCAGCCAAAAGACTCCATGATGCAAGCAGCAAGCGGGATTTTAATTAAACAATTGGTACCCCATATTTTATTAAATTCAGTTCACATAAGACTAGCCAGGCAGTTCTGGCTGAGCGTTATGGGAAATAACGGCACATAAAAAGTAGAGGTTAGCTGTGAACTACCATCTCATAATGTTCAGCCAGCCAAAAGAAAAAAAAAGTGCTGTAGTAATCAGAAATACATAAGTATCATTTGCTTAATATTTTATGTTTTGTTTTGTCTGTACATCCAAAAGCACTTTATCTCTAAGTAGTAGTGTGACTATTGAGGTGCACTCTACTATTATTTCTCTGTTACATCAGGTGTAATTACCAGCATGCTTGTATAATAGCATCCAGATGGCAACCCTATATGCAAATCATGTTACATGTTATGATATTTTTGATGCATAGGATGCAAACAATGTTACATGTGAGTTGTAAGTTGATGAGCATCCTCAAAGGATCTTCTTGTAGAAATATATGACTAGGGACTTAATGATAATCCTTTAATTGCACATACTGCTGTACTATTTATTCCAACCTTATTGTACATTTAAAAGATTATCACAAGCAAGTCATTAGGCACATCATTCTAGAAAAAGATTGCTGTGTCACACTGTGATTGAAGCTGGACTTGCTGTGGTGATTAATCGTTGCCGCACATCATTTTTCTGTTGGGTCGGGGCTATGGGCAGAGTTAGAGGCGAGGCTATGGGCCCCATTGGCTTGTTTTGCTCAGGGGCCCACAATGTTGGAAAGACAGCCCTGTCCATGCGCACTGCTTTTCGTCAATTTTAGGGATACATGGATCAGTGGCATCCTATTGTTTTGTGACAGGATATGGCACAGAGGAGACGTCCGGGAACACGGAGCAGCCAGGAGGTAAGTACTGGGGAAGGGGGAGGAGGGTTTTAATATAACACAATAACGCTGGCATATTAAATGGCAAAATACTGGCCTATTGAATGGCAAATTGGTTGTGGCTTATTAATGACAAAATAATACAGCATTTTTATTGGGCAAAATGGCTGTGGCATATTAATGGCAAAATAATACTGGCATATTTGGCAAATTGCCTGTGGCATGTTGAATGGCAAAATACTGGAATATTGAATGGCAAAAGAATATTGGCATATTTATGACGAAATAATACTGGCATATTATTGGGCAAATTGGCTGTGGATTATCAATGGCAAAATAATACTGGCATATTATTGGGCAAATTGGCTGTGGCATATTATTGGAAAAATAATAGTGGTATATCATTGGGCAAATTGGCTATGGCATATTAAATGGCAATATAATACTGGCATATTATTAGGCAATTTGTGGCTTATTAATGGCAAAATAATACTGGCATAATAATGGGCAAATTGTCTGTGGCTTATTAATGACCCAGTAATACTGGCATATTATTGGGCAAATTGTCTGTTTCATATCGATGTCAAAATAATACTGGAATTTTATTGGGCAAATTGTGGCATATTAATGGCAAAATAATACTGGCATATTATTGGGCAAATTGGCTGTGGCATATTTATGGACAAACTAACACTAGCATATTAATGGGAAAACTGGTTTATTTTAATTGGCTGTGGCATGGTCTGTGGGTCAAAATAATATGTACTATAGAAAAAGTGACATTGGCTAGTTCTGTGGGGCATTGACACTGTGGCATCCCAAATTGTGTAGGTGCAAAATGAGTGCAAGCCAAGTGCTGTGGGTGCAATATAGGTGCATGAGATATGCTGTGGTGATGGGGCTGTGTTCAGACCTTTAGGTGCAATGTGGGTGTAGAGGAAGGGAATAAAAACAAGGAATGCAATTTTTTCATAACATTTTTTTTACAAATGAAAATAGTTGAATATAATATTAAAAAGTTCAAATAAGTATAAATGCAACTAGTGATAGAGAGAGATGTCCGTGTGTGTATATATTTATTGTTTTAGAACTGTACAATTGTCACCTCGCGGGACTCCCATGTGTCGCATAATTAATGGCGCCCCCATGTGTGGCATTACTATGGGGTGCTTGTGTGTGGAATAACCATTGGGCGCTTGTGTGTGGCATAAGTTATGGGGCTTCTGTGTGGGGGATAATTTGTGGGGCTCCTGTATGTGGCATACTTAATGGGCCATCTGACTGGCATTACTAAGGAATCTGTTTGGCTTGGCATGGCATTGGAGGAAATCCAGAGGGGTGACACACTGAGTTACTGCACCGGGTGACATCAACCCTAGTGATGCCTCTGCCATGGATCTTCCTTGCAACTGAGGCATTGTTTCTGGAACCATTTGGAGGTCCAAAGGTCATGTGATTTGCGGTGATGACCAATCATATGAATGACTGTAAGTTTAAAATATTGACTGTCACACTCTGTACTTCACACTGAACGTAAGGTACAGATGGTGACAGCTCAATGTTATAAAGTGCCAGCACCAGTTTTAGTAAAATAAATAATAACAATAATTTGCATCCGTTGCTGATCACAGTTTAGCCTTATGATCAGTGTCCTTCATAATATATTGAAATTATAACGCTTTATTCAAACTGATTTCATTTCAGTTGGCCCTTGCTTGAGTCTGCTTTTTCTGATAATGCTGACCACTAAGTACATCTTACTGCTTGAATTTTTTTTTCCCATTTTTTCTTCTGGGAGTCTTTTCTTGCATATTATTACTTAATTGGGCAGTTGTTTGGGGTTAGTGTTGTACTAACCCAATAATTGGGAATGTAGTGGGGGAGGGGCAGAAACCAACATTTTCCTTCTTTTTTTTTTTTTTTTTTATAAATCTTTATTCATCAATATCAAAAATGTAATAAAAAAAAAAAAGATATCCATTTACGTATGGATTGGTCTGCGTATCTTGTGCACTCTCTGCGCCCCCTATATCGACAACTTATTTTGATTATACTCTTGAACCCCCGAATATACCGATTTTCTTATTTTCATGTGTATTAAATTTTGCAGTACTAAATTGGAATGTAGTATATGTTATGTTAAAAACAACATACAACTTGTGAGGGTGTTAAGTGGCATGGAGGAAATTTAGATTTAAACACCCACAAAATTAAAACATCTTTCTGGCCTTTGCCACACTAAGAAACCCTGGACAGAGGGTCAATTGCCTTCAGTGTACAGTGTGGTCCATAAAGTGTATTATTCTGCTTTATACTTGTAACATAGTATAACATAGTAATTTAGGTTGAAAAAAGACATATGCATCAAGTTCAATCCTTCTACCTAACATTGCAGCTTTTGCTCAAAAAGAAGACAAAAAACCCTAAGGAAGCTATTTTGAATTTTGCCTCCTAGGAGGAAAAAAATCCTTCTTTACTCCAAAGGGTAATCCGATTTCTCCTTGGATCAATATGCTCTATTATCAATGCTTATTCTATTATTAATTGCCCTGTATGTTCTGCTTTTCTAAAAAAAATGCATCTATTGTAGTTGTTAGCGCTACCTCTCTTGGCAGTGAGTTACAAAACTTTATTGTCCTTTCCGTAATAAATCCCTTCCTTTGCTTGTATGGTGCCCTTAAGTTGGAAAGGGATTAAGATAGTGGATAAACGCTTCTATGTTTGGGGAAAATGTACTTGTGTTATTTCATCTATATTCAATTCAATGTGGTATTAAAGTTTTCTTTAAACTTTTGCTTGTATAATATTCTGGGTAACTGAGTGCAAAGCATGAATTTTTTTTTACATGTGTATAAAGGCCTACTGAGCTAAAGTCTAGCTTTTATTGTAACTCTTATGCGTGGTGGCTCTTTTGAGATCATTGTACTTGAACTACTCATGAATGTTGTTAAAGGAACAGTCTCCAGATGGATAACTGTATATGTTATTAGAATTGTTATTCTAAAGCGCATGGTCTGACTGCAGAGGGTGATGGCTTCATACAGATGTTCTACATGCTACCTGTAAGTAAAATATGCATTTAATCTATTAATCAATGGGACATTTGTTAGTTCATTCATATGTTTTCCTTAATAATATTGCATACAACATGTTTATTATCTGAACCGGATATGCTAATTATACACAGTTTGCTGTTATGCAAAGAGTTTTGTACTCTTGGACCTTCTATCCTTAAAGAAATGGATCCTAAAATTGATATACACCATTTTTATGTTTTTCTCTCTAAAGCCTAGGGTATGGAGGTTCATTATTTATACCTCCCATCTGACCCAGTACTCCCCTCACTTGGTGGACTGTACATGCATTCTGGTGAGACTGAGATGATTCAATGTCGCCTAACATTATTTGTTGTAGATTTGTGTTCGTTCTCAGTTTTATTGTACAGGTTCCCATTAGTAGTTTCATATTTCTTGTTTGCTTTTTTTTCTTCATTAGTTTACTTTTATGTTTTCCCTGTTTCTATAAATGTTGCCACAGAACACAATTTGAAAATTCCCCTTAGACTTAAAGGTTTTATCATTCACAGCTTTGCATGAAGCCACAACATTTTTATGCCCACATACCGTGTTTACTAGACGCCCATTTTCTTAAAGACCAACAAATAGCATTTAAGAAATATCAAAATACCTGGTCTTGCTGCACATATTCCATAAAAGCGGCGTGTCCAATATCATTACTACAGAAATCTTCCACTCAGAGGTTCTTACTATCATTAATCTTACACGGTAGGTCTATCCTATTAAAATGTTCCTTTAACAGCTACATTTTTACCCTCTTATATTTCACAATGCTAACCCGTTTTTACAAAGCATTCAAACCCTTGTGTCCTTGCTCTTTGCACCATCCAAGCTCATAAAGTGATGTCTGTTCAGTGTTCATTAACTATAAATTGCATGTATAAGATAGAGTGGTCAGATGTCACCCTGAAAAAGCTATTTTACATGTGTTACCCACAAAGACTTGAGGAAGGGAGAGTAAGTCTGAGAAAGAGGAAGGGATTTGTTATTTAAAGGACACTAAAGTTATTGAATTCACTGCTTGAATTGGTGGTGCTAGAAAATACAATAGATGGATTTAAAAAGGGCCTGGATACTGTTTTAACAGAGCAGGGCTATGTTTGTTAGTATAGGCATTAATATTTATTTAGTGCTTGTTGATCTAAGGAGAATTCTGCTTGCCATTTTGAGTCAAGAAATAGGATTTTCCCCATTGAAAGCAGAATTTAAAGTTGCTGGAATAAGGTTTTTTTTTTTGTCTTCTTTTGGATCAAAAGCAGTAAGCAAGGAATAGGAAAATGCTTGAGCTTGATGGACGCAAGTCTTTTTTCAACCTAAACTACTATGTAACAATATGTGCATCTATACACCTTCCCTACTTTTTTGATCTGTGTTTGACTAGAGGCACTATGCATTAGCAGTTGATTAAGGTTACAACAATGCTTTCCAAAACAGCAGAACCACCTATCAAATTTTTCAACTTTAGGCTTAGCTATTTATTAAGAAAATGGATAGAAAAGATTTTTGCAAAGACACTAGGAACTTGCATAGCAAGGACACTCCCTCACATCCTACACCCAGACGTGATGGTGCGTTAAACATAGCTATGTAAATGACATGTAATACATTTTGACTATAGCCCACATAATCTTGTAATAGTCCTTTAACGGTGTGATGTGAACTCACTGACCATTTAAATACACTACCAAATGTATTACTTGTTATCCACAGGGTTTTGGAATAATCAAAAAGCAAAATACAGAAAGTCTACATTTCACAACAAAGAATCTCCAACCAAAGTAATATGTTTAAAATATCCTGGTTTACCAGGATCCCAACACTCAACATGTAAATCCTGTTAAACGTTTTATATCTTTTTAATATTGTACCTATAGTTATCCCCCTACCTTTTTTAAGTACAGCAAACTTGTTCCTGTTTTCTTTGGTATAATAAGCACCCCAGACTTTCTCTAAAAATGACAAAGTGGCTGGGACGACCAGCTACATTAAACTATTACAGGGCTTCACTATAAAGATAAATGATATTAATTTGTTTACTTTCTAACATTGTGATGTGGGATGAGATGGAAGAGGCCTTGATACTGCCATAAAAAAAAATATTGATGTGGACCCCACAGAAACATGCGTCCTACCCTTAATGATGGCCACAACTTATATTCCAGATCTGAGATTAACTCATTTCTAAAATAGGAATTTGGGATAGATATCCTTTAACATTATCATTTCCAATAGATAAATGTAAACAAAACCAAAGCTGTAGTATCTAGTTCCCGTCTATGCTCAGTACCAAGCGCTACATAAATTGTTGGCACTATGTAAATAAATGTTATTGTAAAGTTATTGAATATTTTGGCTACATATGGATATTCAGTTGGTCTTTATTTAAAACAAAGCTTAAACAAGTACAGGTGTGATCCATAACAAATATACCACCTGAACCTGAACAAATACAATATGGTACCAGAAAATGGTCAAAGCACAGGCAAGTGCTTTGTTTACAACATTGAAAAGAGAAAACTTAAAATTTTAGTCATCTATAGTCTCACTTATAACAATGTAACAGATGTGATACCCAAAATGGCTCACTGGAGAATATATATAAATCTTTCAGATAAGTCTTGCCTTCATCAGTCTCTTCGGAGAGAAAACACAAAGCAAAAAATAGAAGTGTCTTACGTTTACCAAAGTATTATAATATTCTGGATTGAAATCCCATAGGTAAGACTGTCAGATTTTTTTAGAGCTCCAGGAGTTCATGCATCTGCTGAAGAAGAGATGCATATCTGGGTGATTTAAAGGAACCCAATATTTACTAGCATGGAAAATGCAGACAATTCTGAAATTCGAATTACATATTCATATTGCATGCTGGTAAATGTGTTTTTTTCTGCTCTCTTCATTGCATTTCCTGGCCTCTGTCAGTACAACTGTATTCTCAACTCTTCTCTCATTTAAAATAAATCCCTGGTGACTGAGTAAAGTTGAATAGGGATACACAATAAGAATATACTTGTATAGAAAAAAAAAACACGTTAAATATCACTGCTCAATTTTTACAAGTTTTTTTTAGAAGCTTGTGGCTTCCTAAATTCCAATATGGTATATGTAATGTAGTATTTTATGTAAGGTGACCTATCACAATGTTCCATTCAGTACCTGCTGATCTAATTACAAATAAAATGCAGTTCTAACAAAATTTTCTTTTTATATGTATTTTTTAGATATAATCTACTTGTTCAAGAAGATTCAGTGTATGTTCTGTTTAATTCATTTAGTTTAAGGACCCACTGGTAATTTGTATTTTTTAAAAATTCCTAAGATTTAGTTATAACCTACATATCCTCAATGGGGCAAGGTATTGGGGATCTTTTATATACATATTTTAAATGACAAGCATTTTTGTCTTTAACATTGGCCTATGTAAATGTAAAGGCAACTGATGGCAAAGTAATTATATTTAATTGAAAGATTGTATCAAATGTAGGCATTTTAAATAGAAATGCTTTGATAATGGAGTATAAGTAAAGAACCGTATTAAACTCTCTTTGAACCATATAACTATATCAGGGCAGACATCTTGTTTAGAATCTTGGGTCAGATGTAGGAACATCTGACCCATGATGTCCTATAAGAACCAAATGGAGCAAAGAGGGTTCAATAAAGGGCTTAATTTATATTCTTTCATTAAAGAACTTCTATTTAAAATATCTACACTTCACGCAATCTTTCAATTAATCGTAGCTTAACGCTATGTTCCTTTAACTTATAGAATCCACTAGGTACCAGAGTCATTTTCTCGCTTAAATGCTCAAGAAAGTTAGTTTATTTTACTCAATAGTATGCTTTTGCGTAAATCCTTATAAGAAAGGAGACACAACTAGGAGATGTGTATATATTTGCAAAATACTACCAGATATGGCAATGAGAAGGGATACTCAACCAGAAACACTGAGCTAATGGAAATGAAGACAAGCCTGGGAACGTTATTCTTTGCCCCACATCCATTGGTTCTGAACATATCTTCTGTTATTGGAATACTCCTTGCTGTCTAACTTTTCCGGAGATAACACATAGAGTATTACTGTATCACCTAAACCTTCTTTGTTCTCTAGTCAATAGAGTGGTTACACAAAAGGCCCACTCACCAAACACAAGTATAAAATGAACATAGTGACATAGAAACCTCACCAGTCAAGTTGATAATGAATGCAGTTTGCTTGAGGAAAGCTGCCTTGCTATCCAATACCAATAGTTTTATAGAACTTTCCTTGAGATCACAAAGGATCTCAAGCCTTAAAGTGATGGTGCCTCCTTAATCATCCAGTAGACTTGATAATGACCCATGGCTACACTGTGTGAGGGGAATACCTTGTTCTACGAGAGCTTCTCAGTTCAGTGAATCGTTAAAAAGAGCCAACTTTTATCTTGCACCAAACTAAGCGGAGAGTGTAAGGGGGAAGTAACATTGACAGAACAATTTGTTTGAGATACATTTTTGATAGGCAGTTTAATGAAAAACATTTGGATGTAAAACCTAAAACATATGCAAAGATATCATCTGTCTTCCATTATTTTTTTTTTTGCAATGAAAGGGAGTGGGTGGTATCCCCCCTCCCCCTTTTAGAAATATATATATATTTTATTCTAAATGCAATGTTGCGAGAATCTCACATACTTGGGATGAAGAATCCATTTTGTCTTTTAATAGTTTTACTAATTCTCCTTTGTACCCATGGAACCCTTCCAGTGACAGTTAATAACCATGGCTATGACCAGTGGTGTATCTTGGTTTTGTGCAGCCGTAGGCAGACACATTTCAGCCACCCCCCCCACCCCTACCCCCCACGTTGCACACCTACGACATGCCGCATCACTCATGTTGCACACCCACGACATTCCCTATCACCCCATTACATGCCTCATCACCCACATTGCACACACATTAAATGCCCAATCACCCCATTACATGCCCCCATCACCTACATTGCATACACACTAAATGTCCCATCACCCCATTACATGCCACCATCACCCTCATTGCATAAACCCACCACGTCCATTACATGCCCCCACCACCCCGATTAATTGGAAGGAGCTAACGATTGTTGAGTGGTGGGAGGGAGAGAAAATGTTTGAAGCACCAGGAGTGTGCTTTAACACCCTCTGGCAAAGTGCCGCCCTAGGCGAGTGCCTTGCTTGCCTTGTGGAAGATACACTACTGGCTATGACTATGGTACTCTACCATAAATTTGTAGTTAAAACAGAAATTTGTGAAAGTAATTTTATATCCCAAACAATAATGAAATGAATTGGAAACATTGCAATACTTTCTATTTGTAGATATATGGAGTTGCATTTGTCAAAACTGTCACCTAACTTTTAAGATTTAGAGTTCAGTGGGGTGCAGTATATATGTTTCATGCATATTCTTTTGCTTGGAATATACACAATATGGAAAAAACAGAAAGGGGGTTTTGCATAGAGGGTACTGCTCCTTGCGTGCTGGGCTTTGGGTCCCCAACCCGACCGTTTGACGGTAAGCAGAAAAGCACTGGAAATTAAGTAGTCCAATGTGCGGAAAGTTCTTATGCAAGATTCCTAAAACTTAACATTTTTTTTAAACAGGCAGTTGTATACAAAATACCATTGAAACCACTATAACCAAATACACAATATCAACAAATGTATGGGACACCACTATAACCAAATACACAATATCGACAAATGTATGGGACACCTGCAGGCCCGCCATAAGAGGGTGACGGGCTATACTGGCGTCCCGGGTCCGGTGGGTCCAGGGGGCCTAGGGGGCCCGGGTCACACCAGGAAAAAAATGTCTCCCTCTTTTAAGCTAGTCCGCGGCTGTGAGGTAAGCGTTGTGCGGTTGTGCACTCCCCTCCAGCTGCGCGGCTTCAGTAAAGTTTGTTAAAAAAAAAAATGCGAGTATTTTTTTTTTAAACAAACTTTATTGAAGCCGCCCGTCTGGAGCGTAGCGCACAACGCTTCCCTCACAGCCGCGGACCTGCAGAGCACCGGGAGACAGCAGCAAGGAGGTAAGTACTGGGGAAGGGGGGTGGTATATAACGAGCATTCTGAGGGGCAAAATCCTGGCATATTGGCATTATCCTGGAATATTAATTGGCATAATCCTCTCATATTAGTTGGCATTATCCATGCATATTAAATGGCATAATCCTGGCATTATCATGGCATAATCCTGGCATATTAAATGGCTAAATTCTGGCATATTAAATGGCATAATCCTGGCATATTAAATGGCATAATCCTGGCATATTAAATGGCATAATCCTGGCATATTAATTGACATTGTCCTGGCATATTAAATGGCTTAATCCTGACATATTAATTGGCTAAATCCTGGCATATTAAATGGCTTAATCCTGGCATATTAAATGGCAAAATCCTGGCATATTAATTGGCAAAATACTGGCATATTGAGATGCAAAATCCTGGCCTTTTGAGGGGCAAATCCTGGCATATTAAATGGCATAATCCTGGCATATTGAGGGGCAAAATCCTGGCATATTATTTGGTAAAACACAAAGGGAGTAGGAGGAGCACACAGAAAAAAAATGAATAAAGTAAGAAATACAGTGCCATAAGTTTACAAAAAGTTTATTAGAAAAATACTGTATAAAAATATAATCTAAGTAATAAATTGCATCCACTAGCACAGAAACACAACAGTAATTACTCACATATACAAATAGCACCAGCACAAAACCGCTCTAAATACAGACGCAAAAAGAAAGAGGGACAGGAGGAACACACTGTGCACAAAAACGGAGGTCCGTGGTTGTGCACAGTGTGTTCCTCCTGTCCCTCTTTGCAGTGTTTCTGCTGGAAACTCATGTTGGATGAGAAGGTCAGGCTCATAATCTCCATTCCAGTTCATCCCAAAGGAGTTTGATGGGGTTGAGATCAGGGCTATGTGCGAGCTAGTTAAGATCTTCCACACCAAACTCATTCAACCCTGTCTTTATGGACCTTGCTTTGTGCAAGTGAGACACAGTGCTGCTAGAATAGAAAAGGGCATTTCCCAAAAGTTGGAAGCATAGCATTGCCCAAAATGTCTTGGTATGCTGAAGCATTAAGATTTCCCTTCACTGGGAAATATCATTATATAATCATCCATCATTATCCATCCTCTAACAAACTTTACAGTTGGCACAATGCTGTCAGGCAAGTAACGTTCTCCTGACATCCACCAAACTCAGACTTACCCATCAGACTGCCAAACAGTGCTTCATGCACACCCAATAAATGCTGGTGCATCACCCACAGACTTACCCCAGCACTCCAGGACATGACCCAGCACCCACATTGCATACCCAGGTCTTACCCCAGCACATGCCCCATGAACTACATTGCACAGCCAGGTTATGCCCCATTACTCAAATGCACACCAAAAACATGCCTATCACCCACACTGCACACCCAGGACTTACACCAAGACATGCCTCATCACCCACATTGCACAGCCAAGACTTACTCCAGGACATGCCATATAACCCACATTGCATAACCGGGACATGCCCATCACCCACATTGCACACCCAGGACATGCCACATCACCCACATTGCACACCCAGAACTTACCCCAGAAGCCCAGGCGCGTATCCTCCATGTGAGAGCTAGCTGTGCGCGCAGCCAGAGTTTCATATTGCGTGCACTTTTGCTAACTGATTGTGATTATGGGGGATTGAATGTAACAGATGACTAAAAGGAAAAGACAATAAACCTATATACCTTATTTAAAACACGAGGGACATTTTTCACAACAAAAATGTAATCTTTAAAGAAAGAAAATAGTGTATTTGTTAGTGTTATGGCATTTGGCAGTTATGAGCTTTCCCGCTGGTCTATTATTTCATATTTATTGTAACAGATGCTATTTATTATTTTAGCTATATTTCTAACTCTTAAAAGTGTTGGGGCAATTTTAGGCAATACAAGTAATGGGGATGATGGGAACCGTAATATTTAATATATGATCCTTACAAATAAATGGTATCATTTTAACCCTACTTGTTTCCTACAAAATCATTACATACATACAAAAATGAAAATAAAATGAGATTACCACTAGACAAATATTAATTGTGGATTATATGACAGTAATGGTAGACTAAATTAGCTCTCATGTGGACTTATTTAGTTTTCTTACCATGACATATAATCAGAAATAATTCAAATCATTAATGACACGGTGACAAGAAAAACTAATATGGAAAGAGCTCGTTCTTCTTCCCCTAGTTGAGTAATTTCCAAAGTTTGATAGTGCTGTACTTCGGTATTATTTATCACTTACTCGCAGCCATCAGTCATGGAAAACGTAACAAAGACGCCATTGAGTTTATCTATAGGCAGCTAAACAAACCTATCTTGCTCTTCTGTTATCTCCTTGTTAACAAAATGCTATCAGGATGTTCTAAACATCAGCATTTACTGCACAAGAGCTCTTTATCTAAGATGATATATGGCAAGTCCCTCAATTAGTACAAAAGGGACTGGATTCCTACTATACATATAGAGGCCGCGGACGACTATAATATTTATGTGGCTTATTTTATTTATTATGTTACATTCATGGATGCAGAGTATTAAGCCACTGATAACAAATATGCATAACATACAAATAAAACTCAAGTTTTAGGTAGCGTAGTCCATGGTTATTATATATTGAGACCCTTTTATGACATTTTTTAATTTTTATATTAAATCATATATTTTTATGAAAATGCTGTCACTGTGTACACAGATCTATATTTTCTGAGTGTTATGCAAGACTGTATTGCAAAAACTGCTTTGTGGAGGCTGTCGTCAGCTAATATTAAAACAATATATGTAAATGCATGTATAAAGCAGGGATGTACATTACTTGTGAAACTCTGTTTAAATGTAGTCAATATTTCAGAAGTGAAAAGGGTTAAATAAAAACAGGAGGCCAATAAATAGGTTACAAAATCCCAAAATGACTTTAATCAAAGGCATTGGTACATAGTAACACAAAGTAAACCTCAATACTAATTGACATTTTTACGCTGTAGGTTTTATGGAATGAATACGCCGTTTATTGCTTCTGCATTTTAAGTTAATCAATTAACCGTCAAATTACCAAGTTTAGGTTTCACAAGGACAAGAGAACTATGTTCCTATAAAGTGCACTTGTGTAACTGCAATAGCTGTTTTAGTTATTAAATAAAGCATCATTTTTGTTAACAGTAAAACAGTCATGTTATAACTCATTCCAACTGGCTGTTTGAACTCTGGGAATTGTGAAGGGGAAGCCTTTCATGATTTGATATCCTAAAGCTTGGATGAATAATCCCACCAGCGGGATGACCTTCACCTTGTAACAAAGTATTTTAGTTTAGCAGTAGAGTGTGTGCTCCCCAAAGGCTCTTCCTTCCCTAGTCTGTGGCAACCAGACAAGTTTACCCCACACAATATAGCTGGTAAATAGCAAATGACACCAAAAGCAAAAAGTTGAAAGGGAAACAGATTCTTAGTGTGTGAAAATGATAGACTACACCACTAACCTCTCCAGCATTTGACAGGATATCCTATCCAGTCCTAAAAGATATCTCGTATATATAAAATGTGCAGGGTATTAATTGACATATTATGATGCACAATACTCTCATGGATGGACCTAGTGTAGGCAGTGGTGTATTTAGGGTTTGTGCTCCCCTAGGCCTGACTAAACTCACACCCACTCTAATCTTCATTTGCCCCACCCCTCGAGTTCAGGCCATGCCTCGTCCTGTGGTTGTCCCCAAACACCTTTCCAGTGCCATGTTTGTGCCCAAACTCCTTTCCATTGCCATCTTTGTACCCAAACACCATCCCAGTGCAACCTTTTTGCCCAAACACATTCTCAGTACCACTTCTGTTCCCAAAATAGCTTCCACGTGCCTTCTTTGTGCCCAAATACCATCCCTATATCATCTTTGTACTGGAGCACCATCCCAGTGCCACCTTTGTGAACAAGCTAATTTTACTGCTACCTTTGTGCCCAAAGACATTCCCAGTGCCACCTTTGTGCCCAAAACAGCTTCCCAGAGCCACCAAAACGGCTTCCCAGTGCCATCTTTGCCCCAAAAATGCTTGCCAGCTAAACTTGCCTGGAAAAAATACAGAAATACGATACCCTGCATTATCACTGTGTGTGGGGAATGCGAGCAGGGCCGGCGCCACCAGTAAGGCGACTTAGGCAGCTGCCTAGGGCGCATCTTAGCTGGGGGCGCCGGAACCCTGTGTCAAAAAAAAAAAATCCTCCCCCTTACTTACCTCGTCGCTGCTGCTCTGTCTCCGGTGGAGGTCCGTGGCTGTGAGGGAAGCGTTGTTCGAAGTTATTGAATGCGCATTGGCTGGAGGGGAGCGCACAACGCTTCCCTCACAGCCACAGACGGGCAGATGAGAGCACCGGGAGAGCAGCAGCAAGGAGGTAAGTAAGGGGGAAGGGGGGAGGATCCTGGCATACTGTGGGTGAAAATCCTGGCATATTGTGTGGCTAAATCCTAACTGGCATTTGTGGGGGAAAATCCTGGCATATTGGGTGGCTAAATCCTGGCTGGCATATTGTGGGGGAAAATCCTGGCATATTGGGTGGATAAATCCTGGCTGGCATATTGTGGGGGAAAATCCTGGCATATTGGGTGGATAAATCCTGGCTGGCATTTTGTGGGGGGAAATCCTGGCAAATTGGGTGGCTAAATCCTGGCTGGCATATTGTGGGGGAAAATCCTGGCATATTGGGTGGCTAAATCCTGGCTGGCATATTGTGGGGGAAAATCCTGGCATATTGTGGGGCATAATCCTGGCATATTGAGGGGCATAATCCTGGCATATTGAGAGGCATAATCCTGGGATATTGAGGGGCATAATCCTGGGATATTGAGGGGCATAATCCTGGCATATTGTGGGGGAAAATCCTGGCATATTGAGGGGCATAATCCTGGCATAATGAGGGGCAAAATCATGGCACATTGAGAGGCTAAGTCCTGGCATATTGGGGGGCAAAATCCATTGGTGTTTGTCTCCAGTCCCCAGAGCCAGACCAAGAGCCAGACTGCAGCCAAAGACCAGATCATCTTAATGTCCTGGTGGTAAGTAGACAATTCAATATGTTTATTATTTAGTTGTTTAGTTATTAATACTACATTGGAAACTAATTTACCTCACATTTAAAGGACACTATAGTCCCAGAACCACTACAGTTTAATGTAGTGGTACTGGTGTCTATAGCCTGTCGCTGCAGAGAAAAGACACTGTGCAGTACTGGTGTTAAAGGAGCACTATAGTGCCAGGAAAACAAATACATTTTCATTGCACTATATAGTCCTTAGGAGTGGGCACCCTCATGTCCCCCTCCCACTGGGCTGAAGGGGTTAAAACCCCTTCAGCCATTTACCTTTCTCCAGCGCCAAAGCTGGGAACTTTCCTCCCCGATCCTCCTCTCAGCTGCAAATGTTTTTTTGTTTTATTTGGATGTTCCGCGTCCTCCCACTGTAATGTTCACAGTGAGAATCACGGAAGCACCTGTAGCGGCTGATAATGTGTGTGGGGGGGGGCGGCAATTTTTATTTTGCCTAGGGCGGCAAAAATCCTTGCACTGGCCCTGAATGCCCGCAGCACCCAGTGAAGCAGACGCTGCTCTATTCACAGGGTGGGGCAGAGCTTAACCTCTTCTCTGGTGAGCTCTGCCCCCTCCCTGTAAGTAACAATGGGAGGGGGAGGAGAGAACAGAGGAGGGGGGAAGAGAAAGGAGGAGGGGAGGAGAGAACAGAGGAGGGGGAGGAGAGAACAGAGGAAGGGGGGAAGAGAACAGAGGAAGGGGGGAAGAGAACAGAGGAGGGGGAGGAGAGAACAAAGGAGAGGGAAGGAGAAAACATATATGGAGAGGAGGGGGAGAGAGAACAGATATGGGGAAGGAGGGGTAGAGAGAACAGATATGGGGAAGGAGGGGTAGAGAGAACATATATGGGGAAGGAGGGGGAGAGAGAGAACAGATATGGGAAGGAGGGGGAGAGAGAGAACATTGTATAGTGGCAGTACCTGTGGGCTGTTGCTTTCCTCATGGACAAGTAGTTAATAAAGCAATTAAATCTGCTCCTCCCCACTTCCCCTTAAATACTGTATAACTCTGTGGCAAGTCAGTTCTTTCTTATCCCTTCACAGGGACGGACATTTAGTTAGTTAATGCTAGTCTGGTGTGGAACACGGGATGTTCCAGGGGGCAGGGTCCAGTTGCTCTCCGGATGAGAGCAGCATGATCTCCACCCTCCGTAGTTACGGAGCAATTAGTTCTTCATGTTTTTTTTCCCTTCTACAGTTTACCCATGGACACATAGTGGAACACACGCCCTGGTAGCATTCCGTTCCACCTAGATTCTGAACACGCTACTTTGCAGGGGCAGTAGGAATCTGCCGTTTTGGCGCCAATTTCGAATCAGATTTTATACTTAAACTGTGCTTGAGTCTGTATGGCTGTAAGAGTACTAGCCAGCACAGATTCACTCATGTCACCAGCCCACACTGCTCTGAGGACCTTAAAGTTGTCAGTATAATTTATAGTTTCTACTTAAAGGTACCTTGCAAAAAAAAATCTCCCAAAAATGCCCCCGCTGCCCACGTGACTGTCTCATATGGAGACAGTCATGCTAGGGCAGTAGCCGGTAGTCCAGTGGATGCGTCCAGCTTACTGCCACTGCTGGCGGATTTGACAGCAAGTCATATCTGGGGGCTGTATTTACGCTGAGGAGGAGACGGCTGGGGACAGAGAGAGCAGCAGCTAGGTGGGTACTAGGGAAGGGGGATTATTTTATTGTGAAAACTGGCTATGGCACATTAATGGGCAAACAAACAGTGGAATATTAATGGGCAAATTGCCTGTGGCATATTTATGGGCAAATTAGTTATGGCATATTAATGAGCAAACTAACAGTGGCATGTGAATGGGCAAACGAGCCGTGTCATATTAATGGGTAAACTGGCTGTGGCATATTAATGGGCAAACTAACAGTGGCATGTTAATGCGCAAACTAATAGTGACAAATTAATGGCCAAATTCTCTGTGGCATATTAATGGGCAAGCTACCAGTGGCATGCTAATGGGCATATTGGCAGTGGTATATTAATGGACAAATTGTGGCATATTGTAATGGGCAAACTGGCTTTTGCATATGTTAATTGCAAAGTGGCTGTGGTATGTTAATTGGTACCTGACTGTGGCTCATTTTAATTGGCAAATTGAAGCTGTGGCATCTTCTGTGGGGCAAATTTACACTGTGGCATGGCAAATCATGTGGGTGCATTATGAGTTCAAGCCAAGTGCTGTGGGTGCAATATAAGAGCATGGCAAATGCTGTGGATAATGTATGGTGCTGTGTTAAGTCCTTTAGGTGTAATGCTGGTGCAGAAGAAGTGAATAAAAACAAGAAATGCAATTTTTCAATAACATTTTTATTACATATAAAAATAGCTGAATATTATATGAAAATAGTTGCATAGAATAGTAAAAAATGTACATTTAAATATAGTTTTATATTGCGATTTGAGAAAAATTGAGGTGGGCCCACTGCTAAAGACTTTGCCCACGGCCCAATACGGCCTTTAAATAGTTATCACTGAATTTATAAGGGCCTTTATCGGGTGTCACTGAATTTTAATGACCCAGTTAAATTATTTTCAATGTAAAACTATAGGACAGCTTAAACTGTGTTATAGTAAAACAATTTGCGCTTCACTTATATTAGAAATATGTACAATATATGGAAAAAAATCTAAGTAGAACTGTCATTTCCAGCACAGCATTAAAATGTTCTTCTCTTTACCAGTGGTGGTTTTCATGTTTTGATGCATGTTCCTCAGGTATGCCTGGACAATTAATGCTCCTGAAACCACCAACATAATAATTAGAACTGGGGGTTTTTTGTAATGTGTTCATTGATCAGACATAAAACATATTAAAAGTTTTATTTTCCAAGCCAAGGTTACTAAATATCACACACACACAAACAAAACAGTGCATTATATTATAGTTTTGTTGTCTTCTCGTTTCATTTTGAAGTTGGTATTAAATAATGTACTCCTGTTAGTGGTTAGGTTATACCATGAGCCCAAGTCCTATATTGCATGTAAAAACATCTTGTTGTAAAGAATTTCTTTCAGAACTATAAATCCCCTGCATATAATGTTTTATAAAGATAACTTCAGAATTTACATAAAGTGGGATAATGCAGTTTAATAAAAGGGTGGAGACGGCACTTGTCATAGTAACCACCAAAGACACTTACGTTTTGTAAAATATATGGGATATTTGAGAAACCATCACTTCTCAGTTGATCAGGTGATCAAGACAACAGTCCTGTACACAGAGGTCCTGAATCACCAAACATTTAAAACAGGTAAACTGCGGATGGTTAACTCATCCCAACAAAAAAAGGAAATAAAATAAATACCCGAAAAGGGTAATAGTTACCACCTCATAAGCAAAAGGAAGGAATGCAACACTGTAAGAAAGTGAAAATGTAACAGTTTAAGAAATAATTATACAACATGAAGTAGAATCAAAACCCAACAAAATGAAAGAAAAATAAATAATAAACATGGTAAGAAATATTTAATAACATTTGTCATCTGTACCATGAGCTAACAGGAGAAAGGACAAAATAGATCAAATTCTACAACAAGAATGCCATGAACCTTTTAAGGACCGACCGTTTGGGACATTTTTGGTCATTCTGGACAATGGCTGTTTTAACACTTCTGCAATGTTTGTGTTTAGCTGTAATTTTCCTCTTTCTCAGGAAAGTGTTGGACTTATTCCAGCAACACAGTACATGCCCCATCACCCACATTGTATACCCATGTCTTACCTCGGTACATGCCCCATCACCCACATTGCACACCCAGGACTTACCCCAGTACATGCCCCATAACCCACATTGTACTTTAGATCATGCCCCATCACCCACATTGCATACCAGGACTTACCCTGGTCAGCATCCACAGCTCCCTGGTGTCTAGCGGCATGCAGCATGGAATCTGTGCGCTCTCCAGGTTCGCAGACAAGTTTCCATGCTGCCTCTCTTATGCTCCCCATCACTCTCATCGTGGCAGGTCACATTATTGGGTCCCCTGGACTGTAGCCCCTAAAGACCATGCCTTAATCCAGGCCTGGTGTCAGAGCAGGTGTGGATGAGAATGTTGCACCAACAGGAGTGTGAGTTGAACAATGCAGCTGCATTTTCAGATACAAGCACTCTAAATTGGACCTTAAGCATGTTGGATTAGAACGTACCACCAGTTCTGCTGCAATTTCCATGCTTAGCATCCCTTCATCAGCACAGGTGGCTGGAAGTCTGTCTGGAGGGGTATGATGATACTGACGTGACTGGATGGTTGCCCAGTGCATCCTCCTCCTCATTTGATGGTAATGACTAAATCTGACTATAGCATCATGTTAGTAGCCACGGAACCCATGGTTACTTACCATTTCTATCACCCAGTTGTACTCATCTGCTGAAAAACTTTCCCCCCTCTCTCATGGCCCCTTCATGCTCTGGGCTTATTAAAAACAAACAAAAATAGAAAAAAATTCTAATCACTGAAATTAAAAATCATAAAATCTAAAATAAAATATGTACATTTATCTCACTGTATCTGTTATTCAGGTAAATCCACACCTGAAACACTTTCACAGTTCATGGTACCCTTTTATATCCACAGTGTAAAATACTTTTACATGGGTAATTCATTGTGGTTGCACATAGGCTGCACATGCATTTTGCTGCTTAACATTGTTTAGCGCTGTTTGTTTTTTTTGCATTGACATTGTTCCATGTACACTGATTAGCCACAACATTATGACCACCTGCCTAAAATTTCGTAAGTCCCCCTTTTGCGACCAAAACTGCCCGGACCCGTTGAGGGATGGACTCCAATAGACATCAGCACCAAGACATTAGCAGTATATACTTTAAGTCGTGTAAGTTGCGAGGTGGGGCCTCCATGGATCGGACTGTCCAGCACAACCCACAGATGCTCGGATGGATTGAGATCTGGGGAATTTGGAGGCCAAGTCAACACCCTGATCTCTTTGTTCCTCAAACCATTCCTGAATTTTTGCTTTGTGGCATGAAAAGAGGTAAATGCCATCAGGGAGTACCGTACCATGAAAGGATGTACATGGTCTGCAACAATGCTTAGGTAGGTGGTACATGTCAAAGTAACATCCACATGAATGGTAGGAGCCAAGGTTTCCCAGCAGAACATCACTCAAAGCATCACAATGCCTAGGCTTTCCACCTGTCAGTGGCCATAATGTTATGGCTGATTATATGTCCAAATATCATCTTTTGTCCACATATTGTAATGACGGATATTTGCAGGAAATATGATAAGAGAGCATATATGCAGCCATTTCCATGTGAAAAAAAAGACTTTAAAATATTTTGTACTGTACTTTTGAGGCCTCTAAATTTGAATACTTCACCTAAAATCTGGACAATTGACAATGGGTGAATTTCATGTTTCCCAAACTGAAAGCGTGTTAAGGGGTGATCGGACCATACTGGGCAGTCAAAAAAAAATTTCTTGTAATAGGGAAATTAGCCCAATCCGAATGCTTCCAAAGTTCTGGTTTATGCACAACCCACCAACAGCCAATTTGGTCCTGAAATCAACAATGTTAAGTAGCTGAATGTATGTAATTTGGGAATTTGGCTACTTTGCCAAATTTGGCCCCATTTCTGGCAGTTGACCTGTAAGCATTTTTTTTGTCTATTTCAGGTAAAAAAAAAAAAGATCAAAAACTGCAGAAAGACTGGAAATCTACTCCTAACATCCATTTCTTGCTCTAGCCAAATAACTTTTACTGCCTGTTGAGCAGGGAATGCTCCCCATTTGTATTTAGAGGTTTCTGTGGTCAATGTTAAGGGATAAAGTAGTGGAATCAATCAGTCCCCAGAATAGACCTTAATTCTTCCCTAACTGTGTGAGGAAAGAACCTCCTTTGGAGCTCAGAAACGTCCCAGTCTTAATTGTTTGCCGAGAAACAACTAGAAAAAGGGCTATGATATAACTGCTCTGTTGGATTAGCACTGCAGGATCTGGATGTATTGCCAGAATATCATCTAGATTGACACATTTCTGTAGGAGGTCAGACAGCCCAATTCAGGAGACAGCCTGGTTATTTTTAGCAGCCAGGGAAATGAACCTCCCATAGAACTCCATGTAAAACAATCAAAAAACATAGGAGCCAGCAGTAGGGATTTTAGGAGCCATTGCTGGAATTTTTCAAGCCTTCGTCTAGGTAATTAAGACGTAGTATTTTCTATGTGACGTGAGACATCAATGATTTCATTACCCTGAAAAAGCTGACTGGCTGAGAAGCACCTGTGACCTGCATAAGCGTGGCACGAGCATTTCTCAAATGAAACAGTCTGTCTGGGAAGCTTACCCACTAGTTGCTGCTAGTTGGTTATGCCTCCTGGAGGGACAAAAAGCAAAATTCACATACCTCACAACATCACTGGAAAAACGTTTGAGAGCATGGACTACAATTATTTCTCCAAGCATTCCATAATAAACAGGTTTAATACAACAGGAAAGGATAATACTGTAAAGCAACTCATTAATGAACTCAAGGCCATCCTGATTTAATTATCCGGAAATAATTAATAAATAAACAAATCTGAGTTGTTTTCTTCGGCAGACTAGATGGATCATTTGCTTCATATCAGTTTCTATGCTACATTGTTATGTGTGCAAGAATTAACTACATTAATAGTTAAGTCACCCAAAATGTTATAATTATATGTGTTCTAACAATGTATTACTTAATTTAATGTGTATATTATTTCATACAGTTGTCACGTCTAGGCTACCTTCCTACAGTTTTCTCTCTTAAAAATTAATAATTTTGGCCTAGGACTAGGGCGGCACCTTACGGGGCAGCATAAATAGTCGCCCTCACCTGCCCCACATGGAAAATACCCACCTGCATGACCTGGATTGTGTGAAGAATAAAACTCAATAATTTTCTAGGCATTGCTACATGCAATGACTTCTCATGCAGGGAACTAGTCACAGACAATGCTGAAGTATCCAGGTACTGGGAAGCGGTTTGGGAACAATAATGGCATTAGAAGTGGTTTGTGGTCAAAGGTGGCAGACAAAAAGCAGTTGGGCACAAAAATGTCACTGTGAAGTTTTTGGGGGCACAGAGATGGCATTGGGAAGCTGTTTAGCACAAATATGGCACTGGGAAATTGGGAACAAAATTGGCATTGGGAGGTTGAGACAAAAAATGGAAGAGAAAAGCTGTTTTGGCACAATGATGGCACAGAGAAGCTGTTTGGGCACAAATATGGACAATCTCTTCTCTTTTACTAAGGATATATCTGTGTATTGCTTTATCTATTTTTACTTCAGAATATTTTAAATATTGAGCGAAACACATAAACAAGCAATTACACGTTATATACATGAATATCTCATACCGATATTGTCTTTACACCAATGTATATTTGATAACAATTATAGGCTCTGCATCATGTTAAAAATGAAAATCTTTTTGGAAAGGCAGGGACACAAATATAAGTGATGTCTGCCTATAGCAACGTTACCCTGGAAATAGAGAAAAGTGACCACATTAAATAAGCAACAGCTGAGGAGCAAATTTCAAAAACATGTATAGCTCAGTTTCCAAAAGGTGTTTTGCAACCTTGAAAGAATTAACACTGGAAAATGTTAATGAGGAGAAGGTGTGAAACAAGAAATAGTGTCTATTCCATTTCTCTAATGGCAGAAGCTCTCTTAGAGATTGGGTTCCTCTGAAGGTAGATAGGTCACCTGGAGGCCATATGGAGTGAGGTTACCACCAACTCACAAGGGTGCCACATTACCATTAATATGTGATCAATTTACTATATCTTTGTCTTCTTCACTAACAAGCATGGTAAAGAACCATATCTGATGTATGAAAGACTTGTCACATGAGACAAGATATCCTTATTCATATGAGATATGGGACATTGGGACCAATGATCTGTTCTGTCAGATATGTTTACAATAATTTGAAAAACAATTGATGTCCAATACTGTGAAAATAATTTAAATTATATTAATTAAAACATTTATTAATTACTAATAATTATTAATAATGAATAAAGAATTTCCACCAAAAAATGAAAAGGTTTTATTTTTTTATTTTGCATTGTTGATTTCAGTTATGTTGTTTGTTTTTTGTTATATGATTTTTGTTATATGAGTTTATTTAATAAAATATTTTACTAAACAAGTGTGACCGTGGCACCTCCATTTTGTGAAAGGGTGCCACCCCACAGTGACTTTACAGCACTAGTACCTCCCTGTGGGGCTGGGGACACAGAAAACAGTCTGAATTCTGACCACAGACTTGCACTGAATGGGAGGGTAATGTAACTATTACATCACAATGGGGCAGAGTAATGATTCTGTTTGAACAGGTCACAGGCACCTAGTTCTGCTCACTAGTGATACACAGGAGCCAGTAAGAGAGCGGGGGTATATCTTATGACATCATCATGCAGGCTCTGCCTACAACTGTAAAATGAGACTTACTGGAAGATTTGGGAGAATATTGCATCATGGGTAAAATTCGCAAAATGGATGCAGGAAATAAACACCTAATTTCATTTTTACTTTTAAATGCAATTAAAACAAGAAAAAAAACAGTGGCATATGTCTTATATATGTGTTTGTTTTAAATGTACAGGTAAGCTAGTTACATCTTTTGTAAGTGGTACTGTCCCTTTAAGTAATTATCATCAGCTATTTCTAATAAAATGTGTACTACATTATCAGTTGACATGCAAACGTATATACAGTATATATATATTTATTATATATATATATATATATATATATAGTTACATAGAAAATATAAATATTTCTAAGTTTGGGCCATTAGAGTTCTGTGCTCTGCATTTTTATGAAACAGTCTTGGAAAAACAAAGACTCTGTTCATTTTTAACTTACATTTTTTGAGTTGCCTTGAAATCTTGTCCATGCATTTCCATTAATCCTATTAGCTTCCAGTGTATCTTTCTGGAAACTGCTGATGTAAAACATTAGAAAGAATTTCAATACATATTTCAATAGATGGAAAAAAAACACAGAAGATATATGAATGTGTCAGTGTGGAAATGATCAAACACAGAAATGGTGTATTAGCTTCAGACTCAGATTAATACAAAGTTCTTGCATCCTTTATCTACCTGCAATGGTGAGGTTCCAAGCATGAATTGCTAATGCGTTTTGGTAATGCAGATACATAAAATAAATATTTCAAATAGAATACTATGAGATTATCCCTGAACTTCCCAAACCCTAGAGTTATTGTTTTTGATGGTCAGTAAACTTGATGTCTCCTTCATATATACAGCCCCATTCAAAACCAAAGTGTATCCAGTACAGGGCTAATTAAAGTTCAGATTATTTAAGATATATACCAGGGCGGACTATTCCATTACAGAGGAACTGAGACGAATTTTATTAGTTTTTTAAACACCACATCTGCTTTATTAAAACTGCCATAGAAATTTTACCACAAATGTGCACCAGAGGAAAAGAATATAGCAATGCCATGACTTGTGGTATGTAGCAATAAAGAAATGGTTTGTGACTGCCATGAAAGGTGGCCTTAGGTGTGCAGGCTACCCTGTGGTACACCCACTCTGCCAGTCACAGGTGGTTAGGTATATTTATCAGAAAATAATATTGTTTTGAAACAAAAATTTATTTTTATTTCTATCCTCAACCCATTCCCTCCATTTCTCCTGTCCTCCTTTCATTATTGCCCCCATATCTCTTGCGAATGCACCCCCTGCAACTGACTGCACCCACAGGTCATGCCAGAGCACCTACAAGTCTTCCCAGAGAACCAAGATTGCACCTACAGGTCTTGCCAGAGCACTTAGATTGTGCACACAGGGCTTGCCAAGTATCCAAATTGCACTCCCAGGACTTGCCATAACCCCCAGTTTGCACCTACTGGTCTTGCCAAAGCACCCATACTGCACACACAGGACTTGCCTACAGTGCCGGACTGGGAATAAAAACCAGCCCTGGAAATAAATATATACCAGCCCCATAGTATAACATTATTATTATTCCAGCCTCATAGCATAACATTATATTCTTGTTCATAAAAATGGGGAAATTATGCATTTTAAAGAACATTTGAAGAGTGTATTGCTCATAGATAAACTGGTATATGCCCCTGCAAAGGGCAATATATACCCCAAGTATTAACAAGGTTATATTTCACACACTGCCCTGACATATACCCCATGCACAGGGCAATACGTAGGCCCCAGAATGTACACAAAGTTATATGAATTGCCCTGTGCATGGGGTATATATCATGGTTATGTGTGAGATATAACCTTGCAAATATACTGATTTACCCCAGCACCCAGGTTGCACTCACAGGACTTGCCCCAGCATTTACACCAGCACCCACACTGCACTCACATACCTTGCCCCAGCACCCAGGACTTAGACTAGCATGCAGATTGCACTTACAGGATTTACCCCAGCCCCCAGATTGCATTTGCAGGACTTGCCCCAACATTCATGACTTACCCAGTTTGCAGACTGCATTCACACACTTACACAGTCACATTTACACTTACACTTACAGACACACTTACACACAGTAACTCTGACAGATACACTTACACACAGTCACTCTTATAGACACACTTACACACAGTTACACTTAGACAGTTACATTTACAGACAGGCAAACTTATACTTAAAGAAACAGTTACACTTACAGACACACTTACACACAGGCACACTGTCATACATGCAGATACACTTACATGTACACACAGATATTCTTTTTTTAAACCAAAAAAAGTTATAAAGTTTGTCCCCCTGCTGATTTACCTTTTTCTTTAGTAAGGATGGAGGAGGACAGTACAGATTGTGTCTGCAGACGCAGAGAACAGACATTCCTCTGAGCGCTGGATGTCACCTCGGGGGGGGGGGGGGGTGATGGGCGACCATGCCGCCGCTGCAAGATCGGCGTCTGATTTCGACGTTTGCATGCTGCTGTGGGAAAAATCTTAAGGTGGCCGCGGTGGCCGAATGATTAAAACTCCATCTAGCCCTAGGGTAGGCAGTCCGGCCCTGCTTGCCTAACACCCAGATTGCACCCACAGGACTTTCATAGCAGATTGTGCATACAGGACATGTCTAAGCACCTAGATTGCACACATAGGACATGCCCAAATTTCATACATATGATTTTAGACAACAGAATGTGTACAGCACTCAAAAATGTGTGAATGTTTTATTATCAAAGAATAATATTATAAAGATGTAAACAAAATAGTCCAAAAACATATAGGTATCCAAAATAACAAGGCAATGAAAAAAGATAAAGTCAAGAATAATATCCTAAGTAGAATTAAAATGTCCCAAAAGTTGAGCAAACAGATGTAATAACTAAGAGGCTAAGAAGGATGGTATGATGTTTTTTCACACAATTATATGTCCTGTATGCTTGCCACGCAAGTTCATCAAGGAGAACCTTGGATATGCACACGTAGTGTTGAATACACATTATTTCTCTTTTTTCTTCGGACAGTGCGCCCTGAATAGTGCACTATTTCCTTTGAGTATTTTGACATTTGTATATCTGGCTGCATCCATTTTATAATGCATTATGCTTCTGTTTTAAGCACATCCAGGACATGCTCAGTACCCACAGTGCACATCCAGGACATGCTCCAGCACCCAGATTGCACACCAAGAACATTCCCCAGAATTGATATTGCTCACACAGGACTTGCCCCCAGCACCCAGATTGAACACCCAGGAGATGCAAGAGCACCCAGGTTGCACTCACAGAATTTTGCACCAGGCACCCCGATTGTACACACAGAATTTCCCTCCAGCAACCAGATTGCACACACAGGAAATGCCCCAGCACGCAGATTGCACACTCACGACATGCACCGCACTAAGAGTGCAAACCCAGTACACGACCCAGCACCCAGGTTGCACACCCAGGAAATGCCCCAGCACCCAGATTGCCCACCCAGGGCATGCCTCCCCACGGAGATTGTTCACACAGGACCTTCCCCCAGCAACCAGATTGAACACCCAGGACATGCCCCAGCACCAAGATTGCATATGTAGGATTTGTCCCCAGCACCCAGGATTTAACATGTCTAAGTTTCCTGGTGCCTAGTAAAACAGTAGTTGCTAGACTTTTGCTTTGCTTAATTAGCACCACTGTATTCTTCCTCTGACTAGCAGCACTAACAAGAAAAAAATATTTTCACAAATTATGGTATAATTACTTGCCTTCAATATTGATAGCAGAGTTTCCTTTTCACTTAGTGATTAAATCAGTATAAAAAAAATACTACAAAGTGCCTATTATGGTATGTTGCTAAGGAGGCTATCTCCTTGTGGCATGCGTTGATCTAAAGAGTTTTTGCCACTGTTTTTTTAAAAATATCCATTTCCATATATGGCCATGCAGGGTTATCTTTCAATTCAATGTATTCTGCCCAGTAAAACACTTAATAACATATGGATAAATTGCAGTCAGGAATTTGTGTGACAATGTTCAGCCATTGGTAAATGTAACATATAACAGCTGCTTACCTCCCAAAATGTTAAGTGGACAAATAAGGAAACTTTTATTTGTCTGGGTGTGGCATTGCTGGAACATTTTCATTAACTTCATGGCCAGTTGATAGCTATTCTGTTTATTTTTATATAGTCAGGTAGAATAAGAATAGAGTATTTGATTGATACAAATTAATATAAAAACACATTTAATGCAGTTTAACACTTTAGTATGCATTTTATTGCTCTGGTTCTCTATAATAGACTTATACAAACCAAAAACCCGAGCTTCCAGGAAATAGGTACAATAGAGGATAGAAGAGGGACATGGGATTTGGGTAAAAAATAGGGACAGTCCCTCCTAAATAGGGAAATTTTGGATGTATGCAGCTGCAGTGCCAAAGCTTAGCTATCCTTACAGTTTGAATAAATTACTTTTTATGATAGACAGACCGATTTGTCTTGATTCTCCTATGTGCCTGCTTTGGCACATTGATTATACTGTATTTGTATGGAATTATCTGTGGGTGGATGGCGAATAAAGAGCAATACTTGGGCAAAGTGGAGAAATCAATGGAAACATTATTGTCCGGATTTAATACTTAGCTACACACAGAAATTTGCTGGTGGGTCAGGGAGACAACTGTGGTTAAAAGGTATATGCCACGGATGAGATGTGATGAATCTTACCATAAAACAAGAAGATGTCTTTTGGGTTAGGAACCTTACCAATCCCTTAATGTTAAACTCTTGTTCACCTTACTGTTACTGGCATATTTTAACCATCTCTTCCTCAACTCGTACAGTTCTTTAGAATGAATGCTTTATAAAAAAAAATTTAAAAAAATGTACACAAGGAAGAATCCCATCTGGCATTGTAGGGGTTACCCAGTCCTCAGCACCTGATTAAGTTTAGAGTTATGGCAAGGCTGCCCCTGGTCGCACTAACTGCCCATTGCTTCTGTTGATATTGTAACACTGGGAGATCTGTCCTGGAACAATGGTCTCCGCAGGAGCATTGAGATTAGAAACTGACACAGAGACCTTTCCACAAATGAACATCTGCTGATGTGAAGAAAATTTCCATCATCTGGTCCTAACAGAAAAAATCAACATGGCAGTTGAAAAGTCAATTTACCTGGAACGGAATCACTTGTCAAAGTGTGCCTTTTCTGTCTACTAGGATCCGAGTTGACAAGCATGGCTCTCTTATTGATGGCTGACACTGCGCATCTTTATGATGCATCCAATGGCTGTCTAAGAAAAATTACACATTATACTACGGTGCGATTGATACTCTTCCTTAGACTAGGTTCTACTGCTACATTCTAGAGATGCATTAACCTCTTGACTTCCACAAGGATCTGCAATGGTGGTTACTGAAAACGTTATATTTTTCACAGCCTAATATAATTTCCATATCTCGTGTAATATGATTGATTATAATGTGCTAGGAATAATTTCCCAAGTAAAAGTCAATCAATAGAAATGATGCTGTTATGTTAGACAGTTAATCTGGAATTTGTGTTTAAAAAGAGGGGTTTAATTGGTTACCATCAAATGATAAAATGAGTTTTCTCACATGTCACTACCAACACTGAAATAAACGCTGGTTGCTGTTTAAATCAGGGACTCCAAGCATGCAATTGAATAAAACTTTAGAAACTAGCTTTAATTTAAAATACATATTTTTAAGTAGAGCAACCAAGTGACATGCTAAGTGGACCTGTATCTACAATTGTTTTGTCCCTAGAAGTAAAAATCCATATTTATAGGGAAATATTGTTTACAAATTTAAAAGGCTGATGCTTTAATAATATATAAGTATAAAATATTTGGGGTATTATTACTTTGTTAGAAGTGGTGTTTCAGTAACTGCCAGTGTAATTTAGGCTGTTTTAATATACCACTGTGAAATAATTTATTACAGCTTTCTTCACCAATCCTAATTCTCTCTCACTTTACTGCATTGTGTTTTGGGGTGTTAATCATAACTAAAACGTTGTTCTATTGCTTTGTGTATTTTTCACACATTAACCTTTGTGTTTTATATACCTACCCAATATACAAAACAATATTAGCATAAGTGGCCACCTCTAAAAGCACATTGCCACCATTGATGAAAGAATTATATTTATATATTTTACCCAAAGTATCCTTTGTTTGTTTTTTTGCAGAGGTCAAAGTTCAGTTGACATTTAATTAACATAACTCATGATAAGCTGATAATTTCCCTTTAAAACAAAAAAGTTGTCTACTGCCGGGTTTGTCCGACAGGAGACTCGTGAGTCTTCTTGAGGGCAGTTTTAGCTTCTGGCTGAGCTTGCTGTGACATGCAAGCCTGGAGCTACTATGCTTCTCCTATCACATCCTATTACCAGATTAAACACTTTGTACATATGCCCAATGCAATGGCATGTGTTTGTGCAAGACATAGATGCCCACAGGAAGCCTCCAGGACAGAATTTGTAAACAGATATCTATCAATATAATTCACAAAATCCAGAGAGACCTCCAGGAATGCCAATTATAAGTCAGTTTAAAAAGGTGGAGTGACATACCTGCCAACTGTCCTTTATTTTCCATAGATGCCCTAGTTTTTTGGTTTAGAGTCTCATAAGACAGCACTGTACCTGCCATTAAAGGAACTGCATTATTTGATTATTTTCATCACTGCATATGTGCATTAGTGTACATGATCCTGTTCTTGTGTGATATTAATTCATTACTGTTGACACTGACAGACACTGGCAAAATGTTTTCTTGCTTTTTTGTATACATCTGATAAGATAAGTCTTTTACTATGTTAAGTTTTGTTTTACAGTGTTATCAGTATGTTGTCTGATAGAAAACAAACAGGTCAGAGAAATTTAAAACGAGACATAATATTTAGAGGTTTTCTTTACACTTTAAACATTATCACAATAATCTATATGTTATTAATAAAGCTGATGTGAAAATAAAGATGATCAGTGAGAAAACAGCCATGCAATATTTGGGAAATGTTACTGGCTAACTTATAAATTACACTTTTTAATGTAAAGTTTTACCGATATTTTTTTAAAGCAGGAAGAGAAAAAAAATATTTTAAGAGTAAAATGTTGTGTTTGTTTTCAGGTCTCTTTTCGGGTCTAATAATAAAAGCCAAGTTCTAAAAATGGAGCAATCACTATGAGCATCAATTGATTGCTCCTGCTGATTCCTTCACTTTTCGAACTTAGCACTAGAATTAAGGTTTAGCAATAACCCTCCATGCGGATTATTACCTTTATTAATGTATAGAGCTACACAATCGAATGCAACGATGTCTAATGCTGCAACATTTATAAATATAAATAAATAAAAAGTACAGTGATCTAAGACTTCCACCAGTCTCTCAGAATGAAGATTCTGATTGGTAATATATGTATAAAAGATCCCAATTTAAAGTAATGTTAATCTCAGTGTTAATCTCAGTATAACGTATAATGCATGTTACAGTCCATATCAAGGCAATGTTAGCATGCTGTGTAACATTCAGTGGTCAATTACATCTCCTTTATACATGCACAAAAGACATATTAAGAAGTCATTGATGAGTGAATCCAGCCCGTACTTAACTCCCCCAGGCTCCATGTGCCTGCAGTGACAGGGTTCGCACTTCTGACACCTGGTTATGGGACACATAAGGGGAAAGTTAGGCCTAGTTTTTATGGCAAATAATGGAAAGTTAGTGAAAGGCGTGCTGTTTGTGAATGACTTTGTCTCGACCTTTGTTGGAAATGGCCTATGCATGCAGAATAATGGTCTCCTTGCAGAGAGGGAAATGGCTTAGTGCTATCACCATCACCATGGCAACCATCAGAGTCCCCATCTAGCAGAGAGAAATGAGTTATGAAAAGGCTTGAGTGAAGAAGGGATTAAAACATGATCCCAGGGACAGCATGTCAATCAAAACCATCGAGAAATTACTATTCTTCAGGTTAGAATTTCTCCCCTGTTTATTTAGTATGTTACTGGAAAGTGATCAAATTAGAAGGATTCTTTTAAAACACTTGCACCGCTTCTCTTTCTACTTGCAATTCAACTGCACACACATTATGTATATTATAGTTACTGTACCATGTAAAAAAAATAATTCTTTTGAAATAAACAAATGCACTGAATTGATTTCACTGATTAAATGGATATGCATGGATGCTCACAAACTATAAAGATGTGCACGTACATATATGGGTTTTATATGTGTATGTTTATATATAAAACGCACGTATGTTTACGCATTCATTTTATATATTACACACACACTTCTCTGTTTATAATTTTAAATCTATATTTTCATAACTCATATATATATGTATATATATATATTAGTGTATAGTTTATATAAAGTTAATATATGCATATATATATATATATATATATATATATATATATATATATATATACACACATTAAATGCATATATATTTCACTGTGTAAACCTTAAACTATAAGTCTTTGTTCTTGTTCAGAGTGGAAAAGCCGACACTCTCTCCAGACTTTATTCAATCAGTAAATATTATTTTTCATTTTCCTGTGAGATACAGAGATAGCAGCGCAGCTACATCTAACAATACCTATTCCCGTGTGTCTTGACCCCACGAACTCTACACATAGAGTGAACAATACCGTATATGACAGTTAACAACATTAACTATAACGCACCCATTAACCCTTTCACAGAATTGCATAGAACAGTCTTCTTATCAAAGCTAGGTTATGTTGTTACTTACTAAAATTTCATAAGGCATCACAAGCAATGATTGGGGTTGACATGAAATTCTACATTAGGTTGTAGTAAGATACATTTTGTAAATGTCCTATGTGTGTTACATAGACTTACATACACATGGATATCAATCTTTAATAATTCAAACATATAATAAATATATATGTCTTATTATATACATCAGCTTCCTGCAGCACAAGGGCATACAGAATAGTTAACCAAATTGCCCTGACCCCTCTGCTATTTGATATTTGCCTCTTTGACACTCATTTAGAAGTTCGCAGCAGTAGAGCAGACACAGGACAAGTCCAACCTGAAACTAAAGCCTTATGAAAGGAGGGGATCAGGAGAACTTGATATCTGGAGACTTGCTCCCTCCAAAGGCTTTCTGGATACTTTAGCTCAGCTCAGGAGTCTCTGGAGCGCCAGCAAGTCTCCAGCCGGGGTGTAAACGTTAAATGTTAGCTATTTGTTCCAGAGATTGCAATAAATTCGAACCTTTCTTCTGTTACTTTTCTAGCCTCTCTGATTTCTTTTTAACAGCCATTCATTAAAGAGACTAATACCCAACTAAGCATGGATACCCCAATTTAAAGGGAGATTGGTTTGATTACCTGTCTGGGGGGCAGAGTCAGCACATACAGTACATCTTAAGGCATTTCTGGCTATCCTTTGGTAGTGAACTACATTTCCTATGATGCTCAGCCAGCGTGTTAGTTGCAGAACAACATAGGAATTGTAGTCCGCAACAGCTGGAGTGAAAATGTTTGGTCCTCACAAGTGGCATGGTAGCAAACACACATTTTAATATATTTGATAATTTCAAGGACACATCTGATTCCAAATATAACCCGTTATAAACATCATCTATGTATCTGGGACGACTACTTATTTCTAAGTTTGTAACCTGTTTTTTTTTTTTTTCCCATTTTTAATCTTTTTATTTTTACATTTATTAAATATCAGTACAATTTACGCATCATACAGAGATATAAAAAATGTCCACATTAGTTCTATATCCATATCATCCAGGTCAAGGCTAAGTATTTACATACAATTGTTAGTTTGAGATAAATGAAAAGATTTTCCCAATCCTAATAGACTAATAAAATGTTCTGTTTTGTCTAGAAGAGTAATTAGGCTTAACAGCTAATTTACAGAAGATATATAGCAGCGGTGGCGAACCTATGGCACGCGTGCCACTACTGGCACACCGAGCCCTCAGCTGTGGCACGCGGACAGGTTCAGCTCTCACCGCTTATCTGCTCCGTTGCCCTTGAGGTGCAGGCATCAGCGTAATAGATTGGCGCCGCCGGTCATCTGCGTCTTCTCCAGATGATTGGCGCATGCGCGTTCTGTGAAGAAGCGTTCAAGTCGGAAAGCAATTAACTGTTTGCTTTCCGACTTGAACGCTTCTTCACATAACGCACATGCGCCAATCATCTGGAGAAGAAGCAGGTGACCGGCAGCGCCCGTCTATTACACTGATGCCTGCATCTCCAGGACAACGGAGCAGATTACCGGTGAGAGCTGAACCTGTATGTGTGTGTGTGTGTGTGTGTGTGTGTGTGTGTGTGTGTGTGAGTATAAGTGTGTGTGTGTGAGTATAAGTGTGTGTGTGTGTGTGTGTGTGTATGAGTATGAGTGTCTGTATGAGTATCTGTATGAGTATGAGTGTCTGTATGAGTATGAGTGTCTGTGTATGAGTATAAGTGTGTGTGGATGAGTATAAGTGTGTGTGAGTATGAGTATAAGTGTGTGTGTGTATAAGTGTGTGTGTACAAGTATAAGTGTGTGTGTGTATGAGTATGAGTGTCTGTATGAGTATAAGTGTGTGTGTGTGTTTGGGTATATGTGTGTGTATGAGTGTGTGTGAGTATAAGTATGAGTGTGTGTGAGTATAAATGTGTGCGCATGAGTATAAGTATAAGTGTGTGTGAGTATAAGTGTGTGTGTGTGTGTGAGTATGAGTGTATGTGTGTGTATGAGTATGAGTGTCTGTATGAATATGAGTGTCTGAATGAGTATGAGTGTCTGTATATGAGTATAAGTGTGTGTGGATGAGTATAAGTGTGTGTGTGTGTGTGTGTATAAGTGTGTGTGTATGAGTATGAGTGTCTCTATGAGTATAAGTGTGTGTGTGTGTGTGTTTGGGTATATGTGTGTGTATGAGTGTGTGTGAGTATAAGTATGAGTGTCTGTGAGTATAAGTATGAGTGTGTGTGAGTATAAGTGTGTGTGTGTGTGTGTGTATGAACATGTGTGTGTATGAGTATAAGCGTGTGTGAGTACGAAGTGTTAGCACTTTGTGGTCTGCAAATTTGTGCCGGTCAAAAATTGGGCACTCGGGACCAAAAACGTTCGCCACCACTGATATATAGAGTATGTAAAATTGTATCAAATGTGGGTAGTCAGTACTTTGTTTGCTTCCTCGGCCTGCCAATTATTCTCCATTCATAATTTTCGACCGAGGGGGGTGTCAGATGGGAGAGTCAGTCGAATTAGTAGTTATTATATATTTTCCAAGGAGCTCATATTTGTTGGTATTTGTCAAATTGGTCTAAACTTCGAT
Organism: Pelodytes ibericus; assembly: GCA_036172795.1. Lineage (NCBI taxonomy): Eukaryota > Metazoa > Chordata > Amphibia > Anura > Pelodytidae > Pelodytes > Pelodytes ibericus. The sequence continues at coordinate 130,976,059 of CM069858.1, read as the reverse complement.
AGAATCCGACCTCCATTCTATACTGGAAATCTATCTGCTGCATAACCTCTAACCATTGGATACCCCCCTTTTTTTTCCAGTGTCTCGCTATACAAATTTTCATTGCTATAAGTATCTGCAAGGTAAGTATCCTCTGACAGTTGTTCCCAGTCAACTGGATATTAAAAAGAAATGATTCTGGTCTGAGACTAACGGTAAGCCCCATCATGTTACTTAATAGGTCCTGGAGCCTCAAGATAGTAGGTTTCAGGTGTGAGCAGTGCCACCATATGTGGGACAGCGAACCTGATTCTCTGCCGCACCTCCAACATATGGAAGATAAGTCTGAATTGATACTATGCAGTCTCGTTGGAACCAAATACCACCTTGTATTGATTTTATTTTGTAATTCCAAAAGATTTATACTATGTACATTTTTTTTCATTAATGATATTGCTTGCTCCCAATCATCATATGTGAGGAAAACTCCAAGATCGTTCTCCCATTTTATCCAAGGAGTTGCCCTCTCGCGTGGCTGCAAGTTGGACAGGAAGTGAGAGACACCCAATGCTACTTTTTTCTTTAGGTGCTTAGCTGTTAGTTCCCCTAAAGGTCCCCTATCTAATGATATCTTTCCAGAGAGATAATGCTTCAATCTCAAAAAGTTAAATATTTCCCTTGGTGGAATGTTCCAATTAGCCTGCATTAGTTTGGAACCTGTTTTGAAACTTCTATCGAATTAGCTAAATAAAAACGTATTACTTTGAATCTATACACGGTTTTTAAGGTGTTCTAACTATTCAGTGCCGAATTGTGTCGAATTATTTATCGGACACCGTAAAATATGAATTCGATCTTTATTGAACACGTTATTTTTTTTTAATATTGGGCAGCAAGAAAGAATTAACAACGGTACTTCAGAATCCACAGAATCTATAAAACAAGACTATTCGGGTGCAAAGTTCTAAAAGAGGAGCAAATACCATGGAAACCAATGGAATCTTCGTGCTGATTACTCCAGTCTTAAAACGCCCCCCTAAGAAAAAAAATACATAGTTACATATCTTGGTTAAGTTATCCGTCTCAAACAAACAGAAATCCCATTGTGTAACATGGTCACATGGTGACATCACTAGGTCTCCATCTATCCCTCATTACTAGAGATAAGATATAAAAGTAGGGGGTCACATTATAGGTCAAGAGTCACATCGATGACACACCAAATGGTTGGAAAACAAAGAGGAACTCGAAGATGTTCATCTGCTAATTACAGCTGCAAATATTATGCAAATTTATGTTGGCACAAAAAAGCAGAAAGCAAGTTTAAGTGTGGAGATAATTCAGAGAAACTGAATGTTCATTTGAAAATGGGAATGGGAACCGGGCCAATAAACCCCAGTTGTGTGTTTCATTTTAAACCAAGCAGTTTTTTATATAAATATATATATTTAAACTGAAGATTATTATCTACATTGGCAGGCTTTGATTTAATATATTAACATCATTTATCTTTAATATTAAATGTTTCAGGGCAGATGCTTCCTAATTAATGTTACATTTACATATATCCAAATCTCTCTCTCTCTCTTATATTATTCAATGTTATTAATGTATTGGTGTGTACCTTCTGTATCATAATACTGTTGGGTCCATTCAGGAAAACTGAGATGACAATCTGCAAGTGTACCACTAAAATCTGGTATTAATAGACACTTTGCAAAGTTAAATAAACTGGATAATTTTTTCAGCTCACTCTGGTTCCTGCAGATCACTGGTCAGTTTACATTTAGTGAATAGACCCCCTGTATATACACCAGGGTTACTTACTTCTGCACACGGAGACTCACGTGCAACAGGACTGCACATATGCATTGTGTTATTGCTAAGTGGTAACTTGGCAATAAAAGCAACCACCAGAATTCCTACTGTACCTTTTGTACTTTCACTAATTTTCTGTAATTTATATGCTTCATTCATTATAATGTCTTTGTACCTACTGTATCTATATCTTACAAAGGCACAGACCATCATTACTTTTTAATTACATTATTTTGCCCATTCATTTGTCAGTGGGGTTTTTTTTTTGCCCACATTCATTTGCCAGGGTTTTATTTTGGCCACATTCATTTGCCAGGGTTTTATTTTGCCCACATTCATTTGCCAGGGTTTTTTTTTTGCCCACGTTCATTTGCCAGGGTTGTTTTTTTTTGCCCCCATTCATTTGCCAGGGGTTTCTTTTTAGCCCACATTCATTTGCCAGGTTTTTTTTTGCCCACATTCATTTGCCAGGGTTTATTTTTTTTGCCCACATTCATTATCCAGGTTTTTTTTTTTGCCCATATTCATTTTCCAGGTTTTTTTTTTGCTCACATTCATTTGCCAGGGTTTTTTATTCCCCCACATTAATTTGCCAGTTTTTTTTTTTTTGCCCACATTCATTTGCCAGGGTTTTTTTTGCCCACATTCATTTGCCAGGGTTTTTTTTTTTTGCCCACATTCATTTGCCAGGGGTTTTTTTTTTGCCCACATTCATTTACCAGGGTTTTTTTTTTTTTTGCCCACATTCATTTGCCAGGGTTTTTTTTTTTTTGCCCACATTCATTTGCCAGGGTTTTTTTTTTTTTGCCCACATTCATTTGCCAGGTTTTTTGTTTCCCACATTCATTTGCCAGGGGTTTTTTTTTTGCCCACATTTTTTGATCATCTCATCATTAGTAGAAGTCATTGGCAGATTTAAGAGACATGTTATTATGGCAGCTTCGGAAGTCATTGATTATTGCAGCTCTAAGAGACATTTTTTAAATGTCCCTAAGAGCTGCAATAATCAATCACGTTCCGAAGCTGCCATAATAAAAAGAAAAACGGTACATTATTGGCAGTGACACAGTCACTGTTCCTACCTTGTTCCTCCCAGTGTGGGGCTGCGTGACTTGTGGAGGACGCGCACAAGCCGTGCGCATGATCACGTGACGTCGCGCGATGACGTCCCGTGATCAGGTGACCTCCGTGATCGCTGCAGAGCTGATTCTCCCGGGACTGTCCCGGGATCGAAAACGTCGCGGGACATTTTCACTTTCCGCGGGACTGTCCCGGGTTGGCAAGTATGCTGGGGGGGATTTCACCCTACCTGTCCCCCCTGCATTATTTCCTGGGGGGGATCCGTCCCCCCCGTCCCCCCCGCTTCTTACGCCCATGAATGGGTGGGTGAAGTAGCACTAAATTACAAATGAAAACATAAAAACACAAAGAAAATCAGAGTGTAAAGTGTATTAACATAAACAAAATTAGATTTATGTGGTATCACACTCACAAACAACTGTTTGTGAGTGTGATACCTAAACTAAATGTCAAGCCTCAATAAATAGTTGGTCCAGACCTTCCCTCAAGGGTCCTGGAGATAGTATACTGGGCAGAGAAGTACAAAAGCACATAGAATGATATCAAATGGGTAAAAAAGTACCCTCTTTAATGGAGCAACTTACAGGATAAATAGGCCTAATTGGGCTAAAACAGCAGAACAATTCAGCTGGTTAAAAGCAAGGGCAGGACAAGTCTAAAGCTGGATACAGAAGTATAAGTAGCCTTCTATGTGTTTTTCGCCAAGCGCTGTCTTGGCTTCCTCAGGAGAATTGGCTCTATGTTGTTATTTGAAGCTGTGCCTTTTATATGCCTCCATGCAGTAGTCCCCGTCAGGGCAGGACTGGCCTACCGGGATACCGGTAAAAATCCCGGTAGGCCGCCTACCCTGAGGCTAGATGGAGTTTTAATCATTCGGCCACCGTGGCCACTTTAAGAATTTTCCCACAGCAGCATGCAAACTCCGAAATCGTACGGCGCTTTAAGAATCCTGCAGCGGCGGCATGCAAGCCCCCCCTTCCCTTCCCCGAGGTGACATCCAGCGCTCAGAGGAATGTCTGTGTTCTGCGTCTGCAGACACAATCTGTACTGTTCTCCTCCATCCTTACTAAAAAAAAGTTAAATGACCTGGGGGACAAGCTTTATAGCTTTTTTTTGTTTAAAAAAAAAGAATATCTGTGTGTACATGTAAGTGTATCTGCATGTATGACAGTGTGACGGTGTGTAAGTGTATCTGTAAGAGTGACTGTGTGTAAGTGTGTCTGTAAGTGTAAGTGTGTCTGTCTGTAAATGTGACTGTGTAAGTCTGTGAATGCAGTCTGCATACTGTGAGTGCAGTGTGGGTGCTGGGGTAAATGCTGGGGCAAGTCCTCTGAGTGCAATCTGGGTGCTCGGGTAAATCAGTATATTTGCAAGGTTATATCTCACACACAACCATGATAATGCATATAACGTTGTGTATATTCAGGGCCCTACATATTGCCCTGTGCATGGGGTATATATCAGGGCAGTGTGTGAAATATAACCTTGTTAATACTTGGGGTATAAATTGCTCTGTGCAGGGGCATATATCAATTTATCTATGAACAATACACTCTTGAAATGTTCTTTAAAATGCATAATTTTACCATTTTTATGAACAAGAATATAATGTTATGCTATGGGGCTGGAATAATAATGTTATACTATGGGGCTGGTATACAATTATTTCCAGGGCTGGTTTTTTTTCCCAGTCCGGCACTGGTCCCCGTATGTGGGAGAATGGATTTTTACTTCCTACTTCAGTTGCTCGTAAAAACAAACTGAGCGTTGGTGTATGTCTTGTGCAAATCTGGCAACTGGGGAAAGTCCTAAGTGCAAATCTTGCAGCTGGGGCAAGTCCTGAGAGCAAATCTGGCCACTGGGGTATGTCCTGAGTGCAAATCTGCCAACTAGAGTAAATCCTGAGGTCAAATCTGGCTAATGGGGTAAGTCCTGAGTGCAAATCTGGCCAATGGGGTTATCCTGAGTGCTAATATGGCTGCTGGGGTAAGTCCTGAGTGCAAATGAAGCCATTGGATAAAGACCCAAGTGCAAATATGGGTGCTGGGGCAAGTCCTGAGTGCAAAGTGGGTGCTGGGGAAAGTCATGAGTGCAAATCTGAGTGCTGGGGTGGAGTATATTATGATGATCTTAGTGATGCGTGTTATAAGTAAACATTTAAAGGGATTTCACCTAAACATTGTTTTACCTTGCATTCAGAGAATAAAAATGATTGAAAATGATCTATATATTGTGTTGTCCGAATTGAAAGGAAATGCCTAAATTAGGACAAAAATATGTTTTAAATATGTCTGTTTATGAACTCACCAGTGGCCTAACATGCAAATTACATATTTCCCAATGCCAAATGATTAATAAATTACAGTGACTGTCAGATATGCTAAATATAACAAATAGACGACGAAAAAACGGTATATTATTGTTGTAATTATTTGAAATTTAGTTTAAAAAAAGATAGGCTGCTCGGGCCTATTTTTGGTCCCAGTCTGGGCCTGGTCAGAGACATGCACCTGCTGCCAGGGCCACCATCAGGGGGGATGGGTGATACACCCATCCCGGGCCCGCTTCGGTCCTGGCCATTTAAAAAAAAATGTAAAAACAATGGGCAAATGGGGCAACTGCTTCCTACCCTTCTGGCTTACCTAGATTTCAGTAAGGCTTTTGACACACAATGGCTGAGTGACAGGCAACAGAGCGTTGCAGTCAATGGGGTATATTCGATGCAAGGTCTTGTTACTAGTGAGGTACCTCAGGGATCTGTACTTGGACCCATTCTCTTTAATATTTTGATTAGCGATATTGCAGAAGGTCTTGTTGGCAAAGTATGTATTTTTGCTGATGATACAAAGATTTGCAGCAGGGTTGATATTCATGGAGGGATAAGCCAAACAGGGCCGTCTTTAACGCGGGGCAAACGGGGCAGCTGCCCTGGGCCCATTTACTCCTGGGGGGCCCCAAGGCAGCTGTCCCGTGGGCCCCCAGCCCATGCTGCCGCGTTCACAGCGCATTGCGCTTGTGAACGCTTTTTTCCGGCAAGCCGCATCCAATGGATGCGACGGCCGAAAAAAAAAAAAAACTGACGCCGGATGTGACGTCGCGTCACATCCGGTTTCTGTTTCCCTCCTCCGTGCAAGAGGGAAGACTGCACGGAGGAGACATCCGGCGGGGGACACGGAGCAGCTTCATGTAAGTACGGGGGGGGGGGGGGGGGGGCTGGCTGGCACAATATTCCTGGTATCTGATTGGCACTATATTACTTGGCATCTGATTGGCACTATATTACTGGGTATCTGATTGGCACAATATTACTGGGCATCTGATTGGCACAATATTCCTGGTATCTGATTGGCACTATATTACTGGGTATCTGATTGGCACAATATTCCTGGGCATCTGATTGGCACTATATTACTGGGCATCTGATTGGCACTATATTACTGGGTATCTGATTGGCACTATATTACTGGGTATCTGACTGGCACTATATTACTTGGCATCTGATTGGCACAATATTACTGGGCATCTGATTGGCACTATATTACTGGGTATCTGACTGGCACTATATTACTGGGCATCTGATTGGCACTATATTACTGGGTATCTGATTGGCACTATATTACTGGGTATCTGACTGGCACTATATTACTGGGCATCTGATTGGCACTATATTACTGGGTATCTGATTGGCACTATATTACTTGGCATCTGATTGGCACTATATTACTTGGCATCTGATTGGCACTATATTACTGGGTATCTGATTGGCACTATATTACTGGGTATCTGACTGGCACTATATTACTTGGCATCTGATTGGCACAATATTACTGGGCATCTGATTGGCACTATATTACTGGGTATCTGACTGGCACTATATTACTTGGCATCTGATTGGCACTATATTACTGGGTATCTGATTGGCACTATATTACTGGGTATCTGATTGGCACTATATTACTTGGCATCTGACTGGCACTATATTACTGGGCATCTGATTGGCACTATATTACTGGGTATCTGACTGGCACTATATTACTTGGCATCTGATTGGCACTATATTACTGGGTATCTGATTGGCACTATATTACTGGGTATCTGACTGGCACTATATTACTGGGCATCTGATTGGCACTATATTACTGGGTATCTGATTGGCACAATATTCCTGGTATCTGATTGGCACTATATTACTTGGCATCTGATTGGCACTATATTACTGGGTATCTGATTGGCACAATATTACTGGGCATCTGATTGGCACAATATTCCTGGTATCTGATTGGCACTATATTACTGGGTATCTGATTGGCACAATATTCCTGGGCATCTGATTGGCACTATATTACTGGGCATCTGATTGGCACTATATTACTGGGTATCTGATTGGCACTATATTACTGGGTATCTGACTGGCACTATATTACTTGGCATCTGATTGGCACAATATTACTGGGCATCTGATTGGCACTATATTACTGGGTATCTGACTGGCACTATATTACTGGGCATCTGATTGGCACTATATTACTGGGTATCTGATTGGCACTATATTACTGGGTATCTGATTGGCACTATATTACTTGGCATCTGACTGGCACTATATTACTGGGCATCTGATTGGCACTATATTACTGGGTATCTGATTGGCACTATATTACTTGGCATCTGATTGGCACTATATTACTTGGCATCTGATTGGCACTATATTACTGGGTATCTGATTGGCACTATATTACTGGGTATCTGACTGGCACTATATTACTTGGCATCTGATTGGCACAATATTACTGGGCATCTGATTGGCACTATATTACTGGGTATCTGACTGGCACTATATTACTTGGCATCTGATTGGCACTATATTACTGGGTATCTGATTGGCACTATATTACTGGGTATCTGATTGGCACTATATTACTTGGCATCTGACTGGCACTATATTACTGGGCATCTGATTGGCACTATATTACTGGGTATCTGACTGGCACTATATTACTTGGCATCTGATTGGCACTATATTACTGGGTATCTGATTGGCACTATATTACTGGGTATCTGACTGGCACTATATTACTGGGCATCTGATTGGCACTATATTACTGGGTATCTGATTGGCACAATATTCCTGGTATCTGATTGGCACTATATTACTTGGCATCTGATTGGCACTATATTACTGGGTATCTGATTGGCACAATATTACTGGGCATCTGATTGGCACAATATTCCTGGTATCTGATTGGCACTATATTACTGGGTATCTGATTGGCACAATATTCCTGGGCATCTGATTGGCACTATATTACTGGGCATCTGATTGGCACTATATTACTGGGTATCTGATTGGCACTATATTACTGGGTATCTGACTGGCACTATATTACTTGGCATCTGATTGGCACAATATTACTGGGCATCTGATTGGCACTATATTACTGGGTATCTGACTGGCACTATATTACTGGGCATCTGATTGGCACTATATTACTGGGTATCTGATTGGCACTATATTACTGGGTATCTGATTGGCACTATATTACTTGGCATCTGACTGGCACTATATTACTGGGCATCTGATTGGCACTATATTACTGGGTATCTGACTGGCACTATATTACTTGGCATCTGATTGGCACTATATTACTGGGTATCTGACTGGCACTATATTACTGGGTATCTGACTGGCACTATATTACTTGGCATCTGATTGGCACAATATTACTGGGCATCTGATTGGCACTTTATTACTGGGTATCTGACTGGCACTATATTACTGGGCATCTGATTGGCACTATATTACTGGGTATCTGATTGGCACTATATTACTGGGCATCTGACTGGCACTATATTACTGGGCATCTGATTGGCACTATATTACTGGGTATCTGATTGGCACTATATTACTTGGCATCTGATTGGCACTATATTACTTGGCATCTGATTGGCACTATATTACTGGGTATCTGATTGGCACTATATTACTGGGTATCTGACTGGCACTATATTACTTGGCATCTGATTGGCACTATATTACTGGGCATCTGATTGGCACTATATTACTGGGTATCTGATTGGCACTATATTACTGGGCATCTGATTGGCACTATATTACTGGGCATCTGACTGGCACAATATTAATGGGCTCTGGCTGGCACAATATTACTGGGCTCTGACTGGCACAATACTGGGCTCTGGCTGGCACAATATTACAGGCATCTGACTGGCATAATATTACAGGCATCTGACTGGCACAATATTACAGGCATCTGACTGGCACAATATTCCTGGCCTCTGACTGCACACTATTACAGGCATCTGACTGGCATTATATTACAGGCATCTGACTGGCATTATATTACTGGGCATCTGGCTGGCACTATATTACTGGGCATCTGGCTGGCACAATATTACTGGGCATCTGGCTGGTACAATATTACTGGGCATCTGGCTGGCACAATATTACTGGCCTCTGACTGCACACTATTACAGGCATCTGACTGGCATAATATTACAGGCATCTGACAGGCACCATATTCCTGGGCTCTGACAGGCACAATATTCCTGGGCTCTGACTGGCACACTATTACAAGCATCTGACTGGCATAATATTACAGGCATCTGACTGGCATAATATTACAGGCATCTGACTGGCACAATATTACAGGCATCTGACTGGCACAATATTCCTGGCCTCTGACTGCACACTATTACAGGCATCTGACTGGCATAATATTACAGGCATCTGACAGGCACCATATTCCTGGGCTCTGACAGGCACAATATTCCTGGTATCTGACTGGCACAATATTATTGGTATCTGACTGGCACAATATTATTGGTATCTGACTGGCACAATATTACTGGTATCTGACTGGCACATTATTACTGGGCTCTGACTGGCACAATATTGCAGGCATCTGACTGGCACAATATTGCAGGCATCTGACTGGCACAATATTACTAGGCTCTGACTGGCACAATATTACTGGGCTCTGACTGGCACAATATTACTGGCATCCGAAAGTTACAATATTACTGGCATCTGAATGGCACAACAATTATGGCATATGTGTGTGTGTGTGTGGGGGGGGGTAACATTGCGATGGATGGCGGGATTGCATGCAGGGGAGGGGGCAGGGTCCAGGGGGCCCAAGCAAATGCTTGCCCAGGGTCCAATCACTATTAAAGACAGACCTGAAGCCAAATAGCAAATGATTTAGCTAAACTAGAAAAATGGTCAGAGCAGTGGCAACTGACATTTAATGTGGACAAGTGCAAGATTATGCACCTTGGGCGTGAAAACCCAAAAGCAGAATATAGACTATTTGGTACAGTCCTAACCTCAACATCTGAGGAAAGGGATTTAGGAGTAATAATTTCAGAGGACTTGAAGGTAGGTAGGCAATGCAATAGAGCAGCAGGAAATGCTAGCAGAATGCTTGGTTGCATAGGGAGAGGTATTAGCAGTAGGAAGAGGGAAGTGCTCATGCCATTGTACAGAGCACTGGTGAGACCTCACTTGGAGTATTGTACGCAGTACTGGAGACCGTATCTCCAGAAGGATATTGATACTTTGGAGAGAGTTCAGAGAAGGGCTACTAAACTGGTTCATGGGTTGAAGGATAAAACTTACCAGGAAAGGTTAAAGCATCTAAACATGTATAGCTTGGAGGAAAGACGTAACAGTGGGGACATGATAGAAACATTTAAATACATAAAGGGAATCAACACAGTAAATATCAGGAAGTATTACTTTACTGAGAGGGTAGTGGATGTATGGAATAGCCTTCCAGCAGACGTGGTAGAGGTAAACACAGTCAAGGAGTTTAAGCATGCGTGGGATAGACACAAGGCTATCCTAGCTATAGGAACGAGGGACTAATAAAAGTACTCAAAAAAAATTGGGTAGACTAGATGGACCGAATGGTTCTTATCTGCCGACACATTCTATGTTTCTATGTTTCTATGTTTCTGCTCAGGGTCCACTCATTCCTGGGGGCCCAAAGTAGCTGCCTTGTGGACCCCCGCTGCCTTTGTGTCTGTCTCACTTGGAGACAGTCACGATCCGATAGAAGCCTTACTGTCTGTAAGTGTGACTGTGTGTGTGTGTCTGTAAGTGTAACTGTGTGTCTGAGTATTTAAGGGTGTCTGTGTATATATTTATCTGTGTAAGTGTGACTGTGTGTGTATTTCTGTGTGTGCGAAGTGTGTATACGGGGTGTCTGTGTAAGTGTATGTATGTGTGAAATGATGACTATGTGTCTGTGTAAGTGTGTGTGTAAGTATGGCTGTGTATGTGTGTAGGCAGGGCCGATTTAACCCTTGCGCAAAGTGGGTACTTCACAGGGCCCACAGGTTAAAGGGGCCACCGCAGCCGCAACATGCTCCCGATGCCCGCGTCACACACGCAAGGTGAGTACTGGAGAATGGGTGAGAGGGGCTAATGCTTTTATTGGGAAAATTGTTGGTGGCATGTTAATGGACAAACTAACAGGCACATTAAAGGGCAAACTGACACTGTCATGTTAGTGGGAAAATTGGCTGTGGCATATTAATGGGCAAACTAACTGTGGCACGTTAAAGGGGAATTTGGCTGTGGCCTCTTAATCTGGAAACTAACAGTGGTATATTAATGGGCAAACTAACTGTGGCATATTAATGGGCAAATTGCCTATGGCATATTAATGGCCAAATTAACAGTGGCATATTAATGGGCAAACTGACTGTGGCATATTTATGGGCAAATTGGCTATGGCATGGGAATAGGCAAATTGGCTGTGGCATATTAATAGGCAAATACAAGGGGGTTATAAGGAGGGAGAGACAGACATGGGGGAGAGATACATGTGAGTTATAAGGAGAAAGACACAGACAGACATGGGTGTATAGGAGGAGAGACATAAAAAGAAACCAGCATGGGGAACAGAAAGATAGACATGGAAAAATATATGGAGTATGAAGGGACAGAGAGATACATGAGGGTATGAGGGGAGAGAGATATAAATGAGGGGATGAGTGGAGAGAGATATACATGAGGGCATAGGCGTGCGCACGGGGTGTGCCGGGTGTGCCTGGGCACACCCTAATCCAGGGCCGGCGCCACCAGTAAGGCGACCTAGGCAGCTGCCTAGGGCGCATCTTGGCTGGGGGCGCCGGAACCCTGCTTCCAAAAAAAAAAAAAAAATCCTCCTCCTTACTTACCTCGTCGGCGTCGCTGCGTCTCCGGTGCTGGGGCGCCTGTGGCTGAGAGGGAAGCGTTGTGCGCTCCCCTCCAGCCAATGCGCATTCAGTAAAGTTTTTTTTTTTTAAACTTTATTGAAAGCGCATTGGCTGGAGGGGAGCGCACAACGCTTCCTTCTCAGCCACAGGCGGCCCAGCACCGGAGACAGAGCAGCAGCAGCAGCAGCGACGAGGTAAGTAAAGGAAGGAAGTCCTGGCTGGCATATTGGGTGGCTAAGTCCAGGCATATTGCGGGGGAAAGTCCAGGCATATTGCGGGGGAAAGTCCTGGCATATTGCTGGGGAAAGTCCTGGCATATTGCTGGGGAAAGTCCTGGCATATTGCTGGGGAAAGTCCTGGCATATTGCTGGGGACAGTCCTGGCATATTGGGTGGCTAAGTCCAGGCATATTTTGGGGGAAAGTCCTGGCATATTGCTGGGGAAAGTCCTGGCATATTGGGTGTTTAAGTCCTGGCATATTGAGGGGCATAATCCTGGCATATTGGGTGGCATAATCCTGGGACATTGAGGGGCATAATCCTGGGATATTGGGTGGCATAATCCTGGCATATTGAGGGGCATAATCCTGGGATAATGAGGGGCATAATAATGGGACATTGAGGGGCATAATCCTGGGATATTGAAGGGAATAATCCTGGCATATTGAGGGGCATAATCCTGGCGTATTGAGGGGCATAATCCTGGGGTATTGAGGGGCATAATCCTGGCATATTGAGCGGCATAATCCTGGGATATTGAGGGGAATAATCCTGGCATATTGTGGGGCATAATCCTGGGATATTGAGGGGAATAATCCTGGTATATTGTGGGCATAATCCTGGGATATTGAGGGGAATAATCCTGGCATATTGGGTGGCTAAATCCTGGCATATTGCGGAGCATAATCCTGGGGTATTGAGGGGAATAATCCTGGCATATTGGGTGGCTAAATCCTGGCATATTGCGGAGCATAATCTTGGGGTATTGAGGGGAATAATCCTGGCATATTGAGGCTTAAGTTATGTTACTTATTCTCCACCATTCTTAATAGGGGGCTTTATTGCAACATGTAACTCTGTTAACTCTCTTTTAATTTAAATGCTGAGAAAGGGGTGGAACATGTGATGTCATGATATGGGAAAATAATATGATAATGGGGGGGGGGGGGGGGTGCGGCAAATTTTATTTTGCCTAGGGCTGCAAAAATCCTTGCACCGGCCCTGCCCTAATCAAGCCTCAAAATTGAGGCTCTCTCACCTCCGTGCTGCACTGCCGTCTGCCGCCCGAGTTTGTCTCCTAATCCGATCCTTCACTATGCGAGCGGAAGCGCCGCATAGTGAAGGACGGACTTTCTCCTCGCTCAGACCTCCCCTGTAATGTACGTGTTCGCGTACACGCGTTCCGTGACGTCACGCAGAGGCGGAGTCACGGCAACGCAAGGGTGAGGCCCAGCCGCAGTGCCAGAGGAGAGGGTGCAGAGCGGAGCACAGGGTCTGTGCGGGTCTGTATGTAAGTATGCAGAGTGCATTTGTGTATGTGTGTGTGTGTGTATAGATATATAGATAGATATATATCTATCTATATATCTATACACACACACGTGTGCGGCGTGTGTGTTTGTGCTTTAGGGTGCACACCCTAATGCAATAGGCTGCGCACGCCTATGCATGAGGGTATGAGGGAGAGAGAGAATGACACAAGGGTATGGGTAGAGAGAGACACGTGAGTGACTAACATGGTGGAATATGATTTATCGCTTCTTGTGTACTTCTTTTCCTGCGATGCTCAGCCAGACTAATGGGAGACTTTGGCTGGTGGGCATTATGGGAACAGTAGTTCAAACTCACTCTGCTAGCCAGCAAAAAGTATCCCATGTTGCTAGCTGAGCATCATAGACATAATTAAAACCACTACACCATATTAAGGCCAAATAAATATCTTTATTTAAAATAAAAGTTTGTGTTGGCCCTTCACTTCAAAATCAAGTTTGTGCTCTCCCCCTCCCCCCAATAAATAAAAATCAGCTTGTCTGTAACAGACATGTGTAAAGGGGAGGGGTTTATAATATAGCCATGCCCACTTGGTCTGCCAAAAGAAACCTGCACCCAGGCGTCCGTGACCCTAGGATTGGCCCTGAAGCCGTTAGTCTGCATCCGCTGGATGCGGACCCGGCTTTTAGTCCCAGATTAATTGATAAACTATCGGGGGGGGGGGGGGCAGAATTTTTTTCACTAAGGGGCCCTACAATTTCTGTTGGCACATAGCTTAAGTATAAAGTGTGTGCCAAAGACATTCACCAAGTGCATCATAGCTTCCCCAAGTATGAAAGTTACCAGAAACATACTCATGGTGCTACATAACTTTCCTAATTACAGTGTGCCTTACAATACACATTTCATAATCCCCTTTACCCAAGTGGAACCACAAACCAGCACACAAAATCCCCAAAAAAATAAATTACAATAAATCTTTGCAAAAAAATCCTGTGAGTCTATCTGTTTCTAGCATAACTTCCACAAATACCCATGGTGCACATAGCTTCTCACAGTGTGCAGTGTGCCAGAGACATACCCATGGTGCCGGGTAGCTTCCTCAAGTCGAACATAAATACACACTCACAAGAGTATTTAATTTTACTAAAAATGAATAAAATAGAGGAGGAATCCTATAGTTTACCTTATATATATTTTTTTTTCTACTTGCCCACTATTCTGATACAACATGTGTCTGCCATCTTCTTTTATTATATCATTGTTTGAATTATTATATGCCAATATTCTGGAAAATCAAAATTTCGAAAAAAAATGAATAAAAAAAAAAGGTGTGCCAAAACTTCTCTCACCAAACACAGGGATGAGATGTTCCAGGACTGCTGCTGGTTCCAGCCTATATCAGATTGATCTGCCTTCCCTGGGGTGATAATAAAAGTAAGCGTCAGCATACAAGTCGAACCAGTTCACATTGCTACATGGGTGCTCATGTAATAATGTATAGCCCTACTTGTTTTGTCAGGTTAATGACCCAACGTCTTCAGGGGCAAAGTATATTACAAACATGGAAATCACGACTTTGCCTAATACTTTAAAGGGACTGGATCTCCTTAACATTGTTTCTACTGTGAATGTAGAGCATAACATTTATTGAAAATGATCTATTCATTGTGTTAGCAAAACTGCAAGCATATGACTAAATTAGGAGAAAAATGTCTGTGGAACCAGTGGCACGGTATGCAAATGAACTTCTTTGAATGTGTAATTTGCATACCGTGCAAACACACAGGTGATGTCATAAGCAGGAGACTCCACAGACTTAAATAAAACACATTTTTCTATTTTTAGGCATTTGCTTGCAAGTTTGCTAATACATTGTATAGATCATTTTTAATAATTTTGTATACTCTAAATATACAGTAAATATACAGTAAAAACAATAATCAAGTGATACATTCCCTTTAAATGATGTAACAGTAGTCCGTTTCAGTATGTTCAGTCCAATACACTGAAGGATTCTCTGAAACTTTATGACAAAAGTTGCTCTGTATAAAAGAAAAAGAAAGGAGACTTTACTACAAAAAGGTCTCGTTATTTTATGATTCTGGAATTAGAAATGATATATTATAATGTGAAATCTGATTGCAATTTGGAATCACAAAGAAATTTTCCCCACTGAAAGCAGAATTCGAAATTGCCGAGATAAGGTTTTTTTTATTTTTTGCCTTATTTTGGATCTACAGCAGTAAATAATGGAATAGACAAAGAATTAAATATGATGGATGCAAGTCTTTTTTCAACCTGAACTACTATATACACCCCTGTGTCACCAGCTTTAATCAATAAACATGTGACATTAGAGGAAGCAGGCAGATACATAGATTCAGAACTATCACTGATGCAGGTGGGCGCAGGTACCAGTGCCGTCAACAGATGTGTAGATCAGGGTAAGGATAAATTCCCACCTCTTCCACATGAATCAGCAGAATCACCTTTCCCACATGTGATGCAAGGCTTCTGAACACCTAGCATAACATGACTAAATGCTTAAGTGATGACATAAAGATCAGATTTTTGGCTCAGTCCAGAACAGCTAAATTTCCCATGTTTAGCCTTAAAATGATTGTCTGGTGCCCAAAATGCACGTTTCAAGTGGTAATGCATATTAATGTGGTTTCAAAGTACTTTTAAATGCATGTTTTATATTTTGCATTGCTTAAAATTTAAAATACTTACAGCTAGATGAAATTGTGAAATAACAGCAGTTTGCAAGAGACCCGGACTGCCCACACTAGCTGAGTAGAAGTCAATTTCCTTTTTTTTGCTGCAGGATTCAATGAGAATAATGCTATTCAAATGAATGGGATTCCCTGTCTCTCCAGTGATGTCATCAGACAATGTGTTGCACTGTTAATAGATCCTACTGTGTACAAGAGCAAGTTTCTCACAGTCCACACAATGTATTCTATTTCAGTAACACAGGAAGTGACTAAATGAAACAAAACGTTATATCCTCAGTTTCTATACAATCAGTGCTGCTGCCCCTGTAGTATACATGCAGAGTAATCACTGGGGGAGGGCTTGAGTCAAATATTAGAAATGTGTGCAGATGCCTGCATCACATCACAATGGAAGAAAAAGCCTGTGCATTATACAAGCAGTAGTCTTGCACCAAAGTGAGTTTGGGGATTAGACTGTCCCTTTAGTTACCATAATTTCACTGAAGCCAGCCACTGTTGGTTAAAACTGTTTGTGTTCTGATAAAGCTAGGAAGAGGAAGGCTGCTGCCTGGGTGACTGTACATTTGATGGCTGTCAAGTATAATCAAATGAATTTGCTTGTTTGGTAGCTGTAAAAGCATTTTCTACACTGGATACAACACTGGCATGGAGGAGCGCTATATTGAGTAAAATGAAGGCTACAGAATGTTTACTTATTGCAGCCCTGTATGAGTAGTCAATCTCTTGCACAGAGTGGTTAGTCTGCTCCAAGCCATCTGAATTCCTGGCTGCATCATATTGTACTGGCGTCCTTAATAATAAAAAAAAAAACACTCAGAGTGAGTCCTGTGTTTTTTTTTAATGATTTTTCTCAAACACCTAAACCTTTTGGTTCTTTTTGGTGTCTGTGGATGACCTTCTGATGAAAAAATCTGTTATAGAGTACATCACTGTTTAAATCAGGGCTACTTACATAAAAAAACAATCTTCAGTTAATGTATCAATTTCTGAAAGCATCTTAAATAGGCTTTCTCTGCTAGTGGGAGGTGCCACTTCCTCAAAATGTGCCATTTTATTTAGGGGGTGTCTATGAAAAATGAATACACCAGGGCTGCTATGAGTAGCATTAAGACTGTAGTCTACATTTTACTGATTAAAGACCTGGAGTATACATTTTTTATAAGCCTCAATAAAATGGCAAGTTGATTAACCTACCTTCAGGTCATCCTTTACTATGTGAATCTCGGTGTCAGTTTAGCTTTGCCTATGACTGTGATAGTTTTGTGTTTGATTCATTACCTCTTGTTTTGGCTCACCCGGTTTGTCCCTGCACAATGTGTAGTTTAGTTATGCCAATGAGATGCAATGCTCATCTCACATCAACTCACCTGCACCTCATGTTTAGTGAATAACTCCCATAATCAGCTTCTTGGCTTCTTAGGACTACCATTAAACAATAGGAACCCTGAACCAGGCATACAATATATATCACTTGTCAATCTTTGTGTTGACTTACTGTAGTGCCACCTTCCATCTGACAGGTCTGCATGTGCAGTACAATTCAAGATAATAGGGGTTATGTATAAATGCCAGTTCTGGGGAAACAAAGTGGTCCAGTCACCATGGAAACCAATGGAATGATCCTGCTGATTAGATCAACTTTAGAACTTTGACCCAGAAATTCGTTTTTTACATAACCACTATTGAAAAATAAGGTCTGCATCCCATAAACAGTAATAACATTATGTGCTTATTTTGCTACTGTAAACACAAGAAGCCCATGTCCTAAAAATAAACTATAAAATGAGAAGGTGCAAGCACTCAAAAGAAGGCAAGCAAAAAAAAGTGTGAGAAATACGAAAGGAAATGAATATCATGGGCAGTGTAGAGAAACCTGCTTTCACAATATGTTTCTAACAAAACAAAACAAAAAAAAACCTTTTTGAAATGCCTACCGAGAGTACTAGGAATGGGGAGAAGAACACAGTTGGCCCTGCTAGATGCATTGGTAAATCTTCAAAGATTTCACTATGCTTTATACACGACCAATTCTATTTTCAGAATTATTTTAAAGATTTGGAATGCGATCTGGTCTGAGGAAGCATGCTTTCTGTCACAACATGCGATGATCAAAAGGAAGGGAATTGTCCAATTTTGCTTCAGAACAGAATAAAATGTCAATTTGATTTCTCCATGGATTCCCAAGCTACTAATTCTATGAATGCTTATTTAAATTAGAGGGGCAACGATTTAAAAGTAATATCAGGAAGTATTACTTTACTGAGAGGGTAGTGGATGTATGGAATAGCCTGCCAGCAGAAGTGGTAGAGGTAAACACAGTCAAGGATTTTAAGCATGCGTGGGATAGACACAAGGCTATCCTAGCTATAAGACCGGGAACGGGGGACTAATAAAAGTACTCAAAAAAAAATTGGGCAGACTAGATGGACCGAATGGTTCTTATCTGCCGACACATTCTATGTTTCTATGTTTCTGTGTTTCTATGTTATTTACCATTCATTTCTAGGTCCTGTTTCTCAAGGCTTAATGGATATTTGTTGTAATGTAAAACAATCATTGGCTGGATTGTTGTCTATTTGATCGAAAATCTTGATGTTTGTTATATACTTAGAGGCCTCTTAATGAGGCACACCTATCAGTAGTCCACAGATAGGACCCTGTGATTCATTCATGACCTCATGTGACTCATTTGCAGAACACAAATATTTAAATAATTACCATTCACAAAAGTGGTGTGCAGAATGTCACCTCTAAGTGCACAGCACATGAATCATCAAGCCAATGGTCAACAACAGCAAAAAAACGATGCTGGACTCCACTTGAGTCAACTTAAAACAGGAAGCTGAGGTGTAAGACCAATGGGCAATTGGGTTATTGCTACAGACTGCTGCTGCTGGTGTAATATTATGGAGATTATTTTCTTGGCCCACATTAGGCACATTAACACTAAATTACCATCAGTAGAATACTCAACCAGAAAATATGTTATTAGGCCCCACAACCGAACGTAACACACACAAAAAATATGTATGCAGCAGTACACACCATATTCAACCGGATTTGCATATTACAAGAAATATATTGTGTAAATCGCCCAAAAGAAGAAAAAAGAAAAGTAGGGGAACATGATTATCTTTTGACAGGAAGAAGACCTCAAACTACAAGCTAGAAGAGATTCTACATTTCTCACATATAAGAAGATTTATTTATTACTTATAATGCTGTTTATAAATGGACTATTATACCTTTGCCTTCTATGGTTTTTTTTTGAATCCCCAGCGCTAAGGGATACCTCAAGATAGAATATAGTTTCAGCGAGCACTTAAACCTAAAAATTGCTTATATTGTGAATGTATAGAATAAAAATTTATGAAAAATTATATATTCATTGTGTTATTATCATATAGAGCTGTTGTGTATATGTAGTTTGCTCATCCATCAGTGAAGTGGCAACTGACAACATAGTTGCAAAAACCAGGCCAAAATAGAGGACCTGGAAACACTGTCAACTAGCTGGTTAATCCAACATGGTGATTTTAGCATGACTGTTGCAGGTATGTAGTCAGTTCACCGCATTAAAAAAAAAATCACATGGTAATAATCTGTATGATGCTTTTGCAATTATGTTAATAGATTGTTGAAGCAATAGCTATATTGCAGTTCTTGGACAACCTAGTGGGGGCTAACTTTGGATTTGCTCCTACAAATAATAATTTTGGTTTCAGATTTCATTAGAACTTGTGTTATGTGTGTGATTATAATGATGTGTATATGTTTCCCCCCAAACACAAGGCATTTACCGTACATTATACCTTTTATGCAGTGTCTCGACTATACCATATTAGATTGCCAGCGCTAGGAACAAGGATCTGCCTTACTACAGATTAAATGAATTCGTTATTCCCATATCTGTAGAAATACTGGGGTCTTGTTCGCCAGGTAAAAGAGCCTGGCTAATGATGTCACTCATTCTTTGGAAAACACAAGCCTTTGTAAGATAAGAGGGGGATAGTCCAGCCTCACGCACATTTCGGCATTAGCAATAGCCACCAGAAAGACAACACTGAATGGAAATGGAACTAGATCAAGATTATCTGGAAAGTGGTAAAAAGTGATGAATCTCAAGTTTATTGAAAGGAAAGAAAAGTGCATTTCACATAATGATACAGTATTCCAGCACCAGCAGTCTCCAAAACTATAACCTACCACCATCAAGATATTCAGTTACTGGCTGGACAACAAAACCTAATCAGCCCTACAAAAATAAAGATACTTTATCCCCTGAGCGCTATCTAGATGCTTAGACATTTAAAGTCAGCACTCGGTAAGAATCACTAGACAAACACCAGTTGTTATGGAAAAACTGAATTCGTATACACGCATTGATTTGGGTTCTAAAAATAATATTCTGTGTATTCTGTAAATATTTATCTAATATCACAACAGTGTGTAACAACTACATGTGTCTGTACGTATATTTCAATGACTATGTTTATATAAATATATAATGGTGTATGTACATATACATATATAGCCTATCATATATTTGGACTTTTACCTGGAACGTATATAGATGAAATACAATGCATGCTGGTGTAATTCAGCAAATATTCATCCAGACACTAAGCAAATGCAAATAATAAATAGCTGTTTTAGGAAAAAGTATTAAATTGATTAATGAATTAAGAAGTGAGACCGATGTATAAAATTCGCATTAAAAAAAACAACAACTTTTTTTCCATTTAAAGGTATTTGGCACAAGATGAATAGGGAGTGTTTAATCGGTTTCCCAGCAGAGAAGCGAATTCGTATTATGAAATGTATTTTGCGGATTCACGTATGATAAGTGTGCATTTCTTTCCTATATGTGATAGATGAGACTGTGTCCATCCCCAAACTAACCAGGGACGATTTTGGATATGCAGAAGCACCAGTTTTAGGTCGATCTTGTACATTTCAACTTGAAATTGACACACTAATTACAGAGCATAGTGTTAAGTCTGCAATAAAGCAAGATTGTAGCCATAGCCTTATCAGATATACCTCTTATTTTCCCAATTAAAACTGTGAAAAGCACTTTCAATGCCCCCCCCCCCACCCCCCGAATAAAATAAAAAGGAAACCCTCCCCCCCTACCCCTTTGCCTCCCCACCTTCTCTCCCCAAACATCGGCCATCACTTTTCTACCATCAGATTCATTGTGATGTATTAGATGCAATAAATTATCCCATGTAACAAAACATTGGGAGCTGAAAGGCTGATAATCTGGAAACTACAGATAAGAATTCATTATTCCAAATCATTATGAATCCACCGTTGCCTGTGACTCCTTCCTTAATCAGCTCCTCTGATCCTGGTTATGTGAGCAGTGCAGATAAGGACACAGTCATTTATAATTCTCCACCTCGCCTAATATTTTAAAATAAAGTCAGAGGCAGGGAAAATGCCATAAAACACCAGCAAGCAGGAAGGCACCGAATGAAAAATCACTTCGATGTTATTATATCCACTGGAAGATTTAATTAAAAAAAAATCAGCTCCACGTGTTTTATTATTTTTCATACACTTTGCATTATGCATAATTGATATAAATGTGCAAACGGGGGAGCAGGATTAGACATGTTATTTAAAGCTGTGTACTGCAGGCTGGATGACTCTGTGGCTTCCCAATGTCACTGGGAATGGGAGGCTGGCTTTGGGTTTTGTGAGTGATGTAGCCTAGCAAACTGCAGCCTGACAAATGGTTTGTTTAAGGATCTTCTCGAATTCAAATATCTTTATCAGCGAAGAGACGATTCGACCTATTTTCGGGCCAAATGGAATGGACCGTATATAGTTTTTTTGATCATGTATATGTGTGTGTCCGTAATAATTTATACATATGTTATATACATATGTTATATATATATATATATATATATATGTGTGTGTGTGTGTGTGTGTGTGTGTTTGTTTGTGTATGTGTATATATATATATATATCCATATAATATATATATATATATATTTGTATATATATATATATGTGTGTGTTGGTATATATATATATATACACACACACACATATGTATATATATCCATATATATCCATATATCCCATATTTGTATAGAATTAGCTAACAGAACCTATCTGAGACATCCCGTATAATATATCTTTAAATTCGTAAGATTTTCATCCACCTGTCAAACAAAACAAAAAAACCTCCCACAAATATATTAAATTAATGGGAGACAACCTTGCAGGAATGAATTGCAGAGGAACGTTTTTCATATGACAGTGCCTGTGGATACACAACACTCAGCCAGTATAGGCACTGTGTGAGAAATGATTAGAATGCACACGTTAGGAGCAGCAATCAGCACTTCAATGCAATATGGCTACTGGCTTCTAGTTACATAAACACAAACTCCGCCTTTGCAGATATTGTATCTTTTTTAAAAGGTTTTCTTTTTTCCCCGTTGATTTTACCATTGATTATTAAGTAGTCTCGCATAAATACATTTTGTATTTCTAATTGTGCGTACATATATTGTGTACATATGTGTCTATTATACATTCATTATTGTATATATGTAAAATTGTGGGTATATATAATGCATGTATAAAACATTACATATAAGATAATACATAGTATGTTTTTGATGTAATCAATTTTGATATTTTCACAATAAAGTTTAAAAAAAAAGATAATACATAGTATATGCGATATACATTGTATACGATAATGTATACGTGTCCCAATGTTCTGTGCTACAGCTTTACTGTTTAGATCTGTTAATATTATTGTTCATAATGGATACAATTTAGAAAGTAAGATGTGGAAGTGACCTAAACGATTTCAAATCGAGCAAGCGTCTAGAAAATGAGATCCACTAGCTATGAGATAATGTGTTATTGTGTACAGTGAGGGGTGATAAGATAATAAAGGCGTGTGTCTCCCAGTATACCCCACGGATTGGCATTAAAAAACGTGGTCATGTGTGGCATCAGCTCATCCAAAAGAAAATTGGCTTCAACTGGCGTCTAATTTTAAGGGCCAGATGACACCCCCCTTTAGTTCCGTCTGATCTCCATGGCACTCCCCTAACTTAAATATCTTAAATGTATTTTAGTCTGGGTTTAAATGTTCATGCCATTACTATCTTGGCATCAAAAAGAAACTGCTCGAAGTCTAGGCTTTTTTTTTTTAAAGACTCGTTTGCAGCCTAATTATCTTTAATTTATTACCTTAATTGAATTTGTTTTCTAAAGATAGAATTGGTGTGATCAGATTACATTTCACTACACAGAGTCACATTAGAAAGTGAGAGATGTGATGCCCACGTCAGCAGTGAGCAGGCTTTTAACGTGCTTCATACTGATCCATTACACTGATTTATTAAACATCGGTTGGGTTAGCAACTCGCTTATTTCCTCTACCCCTTTTAAGCACCTGGGCAAGTCAATTGTACTCGTGGTAGGAAGTGCGGATTAGCAGGTAACGACAATATTACATCACCGCATTGCAATCAAAATAATAAAAAGCAAACGGAATTGCTTGATCTGGTGAAAATTTTATTACCGTACTTAAAAAAAAAAATGATGGTGTGAATAGAATTACAAATGATCACTTAAATTAGATTTCAAATGTTAATAAAATAGTAAATGTAGTAAGTAATGTCAGCTCCTCAGATACCAGAATTATAAATAAAAGTAAATTATGGAGCATATTTCTAAATGTGGAACAATCAGGAGGACTATTCCATTGGATTCCAAAGTGATTGCTCCATTTTTAGCATATTATCCCAGAATTGGGGGTTTTCTTTAGACATAACCCCCTATCGTCCCTATCGTCCTAATGCGGATCTTGTCTCCATTACTATTAGTACCTTTGGACACCTGTCAGGCTGGCATATATCCATGTGTATGAAGCAAGTCATCTCTGGGGGTTGGGCCAACATAACAAATACAATGTAAACCCCAATAAATACAATGAAGCATCTGAATAAGTTAGTGCACATTTGCATGATGATCCAGTCCCTGTGAGCCGGAGAGAGACCAGTTTGTGTATTTGTGAGAATTGTTACTGTCTCCTGAAGGTGGGGGTGTTGTTATGTTAGTGAGATAGCAGCTAAATGGAGCTCTCTAACTAGCTCATAACCTCTGCTATCCTTTGGGCTTGAACTTCCGAATCTCTGGTCCTTGGCAATAAATCATCGCTGCTGATTGCTGGGCAGAATTCAATGCATGTTCTGGTGTTTGAAGTCCATAGTCAATAGGCTGGATCCAGGACAATCTCCAACAGAACCTGAAGGTATTGCATCTTCATATTAGAACTCTTTATTCGTTTTGAAGTACGACAAACCATATAATTCATTTCACCATCTATGCACTTGCTAGCTTATCCCTAACTTGTGACGCTTCAGCTAATATGGACTGCAGTTCCCAAAATGCTCAGCCAGCACTGCTACAGTACACAACTGCTGGAGTGCCAGAGGTTAATAATTACTGCCCTGTATTAACCTACAAATACTTGCTTATTATTCCCAATGAACACATTAGATGCTAGATCATAGTGAAGGGTGATGCTATTTCCCCATATTTTTAACACTAAATACCAATCCGAGCTGCCAATAATAATTAATTTTTTAAATTAAGCAACACTGAATATTTACAAATCAGAACAAATACATATAATTGTTTTCAAATATCCGTTTTATTCAAGACTTCTCGTTCTTACCATGTTCTTGACCACAGGATGTAGAATATTTATTTTTCTTGACAAATGTCAAGTGAATGGATTAAATGATCTTGGCAAATTCAACACATTCGAGATATTTTATGGCATGCAAATAAATCCTTCCCGATCGCAATGCCGGAGATTAGCTCAATAAATTATCTAATTGAAAATCAAATATCGGAATTGATTGTATAGTCTGATCAATCTACACATATACTATGAACGGATTATATACTTATAAACATCTGCATGAAAGCCGTCCATTTGCATCCCACTAGACCTATTAATCGATTCTTGTATGGACTACCACTGATAAATGTATTAAAATATAGAAAGTCAAATTTTTAACAATGTGTCTTATCTTAAGATGATTCTTTTTGATGTCAGCTTTTATTCGTATTGGGCAGAATTTGGGATATTTAAATTTAAAATACGGGATTTTAAAAATACTAATTTTTTAATGGGCTTTGGGAGCAAGGGGAAAGCTTTATAAACTGCATCCCTTAAATATATCTCAATATTTATTAGCCGCTTTTTATTTATTAAGAGTTTCAAAAATAATAAATTTAACGAAAAACAAACACTTCTGATAAAGCAGGTTTCAAAAACAGAAGATCCTTAATTCTTGGAAGAGCTAAAAGAAAATGTAGGTGTAGTAAAGATATATTAGCACCTTCTATTTTGATGGGGTTGCACAGTCAGTAAGGAGCATTTTTCTGCAGGCTTCCTCTGTGACAGCTAGCGTTAAATGGGTTAATGACATTGGTATGCTTTAATAAGACAGCATCAGTCTGTTTGTAGATGGTGAATTTGGTTTCATCTGGCAGATCGTGGAGGGAAGATTATATTGCAGTTATGTATAAATTCTTGTTTTGCCCTTTTCCAACCCGGAAGAGTTGCGATCTTCTCCTCCAGAAGAAGGTCACATCTCTGGGTGGGTAGGAGGAGGTAGATCCCCCAGCTTTTTATTTCTCAGCTTTAAATGCCATAACCAGCGCAATCTGTCTATCATTTCTGCCTCAGATCTTCAAGAGATCAGAGAAGGAAGAGAAAAAAAAATATACCAAGCAGCTGCCAAAAGTGAGCTGTGCAGGTCAGTGAATATATCATTTTTTCTCTCTCTCTGTGTATTTTTTTGCAGCCTTTCCTTCCACGTGGAGAGAATTAGAATAGGATTTTTGCCTTAAAGGGATAGCATGTGTCTACCGTAACCTAAAACTCGTCTGTTATTGTTATCAAGTCAGTTTAGCCATTTTAAGGTTTTTTTTTTTTTTTTCAATGACCTAGCAGTGGCTTTATGATGAGCTCTGATTTCTACAGCTCCAGCAGTGCATCTTATACTTTGTGTTCAACCCAATATGGTTATGTGGAAATAGCAATTCTGTGACTAAGCGTTAAAAATGGAGCAATCACAAAGGATAATCCGTTGGTTTCCATGGTGATTGCGCCATGTTAATCATTTTACTTCTCTTGCTCTACAACCCTCAGTATTGCAGTTTAACATAGCAGACTACAAAGCGTTAGATCGAGATTTGCATTACGCATTGTAGTCGAAATCCATTCTCTTGTGTGGGCTTGCTCTATAAAATTATAATATTATTGGCTTGGGGACATCGCAGTTCATGTTAAGAAATGCAAACATCACAAGACCCCTTAGACAAAACCAAATCATAAAGATCAGACTGTGGTGGGTGTTTGGATTCAATTTGCACTGATGTACAGTGGTTTAAGTGGAAAATGGAACCGATCTGCACAATTATATATAGAAAAGGAATATTAGATTTGGGGACTACAAGGGAAGCTGTACGGATGAGCTGCTCTGTGCTTCTTACCGTGAATTATATCCTCACAGCTAGTTTAGTCATTTGCCACTTGATTATGTACTGCATTCCCCACCCAAGTGTAATAAATGCAAATGAAATACAAAATTACGATCGTGAAAAAATAACATCGTTTGGTAATTGTTTTTTTTTTTTAATTTTTTTAAATACCATGCGGGTAAAGGGTTAACTACAAGAATTATTTTTAAACAGAAATTGGCAAATATAAATTAGGACTACAATAACATTGGTAAATAAAAAAAAAAATATTAAAGATAATATCGTTGTATTTAATATGCCGTCTAATTGTATTCAGGGCTGCAGAGAAAGAGGAGAGAGATCTGGCTGCTGGTGATAACATAGAGAGGCCAGAGAGTGGAAGGAAATCTCCATAAACAGCTACTGAACATTCACAATATAAGGCACGAAATCTAGATCACAGACATCCAGTGTGTGCATATATAAATGTGTGTGTGTACGTATGCGTGTGCATTAGTAAGTAATGGACTCTATTCAGTCACTTATCAATGTTTTTATCTCACAATTTTCTATTTCAGCATCTATGTTTCATACTTTTCTCAGTCTTTGAATAGAGACCCATGTGTACCCAAGCAAGTGTGAAAGTATACAATTATAGTAGATGATTTTTATGTCTATCATTTGAAATATAATGTATGTTATGCTATCCAATGATAGTTGAGGCTTTTAGTCTACTGTAAAATGAAAAGTGAATTATCGATAAATCGGAATTTATAATATTTAATTTTCAATTTTATAAATAATTTTATAATATGAAGGAAATTATGTTTATCGTTTAGATTGTCAAGAGACAATAGCTATCTGCCTATCTATCATCTATTTATCCATCTATCTGGCAATCTATCATATATGTATCTATCTATCCACCTATCATCTAAATCTAGCTATCTATCTAGCGATCTCTCTGTGATACTCACCTGTCGCTCTACTTAATCTACCTATTATTTCAGAATCCCACGTCACTCAGTGTTGTATGTGAGAACTAAATGTGCGACGTTTATTTTTGTATGTTTTAATACAGCCAGAAATGGCAAGTTTACTGTTATAATATAAATCTGTACGCATGATGTCATTTCATTCACCCACACTACAATTCCCCAATCATTTATTGTTCGTGAGATGCCACTCAAACCAAGAACAAAAAAAAAATGCTTTATGATGTCATTTTTTATTTTTAGCTTTATCTTCAATTGGTGTGTATTATCGCACTGAGGGATCTGTGGTGTGCAGAACATCTCTAGAAATGCAATCACTGCGTGGGTTCTGCAGAACATTTCACATTGGGTTCTGTGGAATACATTGCATTGTCCTTCTTGTTTAATCTATGAAGCATCAATTCACAGAGTCTTGGTATTCTTGGAAAGATAAGCTTATTTATTATGAGAAATTGTACCGTGGCAGAACACCAAAGACTTGCAAGGGTATAATTCCAGCGTATTGTACAAGCGTACAATGTATGTAGTACCCAGTGTGCATTTACCAGTAATAGCTAACCTTTGACACTCATGCAGTTCTGAACTATATTTCCAAAAGCTTGCTGAGCATCATGAGTAATACAACAGCTGGAGTGCCAAAGGTTATACAGTACACAAATTCTAATTAATTAAGTTTGCTGATCAGGTTTGGGGTGCATCATGTGCACAGATGACGTGCATCTCTATCCCTTAGTACGCATTGTACACAGTCCATGTACTACTATGTGTATAGTGTAGTGCAGTATGGTCATTGCGCTGTCATACTATCTGGATCCTTAAACCAGATTTGTGAGGGACAGGCGTTAGGGCTACCATGATTATGTGCCACAAACTTAGTTTGTTCCTGTGATTAAATAATGCGCTTGGAATAACATCAACTCAGTTAACTCTTTTGACACAACTCTGGTACCCAAAAGGTTAATAGTGAATTCTTACACCAGTGTCTCACATTAACCTTGTCAATCCCTAGAAATGCTTTGTGTCTTCTATGCTGTTAATGTGTAAAACTACTCCAGTTATTCTTCCGCTAGTAAAATCATTAGACAGATGAGACCCCAAGACTGGCCTGCACTAGATAGAGATACCTCCACCCTCCCTCCCGTGATGTCACCTGCAATATAGTGCAGAACTGCTCTATGTCTGTCCAGCCCTGGATATAGGTATGTGATAGTTAAGGGCTTGGATGTTAAATGTTTACATTCAAGTGGAGAAATGTGTCAGTTGAACTGTTCTCAATGGCCTCTGGAGACATTTAACTAAAACACATTTAGTCTGAGCTAGAGGCAGACAAAATACCTATAATCCATTTTCCATTTGTGTGATAAATAACCTGTTTAAACTAGAGTAATGGATAACACGCGAGTGGAAGTTTGAAACTTATAAGGATGGTAATCATAATTGTAATTAATAACAATAAAGACAGTAATGCATTATACAGGAATGTAACTTCTCCTACACAAGTCACCAAACTAATTACCAGATCTGCTAGCCTAGAACACTGAAATGTCATATACTTTAGTAAATAATGTGTTTCGCGCTTTATATTGATTTTATGTGTCTTGGAGACGATGAGTATTATGTATACAAAGGTCAGAGTTATAGCTAAATATTAAAAGAGAAGGCACAATCAGTGATTGATCGTGCTAAAATGTTCCATTATGACTGTTCCACTTTTAGAATGTTGTTCAAGAACTGTACGTCCCTTGCAAACTCGTAGTATCATACTAGCAGCAGGTAACATTTGCTACGCCTCGTGTTGCAGACTACATTTTCCATAATGCTCAGCCAGCAGATTGGCTGAGCATCAAGAGAAATATTGTTTACAACAACTTGAGTAGCCATCACTAATATATTAGAAGTGGATAAAATGTTACTGCAGCACGAGTTTGCAAGAAGAGTCTGTTTTGAGACATTTTGTAACTGGGAAGAGCCAAAACCAGCATTTCTTTAACTGTTTGAGTGCTGGGAGGAGAAGAGCAGTTGTAATACGTTGGCAATATATGGTTCATCCCTTCTGACTCTCAAAAGGTTAACAGGGAAGAGAACCCTACTCTGAACTGCTCTCTACATGCACAATTATCCTCTATTTTCACATCTAGGCTGAACAGAAGTTGTTTTACATAGGAAAGTATTCTGAGCTGTGCCCTGGGCCTTGTCCTCTGCATAACCCTTCACTATTCAGCCCAGGGCTGTTTATACAGCTTTACCTGGACTACTATAGGACCCTGTTAAATCAAACCCCAAGCAAACGTAACCTAATCCTGCCACGATCACTTTAACTCAGTGCTATTCAAGGGGCTTCTTCTACAGCCCCCAACAAGAGGATACATAGAAATTCGGACCAGGTGTAGAACAAACCTCTGGCCAGGAGAGTCAGTCACTTCAAAAGAGAATTGAACTAAAACAATTCACTCAAGATCTGTTGGGCTCTATTGTTTCCCATTAACATTTCTGTTGATTTCCTGTTGCCTGATGCCTCTGACCCCTACTATGTAACTTTACTATAATCCAACTACTGCACTTCATTACCGGAATCTCGTGTCCGATTTATATGGGCTTGAAAACTATCACTGGTAATAAGGATCCGTTTCTTAAATACACATGGCGTCAGAGTGATGTCATTTTAATTTCCTGGGAAGACAACTGTTTGAACGCTGGAGATGAGAACGTGCTAATAAGACAACTATTATCTGATTGATCGCTCAATGCTCCTGATGTGAGTCAGTATTTACAAGTTATCTCCAGTCATGTGACTTTTGCCCCAAGGGATTAGAGGGACGAAGAACCCAGTCAGGGTTAAATGATCTCTATCACCTAGTATTCACATGAAATATGAATATCATATGAAAGCATATAAAAATATATTGTATCATTTATGACATCACTTTGTGACGCTGTATGTAAATTAATCAATATTCATGATTTTATGATTCTAAAAGAGGATTTAATAAATAGGAAATCACAGACATAAATTTAAAACACGTTTTCATTTAAGCCCGTGAATTTGCCTGCCTTTCTACTAACAGAATGTACATGTTTTAATCCTGTACATGTATCCCGCCGCCACCGATTATGTGACAGGGTCCCTTTAACGTACACATGAATAGAGAAGTCATGATCAATTAATCAGAAAACCATTAGTGTTAGGACCTGTGAGCTTGACAAATGTATTGTTTTCTGAGTAACTGCTAAGTAAATACTCATTTTTCACTTACTACTCTCACTGTCCAGTTAGGTGATACATATACAGCAAGCATTAAAGAATCTCTGAATTCTAGATTGTCCGGGTATATGCAGACATAAATACATAAATACAGCAACCATTCCCATAATCCATAGATCAGGCTCATATAATACAAGATTTGTGAGTTTCAGCAGAAACCATTACATTTAGTTTTGATTTCTTTTCTTCTTATTTGGAAAACATGCTCCACTGGATTTAAATTTGCTATTTTAATACATTGACTTTTTGGGTACCCAAGCCATTCTGTCAGTGTCGTAGACGTAACTACACCAGTTTTGGTAATGCTGATGAGCTATTCTAGACCACTAAAACATGAATCAAATCAGTTATAATATATTGATTTTTATTTATAGCACAATTTTTGATCTGTGAATTTACGACAGAAATGCAAGCTCGGGCTTTCCAGTTAATCTGGGACCAAATCGCGAATCACTCTCAGACACTTATAGTCTATCTGAGTCTGATGGGAGTTGTAACACACCACATCTGACCTGCTAACGTTGGCTAATCTCTGTAATCACAGGAATGGGGCGTTTCACATAATTCCTTTGATATAAAGGGACTGTCTGGGTTAAACGTCCATTCTCCCAACACAGAGCTGCAGGCTGCCTGGGTGGGATATCAGAATGATCTTTTCGTGACATAACCACACAACTCTACTTCACCCTCTTGTCTGACTTGCTATGTTACCCCCTAGGGCAGTGATGGCTAACCTTTTGGCACTCTAGCTCTTGTGACGTACATTTCCTTATGTGCAAGTAGAGCATTATGGGAAATGTTGTGCACCACAGTTGGATCGCAAAACGTCTCCCAGCCATGTCCTAGGCCTTGCACCCACATTATTATGTCTCAGCTGGAAAACATACACAGTCAGTGGGGATAGCAGTATTCTGTCGCCCTCACTTTAAACTAGATTAAACTTTTTTCCAATGTTGTTTTTGCTAATTATACAAACAAAGGCGCTTATTAGTGCTGTCAATTAGTAGCGGGTGGGGTCTGTTTAGTGGTCATTTTGCCCAGCAGGAAAATACTCATCGGATTCCACCCCAAGGTTGTAAATCTACTGTGGATACATTATCACTTCTTTGCCGCCGTGTCTGAATCCCATACACATCTATCATCTATCTATCTATCTATCAACATTTTTATTGTATCTTATAACTATTTTTACCTTCCTACTCAGTGCCAGGTAAAGGAAACTGAAAACGTTTTTGACCCCTTGGCAAATAGTTAAAACAGGTGCTGACATGAAAAAAAAAAAAAACTTTTATTCTGTTTCTTTATATTGCTGTGGTTTTAATATTTGTATACTTACTCTACTGCATTTTTTACAGTTGCAAAACTAAAAAAAAGTCAACATAAATTAATATATAATATTATTTCTTGTGATGCCTGTCATTGATGTCATACTGTCCTTTTTGTGTTAATAAAAAAGGGAATTATTTGATTCATTTCAGGTATCTAAATGATATCTAGGAAAAACATTCTGCATCAAGTGTAGGCATTTAAAATGGAGATGCTTTAATGACAATTACCAAACTTGCATTGCTCTATCACGGGGCAGACTTGTTGTTTGGAGTTTTGGATCAAATGAAGGAAGATCTAACCCAAGATGTCTTTCCCCCAATAGAGCTATATCAGCTGAGAGGGCTCAATAAGCTACTTTATATGTAATCTTTGATTAAAGCATTCCTATTAAAAATACCTACATGTGATGCAGTCTTTCAATTAAATAGAACTTCATTTTTTGCTGTCAGTTGTCCTTTAATACCTAGCACATTGTAAGACAATTTTGTCAAAATGCTGTTATCTGCAGGTCTTAGATAAACAATCAAGTGGCTGCCTGGGGCAAATTAAAGAGTGACATGTTGATTGGTTTGGACTTTTTAAAGCGATCTGTGCAACAAGAGTATTAGTGAATCACAAAGACTCACGCTATGTCAATTAGGAGCCGCAGTTTTGAGGTTAAAATACTCAACTGGGATACAGCGGCCATTAGTATCACTGGAGAAAATGACAACTTCCACTGAACAAATTAGATTTAACATTCAGATTGGAGCTGTTCAATGGAAAACACTATATCAGTGCAGCAACTACATTGCACATGATGCAAATCCAACCAGCTTTGCATCTTGTGAAATGTAGTCCACATCAAACGTTAACCTTTACGGCACAATGTGAAATCAGGGCTCTCACTTAGCAAAACCAACCGGTATCAGGATCGCTTATTTGGTAGTGTCCTATTTGAAAGGAAAGTGTGCAAAAGATGACCCGGATTAGTGATCCTCTCTCAGCCCAGGCACATGTAATGCTCTCTTAGCTTCATTTCCTGGCTGTTTTACTGGGGGCGTGACGTCACGGTTCCTGGCGTCGGTCAGGCTGGCCATTGCAGGGCAATGCATAGCATCAAACGAGCAACCTCCCATTTCCCAATTACATACTGTCAATCTAGGAGTGTGGGGAGGACAAGCTGGGAATTGGACACTGCAAGCTAGCCCAGTACTGCAGATCACGCTGAATACAAGTCCCAAATCACATTCGCTTCTAGCAAAATCTTACCTTCCCTCTGTCTCTCTCATTTCACCACAGGATATGTGCAGTTATTATCACTGAAAAATGTAAAATAAAATCCTAAATATCGAATTACATTTGCTATACTCACTGAAAGTAAATGTAAACATGTGCAATAAAATCTAAATACAATAGATACATAAATATATCTAGCGTGTAGTAAGATGCATATATGTTTATAAATATGTGTATCATAATTGTTGCTTACGCACATAATAACTGATGTAATTTCTCTCCTGATACAAGTACGGAGCATCAAAGGGTTAGATTCAGATAAGACTGCATTATTGTAAACTATTTTGGGGTGAAGCGTTTTTTTCTCCCGTGTTTGCTTTTAGATGAGCTGCGGTTAATCCTGCATTGTTTGTTACCTTTTGTGGAGCCGTGTGTACACAGAGAGGTCTCTACACAAATAAAGGTTCAAACATTTAGAGAGACACAAGGCCCATTCTCATTATCTGCTATCCATGCAGAAGACATTATCACCTTACCTGCTCAATTCCTTCTTCACACTCATCCTTTCTGTATGACAGATCTAGGAGCTTGGATGTATGTGTTCTTTAATTTTCTTTTTCCCCCATGATCTTTTACACAAAACCGTCACTTTGTGATATGGATTTTCTGTATTAAAAAAGCACTATTTGTAAGGTTGCTTAGAAGACAGTATTAAAAGCTCTGCTAATTTTTAACTTTGAGACAAAAGTGACCTGTGAATGAATGTCGATTATTTTTTATAGTAGATTCCATATCAGTATTTACTCTCAGTCCCCTTTTATCTGATAGAAGAATGCTATCTTATTTTATAGTCTATTTTATATTTTCACAGTCATTAGGAAGGAACTTGTGGGAGGAAATCTGCATGATCGAAATTTATATTTTTCTGCAGAAATGTAAAGAGTGAGAAAGAGAGAGGGAGGGAGTCAGAGAACGAGGAGAAAACAGATCGGGGAGATTAAGAAGGAAAGTAAAGAGGGGTGTGTGGGATTGGGAGATCCCGAGAAGCCAAGGAGATAGAAACTTTGGGTAAAGAGTGCTTTGGAAAAAAGACCCACGTTAGGAGAATGGAGAGAGTAAAGTGTGTTTAACCCTTATCTCTGTTCTTCGTGTTTAAATCGCATAATGATATATATATATTTATAGTATCACAAGGCACTATATATATTTGTTGGCGGGCCCCCTAATACCGTGCTTTGTCCGGTCGATTTACAGGGTTCAGTGCAGTGTCATCATACAGCTAGTGAGCCACTAGGGGATGCAGTAAGTCAATGCACAGAGCAACAGGAGGGCTCCTGATCTACTCAGCCTATCACTAACTCTCTGCACTGCACTCAGCCCTCAACGTTCTTCCTTGAAATAACCGGTTTATTCTGCAACAAGTCATATTCTATTGTAGCGTATTACATAGGATAGCTAATTTACTAAGCAGGACGCCAGCCTGCTCTATCCGTGTATCTGGAAGGACTGACACATTTGTTAATATACAGTAGCGAGTCCGGATTTGCACCTGCATCGTTGGAATTGTGTAACTGACTTTACCACACACTAACTTCTAAAACCACGATCTGACTAACTTATAGCTTTCATTTAACTGATTTGTTTTATATGATTTTAAATATAGGTTTCATTAATGACCTAAATTAAAGCATACAGCATATTTTGGTGCCGTAGATTTGACTTTAATCAAGTGAAAATTCAATCGATATTCTCCAACAAATGTATGTACGTTTATATACACACACGCGCATATATATAGTTATATATATGTGCGTATATCTGTGTAAGTAAATATATATATATATATATATATATATATATATGTATATATATATATACACACACACACACACATATATACGCATATATAAACGTGTGTGCGTGCGTGAGTGTGTGTATAAAAATACATATATATACATATATACGGATATATATATATACTTGTGTATACACACACACACACACACACACATATATATATATATATATATATATATATATATATATATATAAATAGATATATATGTGGATGTGTGTATATTTTTTAGTAGAAAAAATATCGAAACAAAAAAACTTTTAATTCTACAAGGAAATGCTATTCATAATAAGATCATGGTGATAGTTAAAAAAAAAAAAACAATTGTAGAAACATCCTTAAATCATCTGATTATCCACAAAAATAAAAGACTGACTGAGTAGTCTGGTTTCTAACAATAACTTTTTCCTTTGCTGTTTTTGAATTAATATTGTAAAGAGTGGTGAAAGATACATATAAAAGATACATAAAATATAAAGCAAAGTAAAATGAAATGCAAGTAAATGATCTGTGTATTTGTAAATCTGTTTTCTATGAGTGCTTATATATGTTTAAGTATATTTATACGTGTATGAATAAAAATAATAATAAAGTAATAATGTATAAATGACACGCACACACACATATATGCATGTTTATATATACCCAGAAATGTTGCTACCCGTTTTAAGAATTGAATGTGTGCTGATAAAAGGTTATTCTTTGAGGTACACATAGATGGGCGGGTGAGTCCAAGAGAAGGGGAGGGGCTGACTCGAGGAGTCCTGTTCCCTGCCCTCCTCCAATGACAGTGCCCCTCCCCTTAGTCCTGATGACAGTGGAACCTCCTTAAGTTGCGTCTCGCCACAGCTGTCTGCAAGCATTGAGCCGCCTGGCGCCATCCTGCTACTTGCAGAAAGAATGCCTTCACTGTAACAACAAAAATACAGAGAGAGAAAGAACACAAGATCCGACCAACCAGTTCCAACTTCTCTTTCTTGGATCGCATACCTCTTTCCCTTCAGCTTTGTAGTTTTTTTGGTTTGTGCTCAGTTTTATTGTGAGTATGACCCCTGGCCACTCCAGGAGGTCCTCCTACCCACCAGGTAGCTCATCTAAGGTGCCATCCTACAGGTCACTGTGGAGAGCAACTTTTGGACTGTAAGGTCTCCTTATTTTCAGCAGAAGAGCACATTGTGTTGGCATTTCAGAAACACTTAGCATTTACACTACTGCTTTTTGTTTAGTTCGTTTGTGTGCAGTGTGCTAAGTTCTTGTGTTTTTCCTTGTAGGTGATAGAGTACAGTGGATTTGTTTTTTGCTTTTTTTTGTCATTGGACATATTTTTTTTTCTATTTTGGTGCATTTGGTGCACTCTTAAGAAAATCCCCAACCTTTGGTACAGATGGAGGTCTCTGCAGACCAGCCTCGGTGGGTTAGTCATCACCACCCACACCCGGCAGTATTAAATGGACAGCACCCAGACTCACATCATGCCGGTCTGGGACACACCTACATGGACCCATCTCAGTACTCTCTGGCCGATGAGGTGGATGTGCTATTCAATATCGACAGCCAAGGCAACCACGTCCCCACCTACTATGGGAACTCTGTCAGAGCGGTGCAGAGGTACCCTCCAGCCCACCACGGTGAGTGACACACTGCATGTACCTACTATTCCAAGCAAATAACTATCCATACCAGGCACATGATGCCCAGCCACATATTGAAGTGCCAAAGTTTAACCATCATAAATGCATCAATTTCTTATGTTTAGAGATTGCCATGTACACGAGATATTGGTTCTTACCATATAATGGTACAAAATCCTTTCTGTAACTCAGAGGGTTATAAGATTGAGCGTTATATAAAAAAAATCTATTTATTAAATTATTTCGAAAGAGATAACACGTCAATCCATGAATTTACATAGTTATGCAATTATCCTTGTTGAGTGATGTGCACTTAAATAGCTTTATTATTATCTATCTATCTACACATCCATTTGGTTATTTTAATTGCAATTACTCATCAAGATCTAAAAAACGACAACCACTATGATAAAATAAAAATATTATGTAAATTAAATTATAATAAACGATATGTTTTAATGTTTTATCACTAAATTGCAGATCATTGCTTAAGCAATGTATCTTTAATTGTTATCACATATATTAGAAAC
Organism: Pelodytes ibericus; assembly: GCA_036172795.1. NCBI lineage: Eukaryota > Metazoa > Chordata > Amphibia > Anura > Pelodytidae > Pelodytes > Pelodytes ibericus. The sequence continues at coordinate 130,938,394 of CM069858.1, read as the reverse complement.
AATGGAATTACAACTGTCACACTGTCTGTCAAGTTGTAACATTTTTAAATGACCTGCTTTTTTGGTGATCGCATTTATTGTAGTACAGTCTATGAACTTGCTGAGCATGATTATAAGAAACATATTTGTGCGATCTAGTATTTTCACACTTTTTTTTGTGTGTGACTAGTTTCCTGCAGTCGTTTGTTTGTCTAGATATCTACCCCTCCTCTTCCTTTGCTGGGGTGCATACCTGTAGCAGGCATATTCGAGCCTGCACCAATCTAGTTCTCTAAAACGTACAGAAAATACAGCTTCTGTTATCGATAAATGAATAGTGGTACAGTGCTACGTTACAGGCTCCTTAAATACTATGTGCCCTACACCATGACTAGGTCACAGAAGTGAAAGAAAGAGCACTGCTTTTGTCTATTTTAACTGGAAAATGTAAAATAAAAATAAAAAAATGGATTCTTTCTAGTCTCATAAACTAATACAATTATTCACGATGTTTGCTTAATACAATACACACTATCCATAATATGCTATATATTATAATGCAGTGTAACAGTGTACAGACTGTTGTAAAATGTTGCATATAAAATAAGCATAAGCATGGTCATGTATTTATTTAAACTCTATAAAAAAAGCTACATATTGTAAATGTGTTATTACGATCAAATTTGACTTGTTTGAATTAATATGGTTAAAAATGATCACATAAAAAGATAATTATTTACAATGAAAGTATAAATGCATATGGATAATTGGCATCATTAATTTTGGTTGAAATAGAAAACTGATCATTTCCATATAACTACCTTTAAAAAAAAAATGTCAGTGATTATTTATCTATTTAAACATATGATGACAAGCTTTGGTTATCTAAAGCCAGATCGCAGGTTAAATAAGAGCACAGTTTAATTACTTCTCCATACTTAATAATTTAGCGCAATCGAACGCGCAATCTCAAGGATAATTTCACGCATATATAACTCTTAATAAGAGATCAGTGTGTAAGCAGATGTTACACAATATGATTTAACCACATAAAAAAAGAAAATATATAAAAACCATGAATATAATATACTTTACTCCTTTAAAAAGGTCTGCCTGTTGCCGCCATGGATTATATCGAAAATGTATCTATCTATTATCTATCTATCTATCTATCTATCTATCTATCTATCTATCTATCTATCTATCTATCTATCTATCATGACATATGTTGTATTTGATTGGTCTGGTTGTACATATAGATATGTATTCGTATGTTTATGTATAAATCCCTGTATATACTGATCACTGTTTTTGTTATGTGTGTTTAATAAGCGATTACAGTTAATCTTACATTGTGAATATATTTATTTAGGGAGTCAGGTCTGCCGCCCCCCTCTTCTGCACAGTTGGCTGGATGGGAGCAAGGCTTTAGGAGGACATCACTCGGCCTCACCTTGGAACCTGCCCCCCTTCTCTAAGACCCCCATCCACCACAGCTCCCCAGGACCCCTTTCTGTCTATCCTCCAGCTTCCTCTTCATCCCTGGCTGCAGGACACTCCAGCCCCCACCTATTCACCTTTCCACCTACTCCACCAAAAGATGTCTCACCGGACCCTTCTATATCCACCTCTGGATCCAGTGCTTCCAGCCGTCAGGAGGAGAAGGAATGCGTTAAGTACCAAGTGTCCCTGGCAGAGTCCATGAAACTGGAATCCTCACATGCCAGGAGTAGCATGGCATCACTTGGAGGAGGACCATCATCTGCCCACCATTCCATCTCCAGTTATCCATCCTACGTCCAAGAATACAGTCCCGGGCTTTTCCCACCTAGTAGCTTTGTTGGATCTCCAACGAGTTTTGCTTGCAAGTCAAGGCCCAAAACACGTTCAAGTACAGGTAGGAGTCATTCAATACTGTTATTTCTCTTCATATTATTATAATGTTTCAACCTCTACCACTCACAAATCTTCCGGTGATTAGCTAGACCTACCAAGCTCACTTCTAAAGTATTTAGTAAGCAATTTCAGTTGCATAAGATATCTTTAATAAGGTATGTAATATGTCCAAACGCTTTAAATGATTTAAGCGTTTCAAGGCCATCAGTAACAGAAACGTTTCCCTAAAAATAGTTAAATCACGAGCCTGCATCGCAGTTAGCGCTCTAATTAGGCCCCATATTAGAATTGCTTTAAACACAATGCAAGCAGTATTATGTTGCATTGCACACATCAGATTTGGGATTGATTGCACTATACCTTTTCTCTTTAATCAGTCACAGCCATTAAGTAGAATTTAAATGTGTAAATGGGTCACACTGAGGTAGGTAATTTTATCCCTTCAATTCATTTTTTGGGGTGTGTGTATAAAGTGCAAAGTCTTAGAAAAATTCTAAAAGTGGAGCAATCACCATGGAAACCAGTGGAATATTGCTGCAGATTGTCACTCATTTAGAACGTTGCCCTTTATTCATAAACCCCATTGCTTTAATGTGGGCTGTACAGTTCTATTGTGGCTCTCGATGAGTTACACAATTATTCGGGTTCAGTGTAAAGCAATAGTCAATCACATCTGTACAAAGTAACAATCCAACAATGACCTGTATAAATGAATCTAATATAATTATTCTATCAGCTCTGTCTCTGAACAATCACATTTATTGCTCTGAAATCACAAAGGCGTAAACGATGAACTCCACATCTCCAAAATTTCTAACACATTTGATAAACACTAAGCCTCCAAAATAAGTACAGATAAAATAACTGAATTGAAGAAAGCCAGCAAATCACGCTGGCTGCGAATTATTTTATTTATGAATAATAATTTGGAAATTTAAATAGGATGTCATAGAACGAAAAAAAAACTACTTTGATTTGAATAAACGAATTTGCAGCAACATATTAGCTCAGAAGGGATTTACTTAAAATCCAATACTTTTTTTTTTACATTGAAAATCTGTTTGAAATGACACAGCAGAGAAAAGAAAACGAATAAAGTCAGAGGCTGGCCTGGAATGAGTTGTGTTTTTAAGGGGTTTTCCAGGGTAACATTTACTTTGCCTGTCTGAGCTGGGACTGTCTCTATTTAGTTGATATATTTGAGTTAATCCAATTATTATCAGACTGCTGCACGCGACAGTTTCATTGTTTACCCAGCGCCAAGGAGTTTAATAGGGTCCGGATGTGGTCAGGCAGGCCAGAACGAAAAGGGCATGGGTACCCAAAACTGGATGTTTAGCAAAGGAATAATAAATACAAATACGGGTTGGCACTTCAAATGCAGTGAGCTACATTTCCCATGATGGTTTGTCAGTCTTCCGCTGGCTGAGCATCATAAGAACTGCAATTGACAACAATTGCCGTGCCAAAGGTCAGCCATCACCGCAGTATCAGCGATCTGCAACGCATTTAATAACTTCTGTTACTATACATCGTTAAATAATCAAAGGCATCGTCGCAATTAATTCACATATCCCATTGATTCTACTTTTAAATACCAGTAGTAGAGGCGAAATAATGTGGCACGGATCTCATCGAGTGTGTTTGTGCATTTGTACCCTCCCACGAATCTTACCATACAATACTTGCTATGCTGCGCTACTGCCTATGTTGGCGCTTTAATAATCGTCAAAATATTAGTAATGATCCTACTGTTGCATGTCTTTAGTATACTGAACAGGATTATTTTAATTTAGAAGTGCAGAATTTTATACTGTTTTACCATACACAAAATAGATTTATTATATGTAAGTAATAGATCTAGATCTGAAACTCACATATAGGATTTTAGTCCTGATCTATAGGTTTAATTAGTTCTACAGGTGCCCTTAGCTGTTAGTAAATGTGTGTTTGCCATCAGCTCGCTGCGATACTAACATTATGAGAATTCACAAATCAGAATGGAGCTGAGCAAAATAGGTCAGTGTCAGAAAGCAGTTGTTTTTCTGCACTTATATGAACTGTGGTTTCCAAACCCCAAACGTTGGTAAACATCTGAGTGATACGTAGGCTCAGCAGTATTTATTTCTTCTTACCAGAAACCTGTTCCATAGAATAGGTTAAATATTTAAAAACATTTTATGGGTAGGAATCTAATAGCACTGAACAGCACGAATTACCAGATGGATAGGTCCAAGCTTCTAAAGATACTATTGTAGAGTATAGGAAGACTGCAGCACTAGTTAACCTTTTGCATCCCAGCAGTAATTTCCATCAACTGGCTAAGCATTCTAGGGAATGTAGTCCATAACAGCTGGACTGATGAAACTTATCTTGTACATGTTAAGAGATGGCATTATAATTAATAGTGGCCATTACACTATCAAAGTGGGCTGGTGATAACATTTATAGCGCTGCGTCTTTAATAATAACAAACCCACTATCACTAGAAGAACAGATCAGACATTGTGGTTGTCTCTGTGTTCAATGCTCAACACCACCATCTCTATATTTTAAACGGTCCCCCAGGTCACAAACCGTCAGCTGTTAAACTGCAGGATGAGGCCTGCTCCCTGTGTGTTTGCATGTGTGCACTCTGCATAACCACAAGTACACCAGCAGTCACGGGGTTAAAGGCTGTGCAGATGTAAATAAGACATACCTTGCTGGTTGTTATTAAGGATGAATGACAGATAACCTGGGGGAGGTTTAACTATTCACCTCCCCCACCATCTACATTCTTTATGGCAACTGGAACGAAGATCGATAATAAGTCATGCCCTACGTCACTCAAGGACAAAGACAGAGGGATGTGTCAGCTGACTGTGTAACAGGTAAAAATGAGAACATGCTTCCTAATTGGCAGCTGCCCTAATGATTCCATGAAAGTTTTGTTCATTTCCATGTGACACAGGCATGGGCAATAATATAATAAAGAAAGACATGATCTATTACTATAGATAATGAGCTGGGCAAGGGCGGTTATTTAGATATGCTGGACTACAACTCCCATGATGCCCAGGCAGCCTGAATACTGTTAAGTTTGCAGGCTGGATAGTCATAGCCACTCTAATACATTGTAATTTACATAATAGTAAGCACTAACCTGCTTGCCTTTTGTAAACTATTGAGAACCACAGTTTAAAATATTTGGTTCAATACTTCATGACTGGCAGTCCATTCAGAAGAGTTTCCTAAAAAAAAAAAAAAAAAAGTGCAATAGGTGTAGTGATAGAAATCATTATTTTGTTACACATTACTGAGCAGGAATGCCTGTGTTTCAAAAAGACAAACAAAGGAAATGGTAATGCTACCTTTAGAGTAAACAGGGCTCTTAAGTTGGCCACTGTTGATCAGCTAAGCCTTTCAAAGCAGGCCCTTCAAAGCCCTTTTGTAAATTACAATTCAGTTCAAGAGCTAGAAACAAGGTGGATTTTTTATGTATGGAAACAGAAAACAGCGGACATTTAATCAAGCAACAATAATGTGTTAAGAGCAAATACTGATAGGCCTTTATAGGTGCTTTATAACTACTGTTCCATAGAAACGCAATATATCTTCAGGCCTGTGTAAGCAGGGTATTGGAGATCATTGAATAAATCGTATTCTTAAGTATTATCTAGTAACATAGCTTGGAGAATAATGATTGTAAAACACTGACATACAATTGCCTTTAACAAAATAAAAAAAACAAATCATATATAGTTCTGCTCTAGCACTAGTCTAATACCCCCTTTCATTATTTGCTACTCAGTTCATAAATTAACAGGTTATTCAAGCATTACCATTTTAATGGGACTGTAAAAGGGCCAGACTGCTAGACAACACACACATATTTCTCATCCATTTGGCATGATTACATTCAAACAAAATGTAAGACATTTAAAATTGTAAAAAGAAACACAAGCTAAATATTTTACATGGGAGGGGGGGAAAACATGCGGTGGCACTCAAAGGGTGCATGCAACAAATTTACATTAGCTTAATATATTTACAAGTGACCTGTGAATTAATACACTAAATAGTTTTAGAGAAAGCATCATCATATACTTTTAGCAATGCTGTATTCATTTAATATTATTCATTTGAAATATCAGATCAGGGGTTCTCCTGAAGATTATTCCATGTACAGGGGCAAAAAAAAAAAGGATATCAGTTAAATGATTTTTTATGTAATTTTTAATTGTTTAGAGACGGCTGGTCTGAAAAGTTTTAAGAAGCCAGAAACAAAATTAAATATATTACTGTTAGAGAGGCAAAAATATTTTTCAAATGGTTTACAACCTGCTGAAAGTAACAATGAAATTTGCATGGTTTAAATATCTATAATCTAGTGATTTAATTTCTGGTTACTTTGGGTAATAGCTATAGATTTGGGTTATAGCTGTAGATAATTTGCTGCGTCAGTTAATTTGAGGTAAGTCTGTATTTTATCTGTCCTGTGTGTATTGTAGTTATTGTTATTGCTGTCTGAAACACACAAAATGTGAAAGGTTTTCCTGTTTCATATGCAAATGTTACTGCTATTTACCACAGAAAGGTGTAGTCAGCATTAATATGCTTTCACTTCTGAAATAACACAACCTAATCAAACACAAAGAAACAGATATCAATAGTTTAAACCAAAATTAGTGCCGAAGACATCATTGCCCCATAGGAAACTTGTTTGTGCATGGTAAGGTAATATAAAGGTGATATATTTAACGGCCTGTCACAAATTGCAAGCTTTCAGAGTTTTGAGCTCTTTCTTTTGCTGTTCAGTGTGAAAATACTGGGAAGAATGGTGGCTGCAAATATTCAAAAACAGATAGCTTTATTTGATACAACATTTATTGCAATGTCAAAACATTCCGTTGTGCCTTTCCCAAATTTTTGCCCCAATACGTATTTGAAGCAATCTGCCGTAACCGTTGATGTGCCAAATGGGGGTTAGCAATGGTTGGTTATCAGCCCGAAAAAATCAACAATGCACAATACATTACTTTGCCTCTCTGGAACGTAAAGGATAGCCCTCCGCATGGCCAATCTTAGCTCTAGGGTTTAGGAATTTAAATTTCTCAGCACTAATGAATTGAAAAAAACAAGGATTTTAAATTAATAACCAATATAACAATATTTAAAATAACTCAAACAAATAACACCAAAACAGTGATATTATTTTGAGTTGCCCCCCTGATTTTTTTTTACTTGCGTCATTAATCCCAGAGAACTGTAATTTATGTTTTCAGATTGTTACATGAAGACCCACTAAAACCCAAAGGTTAATTTAGCACAGCTGATCATAGACAGAGTTCATACATGCCCTCTGTCTTACCTGCTTCATCTTTACATCTTTTGAGCTTAGTTTCCAAAATTATATATGTTTAGGAAGGTTTTTATCAGGGCATCACCATATAACAAGTTTTTATTTGTATTATTTGTGAACCAGTGAAAAAACAAATAAAACTCACCAAAGGTATCGATTACAGCAATTCACAATAATATGCACACTATGCAGAATATGTTTAATTTATTTGGACAGCATAAACCATTCAGGCAAAAATGATGATTGGATAAATATAAATTAAAAAATAATTTCATATCAAAAACAGTGTAAATAGTAATTAAATGAAAAGTATACACATCATTAAATATTTAACCAGGGAGAATTGTTCCATTTTAACATCAACAGTTACAACTTTGATTGTATTGTTCAATAGGAAATCTTGATTGTTTTTTTATTATAATTATTCCAATCCCCCTGCCTTCCCTAAGTCAAGAAACGAATGTATCTTTATTACAATTTATCACGTATTTTAACTCCATAAAAACGTTAATACTTCACTAGATACAACAGCTGGACAGCAGGGATTTAGGATTCCCTTCAATGTTAATATGAGTTGATATACTATCATGTAGTAGCTGTAAGAAAACATCATATCTAGTATGGTATGCACATTTGGAACCAAAGTAACACAAATAAACCTATTTGTTACTTGTGCGTGATTAACCCTTTGACTGTCAAAGGTGTGTATATTATACTGTTACAGAAAAACTGTAAAACAATTCGACTGCATTACACACATGCACACACAAATGCACGTATGGTGCATATTAGATTTTCTATACACACATATATATATATATGTGCCCAAGCATACACATAGATGCGTGTAAAGAAATGTGTTTGTATAAATGCAGTATGGCTACAATAAAGCTTATTTTTATTGTGACTGATTTTATTATAACACATCTGATTAGTTACTGGCATAACACAAAGAAACCTGGAAGTTATTTTAATTAAACATCTATTAACACTATGCAATCCATGCCTTAAATGACTTCATTCAGTAAGTACAAACTTCTCCGTAAAAACATACTGATTATTATAAACTATAATTTTCCAAAAGTTGGACAAGATTGTAATCGAATTATGGGCGTTATTTTCCCAATATGGACATAGAAATCACAAATTTCCAGAACGTGCTTACTGGAACATTTATATTGAAGGCTGAGTTCTTATTAATTGGTATTAAACTGATTTAAACATTATTGATAATCATCGATAAAATGACAATGTTTTCCAGCGTTAATAATGATTATATTAGATATGATGGATATAAATGACATACCTGTGGATATAAGTGCTAAAGATGATAGACTATAGTCTTTCCTTAAATCAACCATGTGCAATCTTGTTTTCAGAAGGCAGGGAGTGTGTAAACTGTGGGGCAACTTCAACACCCCTGTGGCGGAGAGATGGCACTGGACATTATCTGTGTAATGCATGCGGACTCTATCACAAAATGAACGGCCAGAATCGACCTCTCATTAAACCCAAAAGAAGACTGGTAAGTCAAATTCTATCATACAAACACCAATTCTCTTCTTTCTCTAATTTCCCCAGCTCAGAAAGGGAAGCTTTCAGCAGGAAATTGGCATCTCCACCAAAAGACTTGTTATAGTGACCAGAAGAAGTGTTCTCAAGTAAGGAGGATTAGACACTCTGGGTGCCACATTATTAATTATCTTAACATGTGCACAGGTTCTAGATCACAAATCACATGTGGAGCTGTCTACACACATATGTAGTTAGACATCTATTAAAATGTACATCAGCCTGACTAAATTTAGCAGATTATGTTAACCCCTTATAGTATGCCAGGCTTGTTAATGCCCCCAAACGATCCTGTTAATCCACTGAAATAATGGAGTAACATTCTCCTAATTTAATTTCCTATAGGACTTTAAAGCAGACCAATCATCTAAAAAAGAAAATAAATTACATTAATGAATAGAGCAAAAGAAAAAAAAAAGAAGACGTGTTTTCTCTTAAACAAATGCTAAATAGACGCAACTATTATTTCTCAGTTGTATACCAATTTTTCTATATATGTTGAAAAATATTGAAAAAAAATAGAAAAATGGAGCATTCTGGGAAATATCAGATTCTCTGCAGTTTGTTTAAGACAGCAGAAATGCGCAAGTATAATATAAAAAATGTTGCCGATGTAAAAAATGTTAACACTATATATAAAACATTTTTAGGTTCTAGTTATTAATGTAAAGTCTATTTTCAGGTGACAGGTCTGTCTTAAGCTACTTTAATTGATTTAGTACAAACTTTTATTGCAGAAAGCAGAAATATCAGAAAGAAAGTGTATAAATACAAATTCATGGATACATATACATAGAGATTTATGTATAATGTGGGTTAGCACATGTTTTGGTTTAATGCATGAATTGGGTATACATTGTTTATATTAGCTCTATCCTCCCACTTTATGAATGCACTTTGGTGTTTTTGTAGACTATTCCTCCTCTTTTAAATGCATATTTTCATTTATGTGTAAGTGTGTAATAAAGCCCATACTGGATTTGTAAGGGCTTTGTGTTTTTTGGAATCAAATTTTTATCATTATTTATACGTGTATATTGCTTGTACTGTGTAACTAATAACCTATTTTAAAAGGCTCTAGAAGTTGATGATGAAACTCCAATAGGATTCTAGTTTCATGTGGCCTACTTAGTTAAAAGGAAGCTCTTGCTCCTAGAGGAGGGGATACTTTGAGCTTTGATTGTTGGAAGCTAAACCCCCCCATCTCTACTCCCTCCTATTATGAGAAACTGACTTCCCAGGAAAAATCTGGCGGAAATCTGAACTGTGCAGATAACTCAAGAGTAACACCAATTTCCCCAATACTAAGACATTAGGTAAGCTGCAGAGGAGAGAGAAAGGAATCAGAAAATGAACTGTGGACAGCTCATAGGACTATATGTCAGCACCTTTTAAGCATGATCTATATGATTAAAAGTCTGGGCAACAGTAAGCAAATAAACATTTTACTAGCCCCGAAGACACAGGCTGGAGGCAAAATACCCTGCATATTTATATGGCAGTAGTAGTGTTTAGATATAAGGTTAGATATTAATGCTTGCAGCTGTTGTAAGATTATCAATCCCATGACCCTCAGCAAGATACTAACATATTACTTAGAAGACCAAACATTGCCTGATCCTGCTGTTAGTAATATAGCTTAAAGTGTTGGGAAATGCAGTCAGACAAAAGCTGGATACATACATATTAGTCACGTATGGTTCATTTGGAATATAGCTTGTATCATTTGTTTACCAGTATATATAACTTGTATTACAGTAATTTTCTTCATATTGTATTTCTGTTTGCTTGTGATGTAATGTCTGTATCATCTCTAAGTGCTCACGCTGTATAAGTAAATGTTTTTATTCTGGTTCAGTCTGCAGCTCGGAGGGCAGGTACATCTTGTGCAAACTGTCAGACTACCACCACTACATTGTGGAGGAGGAATGCTAATGGAGACCCAGTGTGTAATGCCTGTGGCCTGTACTACAAACTGCACAATGTAAGTATATTGCAATGTTCTAAGTGCATCCATTTCCTTTCACCCGTTTGTTGTTGAGTCCCTAAAAAATGTGCTTGAACCAGTTATTCTGTATAAACTAATTGTTACTGAAATCTAGCAGCAACTGAACCACTTGCCAATGTTACATATTTTATTTTTCTTGTAAGCTCTTCCACACTGATTTGTACACTACATCAACAATGATCTCATACTGCATATTAATCGCTCCATATTGATATTGTACACCAGATAATATAGAAATACAATTATTATCAATAAAACCAATTTTATTCACTAAACAGTGAGTTGTAACAGTGCTTTAAATCTTCTCCATTTTGGCCCATATATTGATAGAAGCTTGTGAATTCACCATAAATCACTGTTTATTTAATAAACCACTATGTATCCAGAATCACTGCAAAAGGATTTTTACAGTTCAGCTGCTCAGTTAGTACTTTAGAGTCAACACAAACAACAGTAAAAGCTGTGTCCCTAATTCAAATGCTAAAAGCACAGAGAGGGATCACTGGGCCTATTTGTTATTTTAAAACTATAGGAAGTATAGAACCTGGGACAGAAACAAGGAAAGCAGAATACTGTAAGGTAAATGTTAAGCAATACGCTAGATATCAAGAACATTTGATATTGTTATTCCAGTTGCTATTACTTATAGTATTCCAAGGTGGATGAGTCAACGTGAGGCCTTATAATAGTTTTCTGTGAAAGTGGCAAATGTAACACAGTAGGAAATATATTAAACATAAATAATCATTTATTCCATTGAACTGACAGTGTAGACAAGCTCCCATCTTGACTTTTAGCACTTAAAAAACAAACTTTGGCATGTGAGGGCTAGAGAGAGACAATTAACAATTCAAATATGAACACATTTATTTGATTAAACTCAGCAGGATCTTAACATTAGTCAAAAAGTTTGCCGTCAGAACAGTTTTGTTGTGGTTAAACAGTTTGAGGAGGTTCCATAGAATGCATCTGAATTCCAGAGAATAATGTGTTATTTATATATTTAATTACTTAACATTTTGTTTCATGATAATTATTTTCTCTATCTGTGTCGTTCGTGGCAAACAGATTAAAACATCTAGCCTAGTTATTATTATTACTATTATTCTACATAATTACTATACATATTAATTATATATTAATATTAATTCATTTTAACTATTTATTTTGTTATAATTTGCTCTATTTTACACAACTACTTATTTATATCTAACCTTAGATAATGAACCTTGAAGATTAAAACAATTGCTCTAGTAACATGGTGAGACATCAAAATCCATGCAGTGTTTATGGCATCAGTTATAGATATGCATTGTGATAGGCACAAATGTGTTCCCACAATGCCCTGCATGAGTCCGCAAGCTAAGCTAATGCAATGATCATTGTGAGAGCATGATCTCAGTCACCGCATTAAACAGGACCACTAATCATTTAATCTATATATTTGCTTGTAATTCTTTTGAATGCTACCAAAACTATTATGGGCCATATATAATGGTGGATTACCTATCTACTTTAAAAAGTAAAATAACATAATTTCAAATACAAGCCAATATTTGTTTGCGTATGTTCATCCGCAGAAACACTGAAGATAAACCACAGCTGACCATGATCACATTTACAAGATAGACGAAAAACTATTCTAGAATGACTGCGCTTTGTTTGGATTTAGTAATGTTAAAAAAAATATATAAATATATTAACTTTTTCACACCTTCTAGGTGTATTCATCAGGTGTGAAACAACGATCCAGCGGCAAGATTAAGCTTGCTTTATTTTCATTTAATTAAATATATTCCTTTGATATGCGGAGTAGACTTTGTAATGTAAAATAGGTCATTTCACATCTGGAAATGAAAGAGGTCTCATATTTCTTGAGCTATTACTTGCAGGTAGAGTGCTCCGTGATGGAGATATAAAATAGAGAATAATATATATATATATTTTTTTTGTGAAAGAAGGGATTGCAGAGCATTGAAATGAAAAATGTTTTGAATAAACAGTTCTTAACTTGAAGAATAAATAAAGCTCATTTTTTAACTTGGCAAGGTACATTTATGGACGCTTTACTTTCTTTTTCTGATTTAACATTATTATATTATATATTCAATGCTTACAAGGCGGACCTTTTATCTAATGAATTGGTATACATTCGCAACTCTATAATGACCAACAAATAATTTGAATGACTTTTATTCTAAAATAGTTTTTTTTTATTAATCCAGAGGGGCAGTTGGATTAAATAATTTATAAACACTGCAATCAAACAGGACGATCTAGTTCATGTATAACATCAACGTTTATTTTCTCCTGGACTGGGAGACTGAATTTTTACATTCCAGACAGTAACTTTATCTACTGTACCTTTACAATTAATTAAGTGACAAAGCAGATAGCAGTAATTATTACCCAAAGAACAGTTAAATTGAAACATCCCACACTTTTACATAATGGAAAATAAGATTGGGAGTTTATGTACAAACTGTACAGATGATGTCATTTTATATCTAAATATGTTCCATAATAGAGCCAAATGAATATGCCAAAATAAGAACTGCATTCCCCAGGTGTTAAGAACACACCCAGGTATTTCATTAAACAAAATCCATGTAGAAATCATAAAATCATAAAATTTAAAACAATATTAAATACTTTTATTGTATGGTACCTCAAATTGCATAAGCATAACTTTGGGATAATCAGCAATACACACATTTGGATGCAAGGGTTATTGTTAGTAGAGTGCAAAGTGGAATTATATGAGGTCTAGACATTTTATTAAGCTGTTTATTAAGCTTAGGATGATGCTATCTTCAGCATGTCCTATTACCTCTGGGCTTGAATTGATCTGAATGAGTGAAAGCTCATGTTTCTTTGTGTGTGGCTACATGTATATATTCTATATTCTGACCAGCACCTCTAAATAGATGCCCTGAGCTTTAATTAAAACTGACACTTATTAGTTTTAACTTTCACAAGTATATTTAAATGCTATTTTTTTGTCTATACATTTATTGACTCTATTCAGTGATATTTTCTTTTCTTTATTAAAATGTTTGGCCTTTTAAATAATATAATGAATAAAGTATTATACAATTGCAACCCTGTCTACTAAAACTATAGTTTTCTCCTTTTCCTCACTTTTTCCCTCTGGTAGACATTTTAAAAGGATAAGCCATCTGTTTTTTTTTTTACTCATTTTTATAGTAGTAGTTTTACTTTAGCAATGTATCTATTTTAGTTCTGTTGTGTTATTTATTTTTTAATTTATGCCGGAGGCTGCCATTACCAAACAGGAAGTTTGTTTTCAAAAGAGTCTTGGAATCTTGGGAGTGGTTTAATGTGAACATTTTATTTTTTCTCCCAATCCATCTCCCGTTTTATTCCAAAAGTACTGGAGTGTTTTTCAGAAATCAAAGCAACCTTAAGGCATCCCAAACTCTTTTGGAAATTAATGTATTTTTGATAAAGCCACTTGCTTGAGGGAAGAATTGATTATACAGTTACGAAACATAAACCAATGCCAGAGTCATTAGTAATTGAAACACAAATAGACGCCAAATTACATGCTCCCAAATTGACCCGGTTTAATCTTTAAACGGTATGCTCCAGATTTTATTCACCTGTGTCTGGACACCAAACAATAAATACTGTAAATGTGCAGAGGTCTGAGCATGCACAGTAGCAGTGACATTCATTATCCCAAGCTTCACCACCGGCATCCCGCTTTGCTGAAAGAGGAAGTTGGGAGGTATGTAATTAGATCTCAGTCAGTGCCCAGAGCTACAGGATTCGGTAACTACATCACACATAATCGACAAACTATTGCCACATCCATTACTCATAACTAGATCACTTCTCAGACTATACCATAAAATATGTTGAACATGGGGAGTTTAAAATGGGCAATTTCACATAGTAGTGAACTATCCCACAGGGGTTATCAAATTACTAAAACAATTTTAATTGTATCGGCCTAGTTATTTATTATTTTATCAGTAAAACAAAAACAGCAGCGTATTAACAAAACTGTAAAAATGTTTACGCATGGGCCTGAATTCTTAGTGTCTTGGTTGATAAAAATGTAGTGCTTCACACTAACATATTTTGGCACTTATTAAAGTCCAACAAACAGTTGTTTTTATTTATGAAAGGGACACAATTTTGTCGTCCCCCCTCCAGCAATCAGAAACCCTGGTTAGGCAGGAGTTCACCAGGTGTCGAGCTAACTCCTAGTACTGATCATTTCTAGCAAAAATGCATAGCTAATTACTTAAATAATAATGGCTTACTGAAATGCTGCCTTCAGTACACTCATTAAGCTCTTAAAGTAGTAAAGTAGTACCCTGCTGTTTTATTAGGTGACCTCACCAGGTTATGGGCACTCTTTATTTAAACAAACAAACAAACAAACAAAAATAATTTTACAAGATTGTGTTATTTTATTAGAATTGTTATTTAAATGGCAGCAGCCTCCATTCAGTGAGCTCACTGCTTTAGATGGCAACATGTGTAAGTTGACAGGCTTCAAGTGGACTGTTTTCTGGCTGGAACTGACAACGGTCTGTGAGCTTTTGGTGTTAATTCTGGTTCATAGCACTAAACTGTAAAATGCTGCATGTGCTATTATTCTGAATAATAAGAGAATTATAGGAATGCAGAGTGTATGAATTACTGATGAAGATATTTCAGGGAGCTTAAGTCAGGGATTGATAAATATTTGTAGACTTTAGGAGCCAGCCTAGTTACTTTTAGGAGCCAGGGAACTTGTTCTTCTGTGGAGTTTAGAACAATGAAAAAGTTAGATAGTGTTAAACCCTGCTATGAATAACACATGACACTATACATTATGTGTGTGTGATTGTGTGTCTGTGCATATATGTTGGAGTATGTTAGAAGACCTGTGATTGCCAGAGTTTGCATCCAGGTGTTATTACTATAGTATTTGTTAGGATTTCTCTTTGGTCTCTCTGTATATATATATATATATATATATATATATATATATATATATATATACTATTACAATTAATATTAAAATAAAATGTGTATATATATTAGATCATACGCTAAGCAGTTACTTGCTTTAATAGTTTAATCTTGAATAAATTATGATGGACAATGTGGTTTCCCTTTTTATATATTATGTATTACCTTCGCAGTCTCTCATGTCTGCTATTGATTTGGATGTCTTTAACTTAAAGTATGACTGACTGCCAAATACTTTGCCAAAGTGTTTCATGTATGCAAGTACTTTACAAAAGCTACTTAAGAATGAGAAACAAAAACAAATAATTAATTTTTGTTTAGATTAACAGACCTTTGACTATGAAGAAGGAAGGAATTCAGACCAGAAACCGAAAAATGTCTAGCAAGTCAAAAAAGAGCAAAAAGATGCACGACAGCATGGATGATTACCCCAAGAGCAGCTCGTTCAGCCCTGCTGCCCTTTCCAGGCATATGTCTTCACTCAGCCACATTTCACCCTTTAGCCACTCCAGTCATATGCTGAGCACACCGACACCAATGCACCCTCCGTCCGGCCTGTCCTTTGGACCTCACCATCCATCCAATATGGTCACAGCCATGGGTTAGACGCTGTCTGTCTTCACTAGGACGTCATCTCTACTTGCATTTTTTTGCAGACTGATGAGCCCCAAAGCAATGGAAACATGTTATTTAATCGCTAACACTTCTGTGTTTGCCATTTTAAAAGGAACTCACTATGGCATCTATGTATTCTCAACGACCGAATCTGGATCCTATTTGTGAATAAGCCATTTAAACTTTTATTCCCTGCTCACAAAGGGTTTTAGTGCTGTGAACGAAAAAGATATTGAACCTTGCGTACAACTCTTCTATTATATCACAAACTGTACATTTGGAGACTTTGAATGCCCCTTGGCATTTTTAAGACTAGCATGAAGGACTACAATAAGAAATCAAGACTGTAGCAAGGGCATCAAGGCTTATGGACTGCCAGATTTTTTGGCTAACTAAATAAACAGTCAGCATGGTTTTCCTTGTTTGCGGGAAGCTGTTTGCTGAATAAAGTTGTAGACAGTTCATACATTCAGGCTGCGGGCCTCTCTATAAGAAGTGCTATCAGTCTCAGGCAATCAACGTTAACCTTCGGATGTTGCCAATAAGGATTCCCAGATGATCATTCTTCAGGCCTAAATGCATTGTGAACAAGTTCCTGTAATTGTTGTTTGTATAATTCAAAGGCACCAAAATAAAAAAGATGTAGATTTATTTCATCATACTATACAGACTGAATGGTTGTACAAATTTATTTACTGCTAGTGTAAAGAACTGCTTTTATTGTTTTCATATTATTTTTTTCCTTCCTTTAAAAATAAAATAGATGACATTCTGTTGAAATAAAGTGGTTGTTATTTATTTAAAATCAGAAAAATTATTTTTGGCAGCAAATAATTATTTATGTTTTCTTTCTTATCTTGTGAGAATTATTTATTGTGCTTTTTATGAAGAGTTATTACATATAGGCACAAGGCTATCCTAGATATAAGATAGGGAACTGGGGCTAATAAAAGTATTTAGAAAATTGGGCAGACTAGGTGGACCGAATTCTTCTTATCTGCCGACACATTCTATGTTTCTAAACTGATATATACCTTTAAGTGTTAATTATTGTATATGGAATATTTATATTAATATTCCAAGGTATTTCACATACAGTACAAACAACAAAAACTCTTCTCATATGTTTTGGCAGTTGTGTTATAGTTTTATTCGTTATTTTTTATATTTTTAGAAACACATTCTTTATTTTTCTCGTAACTGGAAACAATATAGTTGGATTTGGAAAAAAAAACCTCTTAAATGTGCTAAAGTGGGTCCATTTGATTATTGGTAAAACAGTTTATAAATAAATATTCAATATAGGAAATCTCAGATATTGTTAACATGTAGGCAAAAGGTTAACAAACTATTTTCTGCAGCAGGTTCAGATCAGTATTCCATTTGGTAAGGTTTGGATCACTTAAGGAACAGTTGGACAAAGTGTTATTTGCCGTAAGGAACACAGATGTCTCTGCTTTTTGCTTGATAGACCACCAGGATGTGGATGGGAAGAAGTCCATAGCTGACTTACTTTTTATACTTGACAAGGCCTTATCGTACCTACATGCCATGTAGCCTTTTCCGGTGCACTATTGGTTTATACATATTTTGATATTTGGGGTCTGTTCACTAAACTGTGAGTTGTGGATGCTCAATAAAGTTATAAATATCAAACCAAAACAGCTGATCTGGAAAAACAGAAATTTCTACAATTTTGGCCTAATATATGCAGCTCTAGTGTTAGTTGTGTAAATGGACCCTCTATATGTTAAGGATGTAAAATACATAGTTCCTTCCCAACACTCAAGTGAAATGGCAAAACAACTGTGTGGTAGGAAACACATACACCAAAATAACTGGCACCAACCAATATGTAAAATATATAACAGATTGGTATCTTACATACTCAGACCTAGTAAAAATGTTTGACCAATTTGTAACGCTACAGCTAACAATGCATTTTATACATGATAAGTGCCTTTCTCATAACCAAACGACTGAGAGAGACATACAGTTTACAAAGCTTGGATCAGCACCAGAGACGAGAGAGAAAAAGAGAGGAAAGAGGTGGAGGTCAGTAACAGGATGTAAGGGAGTTTGAGGAATGTATTTGGAAAGGAGGTCTGAGAGGTGTGTGTTGGGGTGAAGCATACAGTGGCTGAAAGCATTAACGTCAGACTGTTAATCTGTAAAATTGTTAAAAACCATTTGAATGAGATAGAGAAAAGATGAAGCTTTAAAGATTGAAATAAGACATGGTTTACAGAAATACCAGTAAAGAGAATCTTGCAAAATGGTATGTATCCTCCTACAAAGCAATTAATAAAAGCTCATGTCGTCAATACCTTATAGCACTCTGAAATGTGAATTTCGTTTTTTAAGCTGTATGTTCCGTCTAAATAGCAGAATGCAACAAATAACTATAGTATAATTTAATGTATAATAATAAATGTTATACATTGTATAGAGTGTGTGCATCTGCTATAGTTATCAACAGTTCCGAATTTGATGGCCAGTCCTGTTTATTTTTGCTCATATCCCTGGTAAGTTTGGTGCTGTCCCAGAATTATTGCCACCTATGCACAGTACTTTGTATTGCATTTAAACCATTTATGTGCAAGAGACATACACCGTCTAAATGTGAAAAAAGTTCATACATCTATACATATTGCAATTTTGCCAAAGCATCGACTTCAATCCACTTTTTGATCATCCTGATGACTTCGCAGTGACAAGCTGTTTGGGGATAAATATAGCAGTGGTATCTTGTTTAGGGAACAAGATGGCAGTGAAAAGCTGTTTGGGCACAACAATGACAGTGACAAGCTGTAATAGGACAAAGATGGAGGTGACAAGCTGTTTGGGTATAAAGATGGCAGTAACAAACTGTATAGGGACAAAGGTGTCAGTGAAAAGCTGGGAACAAAGATGGCAAGGACAAGAGATTACAGTGACAAACCATGTTGGGCACAAAGAAGTGACAAATTTAATTGCATTAGAATGCAAGGTTTATGGCAGACTTAATTACATTAGAATGCAAGTTTTAATGACAAACTGAATTAAATTAGAGTCTGAGCTTTATTGGCAAAATTAATTACATTAGAGTCAAAAGAAGTTGAAGCCACATCACACCAAGAATGGACAGTACTGAAATAGCCTGTCCTATGAGATTGTACCTACTCAGGAGGGTCATCAACCATTTTTTTCTCATTGTCACTATTACAGAGGAGACCTTTCTTTTAATGTATCAGTCTAATCCAGAGACTTAGTCTTTACCCAAAATCATGCAAACCTCCTCTACACAAGGAACACCACAACCACAGATGAACATTTTGGACTATCACAGGCTTTGTCAATGTAATACGGCTGGTGTCCAACTATGTGCAGTGAGCCAAGGACCTATGTCTGGGCCTATCATGATAAATTATCGGCATCATCAGTCTGGTATAGGGTAAGATTGTTTGGCAAAATGAATTACATTAGAGTGTGACCTTTATTGGCAAACTGAATTATATTTTAGTTTAGATTATCATGATATAGTGGATTTGGGATGGTTATGGGACTAATGGCCGTCCAGACCTGCACTACTATTCACCTTGCTGCCAAGCTATTTGTTTTCTGCTTTGGTCAGATGATCCACCGGTTTTGATAATAGAATGGTCGAGGGGCAGAGATTTGTGTAGTACAGTTGCAATCAAGTAGGTGACCTATTTCCAGAGAGGGGTGAGTGCAGGACCACCAGCAGTGATAATATGTGCCTGGGGATCCAATGAATCCAGTGAATGATATGTATAATCTGGGGAGGCAGTGTGGTGCATGTGCACCAATTTTGTAGGGGTGAGATACCATTGAAGTATTACTTGTGGGTGACACAAATGGAAAGCTTAGAGGTAGCTTCCCAGATGCCATACCAGTTTTCAGGGTCTAGTGCTGGGGCCAGATTTTGTTCTCACAATTCCACATATTAATGTTATGTCTCCCATTGGTGTGATAGAATGGGATCATTTGTGAATTCAAAAAGAGTTTTGTTGGAAGCTGCAGGATCCTAAGCTGCAGGAATCAGAAAAAAATCTTTAGATGTGAGAGGCATCAAGGACTGGTGGTGAGCAAAGGTAACAACCTGTCCGTGTACGTAAAGATATGCAATATATATCTCCTTGGATGCAATTTTGAACTTGGATAGGGTTCAGACCTGGTGTGAATTGTCTGCTTTGACAATTGGAGTTAGGGGAGGGAGTGTAGAGCGTAAGGAATGTTTGTTGGCTCTGGAGTTTGCTCTGGACTAATGGAGCTCCTAATGGTCAGGCATTTGGTGAGTAGCAATGGTGTACAGGGGCATAGAATCCATATGTGCTGAGATGGTATATCAGGGTGCTTAAAGACCATTTCAAGCTAAGACCATCTTGGTGCATCTTGTTTACAATGGCAATGAGAATCTGTGCCGGTTGGTCTGCATCATAATATATGATAATGCAAGGTAAACCCACACCTCTTCCTCAAGCAGCAGTTGGAGGGTGGGCTTATTAACTCTGGATTTTTTGTTGCCCCAAATAAAAAGGTAAATTTGTTTTTGTAATACTTTAAAATCTGGTCAGTCTTCCAATCCAGGAAATGCTTAAGTGTTGCCATCTTTTCACGTCCTGATGTAGCTTGAATAGTTCAAAACATATAGGTGTGAGTAATCTGGACTATGTGATAGTCCCAAGTATCGTAATGAGGTATTGGATGCAATCATTTAGATTTTCAGTTTTTAGACATGTAAGTATTAGTTTGATTGATTATTACAGAACGGGAGATGAGCAGGGATTTTTTCCATGTAATATTGAATCCAGATAGTGCAGATAATTGATCTATGAAAGTGTGAAAGAGAGGTCATAGGTTTTGTCTGCATACGCAGCAGTTTTGTACTTTTTGTGTTAGGTTTTGAAGCTGCAAATTTGTGCACTATTATGAATCAATTGCAAAAGAGACTCTAGGGACAATGCAAATAACAATGGGGATAGTGGGCAGCACTGACGGGTGCCCTTTGTTATGGGGAAGGATGTTGGAATGGAATCGTGGGTAGCTTGATGAACTGGAGTGAATCTGACCTCATCCCTATGTATTCGGGTAGGAAGAACAGTATTCAGACTGTTTGTTAGAGTATTCGTAAATATTTTTCAGTCCGCATTTAGAAGAGAGATCGCTCTGTAAATTGATGGTAATGATGGTGTGTCAGGCTCTCTTAGCCACAGCTTGGGGGCCCTCACCCTCCACGGAGGTGACTTGGACTGCAACCTTATACAACCAAGTCAGTGCTTGTTATCAATCTGTTAGTAGTTTGTTCTGCTAAGTTTCTTGCTACACCTTGTGATCCCCATTTGCATCTTTGCCATTCCTGCCTTCTGATGTCAGCTCTGTTTACTGCTCTCACTGTCTGTCCTGACCCTGGCTTGTCTACTAATTTCTCCTTTGCTTTCTGCCATGACCTATTACACTGCCTATTTACACTCCTATTATTGTTGGGGCTTCTAGTCAACCAACCCTGCTAACAGCTCCCAGCACACTGCTGGCATGGTGGTGGTTTACCTTCCTTGTGTATTAAAGGAACATTTGCAATCTGCATTTCAGAAGCAAGGTAGGACCCTTCAAGTAATCCATTGAACAGTGGTAAGCGACGTGGAATGTGTTCTTCTGGTAGTTGTTTATTTTACGAATTAGTGAATCTGTCAAGCATGGCGCCTTATTTTATTTAAATTTATTTTATAGAGTCTGTTATATCTTACTTTATCGATTGATCAAACAATTCACTGTCAGTCTCAATAGACTCGGTAGGTTACACGTCTATGGGCATTTCTGAGTATCCTGAATGTGTGTGGAATTCAGTAACTAATTGCTTAGAGAATGATTATAATGCACTTCAAAATAGTTACTGGATTCTGGGGTGTTTTCAAAGGATTTAGTGGAAATAGTTCCAACAGACTGCTATTCACTTAGTATTAAAGTTTAAAAAAAGAATAGCTAGTCTACCTTATTTGATTTCTCATAGTTTCATTGTTTAGTGAACTTCAATGATTAAGATGTCTTCTTGAGTGTTGTCTCAGTTCAGATCGTACAGTGGATCAGAAACTGTGCCTGTGTTGATGGCAAAATATTATTATTTTTTTAAGTATTGTTAAGCTGGTCAGGTATTTTTATGTTGGGTTTGCTCTGGACAAACAGGATATGTTTTGTAACCCTTGCTTCCTTTAATGAAGCATGGGTTAAAAAAACTGTTTAGTCGACCTTTAACTTTGAAGCTGAACTTGTCACCTACAGGCTTTGTTCACTTTAAAGCCATTCTTACACCCGTAATAGCTTATAGGGTTGCCACCATTTCTACCAAAAAAATGCCATGCCTGCTACTACTTCCATACACTTATCATTGGCCTGAAGCTGATTTTTTTTTTTACCGGCCTGTGGTAAAATACCGGCTTGGTGCATAACACCTGTATGGGCACCTACACTGCTGTAATTTGGTGCCACTTAAACTTTAGGTTTGTGTTATTCAATATATTAGACACTTGAAGAACCTGAATGTCTTTTTCTTTTTCTGTTCTATGTCTGTCTCTGTTGAAACATGTAGCAGTAGTTTCACATACGGGTTCCTGGGAATATGAATTTCACCTTTAAAACTCTGGAACAGTCATGCAGATGCCTTACTCATCGTGTTTTAGCCCCCACCAGTGTGACCTGTTCAACCCTTTGAGTTCATCCTGTTTCCAAAGTACACCTTTGTAAGAGCCCTCATGCAGTCAGTGTTTTGAAACCCACATGAAAGTGTGTACAAGCAAAGCAGATTTGCTTCCTCTTGCCTGGCTAGTTATAGACTTTATTGTGACCCACATGTACAATATATGTACTTCTATCTTTATAAACAACAGATACCCCTACAGACATTTACTGTTTCTATTTTTTATGTGAGTTCAACAATACATGCTTCTTTTCCCATGTAATTTAAGTAGGTAAGATTTGTTTTGAAGGTAAAAAACAATGGTATTGGAGAATATACTTTGACCTTCATGTTCTTAAACTTAATTTTAAAGCCAGTTTTCAAAGGACAGAACTAAAACAAGAGTATATGTAATGTAAATATGGGGATGTTTGTGTAGTTTGCACTGAATTCTAATTACTTTGATGCTTGCAGTCAAATATCTCCACTTGCCACGTGTTAGACCTTGCTTTACTCATTAGAAGAAAAGTGCAGGCACTATATTATTTTGGGAAAAAGCTCAGGTATTTTCCTAAACTTTATATAATGACTTTAAAAGGGTTAGTAGTACTCCTAACTGGTGAATACCCTAAGGAAAATGCACATCTAGAAATGTGGCTCTTTTACCACCAGTGGAAATTAAGGAAAATCATACATGAGTCCAAAATGTAGTTTGCACTTTATGATGATACAGGTGATTGCCAAGTGTTTGTTGACAAGTTATTGGGGGCGTATGTGAACAACCAAGTGTAAGGATCGTACTATTATTATATTTACTCACATTACTGAGTAAATGAGATGCAAGTAAATGAGTATTATTGATATACATGACAGCCAATTACCGTATTTGCTCGAATATAAGATGACCCTGATTAAAAGACGATCCCCCAAACTTTGGATATTCCTTTAGGAAAAAAATTAAAAGCCTGTATATAAGACTACCCTATAGGAAAAAAGTTTAACTTGTATATATTCACAAATAAATTGTAAATTGCTTTTTAATATGTAATAAAAATTATGATAGAAAAAATGCATTTCTTGTTTTTATTTCCTTTTATTTGCACATCTTCCCCCCAGACATAGCCAATGCATCGCCCCACAGCCATTTTCCCACCAGACTTAGCCAGTGCTGCCACTACCCCAGACTTAACCAATGCTGCCTCTCACTCCTCCCCCAGACTTGTCCAATGCTGCCTCTCCCCCAACTTGCCCAGTGCTGCCTCTCCCCCCTCCCTCCCTCCCCCAGACCTGCAGAATGCAACCTCTTCCCCCCCTCCTTCACCCAATACTTCCTCTCCCCCTCCCTCACCTAATGATGGCTCTCTCCCCTCCATAATGATGCCTGTCCCCCCTCCCCCTCACCCAATGATGGCTCTCCCCCCTCCCTCCCCCCCAGACTTACTCAATCTCCCTGGCGGCTAAGCACCATTTAGGAGTGATTTCCACTTGATTTTGAATTCTATGTGACATACCTCCAGCAGGAGAAGAAATGTTAATGTTCTCTCCCTCTATTGGCTGTGGGAAGAATGACTAATGTAGAGCGTCTAAAAACCCATAAAAACCCATAAAAACCCACATAAAACACATTCAAAACGTTTATTTCAGAGTTAAAAAAACAAACTTTTGTACAACTTTTTGACAATGTTGTGATGGTGTTCTCACTAACTTCACACTGTGATTTAATGCTTGGTCAGTTTTCTGAGGACTTCTCCCAAGCTTCTACCTTTTGCTATAGTAACCTACTGTTCTATTAACCCCTTAGTGACATGACTTTTTTGGCTTGTCCGACGCTTGGTGACATGGGCTGTTTTAACATTTCTGAGCAGTTTGTGTTTTGCTGTAATTTATTTCTGTCTCATTTAGTGTACCCGCACAAACTATATATCGTTTTTATCGTTATAAGAAGGGCTTTCTTTTGATACCATTATTTTGATAATAGCATATAATTTGATGTAAAAAAAATAATAAAATATGGCAAAAAAATTGAAAAAATACTTTTTTTATGACTTTTATTTCAAAAATCGTATACTCATGTACAAGAGACAACAAAAAAACACTGCTAAAAAGTTTCTAATATATGTCCTGAGTTCAGAAATAGCCCATGTTTTTATGTTTTTGTGCTTTTTTATTCATGTTACAGGGCCAGAACTATAAGTGGTGCAAAGCTATTTTAAAATCCTTTCTTTCAAAATTAGCGATAGTGACATTGTAACACTGATTTCTGTACTAAATCCATGAATGACCCCCAACATGTACATATTTTTGAAAACTAGACAACTCAGGGCATTTAACTTGGGGTATTTTGACACATTTCATGTAGCCATTTTACCACCAATCTATGCCAAAGTTTGCAGCAAAAAATCTTTTTTTTTAATTTTTCACATATATTGCAATTTAGGTAAACATTACCTTAAAATGTGAAGGGATATTTCCAAATAACACCTCAATATGTGTTCAGCAACATCTCCTGAGTACAGGGATACCACCCATGCATAGGTTTGTTGGTTTGTTTTGGGGCTAAAAGGCCACATTTAGGGGGTGCTCATTTTGGTTTTCCAACTTGGAATTCTGACATGCAGAAAACTTGTGCCCATGTCCCATTTGGGACATTTTTGAAGCCAGAAAGTGTATTCTACCCCACAAAACCATATATATTTTTAAACTAGACACCCTAGGGTATTTCAAATGGTAGTATTTTAACACTTTCCATGCACTAATTATACTACCAGCCTATGTCAATGTTTTGGGTAGTAATTTTTTTTCACATACATTGTACTTTGTGCATGAATTCACAGATCCTGTTATATGTCAGTGCCAAACAACACCTCAATATGTGTTCAGCAACATCTCCTGAGTACAGGGATACCCCCCATGTATAGGTTGGTTAGGTTATTTGGGGGTTAAAAGGCCACATTTGAGAGGTGCACTTTTTGGTTTTCCAACTTGGAATTCTGACGTGCAGAAAACCTGCTCCCATGTCCCATTTGGGACATTTTTGAAGCCAAAAAGTGTATTCTATCCCACAAAACCATATATTTTTGAAAACTAGACACCCTAGGGTATTTCAAATGGTAGTATTTTAACACTTTCCATGCACTAATTATACTACCAGCCTATGTCAATGTTATGGATAGTAATTTTTTTTCACATACATAGTACTTTGGGCATGAATTCACAGATCCTGTTATATGTCAGTGCCAAACAACACCTCAATATGTGTTTAGCAACATCTCCTGAGTACAGGGATACCACCCATGTATAGGTTGGTTAGGTTATTTGGGGGTTAAAAGGCCACATTTGAGAGGTGCGCTTTTTGGTTTTCCAACTAGGAATTCTGACGTGCAGAAAACCTGCGCCGATGTCCCATTTGGGACATTTTTGAAGCCAAAAAGTGTATTCTATCCCACAAAACCATATATTTTTGAAAACTAGACACCCTAGGGTATTTCAAATGGTAGTATTTTAACACTTTCCATGCACTAATTCTACCACCAGCCTATGTCAATGTTATGGATAGTAATTTGTTTTTCACATTCATTGTACATCGGGCATGAATTCATAGATCCTATTATGTGTCAGTGCCACAAAACACATTAATATGTGTTCAGCAACATCTCCTGAGTACAGGGATACCACCCATGTGTAGGTTAGTTAGATTATTTGGGGGCTAAAAGGCCATGTTTAGGGGGGGTGCATTTCCAACTTGGAATTTTGACATGTAGTCAGCCTGCGCCCATGTTCTATTTGGGACACTTTTGAAGCCTGTCAAAGTATTTTACCCCATAAAACCATATATTTTGGAAAACTAGACATCCTAGGGTTTTTAAAATTGTGGTATTTTAACACTTTCCAAGTGCTAATTCTACCACCAACCTATGTCAAAGGGTTGGGATGTCATTTTTTCCCCACACACATTGTAGTTCAGGCAGGAATTTTCAGATTCTGGTATTTGCCACTGCCAACCAACACCTCAATATGTGTTCAGCAACATCTCCTGAGTACAGGGATACCCCCCATGCATAGGTTTGTTGGTTTGTATTGGGTCTAAAATTCCACATTTAGGGGGTGCGCAATTCCAACCTGGAATTTTGACATGTAGTCAGCCTGCGCCCATGTTCCATTTGGAACATTTTTGAAGCCGTCCAATGAATTTTACCCCATCAAACCATATATTTTTGGAAAATAGACATCCTAAGGTATTTCAAATGGTGGTATTTTAATACTGTATAGGTACTAATTCTACCACCAGCCTTTGTAAAAGTTTGTGGTAGTACTTTTTTGGGAGGTTTTTTTCCACATGCATTGTACTTCAGGCATGAATTCACAGATTCTGGTATATGTCACTGCCAAACAACAACCCAATATGTGTTCAGCAACATCTCCCGAGTACAGGGATAGCACCCATGCATAGGTTTGTTGGTTTGTTTTTGGCTAGAAGGCAACATTTGTGAGATGCGCATCTCAAAATTCCAACTTGGAATTTTGACATGTAGTCAACCTGCGTACGTGTCCTTTATGGGATATATCTTTGAAGCCAGCCAATGTAATTTACCCCGACCAAACCATATATTTTTTTATCGGTAGACCCCCATCACTACTTGTGGCAAGGGCTCAGCAGCCACCGATACATCGCTAGATGATGTATCAGAAAGCTGAATAGGGTCAAAATCGAACCCTGAGTCCGCGGCCTCAGAATCAGTGCGTAAGCAGTGATCTCGAGCAAAGAAGGGGTTAATAGCTCTTAGAAGAGCCTATCTAGTACTGTAATACATTACAGTACAAAGAAATTAATCCATAAAACAGTGCAGACAGAAAAACATACTGTTGCTGTGCAAGATTACTGCTTACACAGTGATGAATGGCAGGGAAGGGGTTAATACACAGTGAAAGACTTTCATAAAACCTGACAATTTTATAAAATGTTATTTTATATCACTAATACTGATCTGTCTCTTTCCGTCACAAAAATGTAAGTGAGGAGAGGGAGGCAGATCAATATTTGTGAATATTGATCCGACCAATTTTGATCTGACCAGGGCGAATGGTGAGCTTAATTGAGAAATCACCAAACCGCCTTTGCCACTAATTCGCTGTTACTGATCGCTATGCGCTCAGGCAGCTTAAAAAAAAAAAAACTCAAATATTTTTACTTTACATGTAATCCCCTAGCGGGTATGTGTAAAAAAAATAAAATAAAAATATGCAGACAGATAAAAATTGCTTTGGCGTCAATATCATTGCGTAAGCAGTGATCGACGGCAAAGAAGGGGTTAATAACTCTTAGAAGAGCCTTTTTAGTACTGTAATAAATTACAGTACAAAAAAAATTAACCCCTAAAAAATGCACAAACGGCAAAAATAAATGCGCTGATGTGCACGATCACTGCTTGTGCAAGATCAGTGGCAGGGAAGGGGTTAAACGCAGGGAATTGCTTTAATAAGTTTTTTTTTATTGTTTTAATATTTGTGTGTTGTGTGTTTATTGTTTTTTTTTACTTTTAGAACTTTGATCTGTCTCTCTCCCTCACTAAAAAAATGTGAGGAGAGGGAGGCAGATCATAACTGGTCAGATCAATATAGGGTTAATATTGATCTGACCAGTCAGTGGGGATGTTCAGCAGAACATCCCCACTGCCTGTCAGTGTGCCTGGCAGTCACTGATTGCCTCTGTGAAGAGGCAATCGTGTGACAGCCAGAGAGCACAGGAAGCAGGTACTTCCTGCCTCCTGTGCTCTTGCCCTTAGAAGGGCAGCGCCATCTTGGTCACTCAGTGACCAAGATCGTGCATTTTTTTTTTGTGTTCCTGATTGCCTCGACTTGCGAGGCAATCAGGAACACTTTCTGAGCATAGGAAGCGAAAAATTCGCTTCCTATGCTCATTTTTTAATGCACGTGTTTTAAAGGCACTGTGCCTTTAAAACCGGCATTTCGATCGCTCTCCGGAGCGATCGAAATGCCGACGGGCATTTTTTTTAGTATTGTACGATGCTTCCACACGGAAGCATCGTTACAATACCATCAGAGCACTGAAAGCGGAAAAACTCCGCTTTCAGTGCTCGTTTTGACACAGGACGGACTAGGTCCGTCCTGTGTCACTAACGCTTCGCCACACAGGACGGACCTAGTCCGTCCTGTGTCGCGAAGGGGTTAATGTAGCCAGATTTTAAGTGTCTGTTTTCAGACAGTTCATTGTCCTTCCCAATATGGGCTTCGCTTATTACTGGCTATCATTCTCTTCACAAAGCGTTTGGATTATAAGTATCTTCAGGGAGGTTTAAATATTTAATTTAATATTGTGCTACAGAAATTTTCAGGGATAAAAAATGAAAGGGACACTACCACTTACATAAGATGTAACTAGATTACCTGTGCATTTAAAACCAACACATATATAAGATATATGCCACTGGTTTGCTTTTTTCTATGTTTGAATTATTTGCATATAAAAGTAAAAATAAAATTAGATGTCTATCGCCAGCATCCATTTTGGGAATTTTATCCATGATCCAACATTCTCCAAAATCTTCCAGCAAGTCTCACTTTACAACTATGGCCAGAAATCTTACTGGCTCTTGTGAACCATAGTGGGCAGGACTAGGTGACTGTGTATAACTTTTTTTTACCTGCCTTCCAGCACAAAGAGTGGAGATTGGCCTGATCAAACATGATCATAACTCTTGCCCCCTTAGGATGTAGTAGTTACTATGATCAGAATTCTGACTTATAGACTGTATTCTGTATCCCCAGCCCCAAAGTGAGATACTAGTGCTGTAAAGTCTCGGGGAGGTGGCACCCAAAAACAATCTATTTCACAAAATATAAAATGATGGCACCCAGTCACACATGTTTAGTAAAATATTTCTTAAAATAAACTCATACAACAAAACCAAAAGACATATCTGAAATTAATAATACCAAAAAAAAAAACTTTTTCAATTTTTGGTGGGAGTGTCCCTTTAAAGAGACATGCTTCTATCTGCTCCAACTGGTGGTTAAAATGCTGAAGATGGCATATATATTCTTGCAATGAATTGAGGACAAGGATCACAGGATTCCTATACAGACATCACCATTTTGGGGTATTCAGTATATTATAAGATTTTCAGAACTATATGTGCTATAATCCAGGAGATTCAATTTTTCATTTGTGAATAATAGCAAGACTATTGGACGTCAAAATTTACCACAAGCTCTACAGAGTTCAAGAGTTCAAAAGTGGCGACAAATATAGCAATCATTTTTACATTACCATGTATGTACCTACTTTACACATTGTCATTGTTGTTTCCGAATTTCCTCACTGCCATATAAACCACTTCTCCACAGTGCCATTATTTAAATTATTAATTTTGTCACCCCGAGAAATGGTGAGATGAACGTAGCAATATTTTTAGAACCTCACTAAATTTATACACCTGAATACGTAGTACATAATTTAGAAGAATCTTGTACTGAGATATGCAGAACATATAAAATAGTTTGTGATCACCCCTACAGGAACCTCTATAGAATAGCCACTTGGTAATGCAATCTACCAATACCATTTATAGGAACACACCAATCCGAAAGGAACTTGATAAATTAAATGCAAGTTAATAACAAATATGCATTTATTTATTTGTTTCGTTTTTGAAATAGTTAATAACCTTGAAAACTTTCCTTTTGTAGTAATTTTCCTGGATATTGTCAAAAAAACAAGGTTGAATGTAGAGCACAACTCAGTATATGAAAAATATAGGTGCCAGGACAGTGGGTGGAGCAGAAAAAGATAATTTGGCCTAACCAGTTTAATAAATATATTCAAAAATATATCTAGAAATTGATACATTTCTGAGATGTTGGGTCCACCTTAATTGGCACAAAGGGGTCTATTCACTATGTCCTAGTTTGGAGATTGATATTATCACTAATAAACTAAAACAGAGTCACCCCCCTCTCAGATGCCTCATCTCATTTTTTGTGAGGTCAAGATGAAGCATGAGTCATTTGGCAGGATCCCAGTATGCTAATTTTATCGTGGTCTGGAAGCCAATAAGCATGCTCCCAGCCCTGGTATTATTACAGGGAGAGGCTGGGAGCCATATGGCAAACTCCTAGTCCCAATATTAATAATGGTGAGCCAGGGCCCTTTGGGGAGACCAATAAGTAGAGTCCCAGCCCAAAAAGTAGGCTCCCATGTTCATTAATAATAGGAGGGGAGAAAGCAGGGCCACTTTCCATGCTGCCCATATTTATAATGAGTACTGTTAATTATAGGGAGGCAGGACTACATGAACTGGCTCCCCATATATGTTAGGGGTCACTGGGATCGCTTGTGGAGCCCCCGGATTATGAGTATTTTTTAAATATTTTTTCTTATTTTTTCACTTTTTCATTGAACTCTCCTCCTGTGAAAGAGGCCAAGTTGCAGGAGGGTAGTTTAATGGCAACCCATCTCCCAATTCGAACACACTTCATTGTTTTAGTGAATAGCAATTTGTGTTGCTTAACAATGAAGGGAGTTTGAGATGGGAGATTGAAATAGATCCCAAAGAGTAAGTCAGTCACCTCTTAACATGGTCTGAATTTTTAATGCAGTATATTGCAGGCTTACGATTCACTGTTGGCTATATCTGTCAGCCTAAACAATAAATGCATATGTAACATTAATAATTTGTATTTAGATTCACCAAAAATCTGCAAGAAAATGTGTAATTAATAATGGCATGAAACAAAGCTAGAAAGTGCGATCTAGTCTTTATGACTTAAATATATTATCTTTACGGAGATTATGTTTTTGTTCAAAGAAGTATGAAACTTAAATTGTTCAGTGTTTTCCTTTCCCCCCCCTTACTTTTGCAAATCAGCTTCAGCATGTCAATCTTGCTTCAACATGTCTAAATTTGGCACACTGTTAAAATGTCATTAGTAAATTATCCAAGTGATGTGCACGCCCATTGGAATCATGGTACACCACTGCTAAACATATGAAACCCCCTCATTTACACACAGTCTTTCATATGGAGTAAGATAAAAGACTGAGATGGAGCTGGAGCAGTGTCTACCATTTTACTGCCTATTGTGACATTGCTTGTTAGACTAGCTAGGTATGAGGCAGCTGGAGGCCAAGCCGCAGGTTATTGATCTAGCATGTCCTTTCTTGACTAGCAAAGACAGACATCCATTTAATTATATAGTACATTCATAATGTATCATGTTATGGAACAGATTTGGAAACAAGTTATAATTCTTATAAGTGTATCTAATGAATTTGAAATGGTTTATACATTCAGAAGAACAAAGTTGAAAAGAGACAATCAATACATTATTTTCGTGAAATACATGTTCTAGCATTTCCTAAAGTGGCAAAACCCCATGAAGGGACACATGTAAAAGGAACTCTGATGTTTTCTAGGTCATAGGAAGTATTCAGATGTTTACCTGTTTGTATTCTCCCGGCTGGGACAATGCAATACTATGAATGGACAGAACAAAAAATAAAAAAATGAATGCATTGTTTACTTTTCAGTTATTTCGGTATACTGATTCCACCTGAAACAAATGGGCATTAATTGCTTGAAACTGCTTATAGAACGTCAAAGTAAGCTTAATAGATGGAAGGGATGTTCCAATCTCATGGATGGGAAAAATGTAACTGAAATAGAGAGTGTGGAATGCCCACCAATGCACTGGGTATTTGTGGGCTGAGACAGAGCGGACCGCTCGGTGCTTCCACCGTGTAATTAGCCGTAAAATAGCCTATGACTAAGCGCCACTTCAGGTGCGAAACGTGTTAAACTTCTCATCTGTCCCGGTCGGAGGGTCTCCTCCTGTTTTGGTAGCCTCACAAATTTTTGTATTAAACCATTGAATGTATGCAGTGTGTCCAGAGCTTCATTTCAGTGACGACTGATGAGTGGATTGCTAACCAGTTGGTTTATTGCTTTTACTAATAACGTAACTCAAGGCCTACATCTTACCCAAATGGCTATATATATTTTGATTGTTTTAAACAAATCCAGTCCAAATTATTTGAGTTTATTTGGTTGGGTAAAAATCGAAGGATTAGAAGCGATATCCTTTATTTGGATTAAAGGAAGGGCATAGTTAGTTAACCTAAACTGGAGATGTATTAGGAAGCTAGTAGCAAAGTTTACATAAAAAACTCAAAATATTAGCACTGGTTTAAGACTGACTATGTGGAATGTGAGCTTTTGTTAATCCCTAATTTATATAGAGAGGTGATGTATAAACTACAGGGTGAAGTTCTGCTGGTTTAGATGATATTCTGGTATTCATTTAAGGGAATATTTAAGGCTCTTCCGTTATAGATGATCGAAAAAAATGTGCACAATCTGAATATGTCTGAGAGGTATAATAAAGATATAACTAGGGTTTCACAGATATTTCTCGATTCAACAATGAAATATTTTATGCAGATATTTATGCAGGACAAATTTGGCCTATCTTTAAGGGATATCTTTAGTTTCCTGAGAATAAAGCATTATCTGCACAGCATATAGTAAGATATAGTAAGATTCCATCTAAAAGTATCAATATTTTTGAAAATGTGTTTAATAACAAACTAAAAAAATACTTTTGTGACTATGCTTTAATTTGATAAACGAAATGACACATGGAAACAATGGAAAGTTGATTGCGATAATTTAAGGGTGTATTTGAACCCTTTATCCACACATATGCCTTGCCTGTGAGAAGTTGTCCTGTGATTTGTGTTTTGATTTTCACTATATTTTTTTTCCTGTGTTTTTGACCTTGTCTCGGTTTCCTGATTATTCTTGTTCTGTCCTCAGCTCATTTTTTTTTGTTTTGTCTTCGTCTAGTCTCCGGTGCATTTCCATTCAGCTCATTCCTGGTTTCAAGAGATTAACGGTGCCGCATAAGTCCCGGTGACTCACCTTGGGGTATTGGCTGTTGCGGTGAAAACTCCCTTAGTCCCTTGGTTCTGACTTCACTGTTTGTCTCGACAAAAAAATTGTCGTTCCTGACCGTCAAAAGGTTACACCAGTATTGATCAGGATTAACGCTTGGAATTTAGTGGGGGAAACCATGCCTTGTTTGAACTTATAGGAAGTATTTTTTTTAAATTACTAATAGATGTTACATGGTTCTGCAAAGATTAGTCTTCTTAGTATTAGAATATTTGTTGGAGATGTTGAAATTGGAGGTGGACATTTCTACAGATATAGTGGACAAGTGACAAGGTTAAAGATTGTTAGACTAAAGTCTTTAAAACTATTTTGAAAATAATAGGCATATCAGTTTAGCATAGTGCTCAGAGAGCTTTATGTCATCTAGATGCAGGTTGTGCCAGAAAAAGAACCAAAGAATAATAACACACATTTTAATGATTGAAAATGCTAATTGCTGGAAAGTCAAAACAATGTCTTTTCAATATTTAGGAACATATTACAAATCAAATTAAGTCTCTTAATGTAATGGAAAAATTAGTTTTCTTATTAATATAGGCAATATGGGGAAATCTAAAGACGTGTAATTGTTGGAATAACTAGAAAGCTGGATTAGTATCTTTTACTGTTGCGCAATGCTTCGTCGACCCCTGTGCCTCCACATTGAGTACCTTGTGTTGTGTGAGAAAAGAGAAAAGAGAATAACGGAAAAACAAAAAAAAAAATTTCAAGGAGAAATACAAGGTGTTTTGTGGTTGTTTTATTTGCAATGTAATCATTTTTAATTTGTATGTTATACAGGATATTAATCTTTATGTCTTTCAAGTCTTTTTGTACTTTGTTAATAAAAATAAAATAATTATCATTGTGCAAGAATTACAAGTCAATTATGAGATGTAAGTGCAATCTGTTGCAGGGTATACCTAGGATCAGGCAGACGAAGATGCCTAAATCTTGAAGTGCTGCCTGGGGAATAATAGGTGAAGGCTGATTCAACAAATCTGTTTTGGCAACATTCCTGATGCAATCAATGTAAAATAATACAGATCATTCATAATTGCTGATAAACCTTGTTCTTGTGGCAGCTTCTGATCCTATGGAAGAGGACAACATATGCAAACAGCAAGGGGTGGTCCTC
The DNA here is from genome assembly GCA_036172795.1 of Pelodytes ibericus. Taxonomy (NCBI): domain Eukaryota; kingdom Metazoa; phylum Chordata; class Amphibia; order Anura; family Pelodytidae; genus Pelodytes; species Pelodytes ibericus. The sequence continues at coordinate 130,903,231 of CM069858.1, read as the reverse complement.
AATTACACAGAAAGAAAAATAGCATTACTCACATTGGAAGGCCCCTAAGGGGGAAGGCCCCTAAAAAATGCACCAATCAAAGGAGCTTGAATAAGCTACATAGTTACATAGTTTAGGTTGAAAAAAGACTTACGTCTATCAAATTCAACCCTTTTCCTATCCTATTTTTACCGCTATTGATCCAAAATAAGGCAAATAAAAACCCCTTTCAGCAATTTTGAATTCTGTGTTCTGTGGGGAAAATAATTCCTTCTTGACTCCAAATGGCAATCTGATTTCTCCTTGGATCAGCAAGCACTAAATAAATATTAATGCCTATAGTAACATGCATAACTCTCTATGCTCCAACTCATTAAGTAAGTATCCAGGCCACCTTTAAAGGCATCTAATGTATTTGCTAGAACCATTTCTTCAGGCAGTGAATTCCATATCTTAATTGTCCTTACTGTAAAAAATCCCTTCCGCTGTTGTAGAGTTAATCTCCTTTCTTCAAGTCTTAGCAGGTGACCTCTTGTCTTTTGTACTGTTCTGTAAATGAACAGGTCTTTAGAAAGCCCTTTGTATGTACATATTTAGATAACATTATCATATCCCCTTCTAAGCCGCCGTTTCTCTAGCGTGTGCAGATTTAACTTTTCCAGCCTTTCTTCATAACTAAAACCTCCCATTCCCCTGATTGGTTTTGTAACCCTCCTCTGCACTCTCTAGTTCCATAATGTCTTTTTTTTAAAAAAGGCACCCAGAATTGAACTGCATCATTCGCAGAGATTTTGACAAGTTCTTTCTCTTCCAGCCCGCTTTTGCAACATATGATAGAAACATTTAAATACATAAAGGGAATCAACACAGTAAAGGAAGAGAGTATATTTAAAAGAAGAAAAACTTCCACAACTAGAGGACATAGTCTTAAATTAGAGGGGCAACGATTTAATAGTAATATCAGGAAGTATTACTTTACTGAGAGGGTAGTAGATGTATGGAATAGCCTGCCAGCAGAAGTGGTAGAGGTAAACACAGTCAAGGATTTTAAGCATGCGTGGGATAGACACAAGGCTATCCTAGCTATAAGACCGGGAACGGGTGACTAATAAAAGTACTCAAAAAAAAGAATTGGGCAGACTAGATGGACCGAATGGTTCTTATCTGCCGACACATTCTATGTTTCTATGTTTCTATGTTTCAAATACCAGTCTCTAGATCAACTTACGACAAATCCTTCCACCATGTGCCCATGATTCTGTAATCCCCAAAAATTTCATTGGTGGTCCTCCCAAGGTACCACGAAAATGAAAGATTTACAATTCATCAACCATACTCAACTGGAATCAATTCCATGCACCAGTAAGAGAACATTTCCATTTCTGTGTGAAAACCCATTTTAGGGGACATCCCTCTTCACAATATACTTTTTAAAACTCCTCTGCACAATAATACCAAAAACAAAGCATTGCATTGACTTTCCCACATCCACCTACAAGCCAGGTGCTTTGGGAGACTGATTTATGGGAAGAACTGGGCTCCAAGGAGTGGAGTAAAATCTATGAGAACACATAAAAGCCGACAGCTTCTCAATGTGGAATTTGCTAGTAGACTGTCTCACATCTTTCCTTCTCCAAATTGTTACAGAGGCTGTCCCTCCCAGCGTTCTTATTGTCAAATGTGTTGGTCTTGGCCTATGGTAGTCACACACTCAATGCACATTTTTAAGCAAGGCCCTAAGCACTCCCTTAACACTCGACCCGTGGACCAGTCTACTCAATAGAAACTACTGGAGTACACAAGCTAGTTTTTAGAATCTGCAGCACCTCAATGCCCCTACTGGAATTCTAGTCCCCATTTTGGACACCAACTTCAATTACAAATCTGGCAAACTCTACAAATAGAAAAGTTGAGGGCAGACCTCCACAAAAGACCCCTTGGATGGAGAATATCTCTCCACATTCATTCAACTGACAGCCCCCAACTGTAAATTGAAAACAAACAACATTTCTAATAATAAGATATATTGCTGCTATAAAAGCATAGATTCAAATATTCACTATGCAATTGGCTTCACAGGGATGGGCCACAAATTATTCTAATCAAGAAATGATTACATATTTATATATATATTAGTATAGTGTATTTAGTTTCTTTTTCTAAAAGGTTTGGTTTTGATATTGTCTAGATACATCAATTCCAATGTTTGTTTTCTTAAATAAACACTCGAGCCTCTTGAAGTTGTAAAAGGTGTCAGAGCAGGTGCACAGGAAACTAGAGACCTGCAGATAAACCACACAAACCTACTCCCTGTCTTTATAGAGTATACAGACCTCAGTCCTGTTAAAACATATTTTACTTTCAAACATTTTGTCATTTCTCAAGGATACTTTATGAAAACATTTTTAATACAGTAAAAGTAAACTGAAAGTGATTAGTCGCATAAACATGTATTTAAGCTTGCACTTTCCATCTTCAGTCGGTGTATCTGTATAACTGTAACAGGTTTCTTCTAGTTAAAAAAATGGATATTGTGGTCCTGTTTCTTGAAGACTTATGAATACTATCTCCTTCTATTCATATTGAAGCAGACTGACCACAATTTTGTACCACTGACTTGAGGACTATGGCTGTCCAACCTCAGGTGTATTGGTTAACACTGTAGTATCCAGCCATACTGGGTAGGGCTTCTTCTCCCACATCCTCGCAATACGTTACCTTCCAAAAAGCTTCACAGTAAAGTTGTTTAATATACTGGACCTATTAGCACTACACAGATCATGTTTCTGATCAATTTGCAAAGCCGGAGCTTGAACCCATGATAATTCACTGACCTTTTTTGGAACATTACTAATATTGGGAGGTCCTTGGTACACAACTACAATGATATAAAAGATATAAAGTGTAAACAAAGGGGACTCACAGTGTGCGAATATGATACAGGTTGAGTATCCCTTATCGGGAAATCGTTATCCAAAATGATCCGTTATCCAATATGATCTGTTATCCAATATATTTTTGGATTTTGCCACAATTTGTAAATTCCACACACACACCTGTCAGTATGCAAGCACACAACATTATATTCAGTGTCCAGCCCCCTTGCTGCAATATAGCCTTTCCATGCATGTTCAGATTTCCCCACGCTCACAGGCCTGACACGCCAAGGGCAGGTTCCCAACGATGCCTCACATCACAGCTAAATCACAGAAAAAAATTATTTATTTGTTCTATACAGTATTTACATTAATACTACTGTATTTAATGAGTGATGAGAGACTTCAATATACCTTATTGGTGAAAATGATCGGTTATCCATAATGTCCCATTATCCAAAATACTTCTGGTCCCAAGCATTTTGGATAAGGGATAGTCAACCTGTACCACAAACAAGTGAAATTACACAAATATGTATAAATCTGTATTAATATTTTAAAATAAATGTGATACAGTATATTGTCCAGTACCTTCTTTAATTTAAGAAATATATTTTAAATCAAAAAGAAGAATCTGACTCACAGTGAGCTACAAATTAGGATGGAGCAAACATGTTCAACTGAAAGAAAGGAAGCAATTCCAGCATTGGTTCCACAACTTAGCTATTAATACACAAGACAGGTGACACAGCATCACGAGGGCTGCAATTTGAACACAGCTGTAGTGCCATACTGATGGTCAGACAACTGGACATTCCCTCACCCACTGTCTTACATAGAACTATTTCCTCTTGAAGTGCACAAATTAGAAGAAAATATGAAAACGCTTGCTGGTTCCCCTCTGTTTTAAAAGGAGGTCCACCCTAGAAAACGACTATATTATTTTCCTTGCACTATTCTGCAGTTACAACTGAGTGAAGTGGGAAGAGTGTGCATCAATTCCTCCTGATTTATAAAGGGTTTATAAACCCTTTTTGGTGATCCCCATTCAATTTCTGTTTATTTTTAATTTTGATTGTAGTTTTCTTATAGACCAGTTTCTATGTCACAATATTGAATATATGTCAGTTTTCAGCTTTCCATTGGCTAGCAGGGGTTAAAAAAATGCCACATTTCCATTGTTCTCTATGCAGTTGGCATTTGTTTCTGGCCATTATGTCATTTTTTTTAAATTCATCTTTCTTAATTTTATAAATTTTTTCTCTTGTAGTGTAGAATCTCGTGGCTCTTCCATCTTTTGGCCAGCAAATACTTGACAGCTATAAATATATCGATCACCAGGTGTATATGGTTGTTTTTCCCCCTGAGGCCCAGATGTAGGAGGGCTAGGCCTGGAGAGTGTTCCAGATCATGTATTCCCATAGAAACATAGAATGTGTCGGCAGTCTATGTTTCTATGTTTCTATGTTTCTTTGTTTCTATGTTTCCCACTTTTGCAATCATCTTGAAAGCCATTTCCCAACTTATCTGAGCTCTTTCACATTCCCACCAAGTATGAATGTATGAACCCCTCTCTTTTTTACATCTCCAACATTCTGATGTTGACTGGGAAAATAGTATATATATATATATATATATATATATATATATATATATATATATATATATATATATATATATATATATATATATATATATACTATCTTTGCATTAGTTTATATTGTAACTCTAATACAAAAAGTGGATAGCTTTTTTGTAACAGGGATTATTTTTATCCAGTCCCTATGACTTAATTCCTTTGCTAGATCATTTTTCCATTTAAATTGATTTTTCCCACAAGTCTCTTCCCCTTTTCCCTCTATTAAACCACTGTCTAAAATTGTACTTATCTTCAAATCATCCATGTATAAAATCTCAGTTTTTAACTCCAGCATTGTCTGTTTTTTCATCAGATTTGCATTCAGAGCATTTTTCACTCTAAAATGTTTAAAGAGATCTTTTGTGGGGATTGAGAATACCTTTATGAGGACTGGGAATGATTTAACTTGGTCTTCAGTTATCAAATCTTTTATTTGTAAAATCCCTTTTTGTTTCCAGTTATAAAGATCTAAGTCCTCCACTCTTCTCTCTAGGATTTGGATGGGACAAACATTGGGAATTGTTTAAATTTCCCCAAAAACCTAACAATTATTTGATTATGGGATTGTGGGATGCCTTAGTTACCATCTTTTTATAATCTTCGATTGTCCTCCACAGGATTGTGTCTAGATAACTTATTGTTTCGTTTTCTAGTGCATACCTTGGTTCCTCTACACTTGCTGGCATCTGACATTTGTTTAAATGATAAATTACATGTTTACCGTGATACTTTTTTATATCGACTGAACCTAAACCCCTCTTATTTATCTTTTTAGATATTAATGCTTTGACAAGCCTAGGTCTTCTTTTTGCCAAAATAAATTGATCTATCACATTTTGTATGTCTATCAGCCATTCTTTCTTTATTGGTGATGGGACAGATCTGAAGAGATACATCCATAAAGGCAGTATATATATCATTTGATTGTATTCACCCTCCCCCACCATGATATTTCCTTACTTCCCCATTCTGCCAAATATTCTTTTGTTTTACTAAGGAGGGCCTTGTAGTTCAGTTCTACATTATTTCTGGGGGTATTAGCAACCCATAACCCCCATTTTCTCCCTGCACCAGGCAAATCAGATCTTTTGTTTTATTATTGCCTCCTTTCTCCTCCTTATCCCAGAAGCTAACATGCTTGATTTTTCGATATTTAACCTATAATTTGAGAGCTCTCCATATCTCTCAAGGGCAGTACATAGAGAAGGGGGGACAGTGGGCACCCCTGTCTTGTTCCATTATTTATATCAAGCCATTTGGATAATATTCCTAACCCTACAATCCTGGCCGAGAGTTTCGAGTACGGCCTCATCATTGCTTCCAGAATCCATCCCTCAAAGCCAAAGCATTTTAAAGTATTTCTTAGAAAATTCCAGTCCACCTGATCAGATGCTTTCTCTGCATCTAATGTTATTAGAATAAGCGGGGTTTTCTTATTTGTTGTCTTATCCAGAATATCGATTAATCTTATAATATGGTTACCCTTTAAGATAGTCCCTTCAATTTTCCAATCCTTAGGATTTATAATCCCCTCATATCCCAGTTGCTGAGGGGCTGTCATGAAAGCCTTAACATCAAACAAAAACACTACTAACATTACATAAAAACATGCAAAATTTAACCGAGTCTGCTTGAACCCCTGCAGCTCAGTCTTTTGGAAGAGTACCCGCTCTTCATACCAATCTCGTCCCTATTCAGTCGGGAGCTAATATTGAGGGCGCCCCTCATTTCCTTCAAACGTTACCACGACTATTAAATAAGTTATACCTAAATAATTTATTCCCCTTTTATTTAAATTAACCCTAACCATCCTGTTCTGTGTCTATCTTTATGTTTTTATATGTGTACCTTCTTGTTATTTAATATCTTTCAATATAATCCCTTATTGTTCACTTCTTACAAACCCTAAAAAAAATCTCTTAAGTGTAGCCTTTCTATGTCTTGTTTTCATTTTTGTTACTGACCCTTACACCTGATCTTCAATTACTCAAACATTATCAAACAATAGTAATACTGTGCTCCAATATTTCCAACGTGCCCAGCCTTTCCATTACCTGGTGAGCACCCAGTATTTATTAGGCAACATCTGTTATACCTGTTTTCCTATTTTCTACCTTCTTTTTATATTTTCAATGGTTCATGGTGATATTTATACTAAAATACCTTAGTATTTTATTCTAGTATCTCTATCGTGCCCATTTTTATATAACCAAAAAAAAAGGCCCAATAGGTGCAACTACCTTTCTACATCTTATTTTAGTTTTGAATTATTACAGTGTAATTGGTGACCTTTGCATTCAACATTCCATTTCTGGCAACTGAGGTGCAAAAACTAATTTTGTCCTCTTATTTCTAACATGCACTACCATATATTCACAAGGAACAACTACTGACTAGAATAACATTACCTTTTGCCACTCTCCTTCTACAATATATAATTATTATCCCCCTCATCTTTTTGCAGATAATAATTTTTCTTATATGCTTTCAACCACTCACTGTTTTTTCTGGGGAGTCCATTGTGACCCTTTTACCGTCCACCTGGATGTGAATAGAGCTTGGGTGCCCCCAGGAATATCTGATTTTCAATGCCATTAACTTCGTGGCCACTTCCTGATTTTTTTTCTGGCCTGTCTTGTTTGGTATGATAAGTCCATAGATATATATTCAAATCTTTGAATTGAACATACAATGTCTTATTATCTCTTTTTGTTGCTAAGACCTGACTCTTGAATTTAAATGATGCAAAGCGAGGATCTTAGTTATGAAGAGAGACTTAAAATTGCATTTATATACGTTATAAAAAAGGCGTCTCAGAGGGGATATGATAACATTATATAAATATGTGCAGGGCCTATATAAAGAGCTCTCCAATGACCTGTTCATTAACAGAAATGTACAAAGAACAAGAGGTCACCCCCTGGAAGAGCAAAGATTTCATAGACAGCAAAGTAAGGGATTCTTTTACTCTATGCCAAGAGAGGTAGTGCTATCAACCACAATAGATACATTTAAAAATGGTCTGGATGTTTTTGTTTGTTTGTAGAAAAGCAGAACATACAGGGCTATTAATAATAGAGTTTATTGGTCCAAGGAGAAATCCGATTGACGTTTGGAGTCAAAATTCGAAATAGCTTCCTTAGGGGTTTTTGCCTTCTTTTGGATCAAAAGCTGGAATGATAGGTAGAAGGGTTGAACTTGATGGACTTTTGTCTTTTTTCAACCTTAATTACTATGTTACTATGTTAAAGCAAATCATCACATAACTTGGTTTTGACTCTGATATATTACTTGGCTTACTTTACTGTGGCACCTTTCAATTATGTGGTAACCATTAGCAGTGTCTAATCCCACATTCTTAAAGTATTTCAACAAGAAATCCTCCAACAAAGATGATATTGTTTCTTCCGGGATGCCCCTTACATTATTCCTCCTAGATCTATTCTCGAGGTCTGTTAAAATAAAAAGCTTGGAAGAGAAGTTTTGTTCCATTTCTTCCTGTTTGTCTTGCAACTTTGCAGTCAGTATTTGAAAACTTTTAAATTTTTCTTCCATTTCTTTTACTTTGGTAGTGAGGGCCATCATTTCTACCTTAATCTGTGTTATTTCCCTAGTCTCAGTCTTTATTTGTGTTAATCTGTTGTCAATGCAGTTCTTTAAAACTTCTGGTGAAATAGTACCATGATCTATTTTGCTTGCTGATTTAGAGATTGGTGATCTAATAACTCTATTTGAGTAGATTTATTCATGTCTGTTTGCAAACATCTAGGAGGGACACTTCCATTTTATCTTTCATAGTGAATGGTGAAAAAAAATTTCATTTATTTGTCCCTTTTTTCTTCTGGGACTATCTTCTCATCTTGAGTTTTTTCCTATTCTCCTTTTTTTGTGGTTTTAAGTCCTTTTTTGAGGTCATTTCACCCTATGCCTCTTTTTGCTTTAAAATGAGAAAAAAGAAAAGGTGTCCGAGATCTATTTCACATTTTTCCAATGTGCATACTAAAAGACGGGGGGAGTGGCCATTTTTTAAAATGTATCTATTTATGTATTTGGATTTCCGATATAACGATAAACGTTTATAAAAAAATTTGCGTTGTGGAGTATTCTCTCAGTGCTTATTTATCTCTATCTCTGTGTGCCGGTAGCCTTAAAGCCTTAGTGATATTTATTTAGGTCATCTAGCCGTTTTGTACCAATGTGTATCACCTTTCATTTTTCCACGAATATTTAAGACCACATGTAAGACCAATATTTAAGACCACATTTAAGACTTCAAGTTCACATAATTTATACAGAGGATACTGGCATAAAGAAAAAAGTCACTTATCTTTATATCTCCTCTTTGGATCACTCCTCTTATGGCTCAGTTGTCTTCCGACCAGTGGTGTGATACATTTTATTATGTTAAATATTCAGATAATTGTTTTCTTCCATCAATGCTAGTTATCCACAACTACCTTGTGTTTGTAGATGGGGTAATTAATGAGACGCTGTTGCGACCTGAGGACTGGATACTTCAATGCCTATTATTTCAATATAAGCTAAATTTGTCCTTCCTTCATTTTCTGTAGACTTTTAGAAGCTTAGCGACAAAGCAAAGTTTTAATAAATATAGGTTCTAAGCCCAAATGTATCATGGGTGATGGATGGTAATGAACAAGAGCATGCAAACCAATCCAGTATGAAACCAGAGTAATCTGTGTCACAGGTGTGCACCAATAAATGCAGATATCCTGTTTTATAGCAACATTAATTTGTATGTAAAACATAAAGGCATGTTCATAGTTTTGATCTATAATGAATGTTAGCTAATCATGCGCTAATTTTTGTTATGGGATGGCATTGAAATAAATAAAAATAACACAGCAACAATTGTATTACATTTTTTCATATGTTCACTGACTACTATATCCTGGTCTTATCTGATCTTGGAAGGGTCTGAACGGATTATGTCTCCATTTGGCAGTATAAAGGAAAAACAGCATTTGGCAGTGTCACGGTACCTTTCACAAAGTGAATCATGACAGCCTGCGTGACTGGGGTTCTTGGAGGGCCCTGAGGGCCAAACACCTCCCTGCAGACTATGGACCCTCATAGGGTCAAGGAAGGAGTCCAAAGAGGCTGTCACTACCCAAGGCCTTTACCCTGTACACACTTTGGTAGGCACCCGAGGTACCCATTCAGTGCAGCAAGGAATTCAAAACAAGGTGCCCAGGCAAAGCTTTTTCAAACAGTGTGTGCAATATTATTATATGTTGTGTTGAAATGTGTACTTTTCTAATCAATAAGTGTTTACTGTCCTAAAAAATAATATTTTAATGAAATATTAATACAAATTTTAATAAAAATATTTAAATAAAAAAATAACATTATAGTTTGTGTTACTTTATGTGCATCTTAGATGATGTTAGCAGTTGATCATTTTTCTTTTCCAATATTAACCTGTGTAGCCATGCACCCTTGTGCAGGCTCATCCAGACTGTATCCAGGCATTTCTTTATTCTTCTTGCTTTGCTTTCTTGTTTATTATTTATGCTTAGTCCTGGCCTTGCCCTGTATTCCTGCCTTGTATACTCGTCCTGACTTGTATACCTGTCCTGCCCTGTATTCCTCTCTGCCTGTCCTTATGTTCCATTTCAGGTTTTCTGATTAACTCTGCCTTATCAGTTTATTTAAAACACACCCATTGCTGTTCAGTCCTTTGCTGCAGTCTACAGGTATTTTCTCTTTGTTTTTAAGTTCAATGCTATTTATGTGTCTTAGATTCTATTTATTCTTTGCTATATTAGTTAGGGACTTTCCTAATGTGGGGTACCTTGACGTGGTTGGCAAGCTAACATCTAAATTGGCCAATTTGTTGAACTAAACCCCCACCTTTACCATCCTTAGTGTTAGGCTAGTTCCTGTATTTATGTTTGTTCCTTTGTATGTGCCTTTTCTGTTCCTTAACCCCATGCTTTGTCTTGCTTAACCTCAGTTTGGTTTCTGCTTTATATTGCTTTGTTATTCCTCTGTCCTGTAGCCCTGCACTCTGTATTTTAGTTCTGCTATCCCTCAGTCACTTTTCTGTTTTAGCTCTGCTTGGCTATCACTTAGTTAATTTCCTCTCTAGCCTGGGACCTGGATGCAGCAGCTACTCCACAAGGCCTGGTTGTGGCTGCAAAAACTTGGGGTCCCAAACCTCCAAGGGATTGCAGTTACCCAGCACCAGGTCCTGTGTCTCCATCCTGCAACATGGCTCCTGATCTTGGGCGCTCAGGGTCCCTTTACCATCCTGGATCCTGTGAGTTACAACCTGTTTATGGAACAGTAGTAATAGTAAGTATAAAATAGTAAGTATAAAATAGTAAGTATAAAATTGAAATATTTTACTTAATAGATTAATAATGATATAATTAAATTATTCTTAGCTTCCTAATACTCCTGTGGAGTAACTCAGAAATAGTTCGGAAGTCCATTCTCTCATCCCTCATTTTTTTTTCTTATTCTACTAAATTAATAGTTTTTAAAAACAACCTTAAGATATTTGCAAATATTTAAATCCTGATTGAACTGAGCAGCTTTCTTTATTTCCCGTTGTTTCTTCAGTATCAATTATTTTTGTGTGGTTTCCAGTAACAGTGTTTCTACCATTGTACTTTCATTTCACACCTTTTAACCACAAGGCCCACACACTGGTCTCCATAGAGACTCATTTTCGTGTACTATAACCATAGTTGGGTTGGGTTTCCTTCACATGTCAGATTTATTCTATCCCAAAATATGCAAAGATGGACGTACCTGTTGGAGGAAGGTGCATAGGTCAACAAATAGCTTGCTAAAGTACGGAAATAAAAAGATTGCAGCTCCGTTTTAAAATTCATTGAGCTTTCAAGCAATTTAAAATGAAAATCACTCATCTCTGAGTGTTAAGTTATTAGAAAATTGATTTTCCAGTTTACCTCATTTCCAAATAAAGTGAAATTGAACTAAATCCCAGCTGTATTGCTGTAGGATTTTGACTGTGCAGGTTGTTCCTCCTGAAGTGTTTTCAGTGAATTGGATGGGACCTGATCAGTTGCAGCACTGTCATTCTCTCCTGTTAATGTTGGTTCTCATTGTCCCATTCTGTGATACAGATATTTAATTTTACATTATTACAAAATATACCAATTGAGCACAGTGCTACTTTAGCTCTGTAGTGCCCACATGACCGTGTTGATTAACTGTCAATTTAGTAAAATTGTTACTATCTCTTGTGATTATTCGCTGTCCAGGGCGAATAATCTCTGACGCTGCTTTATGGAAAATGCAACCTACAGACTATGTATTTGATATCTGTAGAAAGTATAGACTTTGAAGAATCAACACTTTTTTCCCTCTCTAGATGACTACATTGTAGTCAGTTTCTCCATCTGAAGGTATATAGATAATTGACTAGTCATTTCCTTATTTTAATTAATTAAAGGGAAGGGACTGTATAGAGCACACATATTAATGCATAATAATACCATTTCCTAGTCATTTCCTTATTTTAATTAATTAAAAGGGCCTGCATAGAGCCCACATATTAATGCATATTAATACCATGCACCATGCTGCCTGCCACTAGCCACCAGGGACAAGGGTAAGTCCTAGGGGGATGGGGGCATGTGATAGGGGTAATGTGATGGGAGTGATGGAGGCATGTAATGGGGGGGGGGGCATGTCATGTGGTGTTGGGGGGCATGTAATGGGGTGATGTGATGGGGGTGATGTAATGGGGGCATGTGATGGGGCATCCAATGGGGTGATGGAGGCATGTAATGTGGGTGATGGGGGCATATAATGTGGTAATGAGGTGATGGAGGTATGCGATGGGGTCATGTAATGGGGTGATGTGGGTTATGGGGTATGTCGTGGGTGTTAAGGGGTATGGCCAAATTTTGTCTGCGTAGGGCATTTTTGTATGTATCAGCACAAAAGCAAGATACATCACTGCTGCCCACACAAGCAGAGTAAAAGTAATTTCCTTTTTTTTTTTGCTGCAGGATCCTATGATAATAATTTCATTCAAATGAGTGGGCTTTCCTCTCTCTCTAGTGATGTAATCAGACAATGTTTGCACTGTTCAGAGATCGTTCTGTGTACAAGAGCAAGGTCACAGAGTCCACACAATGTATTCAATTCGAGGAGCATAGGATGTGATGAAATAAAACAAAACTTTAGGTGAACACCTAATTTTCCTATAGGGATCACAAACTTTCAATGGACACTTTGCCTATCCCTTTTTTTCTTGGGCATAAATATGTAGACGGAGATGGTTCTCTAACATAAATTAAGCCAGGGCTCGACAAACCCCAGGCGCCAGGTCGCCATGGCGACTGAGAAATTTGTCCTGGGGCCTAGGTTTTTGTCAGCCTGTCAAATGACTATACCGTGGTGAAAAAATTACCATCGCCGGAAGACTTCTTCACCCGACTACAAGCTGCCGCATCGGAAGAGAGCTGGAGACCCGGCTGTGTGACGTCACGACACGTGACCTACTAGGCATCACTCACGCGCAAAATAGTCTACCTTGAAGCAGCGCGAAGGAGTGGAACGTTTATCCCAGATTGGTTTTACTTGTCCTGTAACTGCTACTGCAGGGTAATTTTAATTGTTAAAAAAAATAAAAGTATTTTATTTAAAATCAATTTGTGCGTGTGTTTAATTTGTGGGGTGGTCCTGTGCAGGAATATTTCAGCTCTTTAAATCACTCCTGGTTTGCCCTTCATTAGTGCTATACTTAAGTCTCCCTTAAACAGCATCCTAGAATAGTTTATCAGCTTTAAAAAAAAGGACTTTATATTATTATGCTGTAGGCATTATCAATGTGCAAAAGTATACTGATTTTTACCTTTTAATAAAGTGATGTATACTTTTGCAGATAAGATTTGGCCCATCTAGTCTGCCCAATGTACTAAATACTTTTATTAGTCCCCTATCTTATATCTAGGATAGCCTTATACCTATCCCATTAATGCTTAAACTCCCTCACTGTATTATCCTCTACCACTTCTGCTGGAAGACTATTCCATACATCCACTACCCTCTCAGTAAAGTAATACTTTCATTAGTCCCTGGCCTTATCTTATATCTAGGATAGCCGTATACCTATCCCATGCATGCTTAAACTCCTTCACTGTATTAACCTCTACCACTTCTGCTGGAACACTATTCCATGCATCCACTACCCTCTCAGTAAAGTAATACTTTCATTAGTCCCTGACCTTATCTTATATATAGTATAGCCTTATACCTATCCCATTAATGCTTAAACTCCTTCACTGTATTAACCTCTACCACTTTTGCTGGAACACTATTCCATGCATCCACTACCTTCTCAGTAAAGTAATACTTCCTGATATTAATTTTAAATCTTTTCCCCTCTAATAGAGGACTATGTCCTCTAGTTGTGGAAGTGTTTCTTCTTTTAAATAAACTCTCCACCTTTACTTTGTTGATTTCAGTAAATGTTCACAATGAACAACGCTGGTGCTTAGCCCTGGTTCCGACTTAATTTTTTTGAGACCATGGTGCCCTTCTAAACAACCTTGTCTAAATATAGTGTAAGTAATAACACATATACTAAAATGCAATTATCTTTGTTAGTGGATTCAGAAAAAATGAAGCGTACAGCAAAAGCTAGGGTGCCAGAAAATGCAAAGCAATTGCGGATGACTAATTTCTTTGCAAAGACCTCTCCTGTGGAAAGTGCAGTGGAGCTGGTTACTGCAGAAACAAGTATCACAAGAGAAGACGAACCAGCAGAAGAATCTGTCCCTTCGACAAGCCACCCTCATAATCCTGGAAAAAGAAAATTCAAGCAAGACTGGTGCAAGGAACTCACATGGCTTAAATTTGACCAAACCACGGGTATAGCAATATGTGAGGTCTGTAACTCCTTCCCTGGCATTGCTGACCAAGGAACTAAGACTGTGAAAGGTTTTTCAGGGCCGTTCAAACTTGAGAGCTTCAAAAAACATGCAAAGTCTCTCCAGCATGAAAAATGTGTACAGGCCAATCAAGCCCTGTTAGCTCCAGAAGCTACACCATTGGCTGCAAGATGAAGCCATATTCAACCATATGAAGGTTTTATTTAATGTAGCCTACTATATTGGAAAGAACAACAGTCCATACACAGACTTTGAAGGATTGCTAGAGCTGACAGGGAAATTAGGAGTTGCCATGAGAGAGGAGTATGCAAATGATAAGAGATGCAAAGAATTAATCTCACATATTGCAAGTGTAATACGCAAAGAACTCACCTGTGAGCTAAAAGAGTCAAAATATGTCAGTTTGATGCTAGATGGATCAACTGACAAAGCAGGAGTAGAGGAACTCATATTGTATGTCAGGTATATCAAGAACAATGGGATCAAATACGTTTTTCTGTCAGTCCTACCTCTTGAAATGGCTACAGCAGAGGGGTACTTGGACACGATCACTAAAGATCTAAATTAACATGGTCTCCTAGACTGGCTTTCTTCAAGCCAGCTCATTGGCATTGGTACAGATGGTGCCGCCAGCATGACTGGAGCTGAGAATGGACTGGTGCAGAAAATACGGCAAAACCTCACTCACGTAATTGGCATTCACTGTGTTGCACACAGATAAAATTTAAGTGTTTTAAGCTCCGTTAAACATGCTAAATTCATTGATGACCTTGACTCTGTTCTGAAGAAACTGTACCAGTTTTACCAGTACTCGCCTAAGAGAATGCGCCAACTGAAGCAGGTTGCTGAAAGTCTTCGCAGTAAAATCCAGAAGTTTCAGTACTTGCATAATGTACGATGGGTGGCCAGCAAAGTGCTCTTTCTGCATAAAAAGACAGTGCTTCTGCAGTTGCCCACGGTTTGTTGAGAAAACTCACGGATTTTAAATTTGTTCACATGCTTCATTTTCTTCTAGACTACCTGGAAATTCTTAAGAACCTCTCCCTTTTATTTCAAAGAGAAAAGAGCTTTTCTTAAGCACAATTGAGTTACATGTGAAAAACACAATATCGTCCTTAAAATCCCTCAAAGATGCACCAAACCAGCATGAGGAGAGATTTATCACAAGAACATCCCTTAAAGGACTGTATCAAAACATGAGTTACATGGACTCAGCAATACTGTAACTATATCAATCCGGCAGGAAAAAGAGAACTTGATTCAACACGCCATTAAATACCTGGAAGAGAGATTTCTGGGTGAGAGGAATATTGAAAGCTCCAAGGCGGTGTTTGACACCTTTGCCTGGCCAGCAGGAACAGCATTACAAGACTATGGTGTTGAAGACATTACAGCTTTGGCTCAGCATTTTTTAGAAACAACTGTCTCCTCCTGAAATGCATGACAAATGCATGCATGCTCTCCTCAATCAGTGGTATGAATTTAAGGTCCTTGGAAAAGGAAAGAAACTGAGTGAGCTTTTGGATTTGGCACTGTCCAACACGGAGAGGTTTCCAGTTTTGGGAAACTTGTTATCCATTGTATCTGTGTTACCTGTCTCAACCGCATGTTGTGAAAGAGGGTTTAGCTTAATGAACCTGGTAAAAAATAAGTTCAGATCATCAATGCATGAAGAAAGTTTGAGTGATTTGGTAATGATCAGCATGAATGGGCCATCAGTGAAGGAGTTTGATCCTGCAAAGGCAGTGGACCATTGGTACTTTAGTTCTAGAACGACAAGGCATGTTCATGGCCACAAAAAGCCAAGTGAAAAACACTAATATAATACCGTATTTGCTCGATTATAAGACAAGGTTTTCTTCAGAATTTTTTTTCTGAAAATTCCCCTTCGTCTTATAATCGAGGTCTTCTTATAATCTGACCTCAAATTGACCTGGATCCCGCTCTCTAGCAGCAGAGGATGTCTGTGCGACGAGCGCAGACTCCCCTGCTGCCGCCCCGCACACCTGCCGGGGCTTCTATGATGAGGCCGGGTACTTCAGCTTTCGTCACAGAAGTCCCGGCGATCGTGCCGGGTGGCAGCAGGGGAGTCTGTGCTCATCGCGCAGACATCCTCTGCTGCCCCACTAGCCACCAGGGTGAATCGGGCAGCTGGGGGATGTCTGCACGATACGTGCAGACATCCTCCATGCTGCCCGACACGGCAGTGTATTATGACGGACCAGCTGTCACGTTTACATGTAAGGGGGAGGGAGGGGGCAGGGAGACAGGGGGAGGGAGGGGGCAGGGAGACAGGGAAGGGATGGAGGGCAGACAGACGGGGAGGGAGGGGGGCAGAGAGACAGGGGGAGGGATGGGGGGCAGAACAACAAGAGGAGGGAGGGGGGAAGAGACAGAGCAACAAGGGAGGGGGGAGAGACAGAGGGGGGGGGGCAGAGAGAAACAAGGAGGGGGAAGAGACAGAGGCGAGGGGGAGTCAGAGGGAGGGGGAGAGAGACAAAGCTGGGGGCAAAGGAAAGAGAGAGGCAGCATTGGCACATAAAAAGGAAATAAAAACAAGAAATGCATTTTTTGATATAATTTTTTTTATTAAAAAAGCAATTTACATGTGAATATATACAAATTTAACTTTTTTCCTATAGGGTAGTCTTATATTCAGGCTTTTAGTTTTTTTCCTAAAGGAATATCCAAAGTTTGGGGGGTTGTCTTATAATCAGGGTCGTCTTATAATCGAGCAAATACTGTATATAGAACATTTGGTATCACATCAGCCTAAATTAATTATTTTCATAACTTAAATGCTAATGATGTTTGGTTCTAGTCTTCTTTAGGAGTTAATTTAAGATCTGTTGTTTTTTGTCATTGAAAATAAAACTTTGATATTTAAAAAAAAATTGCTGGCTCCTAACTTTTTTGGCTGGCTCCTAGATTCAAAACAAATTTGTCAAGCCCTGAATTAAGCTCATATATTAATCTATTTGACTAACTTTTTGTAGCGTTCAAGGCACTTGATGCTTCTCTCTTAAATTCTAAACAATATATGTAAAAAGAAAAGGTTTGTCATACCTATACCTATGAAAAAAAAATCATATAGATGTGTTTTATAGGAAGTGGTATTAGATCTGTGTGTGAAGTGTAGTTGTGTTTTGAGGTTTAGAAATCAAAGTGACTTGATTGAATTGTCAAAAATGACTTTGCATCAGTTAAAACATATGGCCCAATAAAAAAAATATAGAGTAGGAGCTTAGTTAATACATTT
Source organism: Pelodytes ibericus (assembly GCA_036172795.1). Classification (NCBI taxonomy): domain Eukaryota; kingdom Metazoa; phylum Chordata; class Amphibia; order Anura; family Pelodytidae; genus Pelodytes; species Pelodytes ibericus. The sequence goes on along the minus strand of CM069858.1, from coordinate 130,885,582 downwards.
CTCAGCAAAAAAGGTATAAGGAAAACCTAGTAAAATACCAAACATTAAAACAGAGCACTAGATAAACTATTCCCAGATAGCAAACATGTTTCACCAGGGAAAGTGCATTTAAAACAATTTGTTACCACTGGGACCCACTTCTGGGCATACCCTGACAAAAGGCTCCCACTTTGTCTCTATAAGTTCTCAGGATAGGACTAGGTTTGACTCCCTCGCTTACTGCAACTAGAGGTACACCAGCTGTACTGCACTGACAAGGCCTACGATAGGACAAAAGGATGGGCTAAATCAGTTCTGTCTGTTCTCTGTGAGATCTGGCACCCACTTATTTTGAATACACATATGATGATGATGGTGAGGTGTGCTATACTAGAAGGAAATGGAATGATATGCTATCATCTTACATCTCATTTAGGGTTGCTACCCTACTGATAAAAAAAATGCCTTGTGTACAATGTTAATGCTATGGAGGCAATAGCATGGTCGTATTTGTTTTGAAGAAAAGGTGGTGTGGCGGAACCAACCTCGCCACTATGTTCTGGAGAAGCCTGGTTGCTCGCCTGCTGCCTCTGGACTATGGCCCCATGATAAAAGCTCGTATTTTCCCCTGCAGAAAGGCTTGTTTGTTCCTTTCTGCCTGGGTGTTCGGTAGATTGAATCTACCGAACCAACTCACGAATGAACGGACCACCTGGGTAACACTATATGTTAATATTGTTAGTTAGTTATATTCTGTTAGTATATTGGTTATGTGTAAGGTTTAATTCTGTGAGTAGACCACTCTGAAAGTTTATAATGTGACAGTGACTCCAATAGTTTACTCCAACATCCATTGTTCTGTATTAAATGGATTAACTGGTAAACTGATTATGTTGTGTACATTACTGTGTGTATTGTAATTAGGTCTACTCACTATATGTTAATTCCTATTTGGTTTGCAGTCTGAATGTCTAATGTTTTCCTAGCCCCAGTTAGTTGGAGAACTATGTTAGTTCCATCCCCCCATTGTATACTAATGTCTGTGATGTCATGTTTATGTATTTTTATAAGTCTGTGTTGTTTGACAAATAAGAGTTGTTCAATCTTGCTGTACCTTATTGCTAGATGTCCTGTCTATTTGGGTACAAAGAGCAAGGGTCCAGGAAAGACTTGCTGGGTGAATGCTGAGCTTTAATTGGGGGCTAAGGAGGTGATTTCACACAACGGGCAGAGGGTCTACCACGTCTGGTAGAAGGTGGTAACCGTAATCTCATCTCTGTCACATTATATCACAAGCATGATATCAATGGAACATCAAACCAAATATCATACCTCAGTGAAAGCATATAATTCATATGAACACAGAGGGGACTATTCACTAAAAGGTGAGTTACAAGTGAGATTAACAGAGTTGAGATGAACATTTAATCTCGCCCAAATTTGCTATCCATTATGCAGGGACAATCCTGGTGAGTTTGCTTAGCGGGGGAAATTCTCCTGGTTTGTACCCGGACAATGTATAGTTAAAATGGAGAGATGAAATGTTCATCTCAACTCACCTCATCTCACCTTAACTCACCTGTAACTCAGCTTTTAGTGAATAGACCCCAGTGTTCCTGGCTCCCAGCCCCTATTCTGGAACTAATAGTGTGATACAGTATAGACCCAGGGCCGATCCTGGGCGGGTGCATGGGGTGCACCGCGCCCAGGCGCACCGGGAGGAAAGGCGCTCCAATGAGCACCTTTCTCCCTCATTCTGGAGGTGCGGCCCGCAGGTGAGCGCCTGCGGTCACCGCACCTCCTAATCTCATTACAGCGCGACGGGTGCAAGCTCCGCCCCGTCTCGCTGTCTGATTGCCGGATGTCTCTGGTGACATCCGGCAGAAGATCTGAATGACGGTGTTCTGCCTCCTCTGCAGACACCGTCCGGAAATGTCCTCCTCCCTCCAGGGAGGGGGATCGATAGTAAAAATGAGTTTTTTTTTGTTTTGTTTTTTAAATGAAAAGAAGTGTGTGTGTTTCAATGTGTATGTCTGTGTGTGTGAATGTATGTAAGTGTGTATGTTTCAGTGTGAATGTGTGTTTCACTGTGTGTGTGTGTGTGTGTGTGTGAATGTAGTAAGTGTGTGTGTGTGAATGTGTGTTTCACTGTGTGTGTGTGTGAATGTGTTTCAGTGTGTTTCACTGTGTGTGTTTGAATGTATGTAAGTGTGTGTGTGTGAATGTGTGTTTCACTGTGTGTGTGAATGTATGTAAGTGTGTGTGTGAATGTATGTGAATGTGTGTTTCACTGTGTGTGTGTGTGTGTGAATGTATGTAAGTGTGTGTGTGTGAATGTGTGTTTCACTGTGTGTGAATGTATGTGTGTGTGTTTCACTGTATGTGTGTGTGTGAATGTATGTAAGTGTGTGTGTGAATGTGTGTTTCACTGTGTGTGTTAATGTATGTGTGTGTGTGTTTCACTGTGTGTATGTGAATGTATGTAAGTGTGTGTGTGTGAATGTGTGTTTCACTGTGTGTGTGTGTGAGAATGTGTTTTTCTCTGTGTGAGTCAATGTGTGTGTTACTGTCTGTGTAAGTGTGTGTACATAAGTGTGACTGTGTGTATTGCTCTGTGTGTGTATAAGGGTGTCTGTGTGTAATGGTGACTAACTGTGTTCAGTAAAATGTGTTCAGTAAGGGGCCCTGAAATTCCTAGTGGCGGCCCTGACTAAGTGTGTATGTGTAAGTGTGACTGTGTGTATTTATGCATGACCCTGTGCGTAAGTGTGGGTTTGTATGTAGGCAGGGCAACTTTTAACTGGTTAAAGGGGCCACCGCTGCCCACTTGACAGTCCCCATCCAGTCGGCAGCTATTTCCCGCCTCCTGCACTGCACTCTGAGTGTGCATAGAGGGAAGACAGTGCGGAGGAGACACGAAACAGCAGCAGCAAGGTGAGTACTGGGGAATGGGGGGAGGGGGTAATGCTTTTCTTGGGAAAACTGGTGGTGGCATATTAATGGACAAACTGACACTGGCATATTAGTGGCCAAACTGACACTGGCATATTAATGGCCAAACTAACTGCTATATTATTGGATAAACTAACTGTAGTATGTTAATGGGCAAGCTATCTGTGGCATATTAATGGAAAACTATCTGTGGCATATTAATGGGCAAACTGGCAGTGGCATAAAAATGGGCAAACTGGCTGTGGCATATTAATAGGCAAATACACAGGATTATGAGGAGGGAGAGACATACATGTGAGTTATGAAGAGAAAGAGACAGCAGACATGGGTGTATAGAAGGAGAGACAGACATGCAGAAAAAAAGACCACCATGGGGAGCATGAGGAACAGAAAGATAGACATGGAAAAATATATGGGGTATGAAGGGAGAGATATACATGAGGGTATGAGTGGAGTGAGATATACATGAGGGTATGAGTGGAGAGAGAGAGTTATACATGAGGGTATGAGTGGAGAGAGAGTTATATATGAGGGTATGAGTTGAGAGAGAGAGAGAGTTATACATGAGGGTATGAGTGGAGAGAGAGTTATATATGAGGGTATGAGTTGAGAGAGAGAGAGTTATATATGAGGGTATGAGTGGAGAGAGAGTTATATATGTGGGTATGAGTGGAGAGAGAGAGATACATGAGGGTATGAGTTATACATGAGGGTATGAGTGGAGAGAGAGAGATACATGAGGGTATGAGTGGAGAGGGAGAAAGACATGGCGGTATGGGAAGAGAGAGACAAGTGAGTGACTGACTTGGTGGAATATTATTTATTGCTCCTTGTGTACTTCTTTTCCAATGATGCTCAGCCAGACTAATGGGAGACTTTGGCTGGTTGGGCATCATGGGAACTGTAGTTAAAACTGCTAGCCAGCAAAAAGTCTCCCATGTTGATGGCTGAGCATCATAGACATAAATAAAACCACTACACTGTTTTACTGCCAAATAAATATCTTTATTTAAAATAAAAGCTCTTGTTGGTCCTTCATCTAAAAATAAAGTTTGTGCTCTCCACAAGAATCCCCCCACCCCAATAATGAAAAATTGGTATGCCTGGAACATACATGTGTAAAGGGGAGGGGTTTATCATATAGCCACGCCCACCTGGGGGCGCCAAAAAAAAATCCTGCACCCAGGCGCCCGTGACCCTAGGATCGGCCCTGTATAGACCCAAAATGATCTGAATAGGTAAGAATTAAACTCAAAAACAGAAGTACAGATGGAGTCTGTCACAAATGGCTGGGTTTAAACTTGGTTTAATCTGCAAAAAATTAAAAGAACACACATGTGCAGGACCTGATAGACACAACCCTTGTCCCCACTGGGATTTCACTTACAAGCTGTTGGTCTCAAATGCGCATGTAGATATAGTCCAAGGTGTAAAACAGAGTCCAATTCAGTAGATAAAAGTAATGGCTACTGCTGGATGATACACTGGAACAAACTAATAACTGCAGGAACTCAACACGTTTCGCTGGAACAGCTGTCACAGCTTCATCAGGAGAAAAACCTACCTATTCCGGAACTGCTGGATTCAGAACATTTTATTTTGCTTTCTTTTTTACATAGGCACTTATGTAGCGTTTATTGTAGTGCACATGCCAGGACTGTAAGATATTTGATAGGACTTTTCTGACAAAGCCAGGCATGTTGACATGTATAGAAAGGGAGTAAAATGTTTATAAAACAAAATTACTTTTTACTACCCTTCTTTTTATTGGGGGAAGTTGTCAGGAGCCTTTGACTAGCTCCTGGCCACTGTTTTTAAAAGGGTGCAGTAATTTTACCGTACCTGTTAAAGAGCAACCATTATGAAACGACTGCACCTGCAATAGTATGAGTGCAACTCGCCACCTTTAGAGGTGGTGAGTAAGAGGAGACAATTTGGATATCAAAATCAAACTCACCTCCAAAATTGAACTCCCTTGATTATAAGTTCACACCAATTTTTTTTTTCATTCTTCCATGATGATGAGTTTGAGATGGGAGGTTGAGTTGGGTATGGGGGAATTTTAGCTTAGTCAATAGCGAGAGGTTAATTGGAAGGTGGAATTTTATACAAAGTCAAATTCGACTTCCCAGCATAACTCTCTGTCCTCAATATTGATTGTTAGTGATGCTCAAAAAGAGTGCTGACAACATTTATAGAAATCGGTGTATGACAAAACTTCCAGTATATTTTTAGGCAGGTTTCACCATATCTATAACAATGGATATCTACTTTTGTGTGCTTGTGATCTTGTCACTCTGTGACAGAAAATCAATTAGTGTCAAAATCAATTAGGAATCAAAAAGGCTCCATCATTAAAGGGTTAATAGTATACAAATTTAAGAATACTGCTGGAAAACCTTTATGGAATACCATATTTGCTACTGCTCTGAAAACAAACTTATATCTAATATTCAAGGTTTATCTATAATCAGACCTCAAATGAGCTCTGACTATAAGATTAGGATCCAGGTCTTCTGCACAGCTGCATGTGACCTCCCAGTGTTCTGCCTCAAAAGACCCAGCGGAAGTGTTGAACAGTAGTGGAGTCTGTGTTCTCACCAAGCAGTGCACAGGCACACCAAGGAAAAATGGAAAATCCAGGAGGAGCAATGGCAAGTCTATAGGTGAAATGGCAAGGCCTTGGGGTGCATTGGCAAGTCTGTGGGTGCATTGGAAAGTACAGGGGGTGCAATGTAGGTCCTGGGGTGTATTGGCAAATATGTGGGTGCAATGGCAAGTCCTGGGGGTGCATTGTCAAGTCTGTGAGTACATCGGCATTTCTGTGGGTGCAATAAAACATCCTGGGGATCCACTAGAAAATCTGGGGTGCAATGGCAATTCCTGGGGTGCACTGACTAGTCTGTGCATGTATTGGAAAGTATGTGGGTGTAACAGAAAGTCCAGGGCATGCAATGGCAAATCATGGGGATGAACTGACAAGTGTGTGGGAGCAAAGGAAAGTCTGTGAGTGCAATAGCAAGTCAGTGAGTGCACTGAAATGTCAGTTGGTGCAAGGCAAGCCCTGTGGGTGCTGCAGTGTGGTATGAGGCCATGTCCTGAGGGTGCTGAAATGTGGTGTGGTGCAAGTCCAGTTGGTGCTTTAATGTGGTGTGGGTGTAAGTTAAGAGGGAGCTGCAATCCGGTGAGTGGGCTAGTCCTGTGGGTGCTGCAATGCAGTGCAGAGGCATGTCCAGTGGGTGATTTGGCGGTGCGTGGCCATGTCTAGTGGATGCTGCAATGTGGTGCAGGCTAAACTCCAGTGGGGACAGAGGAAGAAAATAAAAACAAGAATTATTATTTTTCAATAACACTTTTATTAGATATGAAAAATAGTTTACACGTGTAGCAATATTTACTAGCAAAACTTTTTTTCCTTTATGTTAGCCTTATATTTAGGCTTTTAGGGTTACTCAAAAAATCTAAAGTATAGGCAACATGTTTTGGTATTAGTAATTTTGAGACAATGTATATGTCCCTTTAATCTGAAAGATGTCACAATAATGAATTCATTTTTCTACCTATTCTGTTATGTTCACTTACAGTCTTTTCCATTCACTGTAGTTATACACATTTTCTACTTTTGTTCCAATTCCATAATCATTTTTCTGTTGTATGATAGTACGTAATTAGCTTTTTTCTAGTATCACTTATTACCAGTTTTCATTTCCCTTATCAACAAATATTCTTAAAATGAATCTATTCCACACCAAGCTGACATATTATTCTTAAACTTCTCCCATCTTCTCAAGTACCTCAGATAAAATGTTAAAAGCCCACTACAATCCAAATAATATTTCCACTACTTTAATGCTTCTATGCTAAGATTTTTTTTCTTGCTATTAACCAGAATAGATCTTGCTTTAACATCACCTACAATTTGCATCCATGCATAAAGGTGTTGATAGTCCATGCTGCCCTGAATAATACATTATTTCTATTTGGAAAATCTCTTAATTAATCAAGGTAGTGCCTATGTGATCCCATCCTTGATGAATTCATTTGTTCCCTCATGCATTGTACAATCTGAAGGGGAGCAGTAAACGTTATATGAGCTCAGCAAAAATAACTGGTTGATCTGACAACCCTAGCTGTACACCTGATGGAAAATAAACTGCAAATGTGTGCTCTGTACAAATGTGTGCTCTACATACCTCCCAACTTTGCCCCCACGGTGAATCGGGACTCTGGGGGGCGGAGTCTGGGGAGAGGGCGGGACATCGGTGGGGCAGAGTCTGGGGAGTGGGTTTTCAGTGATAACGCTCATGTGCGGTAACACTGTCACCAATTTATGATCCTGGCTTCTGAAGTCCTGCTGTCCTGCTGTCCCTCTCAGCTCTACCTCTGTCCCGAAAAGCTGGACAGAGATAGAGTGCAGCGGAACAGCCTCATCTGACACTGGATATCCTGCAGCAAGTCTCTGTTATTTGCAGCACAGCTCAGCGAAGGGTGCCGCGATGAGCTGTTACTGTCAGGACGGTCTATGCAGGGGGACCTGGTACTAATAATAATCAGACGAGGGAACTTTTTTAGAGCATTTGCACTGTAAAAACCTTGTGTTATATTTGAGCCAATACAGTATTTTTAAAATAAATTAAATGTTGCATTTATTCCTCCAGGTAGAAGCCGATAAACTCATAATTATTAAAGGGTCTACTCCATGAAGAGAGAACTGCAGGGAACGGAGATGGGAATTTCAAAAGTAAGGCCAAAAATTCTCCCAATCAGCTGAAATATATTTCCAACTCTGCTACATTGGCCTAAAGTTTGAAATGACAGATTTGTGTGTTGTATTTTTTTATGGATTGGCCGATGAGAACTATTCAGCACATCTAGCCTGGAAATTCTCATCTCAATTCCCTGCAATTCTCTCTTTATTGAGTAGACCCTTAAATAAATGAAACAAATTTAGATTAGATATAAACATTTGAATAAACACATACAATTGTATAATTACTTAACTTTAATATATTTGAAAAAAGTTTGGTCATTTTCATGTATTTCATGTCATGTATTTCCTACATACATGTAGGAATTGCCCCGTACGTCTCCACAATTCTAGTCACTTCCTCTAGTACTAACGAGTTCCTTGTTAAAGTGTTGGAAGGTTGGATGTTGCACTTGTAAGGTAATTCAGCAGCATGTTTTTTCCTTGTTTTTTTAAAATTTTTTAAACTAATCTGTCAAAGTATGCTGAAAACTAAACATGCAGACACTGGTAAATACAGGCCTTAGCTGCATTAATGCTTTTATTATCATTTGTGCCAGGTTTGAACTGATCATTTCTGATCTGAGCTGTGTGGTTTGTACACAAACTTTTTCTTTCGTAACAAATTAGAATTTATCTGTAGTATATTTGTCATCAGTCAAGCAGAATTAGGGACTGGCACCAACATTGTTCATGCTAGATATTTACTAGACTTTGTGACAGACCTAATGATGCTCTCTGGACCTTCACTGACCTTGCTACGGACACGGGTGGTGTTCTCGTACATACACACTTTATCCTTGGGCCAAAAGTGAAGGCACAGATTTCCCCTTCATGGGGAGATAAAGAATATTAAACAAGATAAACAACAACAACACCTAACCCCCCTAAACAAATACTAAGCACAAGCAAGGTTGCATTGATGTTTATCTAGCCCAGTATTATTTATTTTCAATAACCATATTTGTCCTCCCTTAACCCGTTTGCATCTCTAGGGCGTTCTATGCTGTCCTATTTATTGGTCCAAAAAGAAGCTTGGAGGGCATACAACAACCTGTATTTAACAACTCATCGCAGCTGCCAACGCATAAAGCGAGCATAGGCTACATTTTACTAAATTGCGCCGTGCCTAAAATTCCAGGTATGGGCACGCCTCCATGATGTCACAAGTGACTTTGGGAGGTCTTGCTCTTTTTTTGGCAGAGACTCACAGGGTCTAGTAAGACCCTGATCAGGTCTCTGTAATGTCATCTCTGGCTATAGATCATTTTGTGATTGGGGCCAGAAACAAAAAAAAAAAAAAAAGGGTTAAGGGGAAATGTGGTCTAGTGTAGCTTTTTTTGAGAATTTGAGATTGCCCACACATATAACATCTATTTATTAACTGTACATGAGTATGCTTGGAATAATGGAATCTCAGTGGAAATTGCGCTTTTAGTTAAGAAGTTTATACATAAACAAATAGTTCTGTAAATCATGTTATTGGTTTAAGAGAGGCATGTAACCTTTTTTTTGACCTTGTAAAACATGGACAGTACAGCCACTGAGCAGGAAGAGTGAAGCAGGTAGCATGACTTTGCTGCTTGTGCTGAAAGACAGTTGTGATAAATTGTATTGTTCCCCAACCCTCCAGGCAGTTTCTAAGAATCTCAGGTACGTGGCATTGAGGAATGATTCGTGATGCCTACCAAAGCACAATCATACTCCTTGTCTTGTAAATAAAAACTGACAGTTTTCACACAGTGTCCTCAACTTACTAAGTCTTTAGAATATAGCCATTTACAAAACAGCCCTGTCGCATTTTCAAGTTACTTGATATTAATGCTCTATGCATTTGCTTACTGTGTGCATTGACAGAATTAAACATATTGACTGAAAGTACATATTTATAGATCAATCATAAAAAGTGCTGTTTTTCAAGATACATTCCCATCTATTTTCCATAATAAAAACTCCAGTACTTAAAGTATATAAGGTTTCAATTGTTAGTACTTTCTTTCTCCTAGTAGAATAATGGCCTACGTTATTATGAGAAAAATTCCAGATAAAGTTGAAATTGTTGACTTTTTAACCAGAAAAGCAAAAAATGTAACTCTTACTCTTTTCTGGACACAACATAAAGCAAATTTACACTGACACACATGCAGTGCTGTCATCTTTTGTTTAATGCAAACAAAAGTATACTAGATCAGGTCATATCGCTGCTTTCTTAGGATTATTGCTTCTGTGTAAAATTTTTACAAACCTACCTGCTAGGCTCCAATATTAAAGTGCATACTTAGAAAAAGCAAATACAAAATATTACATTGCCCTAATAAAATTCACTTTCTTAAAACATATTTTTCTAAAAAGATTTGATGACGGGTTAGTTAACACTAATGTGTGAATGCACGAAAAATTAAGGATTAGCCTTGATGAAGGAATATTCTAAACTAGAAAAGTTACAATTTCTGGGGAAATTGTGTGAAGTGTTCTTGCCTCCACCTGTAGTCTACAACTGGAGTGGGCGGAGTAACTGTTATCATTTACATAGCACATTTAATTGCAACGTTGTTGCACAGTTACATTAAACCATACATTTATAAAAACATTAGCAGGTGTTCAAAAGGCCCTGTCTATGACATCACTTGCTGCTGCAGCTTGACACAGGTCAGAGTATTTTGGCGGTTGCCATATTCAAACGGTCGTATTTTAAAAACTATCAATCCTACAGCGAAGAGCTTTATATTGTGAGAATCACAAGACCCAGACCTACATTTTGATGCATAGTATGTCTCTGAAGTATTAAAAATGAAGGCACAGCCGCAGTTTAGAAATTTCACTTCAAATTTGAGCTTTGCAGAGTGAAGTTTCAATGAATGTCAATGGACGGCGTTGGTTGCAAACAAATGGTCATATTGTGAAAACTATCAGGACTACGGCTTAGCCGTTTACATGTTTAGTGGCACCAGGGATAGCTGAACGTTTTGATATAAGATTTGTGTAGGTGGGCTTGAAAATGAGGGAGTGGTGGCAGTTTAGAAATCATGTCCTGATTTTTCAGCTTTTGGCAGCTCCCACTCTAGCTTTGCCATTCATTCCTATGGGACAAATTGCGCCACAAAAACGACGATATTCCGTGAACCATTCGGCGAAACGTTCCACAAAGTAATAGCAATCCGATCGGGAACAATCTGCACGTTTTGGTAAATTTTTGTCTATGTAGTGTAAAAACTGTGGGAGGAGTTAGGGTGGCAAATTTTGCTATAATAATAATAATAACTAGAAAAGTTACAATTTCTGGGGAAATTGTGTGAAGTGTTCTTGCCTCCACCTGTAGTCTACAACTGGAGTGGGCGGAGTAACTGTTATCATTTACATAGCACATTTAATTGCAACGTTGTTGCACAGTTACATTAAACCATACATTTATAAAAACATTAGCAGGTGTTCAAAAGGCCCTGTCTATGACATCACTTGCTGCTGCAGCTTGACACAGGTCAGAGTATTTTGGCGGTTGCCATATTCAAACGGTCGTATTTTAAAAACTATCAATCCTACAGCGAAGAGCTTTATATTGTGAGAATCACAAGACCCAGACCTACATTTTGATGCATAGTATGTCTCTGAAGTATTAAAAATGAAGGCACAGCCGCAGTTTAGAAATTTCACTTCAAATTTGAGCTTTGCAGAGTGAAGTTTCAATGAATGTCAATGGACGGCGTTGGTTGCAAACAAATGGTCATATTGTGAAAACTATCAGGACTACGGCTTAGCCGTTTACATGTTTAGTGGCACCAGGGATAGCTGAACGTTTTGATATAAGATTTGTGTAGGTGGGCTTGAAAATGAGGGAGTGGTGGCAGTTTAGAAATCATGTCCTGATTTTTCAGCTTTTGGCAGCTCCCACTCTAGCTTTGCCATTCATTCCTATGGGACAAATTGCGCCACAAAAACGACGATATTCCGTGAACCATTCGGCGAAACGTTCCACAAAGTAATAGCAATCCGATCGGGAACAATCTGCACGTTTTGGTAAATTTTTGTCTATGTAGTGTAAAAACTGTGGGAGGAGTTAGGGTGGCAAATTTTGCTATAATAATAATAACTAGAAAAGTTACAATTTCTGGGGAAATTGTGTGAAGTGTTCTTGCCTCCACCTGTAGTCTACAACTGGAGTGGGTGGAGTAACTGTTATCATTTACATAGCACATTTAATTGCAACGTTGTTGCACAGTTACATTAAACCATACATTTATAAAAACATTAGCAGGTGTTCAAAAGGCCCTGTCTATGACATCACTTGCTGCTGCAGCTTGACACAGGTCAGAGTATTTTGGCGGTTGCCATATTCAAACGGTCGTATTTTAAAAACTATCAATCCTACAGCGAAGAGCTTTATATTGTGAGAATCACAAGACCCAGACCTACATTTTGATGCATAGTATGTCTCTGAAGTATTAAAAATGAAGGCACAGCCGCAGTTTAGAAATTTCACTTCAAATTTGAGCTTTGCAGAGTGAAGTTTCAATGAATGTCAATGGACGGCGTTGGTTGCAAACAAATGGTCATATTGTGAAAACTATCAGGACTACGGCTTAGCCGTTTACATGTTTAGTGGCACCAGGGATAGCTGAACGTTTTGATATAAGATTTGTGTAGGTGGGCTTGAAAATGAGGGAGTGGTGGCAGTTTAGAAATCATGTCCTGATTTTTCAGCTTTTGGCAGCTCCCACTCTAGCTTTGCCATTCATTCCTATGGGACAAATTGCGCCACAAAAACGACAATATTCCGTGAACCATTCGGCGAAACGTTCCACAAAGTAATAGCAATCCGATCGGGAACAATCTGCACGTTTTGGTAAATTTTTGTCTATGTAGTGTAAAAACTGTGGGAGGAGTTAGGGTGGCAAATTTTGCTATAATAATAATAATATATATGTGAGATAACATTAAGTGGTCTTGCTATGCAAGAACACTTAATAATAATATATATGTGAGATAACATTAAGTGGTCTTGCTATGCAAGAACACTTAATAATATATATGTGAGATAACATTAAGTGGTCTTGCTATGCAAGAACACTTAACTAGAAAAGTTACAATTTCTGGGGAAATTGTGTGAAGTGTTCTTGCCTCCACCTGTAGTCTACAACTGGAGTGGGCGGAGTAACTGTTATCATTTACATAGCACATTTAATTGCAACGTTGTTGCACAGTTACATTAAACCATACATTTATAAAAACATTAGCAGGTGTTCAAAAGGCCCTGTCTATGACATCACTTGCTGCTGCAGCTTGACACAGGTCAGAGTATTTTGGCGGTTGCCATATTCAAACGGTCGTATTTTAAAAACTATCAATCCTACAGCGAAGAGCTTTATATTGTGAGAATCACAAGACCCAGACCTACATTTTGATGCATAGTATGTCTCTGAAGTATTAAAATTGAAGGCACAGCCGCAGTTTAGAAATTTCACTTCAAATTTGAGCTTTGCAGAGTGAAGTTTCAATGAATGTCAATGGACGGCGTTGGTTGCAAACAAATGGTCATATTGTGAAAACTATCAGGACTACGGCTTAGCCGTTTACATGTTTAGTGGCACCAGGGATAGCTGAACGTTTTGATATAAGATTTGTGTAGGTGGGCTTGAAAATGAGGGAGTGGTGGCAGTTTAGAAATCATGTCCTGATTTTTCAGCTTTTGGCAGCTCCCACTCTAGCTTTGCCATTCATTCCTATGGGACAAATTGCGCCACAAAAACGACGATATTCCGTGAACCATTCGGCGAAACGTTCCACAAAGTAATAGCAATCCGATCGGGAACAATCTGCACGTTTTGGTAAATTTTTGTCTATGTAGTGTAAAAACTGTGGGAGGAGTTAGGGTGGCAAATTTTGCTATAATAATAATAATAATAATATATATGTGAGATAACATTAAGTGGTCTTGCTATGCAAGAACACTTAATAATATATATGTGAGATAACATTAAGTGGTCTTGCTATGCAAGAACACTTAATGATATTAAAAACATCACCTTCTTTGCTGAAATCTCGAGCAGCAACGAAACAGTTAACAGTATATGAAAAAACAAACAATCAGAAACAAGTTAAGCTCATACAAGCCCTTCCACTTCCTCTTTCTTTGATGAAGACAAACAGGACACCAGCACATCAGTTGCATGTGAACTGCAACCAGGAGAAGCAGGAGAAATCCAATTCCAACTATAAAAAAATTGGAAACATTGTGAAAGTAAACTGTACAGAACAGATGTCATAAAAAAAACACATCTAAATCCATATCATAATTTCAAGAAAAAAACGGAAAAACAAAACCAATAGAAACCATAATAAACCACAATTAAGAAAGGGATGGGAAAAATAATAAATTGAGATGTGTCTTCAGACACTAGTTATGCCAAATTCTCCAGGCTTGGAGGTAGGATTTCCTCGTTCCAGGGGCACAGGAATCCCATAGCATGGCAGGAGCTGATGCCAATAGACCCAACACATTCCACGGTAGTGTACGGCCAACACATTGTTCATCTAAATGACCAGGGAGTATTGGGTTCAGTTTTTGTAAAACTGTGGACTGCAAAGGAGCCTGTGATCAACTCCAGGCAATTAATGTGAAGTTCCCATTCTTCCGGGGTCCAGAGACTCCCCCATGATCACTTCACTGCACATTGCATACCAATACAGGGTGCTGGATTCCAATTCAAGAGTCAAGTCCTCATCCGCAACCGAAGATAGCCCTACTATCCTGTGTTTCGAGGTGGGATAGCTGCCAACGAAGTTCCAGATGGACTTTATTCATGAGGGAGACAACCTGGTGTAAGAAGTTGATGACCTCAGGTGTCAGGTCTTCAAGCGTTGCATTGGCTCAGGAGGATTGCCTGAATGGATGAGGATAGTAGACCTAACATCCGGGTGACCAGAGACATCCATAACATCCAATGGATATTTTTTGGGGTTATTGAATCAGAAACTGAATCAACTGGGAAGGTGAAAGAGCCAAGTTCACCTCATTGATGATGAATCCGAGATCCTGAAGCAACCATACCATAAGGGAATTGTCTTTCCAAAGTATATTGATCTTGTGCCATAAGGAGGATATTAGCCAGTTAAACCCCTTGAACCCATAGATACTCCATTACTGGTTTAAGAAACTTGGTGATGCACCAAGGGGCCAAGCTCAGAACAAAGGAAAGGCACGTGAACTGCCATAGCTAATCATTCCAGTGAAATTGTAGAAATTCTCTGCTGTCTGCATTGATTGGGACTGTCAAATAAACGTCCTTGAGATTGAAGATGGGTGAACCATCTTGAAGTGCCTGTAGATGACATGAGCATTGAGGGAACAAATATTTCTTACCTCTCCTGTCTTCTTGACCAGGAAAAAGCAAGAAAGACCAACCGACCGTTCTATTGCTCCTTTCACCTGTATGGTAGACAGTTCCACTTGGACCAGAGATTCTGCTTCACGGGCCATATGAAAGGGATCTCGGAGGGACGAGTAGATGCTGTAATTTTTAATGTCCTATATTAAAACACACATGAATCCCATTCACCAATTAGTAACTTCAAGAAAAGTTAGGGAATTCACACGTATATGTATGAATATGCATAAACTTATATTATTTCACACAACAACAAAACAGCTTTTGTAAAATAATACTACTGCTGATGTCATGTCACCTATGGTGTGGCATCACATCATGGATTATTGATTAACATCATCAGCTGTTAGGACCCACCCGCCATCATTTAACATATCAGATTACCATTTAATTTCCAAAGTGAGGATACCAACAATGTTTTGCAATACACTATTCTCCACTGTGGTAATGAAGGTGTACCTCTGCAGAGGTGAGTACATTAGGTAGGGGCTTAACTGTGCCCCACTACAAAAAGTGCTCTTGGGCCCCCTGACAATGCAACATATCACCACATGATACCACCAGGGCAATACACCACCACTTTCCCCAGTACCAGCGGCTTCGCTGCCTGTTATGTCAGTTAGGACTTGTCTTGTATTGTATTGTGGAGAAGTTGTGACTGTATTATGGCAATTTGTGTGTGGTATATTAATTCAATGGAACAAATCAAACCTGTCATGCAGGACTCCAGTTTTAGTGGTGAGCTTGAGCATAAAAACTGCTAGAGCAGAGAGAGACAGTCGCCGACTGCATGGCAGCTGTCGGTCAGAGAATAAACTGGTGTGTTCTATCAAAAGTACATGCCAGTTTATCCTCATACTAGGGACAACTAACTGTTCACTTGTGCTCAGAGGCGGCTCTCTAATTAGGCGAGTTAGGCAGCCGCCTAAGGCCTCGCACTCACGGGGGCCTCGCGGCTGCCTAACTCACCTTATTGCCTTTGATGTAACAGGGAGCTTAACACTGCCGTTAATCTCCCTGTTACACTAACCTGGGACGTTTCCTCCGTGCATCTTCTCTCCTGCACGGAGGAAGGAAGCTCCGATCGCGGTTTTTTTTTTTTAAACTTTATTGAACCCGCGCAGCTTCAATAAAGTTTAAAAAAAAAAAAAAAAGCGACCGGAACTTCCTTCCTCCGTGCAGGAGAGAAGATGCACGGAGGAAACAACGGAGAGCAGCATGGAGGTAAGTACTAGGGAGGGGAGGAGGGTGGCACAAACGAGCAAAGCCTGGCATAATGGGTGGCTAAATATTGGCACAGTGTGGGGCAAAATCCTGGCATAATGAGGTGAGGGGCAATATCCTGGCATAATGAGGTGAGGGGCAAAATACTGGCATAATGAGGTGAGGGGCAAAATCCTGGCATAGTGAGAGGCTAAATCCTGGCATTGTGAGGGGCAAATAGTGGCATTATGAGGGGCAATATCCTGGCATACAGTGGCAAAATCCTGGCATATTGAGAGGCAAAATTCTGGCATTGTGAGGGGCAAAATTCTGGCATAATGAGGGGCAAAATCCTGTCACAGAGTGGCAAAATCCTGGCA
The DNA here is from genome assembly GCA_036172795.1 of Pelodytes ibericus. Taxonomy (NCBI): domain Eukaryota; kingdom Metazoa; phylum Chordata; class Amphibia; order Anura; family Pelodytidae; genus Pelodytes; species Pelodytes ibericus. The sequence goes on along the minus strand of CM069858.1, from coordinate 130,868,939 downwards.
TATTAAGGGGCAAAATCCTGGCATAGATTGGCAAAATTCTTGCATATTGAGGGGCAAAATTCTTGCATATTGAGGGGCAAAATCCTGGTATAGAGTGGAAAAATCCTGGCAAATTGAGGGGCAAGATCCTGGCATATTGTGGGGCACAATCCTGGCATAGAGTGGAAAAATCCTGGCATATTGAGGGGCAAAATCCTGGCAGATTGAGTGGCACAATCCTGGCATAGAGTGGAAAAATCCTGGCATATTGAGGGGCAAAATCCTGGCATATTGAATGGCCTAATCCTGGCATATTGAGGGGCTAAATCCTGGCATATTGAGGGGGTAAATCCTGACATATTAAGGGGCTAAATCCTGGCATATTAAATGGCTAAATCCTGGCATATTGAGTGGCAAAATTCTGGCATTTTGAATGGCTAAATCACAGTGCATCCGATGCTGTGAGGAAGAACAAAGTGCCAATCCTCTAGCACAACGTGGTCTGTGAGACCACTTTCAGCATTGAGCACCTTTCCTTCTGGCTGAGTGTTTCTGTTAGTGTGTGATTGTGTGCTTTCTGACTGTGTCTGTGAGTCAGTGTGTGCTGGCTGAGTGTATCTGTGAGTGTGTGCTGGCTGAGTGTGATTGTGTGCTGACTGAGTGTGTCTGTGAGTCAGTGTGTGCTCACTGAGTGTGTCTATGAATGACTGTGTGATATGTGTTAGTGTTCACATTTAGGACACAGCAATAACAGTTAGTCAGCCGCACACAATTTTATCTATACCAAATGTTTATAGATGTTTGTAGAATAATTATGAGACAAATAAAATTCTAGGAGCTGTTCATTTCTAGAAGCCGGGATTTGAGTCTGATCTTGAAATATGCTATTTCTACAGTTCATTTTTATTATCACTTGCATATATTTTATTTAATAATGTGTGTCAGTGAGGGCCTCATGTTCGACTTTCGCCTAAGGCCTCACAAAGTCTAGAGCCACCTCTGCTTGTGCTTCTATATTAGAAGCACAATTGAAAAAAAACGTTTAGTGTCCCTTTAAGTCCTTTCTCTAATTTTTAAAATGTTTTTATTAATATTTTCTTTATTGAAAAGAACAGAGAATAGAAGGATACAATAAAAAATGTTCTCTGGTACATAACATGAATAAACATTTGACACGGTACATAAAAATCAAAGACGTTTTTAGTTAGTAACATTAGTGCAGTTTCCATTGAGTCAAAGTTGCTGGACAATAGAAAATGCAGGGTAAGAGTACCAGAAGTGGGGGAGAAGAGAAAGGAAGAAGAAAGAAGGAAATTGAGGAAAAGAAGGGTGGGTAGGGAAATGCGGATCCATTAAGAGAGTGTATTGGAGAATTTTGTCTAAGTGCTCTGAATATCGTCAAATATGGCCAATTGTCCTGTAGCAGTGTAATGCAGTTCCTCCTTTTGTAGGTTGTAGTGGATCAGTTTACAAATTTCCAGGGTCGAGGGGATGATTGATGATTTCCAGTTGCTTGCTATTAGAGTCTTTGTTGCGAGTAGGATATACCCCACAATTACTTTTTGAGTGGCAGGTAAAACCTTTGGAAAGATATGCGGAAGGGCAAGTTTTGGGGAGCAGAAGAGTAGTAGATTTATGTAACCTCGAATGTAGAGTTCCACAGTGTTGTTAGTGCTGGGCATGACCACCAAATATGTTACATGGTGCCCAAGTGTGTACAGGAGTGCCAACGTGAAGAAGTGGAGTTGGGAAATATCTTTGTGAGTCTGCTGGGTACTAGGTACAATCTATATAGGATTTTCCTGGAAAATTCCATGCGGTTTGAACAATGGGAGATTTTAGCTGGAAAGCTGCTTGCTTGTTTCCGTTGAGAAGGAGAGAGCAGCTTTTTTAAATCTTTATCCCACTGTGCCACGAAAGGGAATTTGTCTGATTTCAGGGTTGGTGTAAATGCCATTGTGTTGCACGGTGATAAAAGTTCTTTCTCAAATGAATATCAAGGCAACTAGTTGCAATTTTATGTGGGACTGTAAGGTATATAGGGTGTGGAAACCAATGTGCAGGGAATGGCTAACAGTACTAGAACGGATAGTAGTAGAACAGATATGGACACTGGAGGCAGGTAGTCTCGCAGGAAGATGACTGATGATGAGTGCAAACTCTAATACTTGATGAAGGAAACTCTGAGCAGTCCAATAAGCAGTAGCAGTAAACAGTAAAGTTCTTAGGTATGCACGAGTAGCAGTAAACAACACAGTTCTTATGGGTGCAAGGGTAGCAGTATACAGTTAGAGATAAGTACTTCAGGATACAGGAATCTCTGAGAAGCCAGCTGTGTGTAGAATAATCCAGGGGAAATGCCAGGTAAATAGGAAGCCAGAATAGAAGCAACGTCAGCCGGTCCAAGGGTCAGGGGCACAAGCACAGGAGCGAAGTCAAAAGGAAATCCGAGGTCAGGGGCACAGGCAAGGTAGCGGTAACGAAGGCAATCCAATTTGGCAACAGTAAACAGAAGGTAATAAACGCTAAGAGGCAGGATACACGAGAATCACTCAGCACCATACTGAATGCTGAGATTCCTTTTAAATTCTAGCGGGCATGACGTCACGTGGCATTTATCGTGCTCCCTGCTTGTTGTCAAGGGGAGAGTAAACACTTGCAGGAGAGCATTGTATCGAGCCCAGTGGTGGAGAGAATGGAGGAACTTGTGATAGTCTGTATCCTAGGATATTCTGGTGAGTTACTTCTTAGGGGAGTCTGACAGGGACATACTGTGGATCAGATGATTTGTTTGGGGAGGCTGCCATAGCATGCTAGATCTGTAGGAATTGATAGAAGTCTTGCTTTGGTACTTTTCATTGAGACAGAAGTTTGGTGAAGATTTTTACAGAGCCTCTTTCGTATAAATGATGTAGGTGAGTAATCCCAGCATGGTGCCAGTTTGCAAGTGATGTAGACGGGATCAGCAGCTCCAATGATTGAAGCGGTGTAGCTGGGGTTAGGCATCGCAGTTCTGGTACATACTTGGTATAGCATTTCCCCATTTTATATGAGGAGGCTGTGCTTGGTAATAGCGATGTAGGAGAAACAGGCGGGGGTTTAGAACTACACAGGGTGTCACAGACTCTATACAGGAACAACTTTGAATCTTCAGTATCCACCCAGGTTATCAGACCAGGGGGTGTAATACAGTTTGTGCCATCCTTGTTGCATAATATTACTAGGGGAGGGAAGGGATAACCAAACCACCTGAGGCAGATGGACAGATAAGCCATTTGTTGGCAATTCTGGTGGGTTTATGTCCATGTATAATACTTTGAATGGTGGATTGAATGTCACAGCCAAAGGAGGTAGGGACGTGGATGGGTAAAGTTCTTTAAAATAGAGGAATTTAGGCAAGGGTGACAATTTTACTGCAGCTATGCATCCAAGGCAAATGAGGTACAGCATCAACCATGAGTGTAGCTCAGTTTTTAACTCATTCCACAGACGTTTTATGTTGGATTCAAGGAGGTTATGAGCATGTGTAGTTAATTTAAGCCCTAGGTATTGAATATCGTATTTCCTCCATGCAAAAGGGAACTTGGTCTTCAAATTGTGAAGTGTATGTAGGGGGATATTTATTGGCAGAGCTTGGGTCTCGGCATCGTTGACTTTATGGCAGGATACTGTCCCGTAGATTTGGAGCAGGTATTGTAGATGGGGAAGATAATTTTATGGGTCAATCAGAGCTATTTGAATGTCGTCAGCAAATAAGCCTAATTTAGATTCTTAATTTTGGGAATACTGAAATCCTTTTATGAACGAGTTGGATCGAATTGCTGTGGCAAGTGGTTCTAGCGCCAATACATACAGTTTGGGGGTAGGGGCAGCCTTGTCTGTAACCATTGGTGATATTAAATGTTTGGGATAGAAATCCTGCATGAGACACTTTAGCTAAAGGGGTGGAATACAGATATAAGACAGAAGAGATATATGATGAAGGGAGATTAAATTTATACAGGACTGCTTCTAGGAATTTCCAGTGTAAGTGGTCGAAAGCTTTTTTCTGCATATTTTTCTTTTTCTCTTTTTCTTTTCTGCATCTATAGTTAACAATAGCATGGGGATTTTTGTTTTTCATGCTTGGGACATTATATTTATGATCTTCCTTGTATTATCTGATGCTTGTTGGCCACTTACCAATCCCATAGTCATAGTGCAGTAAGGAAGGTAAGATGTATTTAAGTCTATTCGCTAGAATCTTGGCATATAATGTCCGTATTGAGGAGGGATATAGGGTGAAAATTATGGCATACTGTAGGAGGTTTCCCTCGTTTGGGGATAATGGTGATATGTGAGGTCAACAATGACTGACCTTTTGTGCTACAGGCGTTGGTAAAGCCATCCTGGCCAGGGGCTTTATTAATGGGGAGGGCTTTAATACAACTTTGGATTTCCTTGAAGGTTATTAGAGTATCTAGCTGGTTATGCTGTATTTTGTCAAGTTTTGGAAGCTGTAGTGAATGCAAGAATGAGTGGATCCGGTCTGGTTGGGGCTGGAGAGTGAGTCCGTCATTGTATACATTATAAAAGTTTGAATAATATTGGGCAAATACTTCTGGAATTTTTGCAGGGTTCATTATTATTTCTCCTTTTACAGAAATGGTATCGCCTTTCTGGCTTCTTGTTTTTTAAGCCGGTAAGCTCTAAAACTCTTGCCTGCTTTATAACTATTGTTATAATATTTTTGTTTGAGTTTAGTGAACATGAAGTGGGTATGTTGGAGTTTCATATTGTTAAGTCTTTGATCGGTTGGATTTGTTTGGTCCATACTAAAAAGTTTCACAACTAGAGGGCATAGTCTTAAATTAGAGGGGAAACAATTTAAAAGTAATATTAGGAAGTATTACTTTACTGAGAGGGTAGTGGATGCATGGAATAGCCTTCCAGTGGAAGTGGTAGAGGTAAGCACAGTCAAGGATTTTAAGTATGCGTGGGATAGGCGCAAGGCAATCCTAGATATAAGATCGGGAACTGGGGACTAATAAAAGTATTTAGAAAATTGGGCAGACTAGATGGTTCTTATCTGCTGACCCACTCCATTTTTCTATGTTTCTTGGGGGGGGGGGGGGGGGGTGCACCATTGTTTATGAAGTTGTTCTGGGGTTGTAGTTCAGCAGTAAGTAGCATCTTCCTTTTTTTTTTTTTCATATGAGGCATGGTATATAAAGTGCGCCCTCAAAACTGCCTTGCGTGCCTCCCAAATTATCTCAGGGGAAGAAAAGTGTTTCCAACATCTAGCAATTATCAGTGTAGTTCCTGCTAGTATATTGTGTACTATCTGTTCTTTCCCTTTAACATCTGGGGAAATTCAGGTGTAGCAATGCATTTACTGGGGACATATTTATTTTTTTAATGTTCTGAGATACTTACTTCCACGTTTTATTTTATTAGTTAGTCCCAGACCCACCAGGTGAGTAATAAATATATATTTTGGATAACTTTGTAGGAACCAATATTAAGACAATGTATAGACTGGTATATTGTTTCTAAAGACTCATTCCAGTCTTTCACTGGAATCATTATCTGAAAGTCCTGTTCACACTTTTTTAATGATGGGGAGAGAGACCTTCTTTCCAGTCCCCCAACATCCACTAAATCTAAAATGATTTGACATATCCCTTTATGGATCCAATAATTAAGGATTACATTTTCCATTAAATCTATAAAGATTTCCAAAAGGAAAACACCTACAAACCCCTCACATCTGTTTTTCCATTCTAGCGCATGTGAAAACAGCAAAGATCCATTTACACATCAACTGAGAGAATAGCAATGCAGAAGGTCTGTTTAACTATTGCAATACTGGGCTGACCGCATGCACCCACATGTCAAAACACACACATATACAGTTTCTACTTACAGACAAAATGGTAACTGTGTTTGTACTAAGGACGTTTTCTCAAATGTAAAGAGCTTCAATTATAGAGGCAGTTGGGAGGCATGCCAAGCACAGGCCTTCGAGTGCCATCTACATGGTCCTGTCTCTGTCTAGACCAGGGGTCCTCAAACTACGGCCCGCGGGCCACATGCGGCCAGCCGAGCACATTTTTCCGGCCAGCGGGAAAAAAAAAATCACCGCGACCGGATGTGACGTTTCCGTGCAGGGAGGAGGGAACACTGCGCGAGATGTCCGGCCGGGGACACAGCAGCTGGAGGTAAGTGATGGGGAAGGGGGGGGAGGAGGGAGGTATAACGAGCACTGTAATATTCCTGGGCATCTGACTGGCACACTATTCCTGGGCATCTGAATGGCATAATATTCCTGGGCATCTGAATGGCATAATATTCCTGGGCATCTGACAGGCACACTATTCCTGGGCATCTGACTGGCATAATATTCCTGGGCATCTGACTGGCACACTATTCCTGGGCATCTGAATGGCATTATATTCCTGGACATCTGACTGGCACACTATTCCTGGGCATCTGAATGGCATAATATTCCTGGGCATCTGAATGGCATAATATTCCTGGGCATCTGACTGGCACACTATTCCTGGGCATCTGACTGGCATAATATTCCTGGGCATCTGACTGGCATAATTTTCCTGGGCATCTGACTGGCATAATATTCCTGGGCATCAGACTGGCATAATATTCCTGGGCTCTTACTGGCACTCTATTCCTGGGCATCTGAATGGCAGAATATTCCTGGGCATCTGAATGGCATAATATTCCTGGGCATCTGAATGGCATAATATTCCTGGGCATCTGACAGGCACACTATTCCTGGGCTCTGACTGGCATAATATTCCTGGGCTCTGACTGGCATAATATTCCTGGGCATCTGACTGGCACAATATTACTGGGCTCTGACTGGCATAATATTACTGGGCTCTGACTGGCATAATATCCCTGGGCATCTGACTGGCACACTATTCCCATTGAAATACTGGTAAGTTTGTTGATTTAACTTAACTTCATTTTAAATATTGTATTTGTTCCCGTTTTGTTTCTTCACTTCAAAATAAGATATATGCAGTGTGCATAGGAATTTGTTCATAGTTTTTGTTTTTACTATAGTCCGGCCCTCCAACGGTCTGAGGGACAGTGAACTGGCCCCCTGTTTAAAAAGTTTGAGGACCCCTGGTCTAGACCATTGCTTATACATTTCCATCTGGGGGGAGTGTGTAATGTCTCCTTGGGGGGACGTGAATTCTCCAGGCTCAGTGTCCGAATATTCTTTTTTCCAGTGAAAGGCTCAAAAAACAAACATCGGAGGCTAAGTAGAGTGAACAGAAAATGTAGATGTTTAAGGGTATCTATTTAATTCCTTTGCCATTGACAATTGGGATCAAAATGCAATGGGGATGTGAGACTTTGATGAGTATTAAAACGAGGTGGGAGGGCATAGTCTCAAAGGGTTGGAATCTCTGGTCTAGACTTTTAGGTAGGGAATCTAGATGGAAAAAATAATAGAGAGTGTCCCTGCTTTTGTGTCCTGATTTCACTGATATAAGGAAGAATACTAGAAACTCTTAAAGGAATGCTAATGGGTACCGTACAATTTCCTTGAGGGGATTTACACTATATAGATTTAAGTTAGAAAAAAGTTCAGTAAATCACACTGTCTAACACCCTTTCTTTCACCGGCCTATTCAATCTCATTTATATTTCAACACAAGCACGTCTGAAGAAGCACTTGAATGTATATAACAAAACACACAAATGCATACAAAGGGTTAATACAAAGAACACAGTTGCTTTATTCATCAAGCCAGGAAGTGCCTATGAGTCCTACTTAGATCCTGTCACCATGACAATTGCAATGAGTCATAATTTTGGTTTTCTGTGGCTTTTTGTAAAGGACCAAAATATATTTGCATATCATGCTACTTTTTGTATTCTTTTTTTGTTACAAATCTTATTATTTTCAGTTGTGAAAGTGCATTGAATCTAACATCTTTCATTTCTTCATTTGTGCTAATTCATCAGAGTGGACCAGTCACGTTCCCAAACTCTTATAGATGGCATCCATCTTTACCCAGAAACTGGCAAAGTTTTTGTACAAGAACAACAGTGTCCATGGCTAGGTCTGTGAAGAACCATAGAACATCATTGTTTGTCACAAAGTACATCAAACTATGCATTTCTTGTTTTTATTTCCTTCCTCTGTCCTCCTTTCATTATTGCCCCCAATTCAGAACCATAGCTAGACTGTTACCATGACAACACATCTACCAATCCGGTGCGAAAAGGGATTTTTGCAGTTCTCAGGAAAGGTTTTGAAAAAATTGACTATTATTGGCAATATTCGTGCCAGTTCAGGGTAATTTTGGTCATGCATAAATGGCCATATTTAAAGGACCATTTGGTTAATGAAAATGATCTGATATAGGGTGAGATTCGGAGTACTGAATTTCTTATAGAAATTAGAGCTACCTGATTAGTCCTCTAAATAAATATAAATGGTAGATACACAAAAAGAAACAATGATCTCAAAATTCTTTTTAGGCTGTGGATCACAGTAGATATAGCAATAACAGTGGTATAAATCCATTAGTGAGTCCTGCATATGAGTAAATAACAGTGCTCTATGGTAAAGAGCTGCAGCATTGTCCTACCACAGGTGTAAGAACAAAGTATACTTGTTCAACCTTGAATTCATCCATATTTGTATCAGTTATAGGGCATAAGGTAATCTGTGAGAATGCCAAAGATTTACATCTGCAGAGGAGATCACAGTGGGGTCTATTAACTAAAGTTTCAAAATATATCTCTAATGCAAGAATTTTAGAAAGTGGTAACCATATAAACAGGGAAGTAACAATATCTGTGAATTATAATCATTGTAACTTTTGTCTTCCTTCTAAGTAATATTATTGTCATCCTCTTGTTAAAACAGATAATGAAAGCTCATCTTTCAAAGAAACTGTCAGAGGCCACACCACCTTCAGTAAACATACTTATCCTGGTAAGAGCTATATTAGTAATCCACCTACACACACACACTTCTCTTAACTGGTCAACAACACATAATTCACTGGAAATTTAGGTATTCTTTTAACTATAAGAAGAATGCACAAATTCAGCAGCTATGTTTTACCTTTTGAATGCCAAGGGTTTGAGTAATCTTTGTTCTATTATTACCTACTCAGTCGAATCATGTTCTTATATCTTCACAATTTATTTTTTAATTATCCTTTTTATTTAGTTGGATTTTTTTACTATCATGTTTAATAAAAACAAAATCTTAAGAAGTAATACTTTTTCTTGTGGTAAACTGCAACTTTAAGGTACACCCTCAACTCTAATTGTTTTCCATTCTAATAATATTACTTATAAATTCATGCTAATAGAATAAAACACTAAGGGGTAGATTCAATGACGGACGTTAACTTCAGCAAAAGTTATTTTTAACTAACGTTATTCCTAGTGCAATAACGTGCAATTTGATGAAAACGTCCACTCAGAACCAATGCGTGTTAAAGCAAGATTTTTTTTTTTTAAAAACAGCAAAAACAAAATGTTAATTTAATGTTAGGTGACTGGGCTGTAATAGTCCTCACTAAAAGTAGTGGCTAGAGCTGCCAAAATTCCCCAGCTGCCCTTAATCAGTCAATGGGACAGGGGCTGCCTGAATGCACCAGGCTCTTCCTAACCAATATTCTCTACAAACACCACACCCCCACCTATAACTTGCCCAGGCTTGTCCGGGTGGATGAATTAATAATAATAATACAATCTGCCCTCCATTCCCATCTTCTGCCCAGAGAAGGGCAAAAAAAATCAAAAAAATCCTTCTTCGCTTGAGCCCAGGGAAAGGGGTCATCTAAAAAATAATAATCCTCCTATTAAAAACTAGCCCTGCAAACAAACAAACAAACAAACAAACAAACAAACAAACAAACAAACAAACAAACCAGAAGACCATCCTTAGTGGTAGACAGACACATAATGAAATCACAGCCCTGAAGGGATGGGATTTCAAATGCCTAACAAGGCATCTGATTGGCTGACTTTTTTTTAAAAACCACACAATGGCAGGGCTGGGACTTGATTGCTGATCAAGTCAGTCAGTCAGATGACTTCTACCCTATTGAGCTGTGACTTCAATGATCATCTGTCCTCAGCTGTAGGTCTTTCAGTTTTTTTTTTAGTTTTTGTGGTTCTATTTTTTAATTTAATTTTTTAAGAGAATTAATTTCATGTATATAATTTTTCACAAGGCACCCTTTGTGTGCCAGAGGGCAGTGATTTTAATCCTCCCCTACCTCGGCAAGTTAGAGGTGTGGGGTAGATAGAGAATATATTTTATTTTAGGGGGGTGAGGGCCTTTTGGGCAGCCCTTGGATCCATGGCTGTGGGGGGAGGGGGGCAGGGCACAGACCCCTTCATATGCATTTTTCTAGATATATAGTGGGGGCATGAGCATTTTGCAAACCTTTGGCCCCGGTATCATTTTTTTTGGGGGGTGCGGGTGGGGGCTGACTGGAGATCATTTCAGCAGCCCCCAGCCTTGCAATTTCAAGACTACCAAAGCATTTTTTTCAAAGATAGGGTTAACCATTTCAGTGTTGTAGGGAACACTGTTTGTGTGCCCTACAGCACTGAAAGGGTTAAGGTGCAAACATCAGCAGCGATGCACATTGTTTTTTTTAGGCGGTAAATTAATGGTCAAAGATGTATCATTGTTTGCCCATTCATTTTTATCAGTCATCATTTAATCACTGTTTGTGCAGCAATTCTAATATAGTATGTACAGTTGAATCAATTCTAACTTAATTGCTTATGTTGGCCGCAGTGTTCGGTTCAGTAAAAGGCATTAGCATCATCCTCTGGTTTAATGCCATTTGTTTCTAGGCCCAATATATTAAGTAACTGTCCAGATTTTCCTTTTCAGGTTTGGTCCCTGCACAATGTATAGGTAAATTGGTGAGGTGAGATACATTTAATATCCCCAATTTAGATACACATTGGGGGCTATTCAGTAAATGGTTAGTTGCAGGTGAGATGAGGTGAAATGAGCATTTCTTCTCACCAATTTAGCGATACATTTTTCTGGGAGCACTGCCAACCAATAATTATTAAAGGGAATGGGAGCCTGCCAAATGGCTCCCCGTTCCCCCTTACATTTTACTAGGGCTGGGAAAACTGCTTAATTGCTCCTAGCCCCTTTGAAATGAATGGTGTAAGGGTCTTGCTCATGGTCCCTGACTTATTAATTCATATTACCCCTCATGCACAGTGATGGAAATGTATGTGATGGTAGCATATTAACTGTAAGCCCCCGTGAATTGTATCTTACACACCAGCACGGGGAAAGCCTCAGGCGAGTTAAGCAAGTTAAATAATCCTGCCCTGTAAATAAAATATTGCCTGAATTCATATCATCCTATGATGATCAGCGATGCCCTTTCTTCCCATTTACAGCCCAGGGTAATGGGCTCGCCGAAAAATAAAAATGAAAAAAATTAATCCACCTATTGCTAAAAATTCCACGCTGGCAAATAAAATATCTAAACTATTAGATATAGGACCATAGGTTTTCTTTATTTTTTGTTGTCGTGGATTTTTTTTCTTTTTTTTTTTTTTGACTGGCCCATTTCCCTGGACTGAAGATGAAAGTGAGGCTCTTCATCAGGGACATTTAATTAAGTTTTTTTTTAGTTTTTATTTACAGGTTTTGGGCAATAGTTAAGATTGGTCCCCCTCCCTACTTGTGTGAAGGTATTGTTGTGGGGAGTAGGTAGGGCTCATTTTATGTAATTCATTTATTAATTATGTTTTCTGTGGGCCTTGGGGCGGCCCCTGATTAATGAAGGCAACTTTTTATTATTTATGTCCCCAAGGTGAAGGTGAATATAATTCATTGGGGGGAGGACGACTATCTATTTTTATTCCAGGGGCCTTGGGTAACCCCCCAAAAATATTACTATACACTGTATGGTGGATTAATATGTATTAATGGGCCAGGGACCTGGAGCACGTCCCTGGCCTATTCATGTTTAGTGGGCTGAGAGCCGTTAGGCAGGCTCCTACCAATATTGATAGTGCTGGCTCTGCTGTTGACCTCTTCACTCTGCTGCCAACCACCTCCCGTCTGCCGCCCTAGACAGAAATACAACACTGGACCTGCGATTCAGTGATGGTAGGGATACCTTGAATTAAACCATTATTACTATAATGTAGAGGGTTACTATCCAAATTATAAACAAGTTGTCTAAAAGATCAATTATCTTCTTTAAGACTGATAGAAGTTATATGCCAATAACACCAAACGGAAGTCCTGCTTAACAATGTTCATTAAATGTATTCACTTGGAACAAATTAGCATTTTACGAATGTACAACAAAAGGTTTTGCCTTCATGTTTAGCTTGCTCCTGCACTGAATGACAGATGGCTAATTGCAGGTATAGCATGTATCTCCATGAGTAATCCAGATAGTCAGCATGGATGTCCACACAATTAATAACATGAACAGTTTAATGACAACGACTAAAAGAATGTGTTAACTGCTCGCTCAAAGCCTCAGCCTAATACAGACAGTATTATTTGCTTTATCATCAATTTACAAAAAACTTTTTAAACAGTGAAAACATTGAGAGGTCAGCAAAGAACTGAATTCTTTTCAGCTTTTTGAACCCTCTTCCAAAAATAGCCGCTGTTCACATAACTGTCATACTTCCGATTAGCAAAGCCTGCAGGGCTTTGATGTAAATTGTATTTTTTCTCCTATAGCACTAACAGTGCCTACATAATAGAAACCTGCTTCTCAGGTTGGTTCCTGGAGAAACCATACTTTTAACCTCTTAAGGACAAGTACTTTTTAGGGGATTTTTATGTTAAGTTTGTGTAATCAAAAGTATAATTTTTCTCTCTCACTTTGTGTACTCATACAAACTATACATTGGTTTTTTTAAGAAAATGTATGACTTTCATTTCAAGGCATATTTATCCTTATAGATAAGAACTGAATATGCTTTTTTAACCCCATAAGGACAAGGTTTTATTGTTCAGGACAAAGGGTGTTAACATTTCTATGGTGTCTGTGTTTTGCTGTGATTTTATTCTTTCTCATTTACTCTAATGACACAAATTGTTAATTGCTTCTTTTGGGATAAGAAGGGATTTCTTGAGATACCATTATTTTTTTATCATATCATATATTTTACTACAAAGAAAAAAATATGATGGAAAATTGAACAACAATTTTTCTAACTCGAAAAATATTTTACATATCTATAAAAGCTAATAAACTCTACTAAATAGTTTCTAATATTTGTCATGAGTTTAGAAAAATATGCACATTGTTTCTTCCATGCCCCCATTTTTTGTTGTTGCATCCCTAACCCTACCTCTAATTCTACCCCTAACACTAACCACTTACCCCTAGGGCTGATTGCTGTCTGAAAAGTGCACAAAAGCTTTTAACCCAGGACATTCAATGCCATCACTGTGTCTTTAATGGAGCAAAATCAAACGATGGCATGGATTGTGCACTTGTAGTTAAGGGGTTCAATTGGCTATACTCTTTGTTTACATCCATGATGTGTCAGAACTGTCAGTGTGTCCTTAAAGTGACAGTCTAGTCCCCAAACTCACTTTGGTGCAAGTAGTAGACTACTGCTTGAATAGTGCACATATTTTTTTCCCAGTGTGATTTGATTCAGGCATTCTGCATAAATAACATTTTTAATCTTCTACTCAAGCCCACATCTGCATCCCATCATACAAGTAATGCTCTGCTGGTGGAATAGAATGCATTGTGTGGAACCTAAGTGACCTTGCTCTTGTACACGTAGGATCACTTAACAGTGCAGCACAGTGTCTGATGACATTACTAGAGAAACAGGATATTCCATTTATTTGCATGGCATTACTCTCAAAAATGGTCTAAAAAAAGAGGAAATTGCCATTTCCTCAGATAGTATAGGCAGTCCTGGTTCCTTGCAAACTGCTGTAATTTCACAAATTCATCTAAGTGTAAGATTTTCAGATTTTAAGCAATGCAAATCGTAAAATATGCAATGTAAAGTACTTTGAATGTACTTTAATATGCATTATCAATTGCAAGATGCATTTTGGGCACCAGAAAGTCCCTTTAAAGGGTTAAAACATATTTTGCTGTACATAAATTGATCAGACTTTCAAGGTTATGTTTATATAAACAATTTAATCCTCTAACAGTATATTTCTCTTTTGATCATTATGTTTGCTTTGCAAATTGAGACAAACACATTGAAGAAGTAGTAATCTTCACTCTATAAACTCTATAAATCTTCATAAACACTATTAGTGTAACTACTGCACCTCATATCCCTTGCTGCCCCTGCATTTCTTTATTTTAGTATTAGATTGCTGTACCTGTGCTGGGTAGCAGCAGTGAAGCTGTTTGTAGCACTGGTATTTTGTACTTAACCTAATGTATTAGTTATAAAATGAGGAGTTAAGAGACAGAAATTAAGTTCAGCATAGGGAAATATTACACAATTTTATTACACACTGAAAAAAAAGTTGTAAAGAGTTTATTCACCAGGGCATACATAAACCAATGTTTTCTACTTGATGTAACACTTTCTAACTAAAATGCCCGGGTGTGTAATAAAATAAAAATCAGTAAAAACAAAAAATAAAAACAAACGTAAAAAAAAAAGTAAATGAATATGAAATTATATAAAAATATTTATTACAATTTTAAAATGTTTATATTAATGTAATTATAGTATTAATATATATATATATATATATATATATATATATATATATATATATATATATAGAACATTAACATATCATTGTTGTACATAAATATATTTTGTTTAAAGAACAGTTAACTTGAATTCTTCTACAGTTTTCTATTCAGTTCTCCAACTAAAATCTGGGGAATTTAAGTGGGTGAATTTCGTCCATGTTTCCTGAATTAAGACAATGTTCGAGGGTGATTGGTACATGTTGGGTAGCTGGAAATTGATTGTTTTCATAGCAAAAATTTCCCGATCTGAATGTTTCTGATACTGCAGTTTCCAAATGTCCTGAACAGCCATTACGGACACGAATTCAGGGATACTGAGTAGCTGGAATTCATTGATTTCTGGAATTCTGCATGCTTGATCCCAAACCATTTTAGGTATATCGGAGCTACCCGAGTTGACCCTCTATTAAAATTCCCTAACAATGTATTTTTAACAGGAATCTCCTGAACAACAAACCAGAAACTTATAATATAATTATTTTGATATAAACTGTGATGGCATTTAAGGTGTCTTAAAAAAGAAATCTCTTTCAATATCGGAAATTGTTGAGAAATTAAAAGCGTGGATCAGACGATTAATAATCAAAGGAAAATGATACTTCCTATTAAGTCATGCTACTTACACCATGCTATCGAGATGGTGATCACATCCCATATGCTGCATATAAGAAAGGACTCTTTAAAGTTGATGGACCATATGTTGTGATCATATCAAATGATGTACAACACACATTACCACAACGGATGTACAATATTGTCCAGATGGTATACGAGTATTCTAGAGTTAGGTAACTGCTGACCGAGGACTGAATATTCATTTGTGAAGACTATAAAGTAACGCACTTCCTCTATAATGGGGAAACAAGTATATTCAAAAGTTATAATAAATACCAAATTAAATAATTAATATTAGCCTCTGTTGTGCCAGTGGGGTGAATAACATTTGGTTTTACTTTATCCAAAGGATTATATATAAATGGATTACAGTGAAGCATGCATCTGGCCAAAGCAGTACATAAAATACATTAGTATATATCACTACCAAGTCTCTACCACAAAGAGGTTAATTTAGGAGCCTTCGGAATTCTTTGATCTTTCTGTCCATGCTGCTTTGGCCACAGGTTTTTCCTCTGGAAACTGTTTGCTTAGCAGAAGCCTTAAATTGCAATGCGTTGACAGAATGAATTTTTCTGCTTATTTATATTTTAAATATATCACTGGTTACTTAACTCTACAAATGGCTAAGAAAGGAGCAATGCTCTGCTTGCAAAGTCTTAATAACACTAAGTATCGAACAGTAAAATCAAAAGAAATTCTGCAAGGGGTTTATTATAGTCACTTTATATGTTTTTGTCTTAATAGTGTACTGTTCATTTTAGTAGTCAGTAGTTCTTTACATTTGCCGTATCTCACATGTGATATGGCGAAATGTAAAGAAAAAAATTATAGGAAACTGCAGAGATGTGAGAAGGGAATTTTATATTTATAGTAGCCTCTGCTGAATAAAAATTTAAATATATTCTTCAGTGAAGTATGAAACATTCTATATGTAGTGGCAAAATGTTTTAACAGTTGTTCAGATATTTTATGTGGCTCTCTCATTGGAAAGTAAAGTCACTGAGTTTCATACAATATTCCCAATAGATTAGTGATGTTTTCACATAACCAAGGCATATTGGTTTAAGCTACTGTGTCCATTTCAAGATATGACTGTATTTAGTGTGGCCATGTTGGTATAGAACTACAATTTTTAAAACCACCTTGGAGAAGTCAGTCTGGACCTGGGATTTTAGCTGGGTGTTCTTATACAAGATGTAATAATGTAATAATTAGTTAGTAGTAGTATAATCATTTGATAATCTTTCCACCTAGTTGCCATTTTCTAAATAAATTGTTAATTTAACCATTTTTGTACAAGGCTTTTAGTATTTCCCTGTTACGGTTACTTTTAGGATTTGTACGTCATTGATCTTAGGTGGTATTTCACCCTTGTTACTTAGACCATAGCCAGAAGCTGGGGATTTTCTTTCATCATAACATTTTCTTTTCAGGTTTTAGAATCACCCTCTCTGCTTCCCAGTTATGCAGTCGGTGGACTCATAATAATATGATCCGCCCAACTGCAATGTGTTATGAAGAAAAAAATTAGAGCATCAGCAATTTAATGGAACTCTAAATATAAAAAGGTAATCTGTAGTGCTGCTATAGGTAGTGTCCACCGCCATCTCCTCTTGCTGGAAAAATTGCATTAAGCCAAAAAAGAAGCGCTTATATCATAAATTGAGTGCACAGAGACACTAAATTTACTAAATATGCAGAGCAGAAGCAAAAAATACTAACACACAAATGTTTTGTGGTAGAAGCCCTTTGTCAATGTGCAGGACTGCCATCAGAAATTTCAGGCCCCTTATTGAAAGAAATTCTGCCTCCCCGATAGTTTATCAATTAATATATGATTAAACGTTGCGGTCCACATAAGCTGAATGTCACATATTAATTGATAAACTATCAAGGGGGGAGGGACAGAATTTTTTTTTGCCCCGGGAATTGCCCATCTTTGCACATCAGTCAAAGCGGCCCTGCCTTACACAGCCACACTCACGCATAAATACACACTTACACACACAATTACACAGACACACACTTAGTCATCATTATACACACACATACATACATACACTTACAGAGACAACCTTATACACACACAGAAATACACACATATATATACATGCTTACAGACACCCTTTCATACTTAGACACACAGACACACTTACAGACAGTAACACACACATTGACTCACACACAGAGAAATACACACAATTACACAGACAGAGAAATACACACACATTGACACACACACTGACACACTAATAAAAAAAATATTAAAAAAAGTTTTACTATTGGTCCTCCTCCCTGCTCAGTCAATTTAATTTGTAGGAAGGAGGATGTTTCCAGCGGTGTCTGCATAGGCAGAACACCGCCGGCCGGTCGCTGCCCATGTGACTGTCTCAGGAGGGACCAAGGAGGGACCTTCATCCTCTGATGAAGGCCCTGTCAATGTGCAGTGTCTGTATTGAACAGAACAAAGTGATAGAATGACATTAACATGTGAACAATATATTTTTATAATTCTCCAGTTATGCGAACTACATTTCCAGAGACAGAAATGGCACAAACAAGTTGTTTGGGGAGAAGAGATGGCACAGACATGCTGTTTGTGAGCAAAGCTGTCACTGAAAAGCTGTTTAGGGACAAAGATGGTACAGACAAGCTGTTTGAAGAAAGAAATTGGCACATACAAGGTACATGTAAGTTGTTTGGGGAGAAGAGATGGCACATACAAACTGCCTGGAGATAAATATTTTCTTTGTGGTATTCATCTTACAGAGGCTATTCATAAATTTGCATTTCTTTAAAAACTTAAAAAACAATTGAAAAAAATGAAAACATGTCGTGGTATTGAATCAGTGTGGGGTTAAATGTATATAGAAGTGTCTCTTTAAATGCCTCACAATTTATTCCTAAGTGTGTTGTTTGTAAAAGTATAATTTGTCGAAGTGCAGAAATATTGTGGGGCTATATGTACATAGAAGTGTCTTTCGAATGCCTCACAGTCAATTAACAGCAGTACACTCCCACAATTAGGGTTTTCCATTTGCAACAAAGGTTGTGGTTTCAAATAGAAAACACCTTTCTCAAATCTGCATTTCTTTAAAAAGTTTTTCTAAAAAGATTAAAAAAATTATAATGTCTTAGTATTAAATCAGCATGGGGTTAAATGTATACAGGAGTGTCACTTTAAATGCAATCTTTTACTAAGTATGTTGAAGTGCAAAAACATTGGGGCGTTAAATGTACATAGAAATATGTCTATTTAATGCCTCATAGTTTAATAGCAGCTGTATGCTTCCACAATCAAGGTTTACTGTCTGCAACAAGGGATGTGCTTTTATGAAGATTTTTTTTGTTTGTTTAATGTTATATATTATGTACCTTGTTGCAATTTCTTTTATGGTACTCTTGTACCATATTGTATACATTTGTCCAACAGCATGTGTATGGTTTTAACTCTGTGTGTATTTTAGTTGGTAGAGGCGTGATCTAAGCCTCCCCCTCTCCCCGGTGTGGTATTTAACGGGGGAATTGTGGGAGACATGGTTACCTACGACTAAGTCTAGCAGGACGAAACACATAAGGTTTGCCTCAATTGTGCTTGGCGGAGGATGCCGCTCTGGCATTATTGCTTTTATTTCTATCGTGGTTTTTGAATAAAGAACTGAATATTTTCTACTTTACAATACTTGGTCCAGTCTCTATGCTTCGAGTTTGGATGTTCCTATCACGCATCCATTTTCTCTATTTCTATCCATCAGGGTCACAAGTGAGCAGGAGATCTCACTGCTGGGAACTGCAATCTTTTTGGCTGAGCAGGATGAGAGTGTAGTAAGCTTTAGTATGCAAGCGAGTTGCTCTCCCCACTTATTTTAGATGGCACAGACAAGCTGTTTGTGGACAAAGATTAGTAAAGTTTGGAAAGGGATCAAAATTTGAGCTTTTTTTTAACCCCCCTCCTAATAGGTTTTGTCTGCCTGCCCCCAATGCCACTTCCCCCTTCATTTGAAATGCTTCTTATCCCCACCTCCCTCACTCACAATGCCCTTTCCCCCTCCCTCACATACATTGCCCCTTACTTAAGTACAAAAGTTGTATTTAAGTTTGTATTATTTCTGTGCATCATGCAGGGTGTAGTAACTGCTGTAATGTTGTTATGCGCCATATCTGCCATCCTTCAGCTGAGCTGTCCACACTATTAAGGGCCTGACTGCTACTTTAAAATTAAATCAAAGAAAGCTCATTGAGCAGACATGAACAGCTTTTCTGGGACTCTATTTAATGTTTTTTTCTGCATTAAAGTTGACACCTCTCATTCATGCAGCTTTATATGCGCAAGCTTCACAGGAAAAAATATATCAGATTATTATGTTGGCATTCTATCGGAAATTATATTGTTTAATGAAATGGCACAGGATATATGCACTACATACTGTATTCAGCAGATTGATAGTTTGCACTTCACCTCAGATATAGTTGAGTTAATGACCTTTTACATAGTTTTCTAGAACTATAAAAAGGCCCAATTTAATGAAACATTTTAATTTAAAGCTGTGTATTCTATTATAGAACATTGTACCACAGCATTTTACTATTAAAGAAAAACTTTTGAGTGAAAAAACAAACTTGAAACATAAAACACAAAAAGGGATTTTTATAGCATTGTAATTACATTGGTGACAATGCTAAACTGATTTAACTCCTTTTGCTTTATTATTGGGTCATGTATTCTTTTTGAGTTTCATAATCAAGGCCCCAGGCTGTCTTCCAGCTAGTAGTATGTGATATAACCTCCTGACTACAAAGGAACTAGAAAATATGTCTTGTATCTTGAAACTTTACGCACACTCTTTATTTGAAGTGTCCTTAATAATAAAACAATAAATATCAAAGAAATGCCTTTGTAATGGGCCTAAATTGTGTTCATGTCGAAGGGAAAATAAGTACTAAGGCGTTCACATCTCAGTTCTACGATTCTAGAACATTCTAAAACAGTTTATAGCTGAGGAGTCTGTAAAATGAAACTAGTTACATTTTACTGCTGACAAATAGCTTATTGGATCATAAGCATATTTATTCTTAGTGTTCCTCATGTAATACATAAAATATGAACACTATTTCTTTATTGATAGGTAGACTCATTGGCTGCATGTTATATTTTGTGATTATCAAAGACAAAACGATACACAAAAACATGTTAATTAAATACCATAACATTGCTCACACATAAAAAAACTTTCAAAATAAAACAAAAACAACAAAATGTGGTATTCAGCATTTAATGGAATCAAACATCTTGAAAATATCAGAAACATGTATAGAAAAAGTTATTATAGAATGGAGTTATTGCTTAACGTCTAAGAATATAATTGCTCTCTCTATTAATGCACAGGAATAGAAATCACAAATGGAATTGATCATATGGACATCCAGGGGCTGTGGCTACTAGTGTGATAGTACAGTGGAGCAGGTTAAATAAAGGGATACTTATGTATCTCCAAGCACAATTATTTGTGTAAAATCCCAGATACCTTGTAACTTCACCAAAGGAATGTAGCACAAAGAGCCAGGTAATGCTTGTAAAGCAGGTAGGTATTTTTTTTTTTTTACTGTAGATGTGAAAACCCAATTGGTTTCAGTGCCATTTTCAACAAAATGACTGAATGAAAAAGTACGGTGACTTATATACACACCCTAAAGGTCACATGACCTAATGCAGGGTGTAGCCAATTAATCAATAAACACTATTACTACAAACAACATAATTTATACAAAAACATTATTTATGCAAAATCACAACATACAGCTATAAAACCGTTTTATATACAGAGTATACAAAATTCACAAGACCATTTTCCAGTTAACTTCCTGGTTCAAACCAAAAACATTGTTTTCATTTTCCAATCCCCCAAACTCACAAATCCACAAGGACTCACCGTAAAGCAAAACTTTAACCCTGTCATTGCTTCTCTTTTGAGGAGGAATAGCCTCCAAACCACAGAATATTAAAGGAGCAGGGGAACCATGGCCTGCCTTATAGTAGTATACAGGGCCGCCACCAGGAATTTCAAGGCCCCTTACTGAACAAATTTTCTGGGCCCCCCCCGACAATATCTTCCACCCGCCTCACCTACCCTTACATGCATGTTATACCGGTCTACTGTAATATGGAGGGTGGTTGGGAGCAGTAGGTCAATATGTCAGTAATATTTTGCCACTCAATAAGTCAGTATTTTGCCCTCAATATGCCATTCTTTTGCCATTTAATATGCCATTCTTTTGCCATTTAATATGCCAGGATTATGCCCCTCAATGTGCCATTCGTTTCCCATTTAATATGCCAGTATTTTTCTCCTCAATATGCCATTTAATATGCCAGTATTTTTCCACTCAATATGCCATTTAATATGCCAGTAATTTGCCCCTCAATGTGCCATTTAATATGCCAGTATTTTGCCCCTCAATATGCTATTCTTTTGCCAATTAATATGCCAGTATTTTGCCCCTCAATGTGTCATTTAATATACCAGTATTTTGCCCCTCAATATGCCAGGAATTTGCCAATTAATATGCCAGGATTTTGCCCCTCAATATGACAGGATTTAGCCATTTAATATGCCAGGATTTACCCCTTCAATATGCCAGAATTTTGCCCCTCAATATGCCAATTAAGATGCCAGTATTTTGCCAATTAATATGCCAGGGTTATGCCAATTAATATGTCAGGATTATGCCAATTGTTTTTAAAACAAACTGTATTGAAGCTGCGTGGCTGGAGATGAGCGCACAACGCTTCCCTCACAGCCACAGACCTGCACCGGGAGACAGCAGCAAGGAGGTAAGTACTGGCTGGGGAAGGGGTAGGAGGGTGGAATAACGAGCATTGACTGGCTTTTAACGGAGATGTATTATTATTTTTTTTTACCTGGCGTGACCCAGGCCCGGGACGCCAGTATCTCCCTGGTAGTATACCACCATTGCATTGTTTTTCTCCTTGTCTGTGCCAATTATTTTGAAAACATTGTAAATGGTTGATTTGTGTTCAGCAATGCCTTCTCTTAATGGTCTTAATGAGTACAGCCTATGTATATTTTAGAATATAAGCAAAGGAGCATATACACTAAAAAGGCAGTTGCACAATTAATGAACTGATTAATATATACTTAATTATCTGTATTGGATGATTAACCCATTCTGAACTATGGGTATTGTTGCACTAAGCGCAGCTGCCTCATTTGTAGTTACCCTTTGGAGGTTTAGATAACCAGGTTTCAAAGGCTGATAAGGGTTGAAGATCACTTCAACCAAATGCTTCTTAAGATTAGTTTGCAAGACTGGGGTGCATTGAAATGCATTATTTTAATTTTTGCTCCTGTTTTAGACTATGCCAGTAATGAGCCAAAATATATCTCATCTGACTTGACATTGGAGAAAAGGCAGTGGTATATCTGCATATTTTATTAGCAGCTTAATTCTTGGATAGCATGGCATTGGGCTTAGTCTGTCAAAGGGCTATATTTAATACATGTTACTGTAGGGTAATCCCTACTCCTGAATCTCCCAATGAACTGGTACAATTCAGACACTTGTATATATGGATCTGTATATAAACTTTGTACTCTCAAAATCTGACATTTTGTTATGTTTGATAACTTAGCTTGAGGCTAACTTTATTTACATATTGGTGAAACTGCAAAAGTGGCTCCCAACAGGCACTGCAAAAACAATATAATATCGTTGTTGAATCTATACCACTCAGAAATCCCCTGAGAAAAAGGATTGCTGGGGCATAGATCATCCCTCTTTCAAACATTCCTCATTGGTGATATTAGGAAACATTAAGGGCCATTGCGATACTGCTGGTTTCAAATTTCTTTTTTTTTTTACCTAACTGAAAATAATTATTTGTAAGAATGAAATGCACCAACTCATTTCGAAACTCAAGATGGGGGTGATTAGGCAAGGGATCATCCAACCTTTTTTTGCGTGCAGACCAGCCTTAGTTTGAGGAATATTTGCAAATAAAGACTCAATGCCCATTATGCAAAGCAACATAATGTGTTCAGTATTAAGAGTATAGAAACATGCTTGCTATCTCTCAGATAGGCATGCAACTGAGTTACATAAGGGGCCAGATATATATATCTAGATGGGCTCAAAGAGAAATGGGCTTGAAGAGAGACCAAATAGAAGCAAGAATGGGTCTACCCGGAAGGGGTCTGGTAGGTTTAGAATTTTTTTAACTGTATAAATTATGGGAATCACATGGTCAATAATTACCAATTATCTAAATGCTGCTTAGGACAATAAACCATTGTTTCAGCTGATTCCAGCAAAGCACTAAGTTTGGTTTTAATGTGCTGGGTGGGAACAGCTTTCAAACAGCAATAAAAACTTTCACGGGTGTGTCTGCTGTTGCTTCTTTTCAGAGTGGAGCTATTTTTGAACTGTATTTACTATAGTGCTCTGATTTATATCGCTTTGTTTTGGGAAGATATACCATCCACTGAGTTTTTATCAGGTGGGGCAAAATGAAGTAAAAGTGCTAGATTTACATGTTAGACTTCCCAAGGCTCCACTGCTGTATGGGCCCATATACTTGTACATAAACCATAGAAAGGTACAACTAGGCTGTAGTTTAGAGCAGTATAATAGTTCACTAAATTACCTGTTGTATAATTGTGGTTGTGGATTTGCCTATTAATGCTCATGATTGAACATAAAAGAGATGTATAAAAAAAAGGTTCTTAAAAGGACTCTAAACGTTACTTTTCACTTGTGTTTCTAATATAGAAGCATAAGTGAAAAGTTAGTTGTCCCTAGGGGGAGGATAAATTGCCATATACGTTTGATAGTTAATGCCAGTTTATCCTCTGACCCGCAGCTGTCATGCTTCCAGGGACCAGAGAGAGACCCTCGTCTTAGCATGGGATCAGCAGGGCCCCCACTCTGATTGGCTGTGCGCACATGACACTGCCTGCGCGACAACCAGGAATTTCTGTGTGAGACACAGCAGAGAGTAATCCCGTGTGTATCTATTAAGATCTATTTACTCCATATTACTCTTCAAGGAAGCAAGGGTTAAAAGACAGTTGTCCTTTAAACATGTATGTTTACTAATTCAGTGCCATCTGGATACAGTTATATAATGGATTTTAACAAAAGCCCATTATATTATTAATATGTCACATCACTACTGTGTCTTCTCTGATTGGATGTGGAATGTGTTGTAGCTTTTAGAAAAATGTGTTTAACTGTTTAATTATTATTAGTTTTAAACCAACCACAATTAAAACACATAATGACGTTCTAATATCTCCAGTGGCAATAGCAAATTAATTCAATAACTATTTTGTAGCATGTGCCACAGCTCTTATAGCAAAACACCAAAATGAAGATGATGTCCCTTTTTTCTATGGCAGACGAGTCACCACTGATATCACCCCTGGCCAAACAACTTGCTGAATTTGAATTTGCTCCTATATCAGATAGTGAAATAGCAGCGCATCTCCTCAATCAAAAAATGAATTTACAATGTGGGCCAGACCTACTTCCGTCAATGCTACTGAGGCTGAGTGCGCCTGTTACTGTGCGACCCATTGCCTACTTAATTAATGTGTCCCTGTCCTCCCGTTATGTCCCCAAAGCCTGGAAAAAAGCCAGAGTTATCCCATCCACAAAAATGGTGGTGTAAACTTAGTGGCAAACTACAGGCCTATTTCACTGCGACCACCATTTCTAAAATGTGCCCATGATCAACTGTGCAAATATTATCAATGGTCCAACTATCTAACCTCGCTTCAATCTGGGTTTCGGCCAAATCACTCCACGATAACTGCCCTCTTAAAGGTGAGCAATGACATTCAGAGTGGTATGGAGAGTGGTGAACTCACAGGTGAAGCTTTCCTAGACTTTGCAAAGGTTGATCATGATATGCTGCTAAACAAGCTAAATTGTTCCACTATAAATGAGAGGTCACTCTGCTGGTTTCGTTCATACTTGTCTGATAGAACTCAATATGTGTCCATTGCTTCTACTGCCTCCCTCCTGTTGCCAATCAAGTGTGGAGTGCCTCAAGGATCCGATCTTGGGCCACTGCTTTTCTCTCTATTTATAAATGATCTTTCCTCGGTGTGTGACCTGGCTCATGTGCATTTGTATGCTGATGATACAGTCATTTATACGTGCGGTACTAAACTATCACAAGTGGAATCCGTGCTACAGGGTCAGTTTTCTAAAGTTTAAAATTGGATAGCTAACAACAAATTATTCCTCAGTGCTGAAAAAACGGTGTCCATATTGTTTGGGACAAATGCTAAACTTCTTAAATTAAACACTCCTCAAATAAACATCAAGAACAAATCCAGTTATAACCTGACCCAGGTAAATTCATAAAAGTATCTTGCCATGTGGCTATACCCAAACTTATCTTTTGGTCTCCATATTGATAAGCTTGTGTCAAAGCTATATCCTAGGATTGGCTTTCTATATAGAAACAAACCTAGATTCCACGGTGAGGAAACATATTGGGTAGCAAATGTTAATGCTGATCTTAGATTATGTAGATGTTGTGTATGATTCTGCCCCGCAGACCCATCTCGGTAAACTTGACTCTATGTACAATGCATTGTGTTGTTTTGCACTACAGTGCGATTATAACACACAGTGGCGGCTCTAGACTTTGTGGGCCTTAGGCGAAAATCGAACATGAGGCCCTCACGGACACACATTATTAAATAAAATATATGCAAGTGATAATAAAAATGAACTGTAGAAATAGCATATTTCAAGATCAGACTCAAATCCCAGCTTCTAGAAATGAACAGCTCCTAGAATTGTATTTGTCTCATACTTATTCTACAAACATCTATAAACATTTGGTATAGATAAAATTGTGTGCGGCTGACTAACTCACATTGTTATTGCTGTGTCCTAAATGTGAACACTAACACATATCACACAGTCATTCATAGACACACTCAGTGAGCACACACTGACTCACAGACACACTCAGTCAGCACACAATCACACTCAGCCAGCACACACTGACTCACAGACACACTCAGAAAGCACACAATCACACACTAAGAGAAACACTCAGCCAGAAGGAAAGGTGCTCAATGTTGAAAGTGGTCTCACAGACCACGTTGTGCTAGAAGATTGGCACTTTGTTCTTCCTCACAGCACCGGATGCACTGTGATTTAGCCATTCAAAATGCCAGAATTTTGCCACTCAATATGCCAGGATTTAGCCATTTAATATGCCAGGATTTAGCCATTTAATATGCCAGGATTTAGCCCCTTAATATGTCAGGATTTACCCCCTCAATATGCCAGGATTTAGTCCCTCAATATGCCAGGATTTAGTCCCTCAATATGCCAGGATTAAGCCATTCAATATGCCAGGATTTTGCCCCTCAATATGCCAGGATTGTGCCACTCAATCTGCCAGGATTTTGCCCCTCAATATGCCAGGATTTTTCCACTCTATGCCAGGATTGTGCCGCACAATTTGCCAGGATTTTGCCACTCTATGCCAGGATCTTGCCCCTCAATCTGCCAGGATTTTGCCCCTCAATATGCCAGGATTTTTCCACTCTATGCCAGGATTGTGCCCCACAATTTGCCAGGATTTTGCCACTCTATGCCAGGATTTTGCCCCTCAATATGCAAGAATTTTGCCACTCAATATGCCAGGATTTTGCCACTCTGTGCCAGGAGTTTGCCCCTCATTATGCCACAATTTTGCCCCTCACTATGCCACAATTTTGCTCCTCAATATGCCAGGATTTTGCCACTGTATGCCAGGATATTGCCCCTTAAAATGCCACTATTTTGCCCCTCACAATGCCAGGATTTAGCCTCTCACTATGCCAGGATTTTGCCCCTCATTATGCCAGAATTTTGCCTCTCAATATGCCAGGATTTTGCCACTGTATGCCAGGATTTAGCCTCTCACTATGCCAGGATTTTGCCCCTCACCTCATTATGCCAGGATTTTGCCCCACACTGTGCCAATATTTAGCCACTCATTATGTCAGGCTTTGCTCGTTTGTACCACCCTCCTCCCCCCTTCCCTAGTACTTACCTCCATGCTGCTCTCCCTTGTTTCCTCCGTGCATCTTCTCTCCTGCACGGAGGAAGGAAGTTCCGGTCGCGTTTTTTTTTTTTTTTTTTAAACTTTATTGAAGCTGCGCGGGTTCAATAAAGTTTAAAAAAAAAAAAAAACGCGATCGGAGCTTCCTTCCTCCGTGCAGGAGAGAAGATGCACGGAGGAAACGTCCCAGGTTAGTGTAACAGGGAGCTTAACGGCAGCGTTAAGCTCCCTGATACATCAAGGGTAATAAGGTGAGTTAGGCAGCCGCGAGGCCCCCGTGAGTGCGAGGCCTTAGGCGGCTGCCTAACTCGCCTAATTAGAGAGCCGCCTCTGATAACACATATCACTGTAAAATGTTACAGACATTTTAGAGATAAACTGGCTGATGCTTGCCTCCAGGCGCCCTCTCCACCTAGTTTGCTTAGTGCATAACCACTTCTCTGGAACACTCCCCCCCTACCTGAGCAGCATGCTCACTCTTACTCCCTGCACATCCTACAATCTCAGATCCTGCATCAACCCTTCACTAGCGATCCCTCACTTGAAAAAGGAAGCAGGTCGAGGTGCGTTCTCTTTCAGAGCTCCTCATATGTGGAATAGCCTCCCTGTTTCTGCCAAATCATCATCTAGTCTAAAATCCCTGAAAATAAGTGTCTCCCAAATCCTCAAAACAGATTGTACCTGTTATTAGTTTACAAACTCCTTCGTATACTGTACATGTTGTTCCTTTTTTGTATCAATAAGGATTTACCCTGTATGGTCTCCTTCCAACTTGTTTAATATATGTATGTATTTATTTTTAATCTACTGTTAAATGTTTAACTCTGTGTAACTCCATTCTGGACTGGAGGACATACTTGAAAACGAGAGAAATCTCAATGTATTCTTCCTGGTAAAACACTTTCTAAATCAAAAATAATAATAATAATAAAAAAAAACTGATACATAGAAACATAGAAACATAGAATGTGTCGGCAGATAAGAACCATTCGGTCCATCTAGTCTGCCCAATTTTTTTTTGGAGTACTTTTATTAGTCCCCCGTTCCCAGTCTTATAGCTAGGATAGCCTTGTGTCTATCCCACGCATGACACCCTCTTCCTATGTGACAGAAGCACTTTGTCAATGCACAATTCTCTAAATATGTGCCAACAACTGAACTGTAGCAATGTTTGCATTTAGCAAAGTTCTCTTTCTATTTTTGCTAATTTATATTAAACCTGATTATTCCCTTACTCCTAATTCATTTGAAAATAGCTTTGTAGAGAATTGAAAAGAAGAGAAGTCTTTTAGTCAAAAATCTTAGTTCACTAAGGTCTTAATTCACAAAAGAGGATACTGAAGGTGAATTGACAAGAGCATTTTTATACTTAAGGCTGAGTTGGAGCAATTCTCTAATACAGCTGAATTTGAAACGTTTTCAACTCAGCTACCTTAGCCTTAAGTTTGCAATTCCTTTCTCAATTCCCTGCAATGCCCTCTGTCATATATAAAGCCTTACTATTTGTATCTACTAGATGATGTTTAGGTGCTAGTGCCTGCTCACACACAAAACACTCTTTTTTTTTATACTTCTGCTTGTACGGTACTTTCCTGATAGAAATGTATATACTTAGATAAACTTTATGGAAAGATAATAACGTGTTGATCGATACTAGCAAGCAATGACAAACTTAGAAAGTTAAACACATTTTCCATAATCGTAGAAAAATGTAAAATATGATTTTTTTTTTACTTTAACATTTTAGAAAGAACAAAAATGGGATAATGAGAGAATTGCAGTGAATTTAGATGGGAATTTCAAACTTATGGCCCAAGTTGCTGAGTTAGAAACATTATCCCATTTAGCTGCGTTGTAGATTGTTACCATGGCCTAAAGTTTGAAACTCCCACCTTAATTCCCTGCTATTCTCTCTTTATTGAATACACGTTATGGTGTAGGTGTAAGGAAGTAAAACATATGAAAAATAAAGAGAAATTTAACAGCAAAAAAAAAAAAAGTGTTCATTTGTCTGTCAGAAATGTTTCCAGCTATGATCAATGCTCTTCTGAATGATTATATGATGTGGATAAACCACACATATGTGTATAATATTTTATATGATATGTCTCATACACGTGTTTATGTTTTTTCATCCTAAAGTAATAAAATGCAGTATTCTCTTTATAGTGTGCCAGATTGGTAGATAATGACCATAATTGATGGCAAAGTCAGCTTGGCATTAGTTTAAGATGAAGGAAGTGGGTGTAAAATCTCCTAGGGAAGTGGTGTGACATGTGAAACTTTAGTTTTACACCTTTTATATGTAGCCATGAGCTCCTTTTGAATGTGAAAATACGTCAGAGGATGCTGCTGGCTTTTAAAATAAACCTTTTCATAATGACTCAATTTGAAACAGACACAGTGCTATATATGGCTGCATGATGTACATATGTATTAGCTTATTTTTGACAAAAAAGTATTGACAAAAGTCACTGCTTAACTTCCAGTGCTGACTGGAGTATGCACTTAATTGACAGTAGGAAGATTAAATATCAAGTGCACAGTAAAGATCCTTAGAACCAATGCCACGTTATCCAATAAATTGTAACCCACAGCCAGATTCAAGTTCCCCTTATAGCTATGCAGGTGCAAAGTAGGATGAGGATGAGAACTGCACAAAATTTCACCAAAATGGAAATATATGGTCAATATGTTTTTTTTTTTTAGATCGTTACTCTATTATTTTTCTGTTAGAGAGGAGTGGCACTATTAAAATATCGCAAGGGTCCAACAACCTCTTAAAGTTTAGGATCACTCCCTTTATTGTTAGTAAGCTATAAAAGAGTACAACAGTAGATTTAGTGCCAGTAAATCCTGGTCTGTCTTGCCATCTGTGTACAGAAGAATATACTGCAATTTGTGTCTTTGAATACTAATT
Organism: Pelodytes ibericus; assembly: GCA_036172795.1. NCBI lineage: Eukaryota > Metazoa > Chordata > Amphibia > Anura > Pelodytidae > Pelodytes > Pelodytes ibericus. The sequence continues at coordinate 130,838,590 of CM069858.1, read as the reverse complement.
ATTTTTTTCCTGATGTGTAGAACTCTACAACCTATATCCTCACACACCCACAGAAAGAGAGTGGACACTGTTTGAGGATGGCAAATAGTAAAAACTAGCTCAGTTTTGAAAAAAAAAAAATAGCAATATCAACATGTGAAAGAGGAGCTAATTGCATGTTAACAATATTCAATGACACCTGGATTACTTAGTTATGTATTTAAATTTAGGTCTGTTAAATAATCTTAAAACAATTAAATTAGTAGAGCGCACTAACAGATTAGATAAAGAGCAGTATATATGTGTATATAAATATTGCACTTTGGAGGTGAAAGTAATGTAGGCACAGTCCTATCTAATACCACATCAAGCACAGGAATAAAACTGTTTTGTCATTATGTAGCTTGTGGATTAATTATCCTTTCTTCCATGTATATATATTTCCATTTCTATTATATATATGCTGTATTATTCTCCACAGTAGCACAAGAGAAGCAGAAGGCTGGTTCTGCATCCCTGATACTTCAGGGTCCTCAGAATTCAGAAGATGGTATCATATGAAACACACTGGGCGCAATCGGCATGTGTGCCAATGGATAAAGCAGACCCCTGTCAAATTTTGTGAGTCTGCATTACAGTGATTGCACATTTTTATAAAACTCCAGACACTTTTCAATGCAGGAGTTTTTTTTACATTACCCCTCAGTGCAGTATTTAGCGCAAGGCATCCTAGGCAGATGCCTAGGGCAGCACATTTCTAGGGGATGCAGTGTGCCCCCAACACTGCAGTGAAAAAAACGATCGTTGCGATCAGGCTGCCTGTGTGTTTTTTTTCTTAGGGGCAGGGTGATGACAGGTCACGTGACCCAGCACTCTGACGTCAGACATGCGCCGGGTGACGTGACCTGTCAACAATCACCACGGGGAGCCGAACAGGCAGCATGGTAGGACACCATGCTGCCTGCCACTAGCCACCAGGGATCAAGGTAAGTCCTATGGTGAGGGGGCATGTAATGGGACTAATGGAGGCATATAATGGGGTAAATGGAGGCATATAATCGGGGTGATTGGGCATATAATGGGGGTAATGGAGGCATATAATGGGGGTGATGGGGCATGTAATGGAGGAATATAATGGGGGTGATTGAGGCATATAATGAGGTTGAGGGGGCACGTAATGGGGTGATGGAGGCATATAATGGGGGTGATGGGGCATGTAATGGAGGTTATGGGAATGTAATGGAGGTGATGGAGGCATATAATGGGGGTAATGGAGGCATGCAATGGGGGTGATGGGGGCATGTAATGGGGGTGATGGAGGCATGCAATAGGGGTGATGGAGGCATGTAAAGGGGTGATGGGGGCATGCAATAGGGGTGATGGACGCATGTAATAGGGGTGATGGAGGCATGTAATGGGGGTGATGGAGGCATGTAATGGGGGTGATGGAGGTATGTGATGGGGTCATGTAATGGGTGATATGGGTAATTGGGCATGTCGTGCGTGTGCAGCGTGGGTAGGGGGGTGCCTGATTTTTGTCTGCGTAGGGCAGCACAAAACCAACATACACCACTGTTACCCCTATTGAATCCTGAAGAGAAATGCTAACATGTTCATAACTGTCATATTGTCAACCCTGCTGCATCTGTGTTACCTTGCTTACCTCTCTATTGGCCACCCAATATCTCCTTTTTTGTATATGTCTTTCTCCCAGTGCTGGACTGACACAATTTTGCTGGCAGATGCTTTTTTTTAACTCTTTCATTCCTGATGATATTTTGGTCCTTAAGGATCAACACACCAAAATGGCATATTTTTGCTCCTGAACAGATCACATAATGATTTAGAGCCAGGAACAGATAGACAGAGACACAATCAGGGTCTTTACAGAACCTGTTGGCCCCTGACAAAATAGTCGCAATGTCACTTGTGACGTCATGAGGTGTGCCCAGACCTGGAAGTTGGGGCACGGCGCATTTTAGTGAAATGTAGCCAGCGCTCACTTTGAACGGCGTATACATTTTCCATGCCGGACTAAGGTCACTAAATGGGTCTTCATCCGACAAAGGGGATCCTGCTGCAGGTTCCTGTTAAAGTAAGGACATTCTTTGCCATCCTACAGACGTCTGGGCACCTGAAATATAGGGCGGCATTGAACATCCTACAAGAATTAAGGGGTTTTAAAAATGGTGCTGTGCGGCATGGTACTTGTGAAAAATAAAGTCAGCATTCAATTCCTAAAGTGCTTTAATTGATGAATAGGCAGAAATACATAGTGAATTGACACAAGTGGCAACATGGGATATAAGGACACATACATGTGACGCATTTTGAATCTAAAGGATGCCGAATAATAATTGAATTACGATAAAATATCTTTTAGACACAAAATGCATACATTTTTAACTATATCCGATGTTGACACTTGTGTAAATTCCCTATCTATTTCTGCCTATTCATCGATTAGAGCACTTTAAACATTTCTTACCCAATCTTTGAGAATTGAGTGCCAACTTTTCACAAGTACTTTACCTACCTGTGGTCGGAGGGACATAGTCAGAAGCACCTTTTTATTCCGATGCTGCATAGCCAAGTGAGTGGAGCCTGGACGGCCTTATATCAAGACTTTAATTTTTTGCAGATTACATCATCCCTCTTCAAATGATTAATGGCAGTGTGCTTTGTATAGGTTTGAAGGCCTCCTATTATCATGGCAGCAGCCGCACATTACAGACTGCAAAACTATCTGATGATTTCACATGCCCACTGCCTTTCTATTGGTTTAACGTCATTGGGCCAATGTGAAGGGAGCAACGCATGTGACATTGTATCCCTGCCCACAAGCAGAACTGGAAGCAATATCACACTGTTTTAAGACCAGAGAACCCCAGGGAGAGTATCCAGCCAACCACTGATCACCAGGGATTAGCTTGAACCCCATCCATGGATTGTCCCTACAACAAAATAGTTACTCTGAGGCTACTTGAGTAGGTAATTTTAGTCTGGACTACCCTTCCTATGATGCTCAGTCAACATCATGGGAATCTAATGGCTGGCTGTGCATCGTTGGAACTGTGGTTTACAGCTAAAAGCTTGAATGTTTATATGTAGCCTATTAAATATCTTCTATTGAAGGCAATTCCCATAATGCTCAACCAGGAGTTTAGCAGTAAACTATGGTATCCAGGATCCTGATCAAGAAAAATGTTTCATATGTTACTGAATGAGCATGATAGGAATGGTAGTTAACAGCATATTTATAGAAAGAAGGAGCTATATTGTAAGATTTGTGCATTGTATATTACATAAATGACTCATCTTGTATTTGTTGTGTGCCATTTTAATATGATTTCTAAAAATTAATATGTGAGGTTATATCCCTGTACCACAACCAGACAATACACTCAGTGACTCTACCTAAACAATGTTTATAGCAATGTTAAAACTAGTGACAATGTTCATGGGAGCTCCACAATCACCAGGGGTGTAACTAGAAATCACTGGACGCGGTGCAAAATCTAGCCTATTTTCTAGATAGATATTCAAGTCATAAAGTCCCTCTTTTTCCCCTCCCTTGCTTCTTACTGTCACTTTTTAATAATTGTTGCTCTCTACATAGGTAGAGACAAGTTCCTTTTTGTACAGCAAAATTTTCTTTATGACTTCAGTTAGCACCTCCCCCATCATGTTGTCCCTAAGATTATTACCTAAGTCCTCTTCCCACCATTGTGATCTAGAGACGTTTAACCCAAACTTGCTTTGACTCCCAGTGATTCCTGACTCCTGTCATGTAGCCCCTGCACTTATGTATTGCATGCTTTTGTTCTGTGGCTCTTTGGATTACCGCTTGCTCCAAGGGTGGACTACCGGCATACTCTGCTTTAAGGAGCTTCACTTTAAGGACACTCACGAGTATGGATGTTGTTACAGTTCAACCATTCCCACTTATGGACTCTCGCATTTATATTTGAAGTGGTGATAACTCTACTGAGACTAAGCTATAGGATAATGCTATACTGTGCTTCTCCTTGTGTGACCACTACACACTTTGATGAGGTCCATCCTGTCTATTAAGACATTTGCACTGTACACTGTGTTTGTAGACTGTATAAAAGGTAGTGCCTCACTTTAAATACATTTCATTTTACATACATGTGGAATATGTCTGTATGAAATTGTAACTTAAAACTTAAAAACTGAAAACATGCTGCTGTCCTCCACCCCAACTGCTGTATTAAGTTTAGGCCTTAACACATGTCGTAAGAGATAAAAACTCTGGCAAGAAGATTGCCCTAAGAATGATTAATGCAATAAAATGTACTGTTAAAATCTATTTAAACTTATAAATAACATGGAAAAATCTTAACTCAATATATTGTTTAAGTGGAGAGATTGTTTTATTCTGGCACGCCCACTTTAACAAGACACTTTAACATTTAGCTTATATTAAAGAGCATGTTTAATGAAGTTTAAATATATATAGGTAAAGGTTATGGAAGTTACCTATTTTTACATCTTCGGCTCCAGGTTGTCTGCATTTTATAACATGTATTAATTAACTTTGATATGTGAGCTTGAACCACAGCAACAATCAGTCTTAAAAACTGTCATTAATTGCCTTTCCTCCTGATTGTACGTCATCCATTCCACGATTTAAATTTGTAACTTCTGAGGGACAGTGGGTTGACAACTGAAGACGTGAGCTCCCAATGTATACAGTTAAAGCAAGCATTTAAAACGTTTTCCTGGTATTTCATGCAGACTCACATATACATGTGATAATGTATATGTGTGCGTCTACTTGTGTAGCCGACTGCTTAAGATAAAAAAATATATGCAAGTTTCCTTGATCTCAAAATCCGAGCAAATGGACTAGTAAATCATTGATACTGAGCTGCTTGATACAAATCAACTTGTGCCTTTTCCCCTCATATTTTATTTTAATTAATAACCCATACTGCTGACATAAGGTATGATTGAGAATTCCCCTGTACTAAAATATTGAGTCATGGATACCTAGTCATACCCGTGCCTGCGGCTGATTTATGTAGTTATCATGTACGCAATATGTATTTTCCTAATATGTATCTCCAGAGGAACATCCGACATGTATTGTCAAATATGAAAACCATTGCTAACATTCAGTGTGTCCTGTAATTGACTCTTATTACACTTAGTAGAGTAGTGTTGTCTCCAAATCAGAGTAAGGAATAGAATGGTTATTTTAACTTAAAGAGCGACATTTTTTTTTCTTTCATAAATCAATATGTTTTTTTGGCTTGTCATGGAGGTAATTGCTACTATTGTAAATATATATTAAAGTTTCTAGTCCACCATGCGAAAACAACAAATACTATTCGATTCAGTAAAGAAAAGAAAATCAAGCAGATCTGCTGCATTCCTTCCTGAAGAATTGAAAACAAAGAAACAACACATAAACGTTTAAGAACCTTTTGTATAGTAATGGAAATAACGCTGTGCAATCTATCAGTGCCATCATTGTGTGTCACTTTACTAGCTCATAATTGATCTGACATTTTCGAAACATGAATGGTAAAAAAAAGGTGATGTGACTACAACAATAATTCTTTAAACATGGATGATATACTAAACTGATTTACTATTGAATTGTAGCTTTCTAAACATTGCTTGTCATAATGTTGCATTATTAATGTTATGATTTATAATGCCACTGGATATCCACTGAAATCATGGATGAACCATGTCCTTTCCAGCCCAGTATATGTGTACAGTACTGATACTTATATTTAATGACTACAACATTAAAAAATGTTATGGCATGCTTTTACAAGTGATAATGTGATACCATTTGATGCTATATTTAGTTAAAAAGTCGTTAGAATTAGTGTGATTAGGTGGGATTTTAGTTTTCCATGACCACATCTGTCTTCCCTTCAAACTTCCATTATTTACATTTTTTTCTCTGTAACACAGGAATAGATTGTATATACACAGAATTCTGCAGTCTTTTACAGTGACTCTCAAAGTTTAGTGGTGATGTTAGACTAGATCAGTGATGGCACTTGGAGACCTCTGATATGGCACTGATCATGTACCTATAACAACACCATCAGTTATGGAGAACCCAGTATATGTTATGATCTAAAACTGACATTACTGGATATCAGGCACTTTAGTACACCAATTTTTTTAAACTAATTTGTGCAAGAGCAATAGGAAGGGAAGAAGAGCCAGAATGAACAGGGTGGCTGATAAGGATGGGCAGAAAAATGCCTTAAATGAGAGCTTTATCTTGGCTTGCTGTAGAGGACTGAGCATGCAAGTTAAAAAATGTTCACCATTACTGGGTTAGATTAACATCTATGTGAAATTTGGATCAGCAGCATTTCCCAGTAGGCTACCACAATTTCTAGAACTGATTCATCCATCACTCCATTTTTTACTAGTAGCTTCTTTAACACAAATGGCATCACTAGGTTGAATTCTATGTTTTGTATAAAGATAGGTTATTACCATCTCTAAGATAATTCATAATAGTGCTTCTGCATGTCCAGCATCAATACAATTACCCTTACTGTGTATCTGTTTAAATGTCCTGTGAATGCTCTTTGTCCAGTTTAAACTGAATCAGGAAAGCTGAGAACATGCAAGGTCACAGGTCACAGCACATGTCAGGGCTTTTGTTTTATACAGAGTTCAGTCCAATAGAAAGAAACAGGTCAGGCTGGTTACAGTTATGGGATTTTACCAATAAACAGTGCAGGTCAGCACCAAGAGTAAGCAAAACAATTTGATGACAAGAGAAACAGATTTCTGCTCATATGTGTAATATTGTTAATGTTACATTATTTATAAAGCATATTCCACAGTGTGCTATTCTTATGTTACATATGTGAAGACACTTGTCTTGTTTTTATGCTAAACACCAAATTAATTCAGAAAACAAAAAGAAAGGTATACTATCTACACTACATTTTTCATATCTAACATAGTTCTACCATAAAACAGACACTTTGTACATCCTCCTGGGCCTTGGTATTTGCATAAATGTTTATACAGAACCAAAAGAGATACATAGGTTTTCATTGGTGAATTTCATGCCTCCCAACTGTCCCGCAAACTAAAAATGACTCCTACTCAGCTAATTCTAACCACTTTTTAACTAAATATATCATGAAAGGGTATCACATTAACATTTGTAAAAGCATGCTATCCCATTCATAATGTTGTGTGTCATTAAATATGAGTGTCACTGTATACATATACCACATTTCAATTGTATGTACAAATGCATACATGTTTTAGCAAATGTATGGTAATATATCCTTAAACAGTTTTTACACTTACCTCTGTGCATTGAAAAGCTGATTTTTAATGTGTATTTTTAAGCTACTGTTTTATTAAAATTCAATACTTTTACTGTATTATATAGAGTCCTTGCCATTTATAATCTGTCATTTATATTGTTATGAACAAATATTTGTTGTTGCGATAACCTCCTGCTGCGTACACCACTGATTTTACTTTTATAAATATAGAGGAACCACATTCTGGTATTTTTTTGGTAGCTGCTTATACTCTCAATTATCCACCTGGAAGAAGTCTTTAACTATATATAACTTTTCACAGTTTTCATTATTTTATGTAGAACATAAGTGATATACACAAAGTGTTCTAAGACTATAGTCTACTTTTGCTATGTTATATAATGTTTAAAGCCCATTTCTACAAGTAACTTCAGCACAAAGAATTGTACTTTTAAAAACACTTACCTTAAAGAATAGAAATGTATTAGTAGTGGTGATCGATCAATTTTTCCTGATCCATTCCTTTTCTGCTAAGAAAATCAATTAATTGTTTGATACACTTTTGTTCCATCTGCAGAATTCAACTTTGCTGAGGTTAACATGAAAGTTTGAACTAAATATGTCTAAAACAATTACACTGACAGAAAATCTAAAAGGTTCAAGTTTTTTGTAATTTTGATAAATATGTTTATCATTACAGCTGAGTAATTGAAAGGTTGACTCGAAAATCATTTTTCTCCCAATATGTACATTTGATAACAATTCTAGTAGCATAGTATATAGTTTAATATGTCCAAATTGTACATTAATACTATAAATAGTGCTTAGATCACATGTTGCCTTTAAATACCCACAGACGTTTTAATAAATAACTTGGAAAGGCAAATAGCATCGCACTATAATTAAATGTAAAATATTTTTTATATACCAACTCCTACTAAAACAGTTTTATAGTTCTAGGAACTGCTAACCAGCTCCTGCTCACTGACATATTTGTTTATTAGTTGTTATCTTGTACTTCTGCAAAAGATATAATGATAGCACTTGAGCTTCTACCTTGTGGCTTGCCAAATCTTTTCCATCATCAGGTCAAGAACATGTTGTTGTTGATGATGACCGCAGGTTACAGTACAAGACCTGTGACAGTGTATTTTACAGTAATATTAAATACCGTATTTGCTCGAATATAAGACTAGGATGGTTTAGAGAAGATACTTTGAAAAAGACGCCTTGTCTTACATGAAAGCTTTGTCTTATAATCCGACCTCAAATAAAGGTATGACTATAAAATTGGGACCTGTAGTGCTGCAGGCCAACTGGATCTTTCTCGCAGGTAGCAGATGGATGTCACATGACTTCCGGGGGAACCTTAGAAGCCCCGGAGGACGTGCTGAATAACATCGAGGAAATGTTTGTGTGCACAGAGTAGTGCACAGACATCCTCCAACTGCCTTCACTAATCTATTCTGGGGGTCTGCCCTGTTATATATTGAATGTTAATATTAATACACTTTTGCTACAAAGGAATCATATATGCAGTTTATTACAGCTACCAAGAGAGAAGTACCTTCTATCTTTTATTTTTGCCCTCACTACCATCCAGGGAAGTCTGTAGGTGCCTTGGCAGTTCTGGGAGGCACATGGGCAAGTCTGGTCACAGATTCCTAGCAAGTTAATTATGAAAAAAACTGTTTAAAACATGTGTAAAACACTTTTCCTATAGGGGCTTCTTGTATTTAGGCTTTTCATTTTTTCCTATATTATTATTCAAAGTTTAGAGGGTCATCTTATATTCATCTTATATTCAGGGTCGGCTCCCATTTGAGCAAATATGGTATGTTAAAATAAGTAGCCACTTCTGTAGAAATGTGTGTACATCATCTATTAAAACATAGATTAAACTAAATACATGCTTACATTAACCAGCCATAACATTATGACCACTGACAAGCAATAAAATAAAATTGTGGTAATGGAAGATATTGGGTAGCTTTGACAGCTTAGTTAGTGACACCAGAGGTTACTAAGTGGGTGATCTAGGTGGGTTCATTGTCTACAACAAAGTCTACAGACAGAGCCTCATAGAATTGTAAAATGTCTGGACACTGCAGGTGGGTGAAGATATTACTAATAATTGTGTTAGAGGGGAGGTGGTGAGGTAGCTAATTTAGAGGTCAAGTAACATCATCCGATGAACCAAACTAATACAGGAAATTAACCATGGGGTGGGTGTGATGTGGGGAAGGGATGGAGGGCATTGACAAGTCTGAATCTTTTGGTTGAGGGATGGTGGTTCTGTAGTGGCTTTGTGTGTGGGTCCAAGAGACTGGAAGTGAACAAAAAGCAATTAAACTCAAATGGAGAGTGACAGAGATAACTGGGAAGAAAGTTAAGAGACAAAGATAGATTTATGAACTTTCAATATGATACATTTCAAATTCCATAAACAAGAGGGCATAGTATACAAAATGTTTTAGAGACAGAGAGAAAGGAGCATAAAGTACAGTTAGGTGGTTTGTGGCTGTATACCTAAGGAACCTGTTTGGCCAGTCTGAATTTTTTAGCTGAGGGATGGTGGTTCTGTAGTGGCTTTGTATATTGGTCCAATCAAGCATCTTTGGGATGTACTGGATAATCAAGTCCAATCCATGGGGCCACATCTTGTAATTTACAGATCTTAAAGGATCTGCTGCTAACGTCTGGGTGCCAGATATCAGAGGTCTAGTGGAATCAATGCCTCAATGGGTCAGGTTTGTTTTGTCTTCAAAAGGGGACCTACACAATATTAGGCAAGTGGTCATAATGTCATTTCTGATCGCTGTCTATTTTAATTATATTTGATTTTAAAAGAGCAGTAACTTCATGTTTATTTAATGCATAAGAGAAGCAAATCATGAATTTATTTTTTTTTTCTTAAAAAGAGAACAGGCGGAAATAAGCTCTAAATTTCTTGTGAAACTAGTGGAATAGTGGCTCATTGGCACAAAAACAAAACATGCATTTAAATGATTTAGAAAAGACAGCACAATTTGCAAAGATTTATTCTTTGTGATTTTTCTGTATTAGTGTTCACTTTCCAGTCACAAAATAAATAAACAATGTTTTTAGAGTACTTTATTATTTTGGTGCACATCGTCATGCAAAAATTTAGCAATTTTCAGCCAAACTAGCACTAACAAAAATTAAATAAATCTTTGAGTATGTTTAATCTTTGATAGGTTTAGGTTAGATCAAGTACTTTTATTTGTAAAATGTAATATGCATGACAAGGCATTAACAGTTTGTGGGGGGTTAACCCATCATCACCCACCACAACAAATTAACTATACCTGCAGTCAGGGAGCACTGATGTTGCCTAAGCACTTCCTTGTGGTGCAGGAACCACAGCGGCACCCTTTTTTTAAACTTTTTTAAAGTCTTCCTCCTTCTTCTATTGGAGGAGGATGTACAGGGCCCTGGTCACGTGACACCACCTTGTCCTTCACGAATGGGTGTTGAATCTGCTCGGATGCTCCCCCACCCCCTGCAAGAAAGTCGGGCCGGGAATGATCTCAGGGGCAAAGTGATATGTACTATGGGCCCCATAGCCAATATAACTGCCCAATCAGTGCCTCATTAACTAATAATGGAATCGTTATCTGTGTTGTGTGGGACTAACAATGCTACATCTTTAAAGGATATAAAGTACATTATTTAGCCACAGCATATGTTTTTCTATTTCTCCCATAGCCTTAAAACTGTTTGTCACTAAGTAATGGACACTAGAGCAAAAGCTGAATTTGGCATGCACCACTTATATAAAAAAATTCCCTTCCATTATTAATGATTAATAATATTGCATTCTAAAAATCTAATTCAAATGTAACCATTACTGTATAGGGCTCATTATCATTCAAGCAGGGATTTGTAAAATTTATCTTGCTGTGATACAAGCAAACTAAGAAAACAGCAGGATAAAACATGACATTTGAGATATTTCACACAGTCTTTTTCATGAAATGTAGAAGGCATTTATCTCCCCCAATCAAGTCATCTATGCTCATTATTAAACAACCAAAAATGAAATATTATTTAATTCATCTTAGACCTGAATATCCTGCAGGTAACGATACAGTCTCCAAATATAGGAAATGGTTATCCACTTACAGTATTAGGGAACAATTCTTTTATTCTTTTCTTTTTAAATGGAAAATGAAAATGTATCTGTTTACACTAGGATTCATTTTTAATACATGTGCCTTTGCTCACTATACAAGGCCTGTCTATCATTCTTCACTATATCAAATGTGTAAAATTTCAGTGTATTTACTTATTTACTCTGTATTTTTCTTTGCTGTGTATTTGTTAACCATTCAGGTTCACTGAGCTATATAATTATAGTTATTTCATTATTAATTTGCTAATCCCTGTCAAGATAAGTGAACTTTCTGACATAAATCAATATAACAGATCATATTGTACATAAGGCTATTGTATTCATTAATCTTTTTATTGAAATTACAACTATTTCTTCAATTATCCCCTAATCATTAGATTCACAACAAATTCTGGACGCTGGTGACAGTGTTATTAGTGTGTTCCAAAAAAATGGAACTTTTGCATTGATATTTTTCATTTAAGTATTTTAATATACAAAAATATTCATGTTAAAAAATATTTTATTTCTGTTACCATGTGTAGTTTACAACCCCTAAGGTTTTCCAAGATTTCATCATACGATTTTGTACTATATGTGTATAATTACCTGCAGTTCCTTTTTAAAAGCAAAACGGAAACAATCATTGTTTCTTGCTTTGTATAATTTGCATCCTGTTAGACAATATTTGCCCTGCCTTCAAGTACTTTTATGGTTGTACTAATATTTGTAGTGAGGAAAAAAATGTTTGTCATGGTTTGGTTTTCTAAACTATCTATCTATCTATCTATCTATCTATCTATCTATCTATCTATCTAATTTAATCATTGTTTAAATGTTTATAATTTGGTGAATTTATGCATATACAACTGTACTATTATTTTGTAGGACCAGTTTAATAGATTTTCACAGTGCATGCCTCCCAACTATCCCACTTTCCACAGGACAGTCCACATTTGCCTACGAAAGTCCTGATTTTGTCCCGCTATCCTACTATGGTCTATTTCTGTACCTCTTTAGGGGACACAGGTAGAGCTTGGCGGGGCCGCAAAAGTCCCCAGTCACCACAATCCCGCAATACAATCTTATTCTACAATGTCTGGAGAAAATAATCTCAGAGAATGCATCCTGAATATGCTCAGTGTAGCTGCGAATTTGAGCATCAGCGCTACTGTGAATGTGCAGTGGTGCTGACATATTACTTAGCAAGCTCTGTCCCAGACATCCTGAACTTCTGGGGGCAGCTGTTAGGATATATGACAGCACATAATCCTTTGTTCCCACACTTCTCCTATGTTTTAGTGCAGGTGTATCAAAAAAAAAAAAAAAAAAAGGACAAATGTGTGACTGTACCTGTAAACCCTTGCCAACCACAATAAAAACAAGTATCTGAATTGGTTTATGGGAGATTAAAGGTTGAGGTATCTAACTACCCCTGATTTGTTAGCTAAAGAAAGAGTTAAAAGCAATGTCAGTATACACAAAGGCAAAAACATATTGTGTAAATCCTATTAATTGTAATCAGAACAACTGTTAATTGTAACAAGAAAGACATATTGCTGTGCCTTCTTAGACGCTATCCACAATTTCCCAGAACATGAAGTAATAATAGAGTTAAAATAATTAGAGCCACATGAAAGGACCCTGTTTGTCCTATTGACCTGGGGCAATATGTGCTGTCTTATCAAACATCAACTACTTTTCGTGTAGGTCAACTGGCTTTATCTGTTAATTGTTGGGGCCTTCATTAAGAGAGACGTCTCCCTTGTTGTGCTTTATTTCTAAAGTAAATGCTTAGTAGAATAAAAGCGGCAGTAAATGAGTTGCGTCTGCCGTGATCAGGGTGGGATTCACTGCTGCTGGCAATATGTGGCATTCTTATATCTTTTATTGCTAAGAATGGAAAACATACACTCTTGGAAGTTACATTTCAGGATAATTAATCCAACTGTCAAGAAACTAGTAAATGGTATAATGATAGCAGCTAGTATCTGTATCATAAATATATAAAATACAGAACATTTTAAATGTGTATGCACAAATTTATATATATTTGTCCATAAAATATGTAAAGATGGATTGTACTCCGAAGATTGTATTGAACAACCTGTATTGTGTTGACCAAATTGTATTCTATATATATAAATTCTACCTAATGGGTGAACTCATTTGTCATACCCCTTTAATGAGGGCATTTAGAATGTATTTTAAATATATAAACTGAAATAGATTATAATTTTCACTTAAATGTATTAATTATATTATTACAAAACTAAAGTAGGTTTATAAACGTCTTTACAGATAGTGAACTTAACTTCTTTGTAAATCATCCATTCCTACTATTGCTTTCAAATGTGGTTGGTAAGTATATGTACCTTATTTAAAATAAACAGGGCTTAGGGCTTTAAAAAGCTACATAGCTGTGGGAGAAAACTGTGGCTGCAGTCATTTCTATTCCCATCAATCACAAGTGCACACGCCTGCATAAACATGTATTTGAGGAAATCCTATTTTATCCTTTACTTGGTAATCTAAAATATATAAATTAAAACAAAAATCACAAACCGTTTAAGTACTGATGTTTGGAGGCATAAAAAAACTCTGAAATGGCTGTTTTATTAAACATTTGGAGAAAGACAAGTGCTACCTTAACAGCATAAAGTATTACCACCTTTAACTGAGGAAATGATGTCACAGTTCTGTACTCTGTATATACACCATTCTGTCTCTTTAACAAGCACTCGAAGCTCACCCCCCCTCCCAGTACCTAATCTAATAACAAATATTTCTCCATTTCATGTCATGACAGCAACACGGTTTCACAGATTTTAATGCAAAAACTCCTTTGTGTTTTCAATTTGGTATATTACAGGGTTTGTTTTGTTATTTATGGAGAAACAGAAGAGTGTACATGAAAAGTACAAATTCAGCAGATAAACGATGCCATATTTCAATAGCATAAGTACATTCTCATATCTTTTCTTGGCTATCTTCAAATGGGTAGCACTTTAAAGCATGTGGTATTGCCTTGGGCATAGACGTTAATCCAGCTTTTTTAATAGCTCTGTGGTCACGTATAGCCTTATATGGAGCAAGGGTCTCTACTGGAAAGGGAGGAGACATTTAGTGTCAGTTTGTAAATGCTAGCATGGAATAAGTGCAGTTAATGGAAACAATGTGTTTTGATGGTATTTGAGTTGTTCCGAGTGATTGTTTGAGTTTGACTTGAAAGCCGTGCATTCCTTTCTAAAGAAGTTGTCCCTTCAATGCTATTTTGGGAAAAAGTACTAAGGAACCATTGCATTTTTTCTGTTATTAACATACCCAGAGTCCCATTTCCTTCACAAATAAGAAGGGATTAATTAAATACAAGGCCTCATCCTTTGTATAGTTCAAAAACAAAAGAAATTTACAATGAAAAAGTTACAATCACTAGGTTTTCTACAGCAGTGAGGCGATTTTTCAAAGAGATTCTGTCAGCAGTGATCTTCACACAAATAAAATATTCTGGGATCATGTCCTATGTAGCAACTAGGAAACTAAGAGTAAAAGTGAGAATATGCCTTAGGTGTAGAAAATGATAACAGAACATTTTTTGCGTTTACATACATAGAAAAGAATGCAGACGAGTCAGAGGAAACAACCAGGCTTTAATTAGTTGGAAAATTTCCCCTGGACAACTAATATTTATTTCCTGTTGTTCCCTGAAATTGTTAAATAAATATTAAAACAATGTTGCATTTTATGGGGTTAATACGTGTTTTCATTTTAACCAGCAGAGTCAAAAATTTAAGTTCCATGTATAAATGGTTTAAAGTAGGCACAAAAGCTTTTCAGTCACGCATGGCAAAAGAAGAGGCATAACATGTGTAGAATATGTAAAAAATACAGCTTTGTGAAATAGGAACATGTAATAGTATAAACCAATTAAGCATAGTTTGCAGATGCCTATGGCACAGATAGACAACCACAGTAATCAAATCCCACTAACAGTGACAATACAGGGAATATTTTACAGTCGGAAAATCAGAAGGGAACATAGGCTTTTTTAGCATTTATTTATACAAAGACAACAATTTACCCAGCCCCACATACAGTAGGTAAATGATGTTATAAATGAACAATAGGGCAAAGAAAATGTCTCTCCTTCATGGGTGAAAAATAACGACACAAACGTTGAAATAAGTACATATATGTAAGTTTAAATCACTGTCCAGCGCATCCTCAGTCAAAATGTACAGATCAGCTATATAGCTTTACACGTCTCATGTTTGGCTTGTTGTTTTAATCATAGGTAAATGGTGTTATAACAATGATGCTGACAGATATATAATAAACCTTGAGGTCCACAAGCTCGCAATAGAACAAGCAGCACAGTAGAGGAACTCAAAGAGTCAAGAGTGGTTAGAAAGAGGGACAACACAAAATCTCTTGAGGACCATATCCAGATCATGGAACATAAATAGTTTACTCTTTCATTTTATTATGAACACATTTTAAAATAAATGAAAGGCCCCTTCTAAAAATAAAATAAAAAATCCAAACACAAACCTTCTTTAAAACATAAATCTTAAGAAGTTATAGATGTTTACTGTACACATATTTGGTAACTTAAGTGGTAATGTGCACTGAGGACATAAATACATTTGTTGCCTATTGAGTTCAGTCCACTTGAAGCTTGGAGGAAGAAAGAACTAAGAAATGTATTCTCCTTCTCTAAAGTCAACCCAATGTGTATCTTTATAGAAAACGTGGGTTTACTCTCAGCTTGCCTTGCCTCACTCGTCCGATCATATTCTGACTTCAGCAGGGGTCTCTCTCTGCACCAGCAGAAAGAGACCCCGGCTTTTTTACATGGGATCAGCAGAGGGGACCCAGCATGCACAAGCTTGCTTTCCATTTCCAAAGTACATGCCAGATTATCCTCAAACTAGGGGTAATTATTTTATCACTTGTGTTTCTACATTAAAGGCACCAGTGAAAAAAATGTTTAGTTATTCTTTAATTCTTTAGTAAACTTACATTAATACAGGAAGTCTAGCTACTCATACATAAAAATGTGTAATACCACACATCACAATAATGGAGTGTGGCTAAAATAGGACTAAATAAACAGTAGTCTTTCAGTCGGTGACTCATTAGTCTCCAGGCATTGAACATCCTATTCAGCTTGTGCACATTGTTTTCATAGTACAGCTGAGTGGCATCTGAAAGGTTGAAGTAAGACTAGTCCACACACTCACCTGAACCACTTGTCATCCCTCTAGGCCTCAGTGGAGCTAGTTGTAATTGAAGTATTTTTCATTCCAAGGCCTCTAGGATTACCAACGGATGAGATAGTGCATTGTTTCTTAAGTGTAACATTGATCTCTTACATAGAGCAATCACTTGACAATTATACCTATAATTTGCATTTTGGGAAACTCTTTTTTCCCATTGTATTTGAAACAAGAAACATCTGTGGAAGAAAATGTAATAAAAATACTATAGTGCCTGTAAAAATAAATAATAAGGTGCTCAATATGAAATTATATATCCATTCAATGCCTTATATATCATGAATACTAGCAACTAGAGGACATAGTCTTAAATTAGAGGGGCAACAATTTAAAATATCAGGAAGTATTACTTTACTGAGAGGGTAGTGGATGTATGGAATAGCCTTCCAGCAGAAGTGGTAGAGGTAAACACAGTCAAGAATTTTAAGTATGCGTGGGATAGAAACAAGGCTATCCTAGCTATAAGACCGGGAACGGGGGACTAATAAAAGTATTCCAAAAAAAAAATTGGGCAGACTAGATGGACCGAATGGTTCTTATCTGCCGACACATTCTATGTTTCTATGTTTCTATGAATAAAGACAAAAAAGAATAATGTACTGCGCCTATATGTGATGGAGTGAAAGGCACCTAGACACAGCTAGTGTTTCACTCCTAATTGTGAAAATATTTAATAATTGTGGAAAATAATATATGTTTTAAAGTGTGGAAAACATTTTTTATTTGGTATAGAATGTATACAATTATTGGTAGACATATTTGTAATGTACAATACATGTATTGGATGATAAGCCAATACATGTATTGCCAATACATGTATTACTCCCTTTGTGGGGAGTAATATTTGGATATATACAATACATGAGGTAAAATATATTTTATCTAGCTGTAAAGCTGTGTTTGTGTGTTCATAATTATACCGTTGAAGTGATAGTTAGAGAGATAGGTTACCGTATTTGCTCTAATATAAGAAGAGGTTTTTTTCGGAGCAAATGCTCAGAAAAATCCCCCTCGTCTTACATTCGAGGTCGTCTTATAATCTGACCTCAAATTGAGGTCAGACTATAAGACTGGGATCCAGGTCCCCAGCAGAGCTGCAGGGGACCTGGATCCCTCTCTCTTACACTCTCTCGGCACGACCACCAGGACTTCTATAAAGAAGCCGGGTACTTCCGCTTTCGTCACAGAAGTCCCGGTGATCGTGCCGGGCGGCAGCAGGGGAGGTCTGCGCTCATCGCGCAGACATCCTCTGCTGCCCCACTAGGCACCAGGGTGAATCGGGCAGCTGGGGTGTGTCTGCACGATACGTGCAGACATCCTCCATGCTGCCCGACACGGCAGTCTATTATGACGGACCAGCTGTTCGTCATAATAGACTGCCGTGTCGTGCAGACATCCCCGGCTGCCCCCACTAGCCACCAGGGAACGAAACCAGGTGAGGGGGAGGGGGGAGGACACAGACAGACAAGAGGAGGGGGGAGAGAGAAAAGGGGATAGAGAGAGACAAAGGGAGGGGAAGGGGGGAGGACACAGACAGACAAGGGGAGGGGGGGAGAGAGAAAAGGGGAGAGGGGGGGGAGAAAGAGACAAAGGGAGGGGGGAGGACACAGACAGACAAGGGGAGGGAGGGGGAGATACAGACAAGGGGAGGGGGGATAGATGGGGAAGGGGGAAGAGAGAGAAGTTTTTGGGGGAGAGAGAGACAACGCTGGGGGGGAAAGAGACAGCTGGGGGAGGGGGAGAGAGGCCGCATTGGCACATAAAAGGAAATAAAAACAAGAAATGCATTTGTATTATATAAAGTTTTTATTAAATATTAAAAATCAATTTACATATTTACAAGTTAAACTTTTTTCCTATAGGGTAGTCTTATAATCAGGCTTTTAGTTTTTTTCCTAAAGGAATGTACAAATTTGGGGGGGTCGTCTAATAATCAAGGTCGTCTTATAATCGAGCAAATACGGTACTTTCGTTTCTGTGTAAAAAGACACCCCGGGATATTTCTTATACTCAAGGATGTCTACACACATTTTGTGCTGTTTTTATGTTTCTCTTTCTGGAAGTAATAATCTCTGCTGTGTTTTGTATTTCTCTCCACTTCTCCCCCCATCCACATCTCCTATACTGAGTATAAACTCTACTCCATCGAGACTTGCTGTCCCGATGAACAGATTGTATTGAGCAGGGGTGTGTGTGAGGATTAACCAATCGGACATTGAAGGAGGAGGAGTTGGTGAGATTCGTCACAGCGGTGACGGGAAGAGGAGTGTCTTCTAGCTGAACAGGATTAGACGCGACGATATATAAGAGGAACTACGTGAACACATGGGGAAACTTGAAAAAGACTCGATCCGGAGGAGAAACACGTTATATGAGAAGAAGGGACTTTGAACTTATGAACTTTCTGTTTATTCAAGACTTGCATCTTTTATCTACTGTGAAGAATCTTCAATTTTTAAATGTAAGATTTTACTGTGTTTTTATTCCCCTGTTTTATTTTACTGTGTGTTTATTCCCCTGTTTTGCTGGAGGTGCCTGCAAAGAAAATATTGGGTGTATTTCATCCACCATTTATCTGCTTGTGGGCTCCTTGATGCATTTATTCCTGAGCAGACTGCTGCTCAGGTACATGTGAGTGGACATGTCATATAATCTTTTGAAGTG
Source organism: Pelodytes ibericus (assembly GCA_036172795.1). Taxonomy (NCBI): domain Eukaryota; kingdom Metazoa; phylum Chordata; class Amphibia; order Anura; family Pelodytidae; genus Pelodytes; species Pelodytes ibericus. The sequence continues at coordinate 130,819,244 of CM069858.1, read as the reverse complement.
TTTTTCCACATTATTTCGATATACTTCACTATATTTTGTTTTATTTTTCCCCCCCTTTATATAACACTTGTAAGCAACCGTCTTACTGAAAAGGGTAATTTTATAATGTGCTGAGTGTTGGGTTTAGTGCACTAGTCACTTTGTTTTTATTGTATGCACTTATATATCATGGCTCTTTGTAAGAGTGTTTAAATAAACATTAGCCATATTACATTTATTTGTACAATTTTCAAGTCTTTGTAATTAGAATTTATAAAAATATCCATACCATTTTCATGTAAAATCTTAGTTTATACAAGTTTTTTTGGGGGTGGAATTAGGAAGGAATACTACCCCTCTTTTTAAATAAAAGGGGTTGCTAGGTCTCCAAAACATCTTTAGCTAGAGCCTATGGCAGATTTAAAGAAGGTCATATGTCTGGGCGGTCATAAGTGATTTAGATTATGCCAATGAGGAATATAATAAAAACAATGAGCAATTAATAGATACAAATGATTTATATGATGCTAATGTACAGTACAAATATTTAAGTAATGACCAATAGATATATCTAGATAATGTATATGATGCCACACGAAGTAACTTTATATGCAAGATTTTATACCAATGCAAATATCTATATGATGTACATGATGCATTAACTTTTTGTGGAGGGATCACTCAGTGATCTAATTTTGAGTTTATATGTAGTTCCGTCCACTAAAATTGTGGGCAGTGGTTTAAATTCTGAATGGTTCAAGGTCAACAATGGAAGCCAGCAGGGATGTCCCTTGGCTCCACTGCTCTATATCCTTTTCCTTGGGCCATTAGCTGAAATATTAGATAGTCAGCGGAGATTAGTGGCATCTAGAGGTTTAAGCAGACATTCAACCCCACTTTATATGTTGATGATATTATCTTTTCTTTTATTAGACCAAATTAATCCTTAATTAATCAAAGGCATTAAGCTGTATTAGTGAATAAAGCCTACTTTTAAATTATAAATTGTAGATAAAAAAAATGAAATTATAACTATTAATTGAACGATAGACCAATTAACTGACTTAAAAACTAAACATGAATTTAATTGGTCAAATCAGGATCTGAAATATTTGGGTATCAAATGAAATTTGAACTTGAACAGTTAATTAAAAACAACTATAGTCATCTATATCAAGTGTTACAAACAGTCGAAGAATATATATATATACATTTCATGAATCAGATGGATAAATGCAGTGGTGCCAAATGTGCTTCCTAAAATTAAATTTTACATTTTATGTGGAAGACTTTATATCAACAGAAATATCTAAATGATGTATATGATCCACTGAGCAGTAAATGCATAAATGAAATGCGTAAATAAACTTTGTATATGATGCATATGAGCCGTAAATCTAAATAAACTTTGTATATGATGCATATGAGCCGTAAATCTATATATAAACATTATATATCATGCAGATGAGCGTTACATGCATATTCTTTGTATACCAGGCCAGTGAACAGTAAATGGATAAACTTTGTATATGTTGCCAAATGCCGGTAAATTCATAAGCTTTGTATATGATGCCAATGAGCAGTAATTACATAAGTTTTGTATATGATGACAATGAGTATTAAATGCACAAACTTTGTATATGATGCCAATGGGCAGTAAATACATAAACTTTATATATCATGCCAATGAACACTGCATGAATATACATTACAGATGATGCCAATGAGTAGTAAATACATAAACATTGTAAATCATGCCATGAGCAGTAAATGTATAAACTTTGTGTATCATGCTAATGAGCAGTAAATGCATAAACTTTATATATCATGCCATCAATAAACTTTTAGCTGGCTTGGAACTGAGAGCGCTCCTTTCCTTGCTGCCGTCTCTTATCTGCCCTGGGAGTGGTTGCTGTGCACAATACATCTAGAATATCACTTCCACTGTGTGGATGTCATGATGCTAAGTTGTTGGCTCTGGGATTGGTAAATGAGAGCCTTGCCCTCTCAAGAACATGTCCCACCACACCAACCCGTGGTGTATTTAGGTTTTGTGTGCCCTAAGTCTGACTAAAATTACATCCTCCTTAATATTCATTTGCCCCATGCCTTCCTGTCCAGACATATTTAGTATATACCCCTTCCTGTTTAGGCATACCAACTTCCTTTTAATCCCCACATCTGTCATCTCTGAACCCAAACAGCTTGTTGGTGCACTCTCTGTCCCCACACAGCTTGTCAGTGCCATCTTTCTCCCAAAATAGACAGTTTACCAGTGCAATTTTTTCACCAATCAGCTTGTTGGTGTCATCTTTGTTTACAAACATCTTTGTCGCTGGACAGCTTTTCTGTGCCATATGTGTCCCCAGACAGCTTGCCTGTACAAACAGATTGTCTATGGCTGCCATTTTGGTCCCCGAAAAGCTTGGCTGAGCATTTAGGAATGCAAAGTGGTGCATCATAGTTGTCATCTTTCTTCTATAGGGTACAGATACCGGGTGTCTGGAGTTCATTTACTCATGTTTATCCTGTGTATGTCTGCCAGACACACACAGTTTAAACGCATTGCTGACTGTCCACACTGTAATGCACTGTACAAAGGCGGTACTAATGCCGGAACAGGACCCAAAAAAATTGGAATGTTCGCAATTTGGGACTGTTGGCAACTATGGTGCAGGCATAGCCCACTGAGTCAGGATAGAGAACCACCCAGGATGCAATTGTTCATTAATCATTATTAGCCTTTATATAGGAGGTGGTTTTGGACAATGAGTTAGCAAATGTAATTTGATCTGTATGAATGTTAAGGAGCACTCACATGATGTTAGGATAAAGCAAACAAAGCAGGGCATCAGTATTTTAGTTCTAAGCATAACTCCATATTCTATAACCCCATATTGTATGTGTTATACGCATTAAAACATTTAACAAAGTGCACAAGGCACCATTTCTACTAAAAGTAGAGAAAATGCACTAACAGTAACCGTTTTATAGTTAGTGTTGTGAATGCATGGAATAGTCTTCTAGACCAGGTTGTAAGAACTTTAATAGTGGGGAGGATTTATGAATACCTGAAACAGACATTTGTCTCTCCTTGGAAGCAAAAATAAGATAACAAAGGTTGTGCTACTGACAGTGAATGAGAATAATATCTGTATCGGCACAGCAAACCAAGAGTTATTTACTAACCAACAGTAGCTTCAATTGTATAGTTCAATTGTAATAATGTTATGCTTAAGGGTCAGTGAATTATTTCAAATATCTAGTGTAATCTCCCATCTATTTTCAAAATGTACATTTTACATTGATATGCCAAACAATTCTTATATAGAATATTTATGCACCTAGAATAACATATGTCTAGTCAGAAATTCCAGTAACATATCCTAAAGTTAGGTTTGAGCTACGCAGCTGCAATAACAGAATACCTCAGAAAAAATATTACATTAATATTATAAACATTGTAGCCAAATAGGTTTAGCAGTGTGAAATTGTACTATTTTAGCAGATGCTATTAAATATGAAAGCAAAACAATTAAAACTTATTGTATATATGATTGGTGTGTATTTCAATAAAACAAACAAAAAATGGTCAAATAAATTGTAAATGAAGGGATTTCTCTCTCTCTCTCTCTCTCTCTCTCTCTCTCTCTCTCTCTCTCTCTCTCTCTTTATAAATCACTTAAATATGGGTCTGACTTTGACAGACACTTGTGAGTGTACATTATCTACAAACTCCTGGGTAAGACCATTACCATTCAGAATGACACATATACAGATAAATGCAGGATGTTGTAGCTTTACATGAAAGTGTATCAGCATCAACTGGAGGCTTAACAAATATAGGACTTTGAAATAACGCAGGATGTTGAGTCTCATGGTACAAGGAATTCTTGTGACATTGCCATTAATGACTGGTATTAGTAGCGTATGATATTAGAAATAATAACTTAACCATCTGTCTATGGACAGGATATATTTTTTAATAATTTTAACTTTATTAAATTCTTACTTTATTCATTAGAGGTAATAATGTAACTTTATTCATTAGAGGTAAAATAAAAAAGGGTGTTGATTGTTTTAGCAAAAAGAGAGAATGTTTTTTCTCCAAATCTTTTTATTTCAAACTTTTACATATATTTTAACATTATATTATATATAACTTATCTTACATTTTCAGATTAGTTCTAATACATTACATATGTGATCAAAATACTAATGAATATATCAGCAATACAATACGTTATCCTCATATTTTTCTACAATTTTCCTTCTCATGAAATTTACAGAGTTTCATGTATAACTATTAACAACTAAATATTATTTATTTATTTTACATTTATGAATTGTATTATTATATAAGAAATGTATGTCTATAACATCATATTTCCCATCCCTTTAAAGAGAGAATTTTTAACCTGGTAATTACACTGTCACTGTCACACACTTTTGTAGGTTAAGGCTTTTTTTTTTTTACAATGCTTTAAACTTAAAGGGCTAAAATGAACTGCAAGTGAAATGCAAAAAATAGACATTAATATCTGATCTATAGTTGGAGAATGGGAAACTGGACAATCTTCTATCTCAGCTATAAATACCATTTTCTGCAGTTCACTTTCTGTGAATAGCCCCCACTTAATAAACAGTGAACTGTAGTAAACGAACAAGGGGATAGCAAAAATCAGGCATGTATTGCTTAGTTTGAACAATTATCCAACTTGCCTAACTTTCCAACCTAACGAATTATGCCTTTAGTTTTTTCCTACCCCTTTTGGTGGCTCATCAAAAGTTCACCAGTACACCCCATAGTGTTTTAGCTACATATCTGTAAAGGAAAACAGTGTTGCAAGGTATATTATCAATTTAAATAATCTGATTTATGAATTTGTTATGGCTCACATGGGTACAGTAAAAGGCTTTTTGACTATCTCATGAACAAACTAATGTGAAAAAGTTTTCTTATTTTTATGTGCTGACCCATGGTATTCAACTCTATTTTTAAAAAAACATGTATCTTTCATCAACGAATTATCATCAGGTTTACACATTTCTATATATTTTCATGTGATGTAACCTCAATTTTTTCAAACCTATGTTGCACGGAATATGACCCAAAAGTGGTTTCCAATCTTGTCATCTAGAAGTTGATATGTTATGTTGAAACTGACTCGTTCATCTCAGTAAATATTTCAGCAGTTTATAAAATCTTATCCTTGGATCTTTTTGATCCTATAGACTTTCAATGATAGGTCCAGAACCATTCTACATGCACACTATTTTCAAAAATAACAGGGAAAAAACAGCTGGCATTTTAAGTAAAAAAAAAATTCAGCACATATACTAAAGTAAACCATGTTGTAAATTCACTGCACTCTTCATATAAGTTTTGTGTAATATTTGTAACTATGAAATGTTTTTGGAAACGTAGCCTCTGCTTCATTCTGCATTTATAAATTGTATACATTAGAGGTAAAATGCAAATAGGTAATAGTGATACGGTACAAAATAAATGTGTAATTCTAAATGCAAAACACATACATATAAAAATGCAGAGTATTAATGATGTCCAAACATTGTCTTATAACAAGCCATTTAACTAAACAAAAATAGATAAAGTATTATGGGGCATCATATTTAAAAGCTTCCAGGTGACCAATTTTCCTCTCTACAGTGTAAATGATCAGTATCAGAGCGGTCTTCTGAAATGATGATATGTATCTGCACTATAGTCCCTCAAAACAGAGGGAGCAGGAGAAAGTAGGTAAAAATAGATAATGCAATTTATTACAAGCATTAAACAAAACCTTATATACAAAAGTGTTTCCTACAAGATTTATACAGTATTTGGTTTGTGTGTGATGAAGCCACAATACAGGTAAAATTCTGTTTGGATATTAGTAGCCTTAATTAACAAACAGGGACTTTTATGACATTGCATTCCAAAGATATTGAAATTAATTTGTCCCACCTTTGCAGCTATAACAGCTTCCACTGAATTGTTGCCCATTCATCCAGATGAGCATTTGTGAGGTCAGGCACTGATGCTGGATGAGAATGCCTGGCTCACTATCTTCATTCCAGTTCACCCCAAAGGTGTTTGATAAGGTTGAGGTCAGGGCTGTGTGCAGGCCAGTCAAGTTCTTCAACACCAAACTCATCCTACCATGTATGGACCTTGCTTTGTGCGCTGTCATACTCCAAACTGTTCCCACAAAGTTGGAAGCATAGCATTGTTCAAAATGTCTTGGTATGGTGAAGGATTAAAAATTCCATTCACTTAAAGTAAGGGTCCTAGCATAACCACAGACAAACAGCCCCATCCACAATATTCCTTCTCTGCAATGCAGTCATGCAGGTAACATTCCCCTGGTATTGTCCAAACTCAGACTCGTCCATCATACTGCCAAACTCGTGACTCCACAGAACACATTTCTAATGGTCCAGAGTCCAGTGGCAGTGTGCTTTACACTTTACTTGGGCATGGAAACCCATTCCATGAAGCTGCTGCTACACAGTTTTTGTGCTGATATTAATGCCAGTAGTAGTTTGGAATTCTTCAGTTATTGCATAGGTGACTTTTACACACTATGTGCCTCAGTACCCAGGCAATCATATTTCTCCTTAGATCAAGAAGCTCCTTTATTTATGCTTATTCTATTATTATTTTTCTATAAAAACAAACAAACATCCAGACAATTTTGAAAGGCATCTATTATATTTGATAGCACCACCTCTATTGGCAGTGAGGTTTTCATATGCATTATTAACTCAAACACAACTGCCAAGAGTACAAAAGACACAATGGCACATGTATAACATAAGTAAGAATCAAAAGCACACTAAGCTCTTAAACAGAGAAATAATAAACAGGAGCTGCTTGCAGCTCACTCACAACCTTCCCTCCAGCAAGGTCAGTCCAACATATCAGTAGCCAGCACATGATTTCAGCTGCTTGGCAGCATAGTGTGTGATGGCTCAGTGTCTTCCGGAGTCCGAAAAGGGCTCTCTCCGCCCACAACAAGCAATGTGAAAAAAAAAAAACAATGTCCTCGGAAAGCTGTAAAAATGCTCGCCACCAACGATATAAAGGTAAAACTACAAAAAAGACAAGTGAAAAAAGCGCTCACCTAATGTGTTTCGTGCGGGTAGTGCTTAATCATAGGAGGTGAAGCGCCACCCGAGCGAAACACGTTAGTTGAGCGCTTTTTTCAATTGTCTTTTTTGTCCCCCCGCTGGTGCCCCATTTTTACTATTTCATTATAAAGCAGTTTACCTTTATATCGTTGGTTGGCGTGGCGAGCATTTTTACAGCCTTCCGAAGAGATTGTTTGGTTTATTTCACATGACATGTATAACATACATTGCTACAAGTAACATGGTCTAGTTACTGTAGGAATCCAAAAGAGGTCAGCTAACAACTTACTGTAGGTCATGCAAGTAGACAAATGTTGGCCATTGTGGGTGTGGGTAAGAGAGAGGGGCAGGATTTGGCTATGTTAGTCTAGTCCAGTGTCACCTTTTTCTTATAGGATGAATGTGATAAAATGCATGACTAAACATGTGAGCTTTTGTAAGGAGGTTGACCAGTTGTCCACTTTGAGGGACCTGACACACATTCTCCCCTCTAACCCAACCCATGTGTTGAGGCTAGGACTTTAAATGAATGTCAACAAGGGCAAATCAATGGCTGCACACATTTATGTATGCAGAGGGTTTAGGAAATGCTCTCACAATATCTAAGGTATTTCCACTGATCCATGGCTAATCTGCTTTTGCATATTTAAGTATCACTTGTAAAATGTATGTTTAATCAAAAAAATTATTTCCTGGAAATATCTGTTATCATTGATATTAAATTTAAAAATCATTTCATGACCTCTTTTAATCACCATTGAAACGACTATTACTGAATGCTAAAAACTATTTTCTATGTGTATTTAAGGCTTTACCAGAGCCCTACCCACCCACATGTGCACCATGAATGACGGCTAAAAAAAATTATAGGTGTATCTTGGTAAATATAAGGTAATATGACCTTTGTGCATGTCACTAAATGGTGAGTTGAATGGAGAAAAAACAATTCCTTTCAAAGACTCTATAGCTTTATATTGTGCCAAATATGATGGGCTTATACTACTAGAAGAGCTCAACTGGTTATGGATAATGCATAGTTACATCTTTAAAACCTCTCACTATTTTAACAATGCTTTATGCACAGCCATTTGTACTTCTTGCAGAAGGAACTCACCAGGTTTCTCCCTGCATAGTTATTTCACTGAAATAGAATGTTCCTCTGATCTCAACTCACCTGCAATTCACCTTTTAATAAACTGATGCCTAATTATCCAAAGAAGTAAAATGCTAAGTTACGAACCATTCATATTGGTGCAGATAGTGCCAAAATTAGGCCCTATCTCTCTATGTGTGCCCATGCATGAAGCAGACTCTTGACACCTCCACCGGTCCTTAACTTGTGAGCGCCAGAGTACTTGGTACATGTATTTTCAGTGCCTGAATAGTCTCTGAGACCCTCACTGTTTGGTGGAGGTGTTTCTGCCACAGTGTAAATTGTCAAGATGTATATAAAAGGTGCAAATTGCAGTGTACAATCCCCATAGTAAGTTTGTGTGCACACTAGACTGCTGTGCAGTTATTGGTAAATGTTACAATGTTTTGGCCAAATTATAAAATCAAAATCTCCCATATCTAATATAAATATACAACTGGTGCCAACTTTTATGAGTGAAAAGGAAAGTATTTTCTATATATATTGTATAACCATTTATAATGTACTTGTTTAGGATACATCATATATTTGTGATCAGTTAGCATACAGCATTTTTCTTTTTCTGTATTTGCACACAGGACCATGGTCACTGTCCATAAAGTGAGAATAAAGTATTGGAAGCCACCGCTTTTAAAAGATGCATACTTCCCAGTGCTATGAGAAAAAAATAGAGTCAAGTGTGTAACTTTTACATAAACATTTGAACTTTAACAAAAGTTTTCTTTAAGTAATTTAACCTTAATGGTTAACTTTGTTTTATTCAGTTTATTTAGAAGGAACATGTACAGGTATCAAGTTCCTAGTAATAAGTCTAGACAAATAATGAAAAATGTTTTACCTGTTTTCACATTACATAGCAGAAACATGTTAATCAAGTGTCTTATATTTCAAACGGATTGGCAGGATTTACTTCTAGTTAAACTTGTTTTTTTTTATCACAAAGATACAAGCCAAGAAAGTTTATAGGCATGCCTGCCCTTAATAGACTTATAAATATATTTTATGTATTTTTCCTTTAGGTCAGAGATAAATAGCGTGACCACATCACTAGGATGCTTATAAATGTACATGTGAGTGCTGTAATCAACAAAATGTACACTCAAGTCACGAGGAACTGGTAGTATCCATGACTTAGTGATTTTAATATATTAATTTGTGTACATGTAATTTACTGTGCTTGTGAATAACAGATGGAAATGATAACACATGTAGAATAACAGATGACGCAGACACACAAAATAAATTCTCATAGAAAATGTTCGCCAATCAATAAGCATGTGTTTTCCTTAGGACATTCAAGGATAGACCTTTGGGTTTATGCTAACTTTCATATTACATTCATGTATAAGCACACAACAGACTTGGACTGGATAGAGGAGAAAATAACAGGAATCTAAAGTGTATATGTGAATATACATTTATACATGTTGAAAGTGACCTATCCAAAGCAATAAAAGATGTTCTACATCGCACTCTCAGTGAAACAATATACATTTATTAGGGACTGACACTATTAATCACAACTGTTCGCGGCAGTGTGCTCATAGGCAATAGTGCTTTACATGTTTCATGCCAAGTTGGAGCTTAATTGTGAAATATTAACATTTACCTTATGATTAAGATGTAAAGCACGAATGTGTGAATCACTAATAAATGTTTGGAGTTACACAGAGAGTGCAGAGTCCGACTTCTTTTTTTGCTGTGTAAAAAGGTGTTGCAGTGCGCCAATAGGATTCTCAGCACCTAATTTACTCCCTCCTACAGCGCAGAGTTACTGAAGCAATTATTAATAGTGGCCCTCCAGTCAGAGTGGCAACACAATTATTATTTGCTTAACCCCTTTGGAACCAGATGTTTTAAAAATGTTTTGTCTTTCTGGACAATAGCTGTTTTAACATCTCTGTGATGTTTGTGTTTAGCTATAATTTTCCTCTCTCATTTACTGCACCCACACAAATTATGTATTGTTTGGATGAAGCTATCCAGTCTCTTCCTTAAATCCACACATGGATGGGGACTTCATCATGATGTTGTTATCCACCCTCTGTCCACTTGTCAAATGTACTACAAATTCTCTTGTTCTGCTATATCTAACTGGACTCCCACATAGACCAGAACCTCTATATCTCTAGGGTAACAAAGCAATGAAAAAATGTATCTAATATTACTGGTATTGATTCCCTAACTCTCATAGATTGTGTGATTTAATCTTTCAGCTTAAAGTGTTGTTATTTTGCTAACAAAGGGTTAAAAGTACAAAGGGCTAAACATTCAATGACCTCAGTGCTTTCCCTTTCTATAGATATCATTTTGTCATAGTGAGTGACATTTTATTATATTAATCCCACGTCTTGGCAAATGTCCAGATCAGCTTGTACGTTCTGAACTTCAAAAAATACTTCTCACATAGTTTTCTATGTAATCATTTAGCTACATGGAATATTCACTTCCCCGTTCTAACGCTTTGTGTTAGCTCTGGCTGAAAACGGCATGTTTGAACTGAATAGCTCTGTGTTTTATTCCCATCTTTCATGGAAGGCGTTGCTGTGTATAAACAGAGAGGTGTAGCTGTCAGTAAAACTTTTCTACCTGGGAAATCAAATATTAGTAATAGCCTGAAGTAAACAATGTATAGGGAAATAGTCAGTCATCTAGACAGATAAGATTCAGAAAACAAGAAGTAGACAGGAAAAAAAGATAAGTAATGGAAGGAATAGATTTGGCATGTATTTTTTAAAATGTAATTTTTTTTATTGTTTCAATATAAATAAACATTGGATACAGAAATGTGTGACAGGTGAGTATCACAAAGTGAAAAAGTACATAAACATATCTCAACATGAGAAGTTAACATGTAAATTATAAGTATGTAGTAATCAGTGTTATTTTACACAATATAACAAGGGGTTATTTAGGATTTGTACACCATATATCTGTGAACCAAAGATGGAGGAAGAGAAAGATGAGGGGTGTTAACAACCTGTGGGAGTATTTTGTGTTAAAGCTTTATTAGGAGAGGGATCATGAGGTTGTAGATGTTATTCATCATCGCATCAAACACAATAAGAGGAATGGGATTCAGCAGGCCAAATATAAGGATCTATGGGCCTAATTCAGTTATATATTCCAGACCCCCAAGATCCATGAAACAAGGGAGCCACTTATCAGATTGAATTAGTCCTTTAACCTGTGAAAAGACCTGGCTTGTTTACTTTCATCAGAGTGTAATGCATGTAAAATTAATTGGGACATAGACCATAGGGTCTTAAATACAAATCTTAATGTCAAAGTGTAAAAATGCTGACCACTTGTAAATGAGAAAAAAACTATGTTGTGACTGGATATCCTCCTCACTAGGACTTAGTCATTCTCCAAGAAGTTAGCAAGCAATGGGGTATAGGACACTTCATCGCCGCAGCTTCATCGCTGACAGTTCAGCGCGGCTGAACTGTCAGCAATGAAGAATAACTCGGCCGTTTAATCGTGGACGTGGCAATGTAAGAGCTGACAGTTCAGTGCTGAACTGTCAGCTCTTACAAATGTACAAGTAAAAAGAAAATACCCCCCTAATAAATGATCCCCCCCCCAAAGTGCCCCTCAAACCCCAATACTAAAATTAACCCCAAAACACCAATACTAAAATAAACCCCCGAACCCTAATACTAACCCCGGACCCTACTACTAACCCCCTAAACCCTCATACTAACCCCCTAAACCCAAATACTAACCCCTGAACCCTAATAGAAACATAGAAACATAGAAACATAGAATGTGTCGGCAGATAAGAACCATTCGGTCCATCTAGTCTGCCCAATTTTTTTTTTTGAGTACTTTTATTAGTCCCCCGTTCCCGGTCTTATAGCTAGGATAGCCTTGTGTCTATCCCACGCATGCTTAAAATCCTTGACTGTGTTTACCTCTACCACTTCTGCTGGCAGGCTATTCCATATATCCACTACCCTCTCAGTAAAGTAATACTTCCTGATATTACTTTTAAATCGTTGCCCCTCTAATTTAAGACTATGTCCTCTAGTTGTGGTAGTTTTTCTTCTTTTAAATATACTCTCTTCCTTTACTGTGTTGATTCCCTTTATGTATTTAAATGTTTCTATCATATCCCCCCTGTTACGTCTTTCCTCCAAGCTATACATGTTAAAACAAAGTAAATTAATTATATTCACCCCTAGTTGGCATGGTTGATTGGTATTCTTGCTTCCTCTCCCTTTGCAGGGATTGAACCCTGGGCTTCTGTGTATGTGATCTTGCTATCAGTGCGTGCTACCAGAGGACCAGGTTTACTGACCTAAACCCTAACTAACCCCTGAACCCTAATACTAAAATTAACCCCCTAAACCCTAATACTAAAATTAACCCCGAACCTAAGAATTCTAATTCTAACACTATATCTTCTAACTCTAACACATTAAAACTCACCTTTAGCGATGAAATGTCCCGCAACGAGCTGGCTTGTGGTGAAGTGACGGCGGTGAAGCGGCTGCGTCGATGCAGCCGCGATGAAGTGTCTCATGCCGCAAGCAATGTTCACATGCTCTAAGACAGGAATTCTGTCCATCCTTAAAAATGTTTCAGGACTTTCTTCTTCCAAACAGTTTAGGAATCCTAGCATATAAAGAAAAGGCTGAGTATGACTCAGTTCCACACACCATAACAAATTAAGGACAAATTATTGCTTATCATTGTTTTGGTAAGTTGTTATAAGTTAACAAAACATTTAAAGTGACTCATTCAGTGATTATTCATCTGAATATGCAAATAAAATGTACTAAAACCTCCTATGTAACTTCCACTCTATACATTAAAGGACAAGAACTAAGACCTTCAGATCAGAGTTCAACACGTGGCATACATTCTGACAGCCCAATACCACCAAAAAGTTATATTACTGTATTTATTATTATACTGCCATTATAGAGATCCGTATCTACTATAGTCACTAGAGTACATTATCAACTGCAAATAAAATAGAAATCACATATATCTCGCAACAAAGTGTATTCTTAAATACTTTTAGCTGAAATTCTTTTCAACTGAGCTTTATTATTCTTTCCCTCGGCAATGCTACATGGCTAATTATTTAATAGCTGGCAAATTTCCAGTAAGGTCTCTTGCTAACAAGCCTCCTAAAATATCAACTCCCCTGGTGGAGTATATATCCTCCAGATGACACACATGTCATTTATCTATTGAATGATCTGACTTTTTCAGTCAAGATCCCCCAAATAGGAATCATTGCTCCTCGATTCAGAAACAGTGCTGACAAGGTTTGTTACATTATGTATGCTGGAGCGTGTCTTTAAGTCTGGCTAACACTTAATTGGCAGTATTTGTTTTTTTTTATGTAATATATACAATTTACTTTGGAATTGTTACACACATATAAAGGTTTATGCACAAATAAAGAACATATAGAAATAAAACCTAATATTGATGCTATCCTTCCCCACAAATGTTGAGAGTCTAACCCATTTGGGCTGGTCTCTAGGTGCTTTGAGTAAAACCCATGTATAGAGGATCGGACATTTTTCACTTCCCCATAAGAAAATCTCTGGTGAACAGTGTTTATAGGTTTATAGAAACATGATAAGATATACACCATGCATTATACTAATTTGAAAAAAGCTGAATATTACAGAAAAATGTTGTTCTACATGCAAACATAATTAAATTACAAAATTTATGAACATGTAACTTAAAGTGCAATAAAAAGTCCAACTTAAATATTAGAGACCTTATTCCTCTCAAAGATAGGGTTAAGTGTTTCCAAATCCATCAATTAATATTATGAGGAAGAAAATAATAGATTAAACTGCTAAGCCAAAGATGTTAGTTGCTAGGCCAATGTCTGTTCCATGGTAAGTGATAAATTATGTTTATTATACAGATCTTGTATTCACCTTTGTGGTCAAAACTTATCAGCTACAATTATAATGTGACAAAAACATGTTGAAGATGGTTCCACTGTCTGTCTATTCATGTGGTAAACCAGTGGCATTCTTTCTATGTGCAATATTTCAAAGTTAAATTGTCATGATAAAAGATAAAAAAAAAACCAATATAAAAGCATGCACACAATAATAGAGGGTGGTATCACACTCACACTTTACAGAGCAGAACACTGCTCAATAAATCTGCTCTGTCTGGTGACCGTTAGGATATCGCTCAGCTCTTTCTTTTATCCTCTAAATTCTCATTCAGGAGTAGATAGAAGACTCCAGTTAAAAAGATACCAGTATTTATTGCAATAAAAAGCATAAAATCCTCACATTAAAACAAGGAATGAACATCACTGCTAAAGACCTTGATTATAAACAGCATCTCTGTATAGAGCTGTCGGGTAAATTATTACATGAGGTAGATACAGCGCTTTATAGACCACATCAGCCCACAACCAAATCCCTGAGTTTCTCTAGCAGTTCCAGCTATAACTGTTGGATTGCTTTTGGTTATTGGCAGAGCCATAGAAATATACCTTTCTTTTACTTCTTATGCCATGAAACTATCAAAACAAGATTTGCTTTATAATCTTGTGTTGGAAAACCTGTTGTCGTGATTTCAATATTACCATGATCATTTTTCTGTGTAGTATACATAGCCCATGTATAAGTAGACACGCACACACAGATGAAAGAGTTTATTCAATATGCTCCAGTCTGGTAATTTCTGTAGATTTTTGGTCCTATTTAGGGAACTTACCCATAGGATTCCTCGTATTCTTAATGGCTGAAACCCCACAAAATAGCATACTTTATGGCATTTAAATTTCCAGCTAGTAGTGAGAATTGGAATTTGAAGTGAAAAAAATATAAATTCAGAATTGGTTTGAATGGTAAATTGACATGGAAATTGCATAAAATAGCTTCCCCAGGCAACCCATGCGACCACAATACTTCCACTGTATTTAAGAATTACTTTGGTGATTCCTAACTGGCCCGATTTAGAGGCCTGTTTGAAACATAGAAACATAGAAAGAATGTGTCGGCAGATAAGAACCATTCGGTCCATCTAGTCTGCCCAATTGTTTTTGAATACTTTTATTAGTCCCCCGTTCCCGGTCTTAAAGCTAGGATAGCCTTGTGTCTATCCCACGCAGGCTTAACCCCTTAACGCATGTGGACGTATATATACATCCTGAAAAGCATGGTCCATAAGGACCATGAGGACGTATATATACGTCCTCCGTTTTCATGTAGTGTTGCGCTCCTTAGCGCAACACTACATGTCTGTAGTTACTCTCAGAGGCTGCTTCGGATCCGAAGCAGCCTCTGAGAGGGCTTTCAGCCCCCCCTCGACCCCCACGTGCGCATACGATCACCGCGAATGTGATCGTATGCGCGTTTACACACATAGGCAGTGAAAGCTGATCACTGCCTATGTGTGTTAAAGTGTTGCAATGATGCCTCTATCGAGGCATCATGCAACACATTCTGTGCCCTCCTGGGCACCGTGATCACCCGGTGATCGCGGGTGTGTGCTGTATCAGAGGAGCATGCTCCTCCGATACAGCATGCCCAGAGGAGAGCGACGGAAGACAGAAAAAAAAAATCTCTTCCGTCGCTCTGAAACCGCTACTTGACTGCCCCTACAGGCAGTCAGACTGTATTACAGTTAAAAAATAGAAAATTAATTAAATAAATAAATTAAATAAATAAATAAATGGAAAAAGCTAACCCTTGATCTATTGAACCTAGATCTAGGGTTAGGGTCACAAATAGGGTCATAATTAGGGTTAAACGGGGGTTCGGATGATTACAAGGGTTAGATTAAGGGGTGGGAGACAATTTAGGGTTAGATTAAATTTAGAGTTGGGGTAAATTTAGGGTTCGGGTTAAAAAAATCACTGTAGAAGAAAATGGTTAGAAAACAAAAAAAACACTAATATTGTTTGTTGCCCTATTACGTGAAATAAAACATAGACAAACAAGGAAACATTGATATTACTAAACTCAGGACAAATAGTAGAAATATATAGATGGGGTCTTTTTTACCATTTGTAATTGTGTAAAAAAAAAAATCAGGTCAAAGTTGGAAAAAGTGGCATATTTTCATC
This sequence comes from Pelodytes ibericus, assembly GCA_036172795.1. NCBI lineage: Eukaryota > Metazoa > Chordata > Amphibia > Anura > Pelodytidae > Pelodytes > Pelodytes ibericus. Next base: position 130,802,910 of record CM069858.1, on the reverse strand, counting down.
ATATTTTATATTTTTTTAATAGTAAATGATATCATATGATGAAAATAATAGTAACAAATGAAAGGCCTATCCGTCCTTTAAAAAATGATATATAATTTGTGTGGGTGGACTGAACACAAAGAAAGAAATTCACAGTTCAGTAAACATATGACAAAAATAATGGAATTCTGGTCTTCAAGGCACGTCAAATGCAACATAGCACTCGGTCACTAAGGGGTTAAAATCCTTGACTGTGTTTACCTCTACCACTTCTGCTGGAAGGCTATTCCATACATCCACTACCCTCTCAGTAAAGTAATACTTCCTGATATTACTTTTAAATCGTTGTTTGGATCACGAAATGCGAAATGGAAAATCGGAGCTTCCTTAATAAACCTTCTAGAGCTCTATTTTTAATTATCTTATCTTGCCAAGTAAAAACAAACCCATGTAAAATGGAGATTGCTTATTACACAAAGATGGCTTAACTCGCTAACAAGCACTACTACCGTATGTATATAAATCTATATATCGTAACAAGGATGTTAAACTATTTGGTTCACATAACACCTCAAGACATATATGAATGTAATAGTGTCAAAATTGAAAGTATAAAATAACGTCCTATAGAGTATGTCCAACCATCCTCCTTGTAAGTAATAAAGTCATTTTGTCTTTTGACTATCAAGCATAACTGTCATATTACCTGCTGTCAGCTCACCCACAAAATATGATCGTACAAATCAGATCACGTTTGAGTGCAGAATTTTATGATCACACATAAGTGTGCATTGATCAAAAAAAATAAGACATATCTTTAAATTAAGATGCTAATGCTACCAAACGCAAGAAACAATCATAACATTGCTCATTGTGTGTTTAGGGAAACATTACAATTTATGTAACATTTGTAATATGATTGAATATTCCCTATGGCATTTCTGCCAGATTTGTCATTCACACCAAACAATACAATTCAAGGTGTTAATGCATTATTCTTCATTTCAAGTATGTGTGTATGTCACTCCTATCTGACAGGTTTTAATTTCATTATAGCATTGCATAAGTTACCTCTGGCAACTGTAATTAACCTGGATTATGTTCAGTTTTAGCAAACATCAGTCGGGAACATAAACGCTGATTTATGTAGTCACAAAGTCAAATACTCCTCTAGTCATAATGAGCATGAGAGCATGCTCCTCTTATTACAAATAATATGCCATTGTTTTAAGCTCTTAATAAGTTATCTTTAGCAGCAGTATACACAGTTTAATACAAAACTAGGCCTTACTTGAGTAAGCATACATAAAGTATTAATAGGAAATTCAATTTAGCTTAATCTCTGGCAAAAGTGTAAAACACATTAAATAGACCCAGTGCTGCACGAAAAAAGAGGTGTCCTAAATTAAACATTAAAGTCACTTACTTAAATGTTGCTAGTGGTGTGAATGCAGCAGATTTTGTTCGCATAATTGCAAGGAAATGCATAAATCATGGGAAATGTGTTTCTAAAGTGTCTGTGATGTCTCTTGTTTATGGCATTAACTTGTGGTCTGATATGAAAATTAACTTCTATAATAGGGAATATGTTATTTGCATACCAGGCCACAGAGTAATGTCATAAACAAGGTATCACAAACAGGTTTGAAACTCATTTTCAAACACAATGTATAAATAATTTTTATTATCTACATTCAGAATTCAAACAATGTTTTGGAGTGCCTTTAAACATAAAACCTCATATCAATTAGAATTTATAATAAATAAGTTAAAAATATTTCACAGCATCAGAACTGTTTGTTTTTTCGATGTTTATCTGAAACTTTATTTCACAGCTATGTATTATAAGATACCTTATTAACAATTTTGTTTGGCAGTTGTTCTTTTGTAATCACCTATGTACATACTTCCCAACTCTTGGCCCCAGCAAATCGTGAGACCTGGGGCTGAGTTTGGGTCTAGTGTCAGTACAAATGATGTCCCGCTAAGCTCAACCTCTTTCCCGAAAAGGAAAAATATGCCAATCATCCAGAAATGGTCAGACAAAATGCTTGCTAGACCTAATGGTGCTGATGGTTGAAGAGTTGTTTAAAAAACAATGTAAAAAAACAATACTAAGTATGAGAGTAAGCATGCCTTACCATTGTCAGACCCTCTGACCAGTGCTACGCTTTGGAAATTGGCTGACGACATTATAACCTACCAAAATGATTTAATCAAATGTAAAAGTAATAAACTAGATAAAGTGAATATGGATTATTAAACTAAAACTGAGTGCTGAAATTCTATACATGTAAAAAACAGTAAATATACATACAGTGTTACACCGTTTTAATATCAACACATAAGTGCCAACACCATGGTAAAGCACTGCTCACCAATACAGGCATAGGGATACCTCAAAAGACCACAAACAATACTGGAGACAGTTTCCCCTATTGCTACAGATCAAAACAGTATAAACTTCTCTGGTGTTTGAAACATCACAGCACATTTTTCGGGCATTGTTTTTCGGTCTTTGTTCCTCCCCCTGGTTTTCTTGGCTGCAACCCCTACCACCCAGTTGTTGCACAAGCAAAGTTGGTAGTGCCCCCCTCCTCCCCTCCACGGAGAAAATCTTGGCATACCTCATAGGCTCACCTGGTGTCCCTCTCACTGTGCTAATACCAGAGGCCTGGCTCTATGCAAATAGGGTAACTGTCAGTGCAATGCCTGTAAAATTGGTGCAGTTCACAGTTACATGAATAGCACGTTAAGTAAGATCAGAACAGACCATAGGATGCTAGTAATCCAAATACTTATAGCTGCAAAAATAGTGTTGGCAAGGACATGGAAAACCAAAGGTAAAATTAACACAGAGGACATTATCGAACAATTAGAGTTTCAGGCTACAATGGAGAAGGGCTATTATTGGAACTACAAGAACTCATTAGAGGCATATTATATGACCTGGTCATAAGAGGGGCATGTACTAAATAAACACAAATATATTTTATGAGCAAAACTATTTTTGCGCTTTGCTCCTATTGCAATGTTACTAAACATTTAACACTCAAATAGTACATATGAGCAAATTGCGAATCCAAACTGGCATAATTGAGAATAAAAACAGGAAATTTGGCGAATTTTTTTTCTACCTCTTTTGATAACCTTGCTAAAAGTTGGTGTAATTTTCACACGCAAATAACAATTATTCTTACTCATGTTTTACCTACTTTTTTCCCCACTGTACTTGTTTAGTACATGACCGCCTAAGACTATGACAAAAATAAATTAACACTGGTCAGTATTTGTGTTCCAGCTCAAGTAGTTATTCCATTTTTAAATTCAGTCTTTCAAGATGTACAATACAAATAGGGATGAGTGCACTTGCAAAACAGGTTAGATCTCAAAACTACAGTTTCTCAAAACTAAATAAAAACACCTGTCTTATACATGATTAGCGTTACTAACAGTGTAGGGTGAGCAGCCTCCAAACAGGGGCGAACAGAATCTATCTCTCTCTTTCCCTACTAACAAATAAGACACGTTGACCCCCCTGAAGATCTCAGGTACCAGGATTCCATGGTTCAGTAACATTAGCTCCTGAAGTTTATGTTGTCTGTCAACTGATTTTTGACTTGCTGCATTAGCTGTAAAATACAGCTCCAGTTAAAGAAAATTCCTCTTCACCCTTCCATGACATAAATATGCTGTGTAAAGTTAAAGATACAAGTAGCATAAAGGCAGGATAGGCACACCTTTAAATGTTTATTAGCATTGTCATCTATTGACTTATTGCCAACTTGCCACCCTGAGCAACTGAGTGAACCTAGGAGATATCTCGGGTCAAACACAACACTGACAAAATAGGATTGGGTTGGGGATTGGGATCAGTCCTACTCATATCAAAAAGCAGCTGCACAGTTATATATATTACACCTTTGCTTTTTTTTTTTTTTAAACAAAAAACGTTTATTAATACAACTGTCTCAACTACACTGTTTTTGCTATAGCTCCAAATTAATAGATATTCCCTGTTATGACTGTAGTCATACCAGTGCAACTTGGCAATATTCTATAAAAAAATGTGTTTGTTAAGTTTATTTTGCTATTTTTTATACAGGTTAGGCATATTTTTGTAGGAAAATATATTGCATGTTTGCTTATATTTGTAGGGTGAATGGGACATCTTTTAGTTACATGCCTCCAGCAGGCTGTTAAAATAATACAAAACAGTTTGGGCAGCTTAGTTAAGAGTTACTAATGTTGTTTTAGAGAAAGATGCTAGATCAACAGAATACTGGGTTGTCTTGTTAGGTAAAGGTGCTATTTGAGAACAAAGGGTCACGTTTTACTTTAATGAACATTTCCTGGTGAAGAGTTGAACTGAACATAGTTTACTAACAATCCTGAAATAAATGAAGGTATTCAATAAAAATTTACTGTTTATATTATCTAAAATACTAATGAACATACCGCTTACATAAAAATGTAAGAGCAATGGACAAAAACTTACTTCCAAAAGAGATAAGCCCAACATTTCGGCAGTAGACTATTGCCTTGTTCCCACAGAACCAGTCCTAAGTAAAAAAATATATATTCATAGATTGTAAATAATAATAATAATGATCTAATAATTATAGAAACATATTTAAAATATTCTCCCGCTACACGCATGTACTTAAATTAGAATTTGTTTCTTAAAATAAGTTCTCATAATTCACTGATACATACACTTGTTATCATCTAGAATGTCTATGTTACCTTTTACAAGGATAAAAAGAATATAAATATCAGGCATAGCATCTTTAGTGCCAATTAAAAGAGCAATCACTTAATCCCAGTTTTTAGTATAATTATAGTTTTAAATTACTTATGTTGTTACAGTTCTAACACCTGATAAAATTTGTTGGAAGCCTTTAAGTTAAATCACTTAATTAGGAAGTGTTGACAGTGTAATCGTTTCCATTTTGGCAATAGTAAGTCTACTAAACATTTATTTGCTGTAAACTATCATTGCTAGTAAAAATGTACTATTTAAATACTTTCTTTTTAGTATGCATTATAAATAATTTCTATATTTTTATAAAAAAAATTAAATAAATGTCTAGGAAGGAAATTAATTATTGGTGACATTTTTTGACTTCCTTTAGTGTGTAAATGTACGTTTTTGAGCTTGCGCTAATACTTTTCTTATGGATCCATTAACATTTCGCAATTGTTAGTTTGGTAGTCGCCATTGCCGTTGAATTGTATGCTATTCCAAAGGGTCCCAGGTTCATTAATTAGCGGGGGCCATAAAATCTAGGCCTTGAGGTCTTAGACTTATTCCAGAGAGATAATACCGATGCTCTAGTTGTTGGTGGAACATGAACATTAATATGGAAATGATGCTTATATGATTACTGAGGTGAGACTTCCCATTAGGAAATATATTAATGGGTCTTCAGCTATTTGTATTATATTATATCAGCCAGATATCCAAATCAAAATCATTGTAGCAAGGCTACTTTATAATGCATAGACTATAGAGCATAGAACTTGAGGTTTTAGTTATACAGTGAGAAAAAAAGTTTCCATTGTAAGTTTCAATTATGTCCCCTAGAAGGCAGGCATCTCTTATAACCAAAAGAATATTTAATATAAATTCACATGGCCTTGTTAAAAGTCCATCCCTGCACATTCATTTTCCAGGAAACTCATTTTCCATTTTAAGTGGCATGCTTACATCTAAAATGCACACCGCATTAATGTGGACTGTTTCTGCAAATACATTTTTCATGATGCTACTGTACATGTTATTGTCCTTTTGATTTGCAAGCTGTATTGAAAGCATTTCTCATAAACATTCATATTTTCAACTGGTTTAAGTGTAATTGTCTTTTTCTCCTGCCCTCCGGCCAAGGAGCGTGAAAGCTCTGCAAAGTAGGCCGAAACTGTGGACTAAAATTGTGGCCGCCTCGCTAGTGTTCTCTCCTCTGCATTCACCGTATTTAAACCTGGAGAAGGGGAGGAGAGCAAGGGCCGGCCCTTTAATGGGGCAGAGTGGGGCAGTTTCCCCAGGAGGCACCCTGGCAGAGACGGACTTTTTCTTTTTTCTTTTCCTGTGACCGGGAAGATTGATAGAAGGACGTCTCGCCCAATCAGGTGAGACCTCTCAACTCTCCTGGCTGAGAGTTCAGAAACCTCATGCGATTGCCTCAGCCCCTCCTTCACACTAGGAGCTCAAAGCAAAGAGATGCCTGGACCAGGCAAGTTAAACAGTTAGACAGTGCGTGTGTATGTCAGTGTGAGCGAGTGTGTGTGTATGTCAGTGTGAGTGAGCGTGTGTTTATGTCAGTGTGAGTGAGAGTGTGTGTATGTCAGTGTGAGTGAGAGTGTGTGTATGTCAGTGGGAGTGAGTATGTGTGTGTGTGTCAGTGTGAGTGAGAGTATGTGTTTGTCAGTGAGAGTGAGAGTGTGTGTATGTCATTGTGAGTGAGAGTGTGTGTGTCTGTGACAGACTGTCTGTCATTGTGTGTGAGTGAGTGTGTGGATAAAGGGGCTAACACCTCTGATTCTGCCGCTGTCTAGCCACCCAAGGTATTAACTCCTCTGACACTGCCTATATCTGTCCAGCCACCCAAGGGGTTAACTCCTATGGTACTGCCAATATCTGTCTAGCCACCAAGGGGTTACCTCCTCTGACACTGCCTATATCTGTCTAACCATCTAGGGGTTAACTACTCTGACACTGCCTAAATCTGTCTAGCCACCTAAGCGGTTAACTCCTGTGACACTGCCTAGATCTGTCTAGCCACCCAATGGGTTAACTCCTGTGACACTGCCTAGATCTGTCTAGCCACCCAAGGGGTTAAATCCTATGGTTCTGCCAATATCTGTCTAGCTACCAAGGGGCTAACACCTCTGACACTGCCTATATCTGTCTAGCCACCCAAGAGGCTAACTCCTCTGGTACTGCCAGTATCTGTATTGCCACCAAGGGGATAACTCCTCTGACACTGCCTATATCTGTCTAGCCATCCAGGGGTTAACTCCTCTGATACTGCCTAGATCTGTCTAGCACCCACAGGGTTAACTCCTCTGGTACAGCCAGTATCTGTCTAGCCACCAAGGGGTTAACACCTCTGACACTGCCTATATCTGTCTAGCCTTCCAAGGGTTAACTCCTCTGACACTACCTAGATCTTTCTAGCCACCCAAGGGGTTAACTCCTGTGACACTGCCTAGATCTGTCTAGCCACCCAATGGGTTAAATCCTATGGTTCTGCCAATATCTGTCTAGCTACCAAGGGACTAACACCTCTGACACTGCCTATATCTGTCTAGCCATCCAGGGGTTACTTCCTCTGACACTGCCTAGATCTGTCTAGCAAACCAAGGGGTAAACTACTGTGACACTGCCTAGATCTGTCTAGCCACCAAGGGGTTAATGCCCCTGACACTGCCTAGATCTGTCTAGCCAACCAAGGGGTAAACTACTGTGACACTGCCTAGATCTGTCTATCCACCCAAGGGGTTAACTCCTCTGACACTGCCAATATCTGTCTAGCCATCCAGGGGGTTAACTCCTCTGACACTGCCTAGATATGTCTAGCCATCCAAGGGGTTAACTCCTGTGACACTGCCTATATCTGTCTAGCCATCCAGGGGTTACTTCCTCTGACACTGCCTAGATCTGTCTAGCCACCCAAGGGGTTAACTCCTCTGGTACTGCCAGTATCTGTCTAGCCACCAAAGGGTTAATGCCTCTGACACTGCCTATATCTGTCTAGCCTTCCCAGGGTTAACTCCTCTGACACTGCCTAGATCTGTCTAGCCACCCAAGGGGTTAACTCCTATGGTACTGCCAGTATCTGTCTAGACAACAATGGGTTAACTCGGCTGACACTGCCTATACTTGTCTAGCCATCCAGGGGTTAACTCATCTGACACTGCCTATATCTATGTGGATTTTGTTGTAGAATAAGGGTTTAGAGAACTGCCAACCTGGGATACGTAATAAGTACAGGTGCAATATGATAGACTGCTTGTATGCTCTCTCCTAGGGGGCATATATATGGAAAATATATTGAAACAAGTAAGCAGACATGCACACTGAAGTATGAATAAAAATATATTTATTAATGAATGGGATAGGAACGACACATCTAGGTAATATGGTAAGGAGAAAAAGAGGTGTAACAAAATGCGTAATATATGAAAAAAATAGTAAAAATAAATAATGAGCAAAAAATAGGAGAAAAAACAAAAAAGCAAATATATGCAGGAATGCAATGTAGGCTAGGGACAGGCACAGCAGAGAAATATGCAAAAAAGAGAAAAAAATAAAGGTACAAAAGTACAAAAATAAAAATAGAAAAAATACAGGAACTGCAGGAAAAGTAGAAAGAAAGCACAAAAAAATAAGCACAAAAAATATATACAAAAAGCCAAAAAACATATAAGTACAGAGTATATCCAAAAATGAAATGGTCAAGGGCTCAAAAGGGTATAGAAAAGGCAAGTAAAATATGTCCAGTACACGGCCGACCACTAAAAATAACAATAAACACACAAAAAAATAGAAAAAGTGGATATATATAAAGGAGTACAAGAAATAAGTACTAAAGAAAAAATCTTATGGCAAAAAAAGAGTCCACAAGAGAGCCTCCTGCTGAAATAAATCCAGGAACCTGCATCAAAACAATACCACAACAAGTAAAGTAGTATCAAAAGAACAAAGCGTAGATCCAAAAATGAAATAGTAAGTACATGCAGAGTAAAGTCTTTACTGGCAAAAAAACGAAAAAAACAACAATAATGAAAAAAATAACGAAAAAGTAGTAGAGAGTGAAAGGTCCATAACACAACTCTAAACTAAAAAAAAAAAAAAAAAACCCTTGAGTGATGCAGGTGCAATCCTGGGCATTAGCTGCTGAGGCTGGGCACAGGGCTACGCGCTCGGAGTAGATCTCCTTCCAGGGCCTTGCCGGGATGTGGAAAACGCTGGCCTTAAGTGCTCGTTTCCAGGGGTAGCGTCATACTGTATGCGCCGACGGGCGCTTAGCGGTCACGCCCAGTGGGCGTGTCCGGGGGCGGGTAATATCGAATACGAAAAAAATAGAAAAAGAAGCAGCTGAGCGTTCAGACTGCTCTAGACGGCATGAGAGCAAGTCGCCTCTCATGTCTCTGCTGCACTACAGAAAAATAAGTAGAAGTGCATTATACACAACACGTGATGCACATTCAAAGGGACATGTACCCAAACATAGGGGGGAGAGGGGACAGAGGAAAACGGGGGCAAGGAGCTGGGAACACAGGGGAGGGAAGTAAAGAATGGGTCAGGGAGAGGGGGAAAAAAGAAGGAACGGGACACGGATTTTGTTGTAGGTCACTGGTCACATTATGTATTAGGGAATTGCACAGGGTATTATCATAATAATGTTTTACCATTACTCTCTTTTCACCTTGTGGCGCTCTTTGGAAAAAATATTTTATGATGTATGTAAGAAGTGCTTTAGTTGGCATATAAAAATAAAAGAGCTCACCCCCGAGGTGAAAAGAAAAAAAATGGTAAAACAAACATTATTCTGAAAATAGGCTGTGCAATTCCCCAAAACATAATATGTGGCCACTGACCTATGACATGACTCAAGGATACACATTTTAATCATGGCCTGCCAATACTTGCACCATATAATTTTGCACATAGAACGGTGTTCTTGCATTAAATTATCACTGACTGATAAGTTTCATTTTAGTTTGAATTATTTTTATTTTTTTGTGGGGGCAGCATTTTCACCAATGTCTGTTCTGCTAAGAGGCTGTGGAGGCCCTCTACCATCCAATCAAAAGACGGGCTTGTCCAGCAGAAGTGGGGAAGTGAAGGTCTGCAGCCCAGACTGTTTCCAAACTGTTCTAGTATTGCAGAGCGATACTCCTTACCTCTGCTTGAAATACTCACATTTGATTGATTACCGCCTGCCTTGACATATTGTATTGTCCTTGACTATGATTTTTGATTATTCTTTTGTGCTTCCACCACTATCTAGGATGTCCTGCCTGTATGCCACCACAGACTACCTGGTGGGGTGCATTGCCCTTTTCTAACAATCCAACACCAACTCTGAGAGTAATGTGTAATCTAGAAAGGCTGCTATAATATGGTGACACAGTTTAGGTGGCTACAATCTGTGCAGTCTTCAGGGTTACAGCATCAATTCATAGTGTGGTCAACTCAAACTGTTATCTTGGCTAGATAGATACAATTAGTATAATTAAATTGGGTAATGGTAACATCCCCTGGATATACTTGAAAATAAGAGACTATCTTAAGTTCCTTTTCATAACCTAGACTCTATAATATAGAGTAAAAGTCAGGGGCGTATCGTGCCCCTGAGTGACAGGTGTGCTGCCAGTGTGGAGCACACCTGTCACTCCGGAGTACATTGATTTTTGTGTATTTCCAGGGTTTGTGTGTTCCGAACAGACAGCACACAACCTCCCCCCGCAAATATATGAAATAGATCCGTAGGGCTGACGGCAGCTGCGAATTCAGCATCAGAGTCACTCACTCTTTTGCCAACTCAACCAGCACAAAAAGTGTTCAAAAATTATTTTGATGCTGGTTGAATTGGCAACAGAGTGAGTGACTCTGATGCCGAATTCACTCTTGCCATCTGTCTCCCAGAGGTATTTATGGGGTTTGTTTGCTATCTGTTCAGAACACACAAACCCCGGAAATATACCTGGTAAAAGTGTATTAATGTCCCTTGTGAAGGCCATATCTAAAACACTACTTTTTAAACAAGTTACCACTGTGGTACTTGTTAATGCTGAACCCTGGTTCAGTCATAAACCACAAAATACATTTACTTTACTTTTTTCACTGTTACATGCACAAAGTTCAGTAGAAAATATACAGAGAATATTGCAAGTAAATATTATGTTGGGTATTTATTTTAAATAGTGTTCTCATTTAAATAGCCTGTGGTGTTCAGATTTGAAATGTCTAGTGTGACCTATTTGAGAGCCTGAAGGATAGAAACATGAGAGCCTGAAGGATAGAAATATGTCATATTTTCAGTATAAGCGAGATATATGCAAATGAGTTATATTCTTATTTAGATTAGAGAGATTGTAGAAAAATTCGGTTCATGCATATGCAAGTGGAATCTATAAAAAACATGTATGCTCTCCTAATTTAATAGAAAAGTAAAAACTTTCTATATGAAGTGAAAATTGTAATTAATGTAAACAGATTAACAGCTCAGCAAGTAATAGTTAATGTAAAGGTGGCCTGAAATGACGTAAAGAAAAATCACTATTTTTCTAGGCACACTTTTGCATGCTCCAAGAATTGTCGTCAAGGTCCAAGAGCATCAGCTATGAGAACGATTTCAGAGTTCTGCACCACAAATCCTTAATTGGGGCTTTTAATTGTGAATTTATTATTTGACAAAGACTATGTTGAAGCCTATGGCCTGCTGTGCTATGAATCATTTATTTAGAAAGTGCTTTACCAACTAGAATAAATTGGAGATTTCTCAATTTTTCAAGTTATTGAGATTATGTTTCTTCTGCTACACATCTGAGAGTGTGAGGTCATTTAAGAATAATTTGGCCCAATTTCCACATGCTGTGAACAGGCTATCTCATCTTTTATCTTTCAATTATTTCCTAATCAAGAAAGTGAAGTTAAAGCACATCGGAAAGAGATTGCAAATGATATCGATCTCTTCAGAAGCAAGTAGAACAATATTTTACTTTAGAAATCTAATAAAACTTAATTGTTAACCATAAATAAATACAAATTTAAATAATGCAATCTTATGTATTTAATTAAAGAAAAAGTGCATCAATATTTAAAATGATGCAGCAATTTGTGACAATATGCGATCCATTTTTTTTCTATATGTAACCCTGTCAGGAGATTGACTTTTTTAATTAGCACAGGTTTCATTTATACTTATATAGAGAATTTCCTGTTTAAATGTTTCAGAATTTAGACCTTCAGTTTATGAGGTAAATTACAGAGTAATACCATGTATTTATGTAGAACTAACAATTTACACAGGGTTTGATAACGTAATTTGTTGTATTATAAATTTACTTTGACAGAAACAGGTAACCAAAGGTATATGTAAACAGTGCAAAAAAATCACTCGCAGATGGAGTGGAGTGTGTTGTATTTAAGTGGGGAATAGCTGATTCAGAAGTTGCTAGATGCTTCCTTTGTTTTTGTTTTTTGACAATATCGTTTGATGGAGGCGGACAGTCGTTTGAAGTCACTGGTGATTCCACAGACATCTTGCGTATGTGTATGGGCTTCCCCATTTATGTCAATAAAAGCTCTCTGATTGGCTCTCAGAAGACACTGGTATTTATTTGTCCATTTTGGTCTGTTAATGTTATAGAAAAATATGTTTTTTTTTCCCCACAACATGTTTACTGCTTTCTTTTTGGTAGATAGGATAGGTATGGTCAAAGTAAATATTGGCCATGTCATTATTTCCCCAAAATTATAATTGGTTATTAAGTTTCATATTGTACTGGTCAAATAATGGTTCCGTTAGAAACACAATCTTTAAATAACGTTCCTTATAATATCAATAATACTTTGACATTGCCTTGATTTGTATGATGTTATCATAATAAGTTATTTTTCTTGTATTAATATGCAGCAAATCAGAGTTAAGTGGAAAAAGACAGACCCTTACTCTCTATGAAGAAAAATGTCCATACGCATTCAGCTGTAGTAAAAATAATTGAATACGTCTTCATTTCACCACAGGTGCCAATTCAAGGGTAGCATGTACGGTACTCTTCAAATGCAAGGGACTGCCTACTACCACTTAACTTTGCTGTCTCTCATCGAATGTGCTGAAAGCAGGTTACACTTATTTGACCTAGTTTTTTCCCCATTGTTTATTTTGGTATTAAAATAAGACTTTGCCAAGTCTATGCTGAAATACATATAACCAGTATATATTTTTTCATTTAGAAGCAAACGTGCATTTCTTCTGTATGCTTTTAGCTACTTTGTTCTTGTAATCAACCAAACTGTTGCTATGATTTGTTGTTTTAATAAATCTGTTTTGTCCTTTATTTGCCATGTATTTCAAATAGGAGTCTGATACTCATCAAGTCTGTTTTTTATATTTAGGAAGTTGCTGTGTACTACTCCTTTTCATGTATTTCTGTGGGCCATGACAAGAGAAATATTTGAGAAATGCTAAAATACAGCATCTTGATGAAGTGTTTGATTACTTGACAGAATAAAGGTTTCCCTTGGAGGAAATATATTAAATCTATATTTTTTTAGATATAAAAGTAACATTTATATACACTTATAATACAGAACTATATCTCAGTTTCCAAAATGTAAATTTATAGAGCAACCCCCCAAAAATGAATAAACAAAACCCCCAAATAAAGAGCCAACCAACACAAATAAATAATATTTGTCTCTAAAAAGTCCCTTCATCAATTCATTAAATGCTATCCAAATCATAGTTGCTCTAAAACCTCAAATGAAACTTGGTATTTTGAAATTGAAATATTAATTACAGAAGACCCCAGAAGATGAACAAATGACACATGGCCTTTGTTTGCTTTTTAACCCAGACTTAAAAGGAGAGAATAATTTGTGATGAATAGAGAAACATAAGGTCACAATACTCATTTTAAACTTTCTAGTTCATGACCTTAAGAAAGTAGAGGGGCATTTTCATTTGAGGTGTTCTATTATATATGTCCACTCACCAGGATCACAGTGACCAGGTGGCTGGATACTGAATGACAATACACAATCACATCTTTCATTAGTCCTTGGCTTCTCTCACACCCTCCATTACCTATAAACTGACCAAGTTAAAATCCGTACAAACACAGACTTACAAATGTATTATTTTTAAATATACAAAACTTGTGATCACATTTATTGCAGCAATATTATGACAAACATGTATGTAATTTATTTATTTATAAAATATTTTACCAGGAAGAATATGTTGAGATTTGTGTAGATGTATGGTGAGTACATAAATATATTGTTGTTATATAAATATAAAGTTGTTGTACATAATCAGGTGTGGTAGGTACATTTTAAATTAAAATAATTCTAAATGAGCTGTAAAAAAAGTAAAAAAACCAAACAACTTTTAGCATTATGCTGTAGACCTCTCTACTAGAACTTCCTTTCACAAACCATAACTTCTTTTCACAAAACATATCTGTTTATTAAACTGCCAAGTCTAGGTCTTTTTTTTTTTAATTATTATACCAACGATTTTGAGAAACAAAATTTGTCTACTATATCAGCATTTTAATATACTAATGGTTATATGACCTTGAATACATAAGATGTTTGCTCTTGTATAGAAAATATAGAAAACATATAATGTACAGTATATCAAATGAGATACAGACGATTTGGCCTATCTAGTCTACTCATATTTGTACCTGCTGTAAAATCCTTACTGCATATATGGTCCTTGGCCTTATCTTATTTTCAGATATCATATCTGTTGAAAATTACAGATTTAAATACCATTTACTCAATAGCAAAGCTTTTTTTAATTTTTTTTTTTTTTTACACTTAACTGTGCATCTGTAAGAGTTTTACAGCAAGTACACTGTTGCATTATATAAGTATTAATATTTAATTTTAAACGTCCATCTCATCTTTGAAAAATACATGGGTTACACAGCCAGGGCCGTCTTTAATAGTGATTGGACCCTGGGCAAGCATTTGCTTGGGCCCCCTGGACCCTGCCCCCTCCCCTGCATGCAATCCCGCCATCCATCGCAGTGTTACCCCCCCCCCCCCACACACACACATATGCCATAATTGTTGTGCCATTCAGATGCCAGTAATATTGTAACTTTCGGATGCCAGTAATATTGTGCCAGTCAGAGCCCAGTAATATTGTGCCAGTCAGAGCCTAGTAATATTGTGCCAGTCAGATGCCTGCAATATTGTGCCAGTCAGATGCCTGCAATATTGTGCCAGTCAGATACCTGCAATATTGTGCCAGTCAGAGCCCAGTAATATTGTGCCAGTCAGATACCAGTAATATTGTGCCAGTCAGATACCAATAATATTGTGCCCGTCAGATACCAGGAATATTGTGCCTGTCAGAGCCCAGGAATATTGTGCCTGTCAGAGCCCAGGAATATGGTGCCTGTCAGATGCCTGTAATATTATGCCAGTCAGATGCCTGTAATATTATGCCAGTCAGATGTCTGTAATAGTGTGCAGTCAGAGGCCAGGAATATTGTGCCAGTCAGATGCCTGTAATATTGTGCCAGTCAGATGCCTGTAATATTATGCCAGTCAGATGCTTGTAATAGTGTGCCAGTCAGAGGCCAGGAATATTGTGCCAGTCAGATGCCTGTAATATTGTGCCAGTCAGATGCCTGTAATATTATGCCAGTCAGATGCCTGTAATATTGTGCCAGCCAGATGCCCAGTAATATAGTGCCAGCCAGATGCCCAGTAATATAGTGCCAGCCAGATGCCCAGTAATATTGTGCCAGCCAGATGCCCAGTAATATAATGCCAGTCAGATGCCTGTAATATAATGCCAGTCAGATGCCTGTAATATTATGCCAGTCAGAGGCCAGGAATATTGTGCAGTCAGAGGCCAGGAATATTGTGCCATTCAGATGCCTGTAATATTGTGCCAGTCAGATGCCTGTAATATTGTGCCAGTCAGAGCCCAGTATTATTGTGCCAGTCAGATGCCCAGTATTATTGTGCCAGCCAGATGCCCAGTAATATAGTGCCAGTCAGATGCCCAGTATTTTAGTGCCAGTCAGATGCCCAGTATTATAGTGCCAATCAGATGCCCAGTAATATAGTGCCAGCCAGATGCCCAGTAATATAGTGCCAATCAGATGCCCAGTAATATAGTGCCAATCAGATGCCCAGTAATATAGTGCCAGATACCCAGTAATATAGTACCAATCAGATACCCAGTAATATAGTGCCAATCAGATGCCCAGTAATATAGTGCCAATCAGATACCCAGTAATATAGTGCCAGATACCCAGTAATATAGTGCCAGATACCCAGTAATATAGTGCCAATCAGATGCCCAGTAATATAGTTCCAATCAGATGCCCAGTAAAATTGTGCCAATCAGATACCCAGTAATATAGTGCCAATCAGATGCCCAGTAATATAGTGCCAATCAGATGCCCAGTAATATAGTGCCAATCAGATACTCAGTAATATAGTGCCAGATACCCAGTAATATAGTGCCAATCAGATACCCAGTAATATAGTGCCAATCAGATACCCAGTAATATAGTGCCAGATACCCAGTAATATAGTGCCAATCAGATGCCCAGTAATATAGTGCCAGTCAGATACCAGGAATATTGTGCCAGCCAGCCCCCCCCCCCTACTTACATGAAGCTGCTCCGTGTCCCCCGCCGGATGTCTCCTCCGTGCAGTCTTCCCTCTTGCATGGAGGAGGGAAACAGACACCGGATGTGACGCGACGTCACATCCGGCGTCAGTTTTTTTTTTTTCCGGCCGTCGCATCCATCGGATGCGGCTTGCCGGAAAAAAGCGTTCACAAGCGCAATGCACTGTGAACGCGGCAGCATGGGCTGGGGGCCCACGGGACAGCTGCCTTGGGGCCCCCCAGGAGTAACTGGGCCCAGGGCAGCTGCCCCGTTTGCCCCGCGTTAAAGACGGCCCTGTACACAGCTTATCTACAGCTTATTCTTTATAATGGCATCAACTTTATAACATATTGGTTTAATCATTAAATAGTTATTTATGACAATTACAAATTATAGGTGAGAATAAATTGTTTATTTGTCCAACTTGTCCATTATGGTCAACTTAGTTGTCACTTTATCAAAACCCATTGCTTCATGAATAAAAGCCATAGTTTAAAAAAAAAATGCTATGCTTGTAATTATTTGTACATTTGTCTTATGGTAGGCTTAGTGGTGTGATCACCAGACTATCAAAGTCATGTTTTAATAATCCCCGAGGAAGAATATTTTACCATTCAGGTCAGGTATTTCATTTAAATGTGCTGTCTTCTTAAGTTCACCCTAGTGGCAATCTTTTTTTTTTTTTTCCTAATTCTTCTTCTTTTTCTAATTACAGAAAGCTGACTTATCTTATAAAAGCAATGGTCCCTGGGTTATATTACGTCTCTGCACATTTCTTCATTAATCATCAAATATAATTAGACTATCTTGCAATTAACTTTGAAAAAATAATTGCGCCAGGTAATGACTCTGTGAGCACAAAGTAGAAAAGAAATAGACATAGCAGTGACTAGTTAGAAAACATGCATTTATACTTTGTCAACATACTTTGTATTTGTTCTAATTTGCAAACAGCTAAAAAGCATCTCTTGCATGTCACTTGCCATTAGTCTTCTGCGTCTGCACACAATCTCCAACCATACATTTTAAAGAGATGCTGCTGTCCCATATTAATGGAAAGGCTCCTAATGTAATTTACTTCCAGATTAAAACAGCAAAAATGCCATTACACTAGCGTACAAACAAAATGTATTTTATTATTTGAACCATTAACGTTCGTTTTGAGGACACTAATATTTTGTTTACCTGTGATATGGATTTCCTTTTTTTCTGCTGTGTTTAAGATGGTAAAGCTATTTTACATTAGATTAAAATGTATTTATATAGCGCCAACAATTTATGTAACGCTACATACAGAGTGTAGCGGGGATGAACAATAGACTGATACATGAGGTAGAGAGCTTGCAAGCTCACAATCTTGAGGGAGTTGGGGACATGAGACACATAAAGGATTGAAGAGGTAAAAGGGAACATGGTGGTAGAAATAGCATTGGGTATGTTTGGAGCTAGGTGGGTTTGACTAGCGATTCATTTTTTGTGTTCTAGCTGGATGAGTTGAAGGCTTCCTATTCCTATCAGTGTTTGAGGACAGTGTGAGTTGGGTGGGATTAGCTAAAGCATAATAGGTTTTCTAGTGGGATGAGTAGTAATCTTCCTTAAAGAGGTGAGTTTTGAGGGACTTTTTGAAGTTGGAGAAAGACATTCTTAATCCTTATATTCTTAATCCTTTATAAAACAGACACAGACAAAGCAGACAGTTCTTTAAAATTCCTCACTGTTCAGGTAACATGACAAAACTTTCCAAAGCTAAGTGCCCATTGCCCCATTGACATGCATTTGCAAAATCCAATTTTTTTTTCTTATTTATTGATCAAGTTGCTTTCTTTACTATGTTAGAAGATTTCATTGGAGAAAGGTCCTTGAACTTTTCATCTCTGGGTGAATATTCTGCTGTAACGTTTACACATCATTTTTACTGCAAGTACCGTAAACGTGACAAGTATTTTTGTAGAATTTCAAATCATGCATTCTTGAAAGCAATAGTGTGTCCTTAAAAGAAATATTAAATAAGGCAAATCTCAGAATGAAATCATTGCAGAATTTACACAAAGGGGTCAATTCACTAGAACTAAATGACCAAGCGACCTACAAATGAATAAGGGGGTTAGTAGTTTGACATTATATAAATAAAACTTGAGTAAGAAATAACATATAACTTCTTCAAGCTTTGGGTAACTCAAAACATGTCCATGCCTGGCATCTTAATAACCTCAAGGTAATTACAAAATTATCATTGTAAGATAGTTCAATTGGTTTGAAATTAGATAGATGATTTACAAGTATGAAATGTTGAGGGATGGCATACACTGCCATCATGAAAGAGATGGCAACAGAGAAATAAAGGAGTTAGTCTCAAAATTAGTTTTTCAGACAACAGCAAGAAGGCAGCATATTGAATCTATATAAAATATCTATATTAAAAAAAACTGAGATATGACAGAAAAAATGATGTTTTTCTTAAATACAAATATTTTGTCAAAGGGTAGATCAGAGATAACTCTCCTATCACATAGTCACATCATGTGTTATAATTTTATAAATCTACACATATACCACAATCCTGTGAATAATTTCATGGTCACTGTAGCAGTCTAACTTAATATGGAACTGTTTTATCACCCACCATTGCTGTATCTTTAGCTGTGATCTCTAAACATTTGGATTTTACATATACAAAATTATGTTTAATTTAACACCTCTGGTTCCTTTTTCTCATTGTTCTATATACTCTTTAGTATTTAAAAAATACTAGTGCAGTGATTCTTAAACATTAAGCTTCCCAAGTGGCCCAGAATTTAAGGTTATCCATACTTGAACAAAGGTGAGTCAGTCAGCGGAGCGATACCTGTGGTTAGGTTACCAGTGAGTAGGAATAATAATATAAAGACATTGTAACTGTTATAGGTTCATAACCATATAGAAAAGGTACAACCATAGTTAAAAGCAAGCAATCGGACAATTAATTCACATGTCATAGATACAAAGGTTGTCAATTGAACGTTGTTCTTATGAAGTATTTCACATATTTTTAAGCTATGTGAACTTTTAATCATAACAGATATTTTCAACTCTAAAACCCCATACTAACATACTAATGGAATCACACTTTCCATTCTATTCTATATGTTCATTTATTGATGTTTTACATACATGTTTCTCATGTAAAAAAAACCCCAAATCTTTCACTTCAGGTATTATTATTATTATTATTTTATAAGTACAATTGTATTTCCCTATACAATGGGGATAAAAAAAAACATGCACATAATAGTGTAAGTAATAATTAGGCAAATACAAGGTAAGAAAGATTATGCCCAAATATTCTTGGCTAAACACTGTACAGTGCATGGAATGTTTGAAAAATGGCAGGGGAAATGGTAAACAAAGGGCATAACACAGTTAGTTAACACTCCTAAAAAAATGGGCTTTCCAAAAGTCTTTTTTTCAATCCTCATCTCCTTGTGAACACTACTCTGATATTGAAGTATCTTATTATTTGCACTGTATCCTTCAAGCACAATATATAGCCTGCTATACACACAACTTTATGATTCTCCAAATGTTATGTTATTGAAAAGCTTATCTTGTCAAAAATACCTATGTGTTAAACAACTATTTGCTGAAAAATAAAGTTTATTGCAATCTGACTGGTATTTGAAACTTACTATTTTATTTTTTAGTTCCTGTAGCTGCCTCAGGAGTCTCTTTTATGTCACACCCTGTCCAGATCACTGTAGATACCATTGCATTTTTACATGGTTATGGGAAAGACTCTATTCCATTGAGAAATTATTATCAACATACTCTAATACTATGTCTGAAGTCATGTGGCAGCTGTAAAGGCAGTTGACAATATATTTTATATATAATATAAATAGTATAGTATGTTTATGAAGAATCTAACAGTTTTTACCTCAAATTAATTATAATTATCCTTAAGTTGAGAAGACTACAGAATCACAGTAAAAAAAACCCTAAAAAAGAAATGATGGCGTATTCAATTATGACAAAAACCCACATGATTGGAGAATATTTACAGTAGGAAACAAAAGACTATGAATAAATAATCTAAATTTATGCAAATC
The DNA here is from genome assembly GCA_036172795.1 of Pelodytes ibericus. Lineage (NCBI taxonomy): Eukaryota > Metazoa > Chordata > Amphibia > Anura > Pelodytidae > Pelodytes > Pelodytes ibericus. The sequence continues at coordinate 130,782,466 of CM069858.1, read as the reverse complement.
AATCTAAGACCAAAATGAAATTATTTTCATTAAACATGGAGGGTTAAATGATAAGAAACTAATTTCTAAAAGGTCACATTTTGCACAAAACATGCATATGCTTACACATTAAAATATGTGACATTTCTTTCAGTTATTGTACAAAAAGAAATGAACCGAGAAGCATTCATGGATTAGCTTGCAAATATTCTTTACAGTTTTTATCGTTCGTTGGCTGAAAGTTGCCTTTCCTATGTTTTCTTATTTGCTCAGCACTTCACTATAATAACATCGTAGACTGATCGTTAACAGATTTGCTTAGCTAAAGTCAATGTTTCTTTGTCCACTTAAAACACGGGTTTCCAACCTTTCTGAGATGACTTTCCCTTTTTTCCCAATTCTTATAAAAAAAGTTCATGTCCCCTTCTGCATTTTGAACCCTACTGGCTTTTAGTTATCAAAGACTTAGGCGTTAGATAAATATGCTCTGTCAACTGTGTATCCCATGTTTAATCCACTCTGTTGTTCCCCTGCAGACATCACATAATTTTTTCCTCCTAAAAATGCCCTGCAATTTTGCTAAATTTACTACATTTGTCAGCCGAAAATGTTTTAAGAAGAAATAAGTAAAGTATTATTTTATATATGGCAGTATTCATCTAACACAAGTAAAGTGAGGCCAGGATTCTTGAGCTTTTGTAAAGTCCACGTCTTCAAGAAGTTCCCCTGCCATTTTTCAGCCATTCCCTCGGGAGTCAAACTCCTCTTACTGTAGAGCTATAAACATATGCACATGAGTAAAGAGGTCTACCATGTTTTATAATAAGTCAATGTCACTACCCCGTGAATGAATGATATCATTTAAATCTCCACAGACCAGGATAAGATGACTTAACTAGGAGTAAGAAAGCAATGCAACTTCACTAGTGAACTGAAGCAACACAGATAGTGGTCTACCAACATCAGAGTATTCCGTACTATTTTTCTAGTCTAGGAACTTGGTGCAATAGGAAGCAGGAAACAACAGAATTCTACATTTAATTGGCTTTCTGCCAGAAATTCAGTGCAAGATAAGATAAAGTAAAGCACACCCATGACAAAACAAACAAGTGAACAGCTTGCCCAACAGGGCCCTTAGCTATCTCACTTTACAGGTCTGACATACCAGCTCAGTTTTTACTAAAACTACACTCTGCCACTCACATTTAAGCCAGGCTGTGTAAACCTGCTAAGCAAGGATTTCTTTTAAAAGCTCCTCCTTGCTATGGATCCTGGATTAGATGTATTCTTGGTTGAGGATAGTTCAATATAAATGTTGTGTATGATGACGTTTAATGTTGCCATTTCCAAGGGAACATGTGATTTGGTCAGAACATGCCGAAAAGAAATGAGAGAAGTTTTGAGGTTTATGCATCAGTTAGCTAGAACTCCAATGTTAAGACAGAAGCATACCTTGTTCCTTGGTAAACCACACGGTGGAGAATGATTTCATTATTTTTGTAAGGACTTATTTTCTTTCTACACCAGTCTTTCAAATGCACTAATTGTTAAGTCATAAGCGTTGCACTCAATATAGCAAAATCAAACCCAGCAATAATTGACAATTGAATCTAACGCCTGGTCAGCTTAATACATTCAGTAAAGTTAATACTAATTGGCTTGATAAAGATTTTTGAACATTACTTCAAAATGTTTGCCAAGGCTGTGTTTTCAGTAGTTAAATAAAACTTTAATGCCTAAGTAATGAACATATTTGTTATGATTTAACATTTTATGATTCAAGGACACAGATATATAACAGATTACAGATATAAATATAATGGTAAATTGATGGCAGTAATATCATAAGAAGTGGACTGCATATCTGCTGCATTAGGTAATGGCAGGCTGAAAAGAGGCACCTACAGAAGAAAGAGATAATATAGGAACTCCTCCTGACAGCAATCTTCAAAAGAATATTATGTTCCTTTCTGCAGACCATATCCCCAGAAGGACACTAGTTATTTAGATATGGGTATGATATATCGGAAATACAACCGATACCCAGACACCATAAGATACCCAGACACCATAAGACTAAAAGATAACCAGGTTACAATGTAATTTAAAATAAGTGCCAGTCCTGGACACCAGTGAACATATCAAAGTGTGGCACCTCTGGTAAATAGACCCTTGGAAATATACTTTTGCAACCCCCTAGGGGATGTAAAGAAATGAACCATTCTTTATATAGGTGTTTAGTGTATTATGACTTCAGTAAAACATGGGGTTCAGGTTGATAAAGGTTTAGAAACAATGGATAACATAGCAAACTATATCACTAAAGACAATATATATGAAGAGCTAAGAGAGAGGGATTAATGCCATTAAAGGTTTTAACCTGGAATTTATAGAAATCTTAGTACATTATAAATAGAAACAAAAAACAGTGTTTCCCTTTTTCAGGCACTTTATGTAAATGTATTTATTACTCTTAGAGGCAGTGATAGTATTACCTCATTGTATGCGTCTGGGAGATATTACATCACTGTATCGCTTTCAATGACACAATAGTCTGGGAAGATTTGCTAGCATAGCTCACAGCAGAACCCAATCGGTAGGCAAACATATTATCATTTACTTTACTGAACCCAACAATGTATATTGATGTTACTGCCTAGGTATCAATATATCTTCTTTATTGTAATTGGCCCAACTACTAATGACATCACAAAACTTTTTTTCAGCAAAAAAAAACAGAGAAAGTTCCTATGAATGAGCAATTTGCCTGTAGTTATAACATTCCTCAGAAAGTGTATTTCAGAAGAGATTAGAAACAATCAAGAAGTCCCTTAAAGCATTTAGCTAAAAAAAAAAAAAAGATTAAACATGATTTGAAAAATTCATACATCTGCTTGTCCTTTCAAAATATTTCCACCCCTTTTATTTAACCCCCTGGGTACCTGAAGCTGAGCAGTTACTATAATTGATTTCGCATCCAGCACCCAAATGTATAGCCAATATCCCTATTATTTAATTCTATCAAGAATTTACATTTTTTTAAAGCAATTCTATCCTCTACCCTCAGATCTAATATCAATGGTTAATGGATACTGTGAATATGTAGATGTTGTTATGGTGTGTTATAAAACCATATGGTACCGTTACAGTGGTATTATTGAAATAATTATTAAATTAATGGCCAGGATAGTCCATCATCCAAACAACGTTTTGTCTGTTTAATGCATTCAAATAAAACAATCTTTAGATTAGTTCACAATTTGACCCATTGCTAGATTGCTTTTTCTTTTAATTTCCATATAGAAAAGGAGATTTTGAAGATCACTTCCTTAGCAAGAAATGATTTTTCCCTTCAATAACTACATGTATCATTTCCTGTATTTCTTTTTTTACCGAGAAATGTCATCACACATAAGTAAAGGGATTAGAAGTCTGTGCTTCACAGCAAGTGTTTGAATAAAATGCATTCCTTAAGAACTATTTACCATATCATCTAGAAAACAGTTGCAACTGACTGTTAAATGTTTGCTTAATTCGAGACTATAGTTTCTGCTTTGTTGGCTTTAGTTAATTCTTCAAAAAAGATGAAAACCAAAAATCCAAACCCTCATTTTTAAACATTGTTATCACTTCTTCTCTTTCTCCTTGATGTACTCTACTATTATTATTGCTGAGAAGTTACATTGGTTAATATGTTTATGTTGGTGATTTCCAGCACAGCTCCATAAATAAAACATATTTTAGAAAAATGAAACAAGACTTTGGATAGAAGTAAATATATTACAAAGAAAAATAAAGTTGGATTAGGTCTTTATTTGTGGCATTATGGCACTGTTTTTATTCTTTTAGCTCCTTGACGGTTCATGGTTAAATTAAAGTTGCCACCATTTCTTTAAAACCAATTACCAGTCCTGCTTTTGCCTCAATAGAGTTAACATTGGCCTCAAGCCAATTCTTTGTGGGCCAGCCAGTAAAATACCAACTGGGCGATAATCCTATTAAATTAAATTTATACTAGAGTCAAATACTTCTAAGTCCTAAAGAGGTGCAGAATGCACTCTCTTTCCTCTCATGTTATCTTTCTTTTCACCTTCTCTCCTCCTCCCTTTTCTTCAACTTCTGCCTTTTATCCAGCTCTTTTATTATCTGTTTTGATTTATTTGTTCGAAATAGACTTACACACAAGTAACTTAATGATACCATCAGTTGCAGAAATCAGTTTTAAATCTAACATTGTTATTTTCACTCAATGCAATATCTTCACTAAAAGTGAACTAGCAAGTGAAATATAAACTATTGCTAGAAAATAGAAATTAAAGAAGATAAAGTCAGACAAATGATATAAATGATTAGTACACTTGATGAAGATATTAACATAGTTGAAACTAACTGTATGGATTATTTAATGTAGTATTACATGTACTTACTTTTAACAATGTTTAACTTTATTTTCAGCAAATCCCTTTTTAAGAAAAAGCTTAAAAATATTTTGCTGTTCCTTTAAATTACATTAACATTTATTTATAAAGCACCAAAGATTTACACGGCACTTAATGCAGAACACAACAAGAAATTACAGACTACTTTAGATGAAAAGAGACTGATGGATACATGAGATAGAGAGTCCTGCTGGGAAGCTAATTCTAGATGTACAGTGAACCTATTCAGGACGCATTTTCCACTGACCTTTATTGCCTTGTACTGTGATTTTATAAAAATCTAAAGATGCAGGGAATGTGAATATGGCATCATATCCCAGTTCTCTACAGCCAAAGCCTTAAACATTATAAGGGAGAAATGCTATAGAGGTCTTTGAAAACATCTTTGAAAGTGAGAGCTCAGAACATTTATGCTTCATACAACTTCTTCTTGGTGTTGCTTGGGGAGTGGACTTTTGAAAGAACAATAAGAGGGTGATTTCTGAGCATTAAGAAGCTAGAATGGAAATATGGGGAAATATGGCTGCTGAATGGTAATACAGATGGCTGATGAATGGTAATACATACATTATATGCCCCGATGTGACTCTGAATAGCATGCAATTTGGACATTAAAGACAATTACATGCTGATAGCTTTCTAATCCAAAAGCAGCCGAAAAAATGCACCAAGCCAAAGTTCTAAGCCAAGAGTTTGTCGACAGAGGAAAACCTGGCACAAGTCAGGAAGCTGTGCCAGCATTACAACCAGTGGGGGGATTCAAAACATTTAGTAACCAGTTCTGACTTTCAAGCATGGTGTAATATGTTTTTCTCTTATCTCAAACAAAATAAAATAAAAACGACTTGCTTTTTGCTAAACAGCAAAACATTTTCTACAATTTATATCATGTGGGTTATTTAAAGTGAATTTCAAAGTTAAGGCCAAAGTAGACAAGGAAGAATTCTCTAAGCAAACTATGCTTTCACTTTGGATACCCTGGTCTTAAATTCCAGTTCACTAAAGAGACACACATACATACAGTCACACACACACACACACACACACACTCCCACTTACACACACACACACACACACACACACACACACACACACACACACACACACACACACTTAGACACACACACTCCCACTCCCACTTAGATACACATACACACACACTCCCACTTAGATACACAAACATACACTCCCACTTAGACACACACACGCTCTCCCACTTAGACACACACTGTCCCACTTAGACACACACACACTGTCCCACTTAGACACACACACACTGTCCCACTTAGAGACACAAACACTGACTCACATGTATACACACAGTCACACTTACACACACTCACATGTACACACACATAGACAGACTTACACACAGACACTTACACAGAGAGAGAGACCGCCACTTACACACACACAGATTCCCACTTACACACACACAGACTTTCACTTACACACACACAGGCTCACATTTACACACAAAGATTTAAAAAAAATATGTTTAACCGGTCTCTGGGCTTCATGCTATCCCATGGTCCTATTTACCCGCCCTCTGACCTTAGCGCATGATGTCATGCGCAGGGTCAAGGAGGGAGGGATTTTGCAGCATCTTGGAAACTTAGTTTCCTGACACTGTTACAGGTGCGGAGTGGGGGGTTTCAGGGGAGCTGTTACAGCTCAGGTGGGCCAGACCTCTATGTCTAGCAGGCTGCATTAGAGGGGTGCCATTGGCACCAATGCCCAGGGTCTAAAACAGTTTATTAGACCCTGGGCACCTCAGCCATGTCCAGTGGGCTGCATTAGAGGGATGCCATTGGCTGGGGTAATAAACTGTTTTAGACCCTGGGCACCCAGCCAGTAGGACCCCGATAACGAGTGGCACCTGGGGCGGACCCCCCTTGGTCCACCATTGGTCTACACGGGGCCATCAGAAATTTCTGGTCCCCTTACTGAAAAAAATTCTGCCCCCTCTGGATAGTTTATCCATTAATATTCCACTGATAATTAGATGCTTAATATGCCACTGATAATTTGCTCATTAATATGCCACTGATAATTAGATTAATATGCCACTGATTAGATTATTATGCCCCTGATAGATTAATATGCCACTGTTTAGATTAATATGCCACTGATAATTAGATTAATATTCCACTGATTAGATTATTATGCCCCTGATTAGATTAATATGCCACTGATTGGATTAATATGCCACAGATAATTAGATTACTATGCCACTGATTAGATTAATATGCCCCTGATTAGATTCAGGGCCGGCGCTACCGTAATGGGGGGGGCGGGAAAATCGTTGGGAAAATCGGCCGCTCCCCCAGGCCCGTTTACTTACCTCCATGCCGCTGTTCATGTCCGTGGCTGAGAGGGAAGCGCTGTGCGCTCCCCTCAGGCCGTGCGCATTTAATAAAGTGTGTTGAAACTTTTTTTTTCAACACACTTTATTGAATGCGCACGGCCTGAGGGGAGCGCACAGCGCTTCCCTCTCAGCCACGGACATGAACAGCGGCATGGAGGTAAGTACTGGGGTCTGGGAAAGGGGGGAGGAGGGAGGTATAACGAGCAATTCCTGGGCATCTGACTGGCACACTATTCCTAGGCATCTGAATGGCACACTATTTCTGGGCATCTGACTGGCATAATATTCCTGGGCATCTGACTGGCATAATATTCCTGGGCATCTGACTGGCATACTATTCCTGGGCATCTGACTGGCACAATATTCCTGGGCATCTGACTGGCATACTATTTCTGGGCATCTGACAGGCATAATATTCCTGGGCATCTGACTGGCATAATATTCCTGGGCATCTGACTGGCATACTATTCCTGGGCATCTGACTGGCATAATATTCCTGGGCATCTGACTGGCATACTATTTCTGGGCATCTGACTGGCATAATATTCCTGGGCATCTGACTGGCATACTATTCCTGGGCATCTGAATGGCACAATATTCCTGGGCATCTGACTGGCATAATATTCCTGGGCATCTGACTGGCACAATATTCCTGGGCATCTGACTGGCATAATATTCCTGGGCTATGACTGGCATAATATTCCTGGGCATCTGACTGGCACACTATTCTTGGCATCTGAATTGCACAATATTCCTGGGCATCTGACTGGCATAATATTCCTGGGCATCTGACTGGCACAATATTCCTGGGCATCTGACTGGCATAATATTTCTGGGCTATGACTGGCATAATATTCCTGGGCATCTGACTGGCACACTATTCCTAGGCATCTGAATGGCACAATATTCCTGGGCATCTGACTGTCATAATATTCCTGGGCATCTGACTGGCATAATATTCCTGGGCATCTGACAGGCATAATATTCCTGGGCATCTGACTGGCATAATATTCCTGGGCATCTGACTGGCATACCATTCCTGGGCATCTGACTGGCATAATATTCCTGGGCATCTGACTGGCATACTATTCCTGGGCATCTGACTGGCATACTATTTCTGGGCATCTGACAGGCATAATATTCCTGGGCGTCTGACTGGCATAATATTCCTGGGCATCTGACTGGCATACTATTCCTGGGCATCTGAATGGCACAATATTCCTGGGCATCTGACTGGCACAATATTCCTGGGCATCTGACTGGCATAATATTCCTGGGCTATGACTGGCATAATATTCCTGGGCATCTGACTGGCACACTATTCCTAGGCATCTGAATGGCACAATATTCCTGGGCATCTGACTGGCATAATATTCCTGGGCATCTGACTGGCATACTATTCCTGGGCATCTGACTGGCATAATATTCCTGGGCATCTGACTGGCATACTATTTCTGGGCATCTGACAGGCATAATATTCCTGGGCATCTGAATGGCACAATATTCCTGGGCATCTGACTGTCATAATATTCCTGGGCATCTGACTGGCATAATATTCCTGGGCATCTGACTGGCATAATATTCCTGGGCATCTGACTGGCATACTATTTCTGGGCATCTGACTGGCATAATATTCCTGGGCATCTGACTGGCATACTATTCCTGGGCATCTGAATGGCACAATATTCCTGGGCATCTGACTGGCATAATATTCCTGGGCATCTGACTGGCACAATATTCCTGGGCATCTGACTGGCATAATATTCCTGGGCTATGACTGGCATAATATTCCTGGGCATCTGACTGGCACACTATTCTTGGCATCTGAATTGCACGATATTCCTGGGCATCTGACTGGCATAATATTCCTGGGCATCTGACTGGCACAATATTCCTGGGCATCTGACTGGCATAATATTTCTGGGCTATGACTGGCATAATATTCCTGGGCATCTGACTGGCACACTATTCCTAGGCATCTGAATGGCACAATATTCCTGGGCATCTGACTGTCATAATATTCCTGGGCATCTGACTGGCATAATATTCCTGGGCATCTGACAGGCATAATATTCCTGGGCATCTGACTGGCATAATATTCCTGGGCTTCTGACTGGCATACTATTCCTGGGCATCTGACTGGCATAATATTCCTGGGCATCTGACTGGCATACTATTCCTGGGCATCTGACTGGCATAATATTCCTGGGCATCTGACTGGCATACTATTTCTGGGCATCTGACAGGCATAATATTCCTGGGCATCTGACTGGCATAATATTCCTGGGCATCTGACTGGCATACTATTCCTGGGCATCTGAATGGCACAATATTCCTGGGCATCTGACTGGCACAATATTCCTGGGCATCTGACTGGCATAATATTCCTGGGCTATGACTGGCATAATATTCCTGGGCATCTGACTGGCACACTATTCCTAGGCATCTGAATGGCACAATATTCCTGGGCATCTGACTGGCATAATATTCCTGGGCATCTGACTGGCATACTATTCCTGGGCATCTGTCTGGCATAATATTCCTGGGCATCTGACTGGCATACTATTTCTGGTCATCTGACAGGCATAATATTCCTGGGCATCTGACTGGCATAATATTCCTGGGCATCTGACTGGCATACTATTCCTGGGCATCTGACTGGCATAATATTCCTGGGCATCTGACTGGCATACTATTTCTGGGCATCTGACAGGCATAATATTCCTGGGCATCTGACTGGCATAATATTCCTGGGCATCTGACTGGCACACTATTCCTAGGCATCTGAATGGCACAATATTCCTGGGCATCTGACTGGCATAATATTCCTGGGCATCTGACTGGCATACTATTCCTGGGCATCTGACTGGCATAATATTCCTGGGCATCTGACTGGCATACTATTTCTGGGCATCTGACAGGCATAATATTCCTGGGCATCTGACTGGCATAATATTCCTGGGCATCTGACTGGCATACTATTCCTGGGCATCTGACTGGCATAATATTCCTGGGCATCTGACTGGCATACTATTTCTGGGCATCTGACAGGCATAATATTCCTGGGCATGTGACTGGCATACTATTCCTGGGCATCTGACTGGCATAATATTCCTGGGCATCTGACTGGCATACTATTTCTGGGCATCTGACAGGCATAATATCCCTGGGCATCTGACTGGCATAATATTCCTGGGCATCTGACTGGCACAATATTCCTGGGCATCTGACTGCCATAATATTCCTGGGCTATGACTGGCATAATATTCCTGGGCATCTGACTGGCACACTATTCCTAGGCATCTGAATGGCACAATATTCCTGGGCATCTGACTGGCATAATATTCCTGGGCATCGGACTGTCATACTATTCCTAGGCATCTGAATGGCACACTATATCTGGGCATCTGACTGGCATAATATTCCTGGGCATCTGACTGGCATAATATTCCTGGGCATCTGACTGGCATACTATTCCTGGGCATCTGACTGGCATAATATTCCTGGGCATCTGACTGGCATGATATTCCTGGGCATCTGACTGGCATACTATTCCTGGGCATCTGACTGGCATAATATTCCTGGGCATCTGAATGGCACGATATTCCTGGGCATCTGACTGGCATAATGTTCCTGGGCATCTGACTGGCACAATATTCCTGGGCATCTGACTGGCATAATATTCCTGGGCATCTGAATGGCATAATATTCCTGGGAATCTGACTGGCATAATATTACTGGGCTCTGAATGGCATAATATTCCTGGGCATCTGAATGGCACAATATTACTGGGCTCTGAATGGCATAATATTCCTGGGCATCTGAATGGCATAATATTACTGGGCTCTGAATGGCATAATATTCCAGGGCATCTGAATGGCACAATATTACTGGGCTCTGAATGGCATAATATTACTGGGCATCTGACTGGCATAATATTCCTGGGCATCTGAATGGCATAATTTTCCTGGGCATCTGACTGGCATAATATTCTTGGGCTCTGACTGGCATAATATTCTTGGGCTCTGACTGGCATAATATTCCTGGGCATCTGACTGGCATAATATTCCTGGGCATCTGAATGGCATAATATTCCTGGGCATCTGACTGGCACACTATTCCTGGGCTCTGACTGGCATAATATTACTGGGCTCTGACTGGCATAATGTTCCTGGGCATCTGACTGGCATAATATTCCTTGGCATCTGACTGGCATACTATTCCTGGGCATCTGACTGGCATAATATTCCTGGGCATCTGACTGGCATGATATTCCTGGGCATCTGACTGGCATACTATTCCTGGGCATCTGACTGGCATAATATTCCTGGGCATCTGAATGGCACAATATTCCTGGGCATCTGACTGGCATAATATTCCTGGGCATCTGACTGGCACAATATTCCTGGGCATCTGACTGGCATAATATTCCTGGGCATCTGAATGACATAATATTCCTGGGAATCTGATTGGCATAATATTACTGGGCTCTGAATGGCATAATATTCCTGGGCATCTGAATGGCACAATATTACTGGGCTCTGAATGGCATAATATTCCTGGGCATCTGAATGGCATAATATTACTGGGCTCTGAATGGCATAATATTCCAGGGCATCTGAATGGCACAATATTACTGGGCTCTGAATGGCATAATATTCCTGGGGATCTGAATGGCATAATATTACTGGGCATCTGACTGGCATAATATTCATGGGCATCTCAATGGCATAATTTTCCTGGGCATCTGACTGGCATAATATTCTTGGGCTCTGACTGGCATAATATTCTTGGGCTCTGACTGGCATAATATTCCTGGGCATCTGACTGGCATAATATTCCTGGGCATCTGAATGGCATAATATTCATGGGCATCTGAATGGCATAATATTCCTGGGCATCTGACTGGCACACTATTCCTGGGCTCTGACTGGAATAATATTACTGGGCTCTGACTGGCATAATGTTCCTGGGCATCTGAATGGCATAATATTCCTGGGCATCTGAATGGCATAATATTACTGGGCTCTGACTGGCATAATGTTCCTGGGCATCTGAATGGCATAATATTCCTGGGCATCTGAATGGCATAATGTTCCTGGGCATCTGACTGGCATAATATTTCTGGGCTCTGACTGGCATAATATTCCCATTGAAATACTGGTAAGTTTGTTGATTTAACTTTACTTCATTTTAAATATTGTATTTGTTCCCATTTTGTTTCTTCACTTCAAAATAAGATATATGCAGTGTGCATAGATATTTGGTTATAGTTTTTGTTTTTACTATAGTCCGGCCCTCCAATGGTCTGAGGGACAGTGAACTGGCCCCCTGTTTAAACAGTTTGAGGACCCCTGGGCTAAATACTGGCATATTGAGTGGCAAAATAGTGTGTCTCAGGTTATGTGTGAATTGGTGTAACTGTGTGTGTGTAAGTGGTAAGGGTGTCTGTGTGTGTGACTGCAAGGGTGTCTTTGTGTTTAAGGGTTTCAATGTGTGACACATTTAGAGCATGCGAGTTGAATATTTAGATGTATTTATTTTCTACACTATAGGACTCTGTGGGAGACAGTCACACGGGCAGCTGCCATGGGCCCCCAGGAATGAATGGGTCCTGGGCAGAGGCGGTTCTAGACTTTGTGAGGCCTTATGCGAAAGTCAAATATAAGGCCCTCACGGACACGCATTATTAAATAAAATATATGCAAGTGATAATAAAAATGAACTGTATAAATAGCATATTTCAAGATCAGACCTAAATCCCAGCTTCTAGGAATTTACAACTCCTAGAATTGTATTTGTCTCATATTTATTCTACAAATATCTATAAACATTTGGTATAGATAAAAAGTGTGTGGCTGACTAACTCACATTCTTATTGCTGTGTCCTAAATGTGAACACTAACACATATCACACAGTCATTCATTGACACACTCAGCCAGCACACAATCATTCATAGACACACTCAGCCAGCACACACTCCCAGATACACTCAGCCAGCACACACTGACTCACAGACACTCAGCCAGCACACACTGACTCACAGACACACTCAGCCAGCACACAATCACACTCAGCCAGCACACAATCACACTCGGCCAGCACACACTCACACACTAACAGAAACATTCAGCCATAAGGAAAGGTGCTCAATGTTAAAAAATGGTCTCACAGAACACATTGTGCTGGAGGCATGGCACTTTGTTCTTCCTCACAGCACCAGATGCACTGTGATTTAGCCATTCAGTATGCCAGAATTTTGCCACTCAGTATGCCAGGATTTGGCCCCTCAATATGCCAGGATTTAGCCATTAAATATGCCAGGATTTAGCCATTTAATATGCCAGGATTTAGCCCCTCAATATGCCAGGATTTAGCCACTCAATATGCTAGGATTTAGCCATTTAATATACAAGGATTTTGCCACTTAATCTACCAGGATTTAGCCATTTATTATGCCAGGATTTTGCCCCTCAATATGCCAGGATTTAGCCCCTCAATATGCCAGTATTTAGCCACCCAATATGCCAGGATTTAGCCTCTCAATATGCCAGGATTTAGCCACTTAATATGCCAGGATTTAGCCCCTCAATATGCCAGGATTTTGGCACCCAATATGCCAGGATTTAGCCACCCAATATGGAAAGATTTAGCCATTTAATATGCCAGGATTTTGCACCTCAACATGCCAGGATTTTGCCCCTCAATATGCCAGGATTTTGCCACTCTATGCCAGGATTTTGCCACTCTATGCCAGGATTTTGCAACCCAATATGCCAGGATTTTGCCCCTCAATATGCCAGGATTTGCTTGATTTTTTAAAGGGACCTCCGGCTTGCATCGGTTTGGCAAACTTGTTACAGTTTAGGTGCGAACCGTCTGAATCCCACCACTGATTACAACTGAGTGATAGGGGCATCAACCAAGAAGACAAGCCTGAGGAGGAGGAATGACATATGGCAGGAGGTTGTTGATCATGTCACTACTAGAGTTGAGCGGACACCTGGATGTTTGGTTTAGGCAGGTTTGGCCGAACTTCAAAAAAATGTCCAGGTCCGTGCTCGAACTTAACCCCGAACCCCATTAAAGTCAATGGGGACATGAACTTTTGGCCACTAAAATGCCTCTAAAAAAGTCTTGGAAAGGGCTAGAGGGCTGCAAAATGAAGTAAAATGTGGGTAAGGTAGGACAAGTGCCCTGCAAGCAAATGTGGATAAGGAAATAACTTAAAATAACATAAAATACATACAAATTACAAATACAGCTGAGCCATAAAATAGCACTAGATGGAATCTTTGATTTTAGCTTTGGAAGAACATAAATCTAAATCTAAAGCATGGCTGCCAGGAGGATCAACAGAATTATCCATTTGAGAGAGAGTTGGAGTGCAGGGTATTCTCTTTCAGTTTATACTAAGTGACCCATAGTTTGAGGAGGCGGTGATCGTGGCGGTGTAGGTGGAAGCGGCGCTGGAGGAGGAGGAGGAGGAGGTATCCAGAATTGTTCAAAGTGCGCTGTAAGCACAGTATTAGACTGTTCTATTTGACTCTCAGATATGAAGTGCGCCGCAAGATGCAAATGTACTATTTAGCACCCAAAACAATAAGAATTTTTCAAAGTGTGCTGTAAGCACAGTATTGGACTGTTCTATTTGACTCTCAGATATGAAGTGAAGGACGCAAATGTAATATTTAACACCAACAAATTGCAGTATTTAAAAATGTCTAGATGTTGCCCACTGAGCTAACAGAACAGGATTAAAGTCATGTGCCTGGCACACATGCAGTTGCAAGTGCACTGCACTCTCTGTGGCACTAGGCTCAGGGCAGGGTACAAATATGTAGTATAGCACCCACTAAAATAATCACTGTAATTTGAATAATCGCTGTAGGATTATGCCCCTCAATATGCCAGTATTATGCCTCTGAATGTGCCAGGACTTAGCCACCCAATAGGCCAGGATTATTATGCAACTCAATATGCCAGGATTTTCCCACACAATATGCCAGGATTATGCCCCTCAGTATGCCAGGATTATGCCTCTCAATATGCCGTGTCTTAGCCACCCAATATGCCAGGATTATTATGCAACTCAATATGCCAGGATTTTCCCCACACAATATGCCAGGATTTTGCCCCTCAATATGCCAGGATTATGCCCCTCAATATGCCATGTCTTAGCCACCCAATATGCCAGGATTATTATGCAACTCAATATGCCAGGATTTTCCCCACACAATATGCCAGGATTTTGCCCCTCAATATGCCAGGATTATGCCCCTCAATATGCCAGGACTCAGCCACCCTATATGCCAGGATCATTATGCCACTCAATATGCCAGTATTTTCCCACCCAATATGCCAGGATTTTTTATTCCACTCAATATGCCAAGATTATGCCTCTCAATATGCCAGGACTTAGCCACCCAATATGCCAGGATTATTATGCCTCTCAATGTGCCCGGATTTAGCCACCCTCTTTCTCCCCCCTTCCCCTTTACTTTCCTCCTCGCTGCTGCTCTGTCTCCCGGTGCTGCAGGTCCGTGGCTGTGAGGGAAGGGTTGTGCATTCCCGTACAGCCAATGCGCATTCAATAAAGTTTGTTTAAAAAAAAAGTTTAAACAAACTTTATTGAATCCGCATCGGCTGGAGAGGAGCAACAACGCTTCCCTCACAGCCACGGACCTGCACCAGGAGAAAGAGCAGCAGCGAGGAGGTAAGTAAGGGGGAAGGGGGAGGATTTTTTTTTCACAGTTCCGGCGCCCCCTGCTAAGTTGCGCCCTAGGCGGCTGCCTAGGTCGCCTTACAGGTGGCGCTGGCCCTGCCGAACTCCAACACGAACATACAGTGAAATGTCCGTGTTCGGGTCTGGGGTCCAAAAAACATAATGTTCGGTACGAACCCGTGCGGTTTGGGTTCGCTCAACACTAGTCACCACCATGGTGTGGTAAAGAAAAGGTAAGTGCATTCGAACTACTCACATAGCTCACACACCTATAGTTACTGTAAGAAACGTAAAATCTGTTTCAAGGATAGCTAGGAATGTACATATATGGGATGTTTCATGTTAAAATGAAAATATCAGAGATCTTTGGTATTCCCATGGGTGCGATGGTAAATAGGTCTGTTTCAGAACTTGCAGAAGGAAGCCCGCTGCGATGGGCAAAATGTGTTGTTTTTCCAGTACTCCCTTTCACTTTCACAAGAAAATTTTAATGTAAGATATTATATACATTGAATACTACTTTTATGAACCTATTTAGACATATTGTATGTTCCTTGTGTGTTGCAATCAGAAATCTACACCCTGTTGGAGAAATTCTGAACTATACCTATTTACCATCGCATCCAAGGGAATACTAAAGATCTCTGCTATTTAAAGGTGCACATAAAATGTTTGCTTGTGAGTGAAATATCTACCTCACATATCA
Source organism: Pelodytes ibericus (assembly GCA_036172795.1). Lineage (NCBI taxonomy): Eukaryota > Metazoa > Chordata > Amphibia > Anura > Pelodytidae > Pelodytes > Pelodytes ibericus. The sequence goes on along the minus strand of CM069858.1, from coordinate 130,766,248 downwards.
ATACTAGGAATTTGTACATATTCCACTATTAGTTTTGTTTGTGTGTTTTCCTTTATATATTTGCCTGACAGATACTGTCAGATATACTCCTTTGAAGAAATATCGTGCAAATATATTTACAAAGGCTGTATGGTACCTTTTACATATTTTTTGTGCACATATTGTCACAGTATACCACATGGTGGGTACACCATAATATTTTCACATATCTTCACCTTTACCCTTTGCTTTCCTTTTTTTTATGTTCTCCTTTATGTGATTTAGGGTTACACAGTTTAGGTTGCAGTTTGTATCTCTTTTGCGCTGTTGACACACTAACTCTTTCTGCCCAAAATAATGTACAAACAAGTGCTACAAGTAGCTAAGGGCAATGGGTGGTGCAGTACATATCAATGGCAGTGTAGTAGTAGATATGTGGTAGCAGATATACATAGATGTGTAGATCTGTATATCAATATATCAGTATGTACATGCATGGATACATAGATGTCTATGTGTATATAGGATAACATGTACAGATGATTGATGACAGTAAACCAATTGCAATGTTATACTCATATCTTTCAGATACTCCGAGATTGAGAGGCAGGTAAAAAGGAGACTAACCAGGGCAGCAACAAGTGGCAGTTCTCCAGAGCTGGCTGACCTTATGGACTTTGAGGAGGAGCTACTGCAGACCATGGGGCTGATTCTTCATGGAGGTTGAGAGTACAATGGAGGCTGAAATAGCTGCTTGTAAGTTTTGAACATCCTTTCATGCATACCGTATGTGATTTCCTATTTATTAACGCACACCCTGTTCCAAATTATTATGCAAATTCTATTTAAGTGTCACAAAGATTAAATATTTTGTTTTTCAGTTTAACTTATGGATGGCATTGTGTCTCAGGGCTCTTTTGATCACTGAAAACAATCTCAGACACCTGTGATAATTAGATTGCCAGGTGAGCCCAATTTAAGGAAAAACTACGAAAGGAGGGTGTTCCACATTATTAAGCAGAGCACCATTTTCATGCAATATTGGGAAGAAAAAGAGTAAAAAAGTTCAGTGCCTTGGACGAGGTATGCAAACATTAGATATTTCACAAAAACTTAAGCGTGATCATTGCACTATTAAGAGATTTGTGGCAGATTCAGAGGACAGACGGGTTTGTGCAGATCTAATCTTTTAACAACTTTGGATGTATCCCATCAGGGCCCCTCGACTTATTTGTATTTACTTTAGACAGCTGATGTAAAACCTCTTCCTCTGTAAACTTACATGCATCAAAAGACTCATTAGTCTTTTTCACTAAATGAGGTCCCTTACCATCATTTTCATTTGTAAAAACTGAACACAAATATTCATTAAGGCAGTCTGCTAGGCCTATATCCTCTTCGACATAGCATCCTCCTTTTGTTTTTAATCTAACTAATCCTTGTTTTACTTTCCTTTTCTCATTTACGTATCTAAAACATGTTTTATCCCACTTTTTCACTGACTGGGCTATTTTCTCTTCTGCGTGTGCTTTGGAAGCTCTTATAGCTTGCTTTGCCTCTTTCTGCCTACTCTTATAGATCTTTCTATCGTCCTCACTCCGAGTTTTGTTATAATTACTAAATGCTAGCTTTTTGTTTTTTACTATCTTGGCCACCTCTGCAGAGTACTGCAGTGGTTTCTTAAATGTTTTGCTCTTACTGACAAGCCTAATACAGTTCTGGACTCCACCTGCTTCTTATTTATATGCATATCTTGTTTTTATTTTTATATTTAAAGTTTTTTAATATATTTATTCTGTACCTGCTGGAAGGATCAGTGTCTCATCGGCTGTGTGGCGCCCACCCTGTATGACAAGATCCCTCATGTAAGCAGATGCTGTGTCTCTACTATTAAATGTATACTTTTTTGTACTAATTGGATGTCCTGTGTTATATCCCTTCTGAGACTCGATATCCTGGACAGCTGATTGCAACAGGATCTATTTGAAGTGCCTACTATTTTCTGGGAGTCTGTAAGTGTATCCCCTTGAGGGGGACCAACTCAATCTCCCTTCTTCTGGATCATTCACCTATCTCTACACAGAGCCTTATTTGTATATATATATCACTACAAAGGTGCACTACTTACATACTGCTTTTAAGCGCACTTTTTTGTGTTTATTGTATTTTGTCCATTGTTATATAGTGTGTGGTTTAGGGACACACTACCACAGTGCTGCTGAGAGCTATTTGATTACAGCGCTGGGTACACCTCTTTTTTGTGCTAATACAGTTCTGTTGCCTTCAGTAGTGCAATTTTTAGATAATCCCATATCTCCTGGACTCCATTTAAATTGTTCCAGGCTGATAATGACGCCTTTACACATAATCTAATTTTAGAAAAGTAATTTTTCTAAAATCTAAAACCTAAAATTTGTATTAGTGGGATGTCATAGTACAGTAGTTCATGATGTAGATAACCATTTATAATGGAACGGCTACCCAAGGCTGGTAGCACCTCTGCCCGTTGTAGGAAATCACCTCCTTAGCCCCCGATTATAGCTCAGCATCCACCCAGCAAGTACTTCTGGATCCTTGCTTTTTGAACCCAAATAGCAGACAGGACAACTAGCAGTTAGGTACAGCAAGAATGAACAACAACTTTTATTTGTCAAACAGCACAGACTTATATATACACACAAATATGACATTAACTAGGTGGCAGGAACAGGGGAATCCAATTATAACTTGTAAGCCTCAAACAATAGAAAACTTACTTAAAACAGGTAATTAAATATAGTACAACTTTACATAAAATAAACATGCCATGTTTAGATCCAGACATCCAGACTGCAAGAGACATTATTGATTGGATAAGTACACATTTCAACACTAACATATAAAAAAAAAATCTTAACCTGGGGGAAACACAATGAATAGAGCAAAGGCTTGGATCCCAAGGTACACATCCCGGCTGACATCCTGAGTGAGCCTTTGTTGAAGCAGGGTGTCACTGATGCCCCCAACTCAATTTCGTGACACCATGCATTATAGCTGTAGATGAATATATTGGATACAATCTGTATTGCAATGTTCTAATCATCTCCCTTTTTTCCTGTGGCAACATCTATGGAGTAGGAGGAAGGCATCCTCATCACGGTGGTGGATCTCAGTAAGTAATCAGGAAATGTTCCCAGGTGATGGAAAAGCAGGATCAGATCCTTAGGTGGTTAGATGTGGGAGTTCTGAGATTGACGTACCAGTAGGAGTGTCTACAACTGAACAGCCCAACCAAATTCTAATGTACAAGTATGCAAAATTTGCCCTGAAGTGTGTTTGTACTGAGGGTACCACTGCTTCAGAGGCAACTTTCATGCCTAACTGGAAGTCAGAATGGTGAGGAGGAATATGATCCTGACACTGCTAGTGGATTGCCTACCTCATCATCCTCCTCCTGAGATTTTGATGAGTAAATCCCACTGTTGCTTCTTGGAACCCCTTGTTACGTACTATGCCTATTCCCCAGTTATAGCCCACCCCTGAAAAACTCACGTACCCCGCTCATTGTCCCCACCTTCACACACTTGCACAGGTAAGAGCACAATTTTATTTGCTTATTTCCAGAGTATGGTATGTTGCATTGTACATTAATGTTGTTCGTCTATCCTTTGAAAGTGAAATGGTTCATCACTACATGTCACATGAAGGTAGTGTACACATTTCATAGCAGTTGTTGCTGAAAATGAATATCCAGTGATGTGATGCCAGCATAGAGCTGATATAACATGACAGTTATTGTTTTTCAACAACCTCTGTTATGGAGTGTTATAGTAGTAGCTTTAGGTATACCAGTGTTTCAGTTAGGGGTAATTACACAGTTAGCATTGTTAGTAGACATTACATGACCTGTAGAAGACACACAACCGACAGGCCAATGCTTCGGTTTCCAAATGGTCCAAACTGTCAACTTGGAGCCAGATTCCTGTATATTGAGTAGCCAGATTGTCTATATTGAGTAGACTCTATAGTAAAGCTTAAGCAAGGTTTTTACAATCCTTCATGTATCATACATTCAAGCACACTGACAATTGTATAAATGTAACAATTTACACATTTAATGTTTAATATACAGTTTTTAAACATGTTGTAAACTACTATATTGTTTCAATAAAGAAATGGTTTGTGAAGTGGAATATCTGATCTCTATCTATAATGTCACTTTCCATCAGAGTTCACTTAAGGAAGTTGTAAACATGTATGGGATAACAAATTAATGTAATATTATGACAAAAGGTTTGTACAACTGAAATATGGTTTAAGGTTTTTAATTAAAAGCAACATTGGATGAGGGAGGGACATCCATTTTAACATCCAATTCCTATTTGTATGTCATTTGTATGCTGTTTTATAATAGAATCATGGCACATTTGGAATTCATTATGTGTCTGGTTCATAATATGTTTATGCCTTTGATATTAAAGGCTTCTGCTCTGCTGTAACAAGCAGCTAACATTAATAGTCTAGGGTACTATTGTTTATGAAATATTGATTTTTCTTTCTTAAGATGAGATGGAATCTGTAAACTGATGAACCTATTATGGGATCATTGTTTCCCTGCTTGATAAAACGAACTTGACTTGTCTACATTTAACTTGGGGTATTTTGACCAACACAGAACAAATAGATGATTCACAGTTTTATGAGTTATAATTAGAAAACAAACGTTTAGCCTTCTTATTTCACCATTTCTTCTATTGTTCAATTGTTATTTTGATATTTAGTATGGCTCAAATATCTATTTTAACTAAACTACATGAGTGTGTTGCTACCAGTGATACTTTATTCAACATGCAATTCAAGTAGGGTCCCCTCCAGGATCTAACTTGCCCAGGTTATCAAGACTTCCTGAAACAGTACCAGCCAGCTAATAAACCAGTTTAGGTCCAAGAAGACCTTTATCTTTTAATAATACCATGTTATCGATGCATTATTAGGAACATGAGAGGCACACCAGAAACATTGCTTTTTTGGCCTAATCTTTCTTCTCTGCTGTACCTTGAACAACTGAACACTTTCTTCCATTGGGTAATACCATAACATCACTATTGTTTTACTCCTAAGTCAATGAGGCTGCTGGTATCACTCTTAATGGGACTCTTGATTTGAAGAAGAAAATTATACCAAATAGCATTGGAGAGTGCCTCAGGCAAAATTATAGTTGTAATACACCAAATATCATAATGACCCAAAAATTTATAAAAAGATTATCCAGGGTGCATATTCTTAAAAAGAAATATTGGTACCAAATGCCTAAAGTTGTACCAAATGGTGTATTTAGTTTAGTTGTATGACATTCATCTGTTATTGTCAAAAATACTATATCCAACTGCAACATTGGTTTAACCCCTTCGTGACGTTAGGACTTACTATGCCGTCCTGACTTTAAGTGCCTTAAAGTCGTTAGGACGGCATAGTACGTCCTGTACTAAACAGCTCATCGCGGCTTCCCGCGATGAGCTGTTTTAGGATCCCGCTGCAGGCACTTACAGCGGGATCCCACCTGTCAGATGAGGCCACTTTCAGTGGCCTCAGTCTGACAGGGAAAATGTAGCCTCGCTTTGAGCACTGGCTACATTTTGCTAAATTGCGCTGTGCCCGAACTTCCGGTTCGGGCACGCCTCCGTGGCGTCACACGTGACGCCCGGATGTCTTGTGCTTTTTTGGCAGGGACCCACAGGGTCTATTAAGACCCTGATCGGGTCTCTGCGTGAGTGTTCCTGGCTACAGATCACCTTGTGATCGGTGGCCAGGAACCTATCGTGACGTTTTGGTGCTTGCGTCGTTTGGGACACAAGCACCATGCGTCACAAAGGGGTTAAAAGAGTAGCTAGTTGACAACTATTTTTTTCCTGGGTCACATCCATGTAGCATAGAGAACTCTGCGAATAACTATTACTAAATATGTCATTTAGCATTTGATAAAATCACAGACTGTAATACCCGGCTGTCAAGGAAATGTCAAACTCAATGTGATGAGGAATGTAAATTGCTGGCATATTCCAGTTTATCAGCAAATCATTATGATTATAATACACAAATATACAAACACACTACTATGTGCAGAAAATATTGTTAAAGCACTATCTCATTATTTTTGTTAAGGGTTGTTCCATTTCATAACCAATGATCCTTTGTCCACTTTACTATAGCTACCATCATTATCCCAAAGGTCATTTCACTATCCCAGACTTCCATTGACCCATAATTGTCTTCTTGATGCCCACAATATGTGTTTTATTACTATTTTAATATTTATTTATTTTTTTATTTTATTTTTTATGTTAGAATACCCTTTGAAGGAGGGTTTTTTTATTGAATCTTTTCTCCAATGAGTTTCTTGAAGCATACCTATATCAACATGTTCCTTTACTAATACATTATTTAACAGGGAACTCTTATAAATCGTATTCAACCCTTGGACATTTAGAGTCATTATTTTAAGCATAAAGTTCCATAAAAAACAAGTATTCCCTTAAGACCCTCGAGGCAACTTCATATTCACATTTAACATTAATAAAACACCAACAATTACAACATTTAACAACGTTTTCACTGAGTCTTTGAGACCCCCTCTCTAGACTCTGTGCTCGTGTCTTCATCTCCCTGTTTGACACGATCTTGATGGATCTGCCTCCAGATCCAAAGCCTTGGCTCACCATTATATTTATTCCTTTTTCTACTTTTTATTTTCTATCTTCCTACCAGTATTGATTAGTATTGTCTCTTTCTTTTCTCTCCCCTTATACTTTCCTTCTCTTCCTCCTCTTCTCTCCCCTTTTTGCCCTTTACTTTTCTCTTTCTCCTATGTCTTCTCTCTATATCTGGAATTAAATTTCTTTCATTCCTACTGCTTTTCCCTTTTTTTTCCTCTCCTTCTTCCCCCTTTCCCCCTCTCCCCTCCCTTTTTACTGTCTTTCCCTTTTAAACTCTAATAGACTTTTTTTTTTCCTTTTCCCTTGGATCTACCTATCAGAGGGTGGGGAGGAGTCATTGATCTTTTTGACTACCAATTTCTTATGGGGAGGTTATCCTCTCTTAATTTCTTTTGGGGTTCCCTAAGAAAAAAAAACAAAAAAAAAACCCGTTTGTGTTAGTTTTCTCTTTAAGTATAATGTTATCTAGTGATCTTTTCAACCTTGTGTCTCTCTTTCCCATTTTTTTTTCTCTATATTTCTCCTCCTAAGTGTAAATTTCAACGTGATCAATTGATTTATCCTATCCGTGTACCCTTTAATTTCTTTCTTCTGTGTTTATATATGTCTCTTTCTCTTTCTCTTCCCTTTTCTTTCTGCCTCATAATATTTTATATATTTTATCATCCTTTATATCTCCCTCTAATGTGTAAAATTTAATTTTGTGCAAAATGTTTTTCCCCTTCTTCTATGATAAGGGCTTTCTACCTTCCTTCCTATCTCTATGTTTAATAAGTGTCCTTTGATGCTTTTTAGAGCCTTTGCCCCTTATACCTCTCCCTTTCTTGTGCTTTTCTTTCCCTCTACCATAGGGGCTATTTCTTACAGTGTAGTGTTATCCCATTTTCCTTAAATCTATTTTGGCTTCATTACCTTTTCCTTCTCCCTTATTTTAATATTTCTTATGTATTCTCTCCCCACCCCTCTGTCTTTCCTTGTTTAATTCCTCTATTTATTGTAATTTTTCTCCACCCATTCTTTTGCTGCTTGTGGGTTCTTTAAAATCACTCTTTCTCCCTCATGATTTATTATAATGCTGACCGGGAAGCCCCATTTATAAATCACATTTTTGTCTCTCAGGTATTTTGTAATTTCGCCAAAGGATCTTCTTGTTTACCTTGTTTGGCACGATAGGTCTTGGAAGACTTTTATGTCCTTAAATTTTCTCCATTTCTTTTGAGATATATCTCGAGGCCTGCAGTATACTCTCCTTGATCCGAAAGGATTGAAAGAGGATTATTATGTCCCTTGGTTTTGAGTGCAAGATTGTATTAGGTTTATGGATTCTGTGCTGTCTTTCTATGGAGTTTATGATGGTCTGTGGGTTTAGACCCAGGGCTTCAAAATATTCCCCTAGATACGTTTCCATCATCTCTGGCTTAATCTCTTCGGGGATGTTTCTAATACGAAGATTCTGCCTTCGGGATCTATCTTCCATCTCGTTGATCTTTTGTTCCAGTGTGAAAACTTTTTTCTCTAAATTATCAGTCTGTTCTTGGGTCTTTTCTGCTTTGTCCCCAATGCAGCTCATTATTTCTTCCATTGCTCCTATTTTATCTTTGATAGTAGAGATTTCCTGTTTTAAGTCTTTATTCCCTTGTTGTATCTCTTTTTTGATCTGGTCCAACATGTTTTGCATTCCACTGTTGAACTCCACGGCTGTAATGCCAGGGGGATGTTTCTCCCTCTGTATGTCGGACCTGGCTATCCTCCATAATGGAGGATTCTGTATTGTTAGATGTGTCCAATTTTTCAGTAGAGTTTAAAGACATCTCTGCTTGGGTACGTTGGGTGATTGGAGAAAAGAAGGCTGATGGGTTCTTTTTGCCCTTTACTTTTTCTCCCTCTTTCTCCCCTTTTCTTTCCTTTCTGTTCAAGTTTTTTATATCTGTCGTTCTTTTATTCGCCATTATGTAACCAGCTTTCTGGGCTTTGGGCTTTCTCACTTTGATTTTAGTTAGTAACGGATGGTCTTTTTTATCTTTGTCCCCATTCGGGCACTTTCAAGGTTCCAGTGTTTTGTTTATCTCCTCTGTATGTCGGGGTTTGCTTTATTTCCTTTTTATTTATATTTCTCTCGTTCTGTTCTGGATCACCTCAGTGTTTATTCTTTTTTTTTTTTCTTGTTCCCCTTATATTAGGTGGATACTAACATGCGGTAGGATTTTAGCGCCAAGCCCCCACTCTTTTGAATCGAACGCCACGTGTCTCCTTGGATTCTGCTGCTTATACAATGTATCTTTTGCAATAAAGGAATTGATGTAACTTTGTATGGTCTGCTTATTTAGTCCTTAGGTGCTTTTGAATACACCTTTGTATAATTATTTGACCCAACAGTATATACCTGATGGCATGGACAATCTTTCTCCGTCCTATGCGCTATGCTTCCTTTTATTTTGCTGCTGCGCAATTCAATATTTTAATATTTATTATGGCCTCTCATGTTTGTCCTAACTTTAATGGGAACCTGATTGTCCTAACAATGAACAACAGTAGAATGTCCTGGTGGTGCAGTGGAATGAACGATAGGTCTGTGCTCTGATAGTCCAGTTGGTCTGATTATCTTTAAACTGCTCATTTCCACATCTTTAAACTGAAAATTTACTATTAACTCTAGTACCTGTATTATATGGTGCTAATCTTGCAGAAGCATGTTAAAGTTGAAGTGTACTTCCTGACTAACACTTGACAGACCTATCTACCCCCACCTTTTTTATGTGCCTGAGACAGGTGTCAAATGCACCTACTTTTACTAACTGCTCTAAGTTATAAATTGCAATGCCTAATGTTGTTTAAATTTGTATGTAAATAAATTATGTGCCAAGAGCTGTAGAGCTCCTTTGAACCCTAGCCCCAGAATTACAAATCTCATGTATGCAGGAGGGAATTGCAATCTATGGAGGTCAAGTGGGGAACCCAGGAGTATGAATGATGTGTTGGCTGCAAAGACCTCTCATCCTATGTAGCTATGCATCTTCCATAAACCTGCCTCACTTCTGTCCCTTAGCACTTGCCTGGGTGCACTGCACCTTGTGAACATGCCTAGTTCCGGCTTTGCATAAGAGACATTTAGATGATTTATTCATATTATAATACTACTGAATTACATCCTAGAGCTCACATTAAAGCAAACATTATACATATTGCTAGAAATTGATTTAAAAACTGGTTGGTATCAAATCCAATAGTAGCAGTGTGAGGTCTATTTCAGAACCTGAGTATTCATTTCTTGATTTATTCTCCATATGTAACAAACATTTGCTGCCATATTTCTGTTGTGCACTGAATGGTGCCCAGTCATCTATTTTCTTACTAGTATAACTATCTGGTAGCCTGGAGTGTAATTGATTTTATACATCTATTAAAAATGTAATTATAAATAATTGACATTATAAGTCCCATAAGGTGTGTCTTCAATGTTTTATATCCTTAAAACATATTCACAAGTAACCAGCTGTGCTGATGAACACATATATTTTTAGGAAATGTCAACATGTTGTATTGTTGTTTTAGACCAAACAAACATTATCTCCTTTTCGTATCACTTAACCTGTGGTGTCTAGGTAAACAAACAGTCTGAATAGTAATTATCTTTTAATAAATATTTCTCTTTCAGAATTTGACTTAGTCTCAAAATGAAAGTCGACCTCCAAAGCCAGATTTTAGTGGAAAGACCCAAATGAGATATGAGTTCTAATTTCCATGTTATTCTTTTTTAATGTATGCGTTTGCATAAAATAGCAAATACCATCTTTACAAAGGGACAGAGACTACAATTTTCCTTTTATATTAAAAAAAACCCCTTCATATAGCAATTGTGATATATTTTTTGTTCCCCATAACTACTCTTACACACTCACTGTTTATCATAAAAATTCTGTGAAAATACTCACAGATTATGTTCATTTCTAATTCAATTTCTCAATAAAGTACATAATAAGCAACATTTCTCATACTGACACACAAAAATGAGCTTCAAAACATGTTTATTGTGAGTGGGTTCCATCATCACAGCCCCCCCTATGGCTCAAGAAACCATATAGAGTGGTGGATTGCTTACTAGTACACATCAATCAAGCAGCATGCCACTGATGTGACCTGCTGTTCATTGTGCTGGAGGCTATGACCATCCTTCACATTAACACAGGTATAGATAACTTGTAAGATGATGTTGGGTCACTACTAACAGGGAATGTTTGACATTTGATAGATGAATGCATCATGTAAGCTACATACTTTTCAGAGATACACCGCAGATGCTAAAGGATAAAATTTGTAACTTCTTTTTTTTTGTTTAGTAAAATCTTGATTTTTACATATACAAATATTTCTATTTCATCCAACACAGATGGAGAATTTTGAAAATCTAACCTCTGCCAAATGGACTATGATACACATTGTATAAGAATTTTGTGATGAAAAAGAAAAAGTAGTGTCTAACATTTTAAGGGACTCTGTGAAGTATGAGAAAGACCAATTACAATTTGCTTGAATATAAGATGACCCTGACTATCAGATAACCCCCCCCCCCCAAAACAAAAAAAAAAAATAATTTAGGGAAAGAAAGAAAAATTCTAATAATATGTGACTATAGGAAAAAAGTTTACTAGTAAATATCCTTCTCATCTTAATAGTTTAAAATGTTTTTATATTGCTTTTATTTGCCAGTGCCCCACCAGAATTGACAATGAGCCCACAGAAATACCAATTCACCACAGACTTGTTAGTATGCTCCCAGAATTGCTAATATACCCCAAACTTGCCAACATGCCCCCAGACTTACCAATGCTACTCCAGACTTACAATTCTCAGACAGACTTACCAATGCTCCCCGAGACTTGCCAAAGCATTTGAAGACTTGCCCCTCCAGTTTCTCACTGGTGTCTAGTGGGTCAGCTTGAGGATGTCTGTGTACTTCTCAGTGCACACAGGCATCATCCGATGCTGCTTGACACTTCTGCTGAGACTTCTCAGGTGAAATGCTGGGAGGTCTCGTACCCCGGCTTTCTGTCTCAGGAGCACCAGCAGAAGTGTAAGGCAGGATAGGAGGGTGTCGTGTGCAGACATCCATTGGCTGCCTGCAAGGAGGATCCAGGCCTCCTGCTGCCTTGCGGTGCACCTGGTCACTAGCAAATGATTACACAATGAGACACAATTATAAACAGGAGAAAAGTAGTACAAATTAAAATAGTCAACGATGATCGATATGAAAATGTTCAATTTTATTTAATGATGACACTTTAGGAAAAAAAACAACAAGCGAACATATTTTAACAGTTTTAACTCGTTTGGATACCCTGTATATATACGATTATTGCTAATTCAACACTACACTGCCTGGAAGAAGCACCTATAGGGTGAAACAAATTGCAGACACCAGTGCCAACCATAGACACGTTATCTAGACTTGTGGTGTATTTTGGTTTTGTGTTGCTTTAGACATGACTAAATTCAGGCACCTACACTCCCAAGACATGTCCGATCACCCACATGGCACACCCAGGACATGCCTCAGGACCCACATGGCACACCCAGGACTTACACATCACTCCAGGATACACATAATAACCCAAATTGTAGTCCCAGGACTTACCCCAGTCAGCTCCCACAGCTCCCTAGTGTCTAGTGGTAGGTGAACAGGCATCCTATCACATGTGGTCTGAAGTCTGAGCGCTAGTAGGTAACGTGATTTCTGATGGTCTCACCTCAGAACACTGCACAAGGAGCAGGAGAGGCAGCATGGTAGGATGTCTCTATGCCTGGGCAGCACAAGCTGCCTGCTAAGCAGAGAGGGGCTGATTAAGGAAGATCTTTTGATCTCCCCAAACAGTGCCTCTGCTGGCAAGCTATTTTTCTTTTTTTTTTCATTTATGGGGGCAGAGTTTTTAAATAAAGCACTGATCTAGACTTCATTTTGGACTTATACTTTTATTGGACTCCATTCTTTGTATCTGATATTCATGTGGATCATTGTTGCTTATTTTAATGCAGGGTATTATGCTAATAAATTTGAACTACTACTTTCATGTTTATGATTTCCTGCTATCATTTCTTACACATAGCTCTGGTGACCAAAGTTTTAAAACATGCTTCATCATAGTGTGCACCATAACTTTTTTTGTATTTATTCTTGTTTTAGTTTGTGATTGTGGGTTATCACTTGTCTGGTTGCTGCCACCTAAGCACTCAACCATATTTAAATAACATATTGATTTATTTATAGATGCTTTAACACATTCTTAAAAGTATTTCAATAGATATAAATCACTTTTATAGTGTTTAATAGTGTTGAGCGAACCCGAACCGCACTGTTCAGGTTCATACCGAACATTACGGTTTTTGGACCATGGACCCGAACACGGACATTCCACTGTATTGTATGTAATGCTATTGGCTTTCTATAAACCGAAATAGAGTCCCCATTCATAAGAATTTCTTATGAATGGGGACTCTATTTCGGTTTATAGAAAGCCAATAGCATTACATGTATTCCATAAACCGAAAGTCTATAAACCGAAAGACATTCGGTTTATAGACTTTCGGTTTATAGAATAACAATAGCATTACATGTATTCCATAAACCCAAAGTCCATAAACCGAAAGACATTCGGTTTATAGAGTTTCGGTTTATGGAATACATGTATGCTATTGGCTTTTTATAAACCGAAATAGAGTCCCCATTCATAAGAAATTCTTATGAATGGGGACTCTATTTCAGTTTAAAGAAAGCCAATAGCATTACATACAATGTAATCGCCGAACCCCGAACTCCAATTGACCTATTCATGTGAATGGGGACTCTATTTCGGTTTATAGAATAGCAATAGCATTACATGTATTTGAAGTTATTTCCCTATCCATATTTGTTTGCAGGGCACTTGTCCTACTCTTACCCCCATTTTACATCCTTTTGCAGCCCTCTAGCCCTTTCCAGGACTTTTTTAGAGGCATTTTAGTGGCAAAAAGTTTGTGTCCCCAATGACATCAATGGGGTTCGGGGTCAAGTTCGAGCCCAAACCCGGACTTTTTTTAGCAGTTCAGCCGAACCCGAACATCCAGGTGTCTGCTCAACTCTAGTGTTTAACACTAACCTAGAATATACTGATTGCCTGGAATTATATGATGATTACTACAGCCACATGCTACCAAAGAAAATATTGTTATATTGGTAAAACTGCAGTATGTAGAAATCCAGCTTACAATGGTTAGCCTGCTATTTGGTATCCCATCTACTACAAAGATAATTGATTTTGAGTTTCTTGACTTCAATTAGCAGTTTATACAATAAAAAAGTTTTCCAAAACCTGCCAAGTATTGAATCCATATTTTGTGACGTTGAAGGTAAGTTGAATGCAAATTCCATGCAAATGTTCAAAGCCTGAGATGTTTGAAATTTGTACAATACAATTAAAATGTGTATTTCAGTGATAACTGAAATGGAGATAAACAAAAAGAAAATGAATGAGTAAAGGAAAATGAAATTACCCTTGAACACCAGTAAATTACTTTTTCAGGTAACTACAGCACAGCCTCTGCTATTTGCTACCGTAAAAATATTCATTTTCATCTTAGACCTGCAGTTTCCAGAGGCTTTTAATGTGTATTGTCCAATATTATGGGCCCTAGAAATAAAGGTTTTCAGTTATTTCAAAATAATGGGGGAAAAAACTGGTCAAAACAGATAAGATCTATTTTTTAAACATATCTGTTCTAAAGAAATAGTATTGACCTTAAAATGTTAGAAAGAGTGTAATGATTTTTATGTAGTTGAGATCAGTAATTAAAAACTGACATCTTTCATTACAATAATATACTTAATTTAAAGAGCAGTATTTTATGTTTAACTGAAAAATTGCATTGTGTAGACATTTTAAATCAAAATGTTTTATTGAATCCTGCCTGTTCTGCATGTCTCTATGTGGGGGCTGACCTGTTGTTTAGAATGTTAAAATTGAGGTTGTCTGTTATTCATACCTCAGATGTTCAGTACCATCACATAGCCGACTGATTGTGTCATATTAGCTGTGATTCCTAGAAGCCTCATGAGCAAGATTATTCAGGAAAGAAGAAAAAAATCTAACCCTCCAATTGGTGTGACAGAGATTGTTAGTGAAAATGACAGGCCAGTGATTCTTATCAGTTACGCCCCTAACCCGATCTAAATCTGGAGATGGGTGTTTTGGGATGCCTCTGGATTGCTATAAAAATGGTTTTATTGCTTTTAGCAAAATCCAAATGCTATAATGACACACCCACTTAATAATCTAGGGCCTCAAACATTGTAGAATAGGAAAGAATGTGGCATAGGGCAAGGAGGATGGTACACATCATCAGAAACATGCTGCAGGGTGGTGAACTCCTAGCTGCAAGCTCAAGAATCAGGATAGATTTTACCCCTTAAATCACAGACATCCATCGTGGAGCCTGTGGGCCAAATACGGAACCATTTGACAGCAAGGTGTGGACTGCTGACTTAACTGGCCATATTCTCATGATCCCTTCAAATGTATACTTTTCTTTGAAGAAAGTTAATCTAAACTTGCTTTTGTATTACTGCTAAATAAATAAACATTTTCTATGTCTAACAGGGTATTCTTCACCATTACTGTAAATAAAATAAATTAATGTGTTCGAACACACACATGCATTTCTGATTATGCAGCCCACTTCAGAAAAAACTCGGATGCTGCTGCCTTATATTCTTGTGGGCACTACACTGCCATTTTTTATTCTGCTCCTCATCATGAAGTAGTATGGGCTAAATGTCATTGCTACAACACACAGGATCACCTGGAATCATGTCTCCTACACATCACATATGTAAGTGCACAAGGGTAATTGCCATATCCTATAATGAGCAGATAAATCATTCAACTCTGCAAATTTCTCTACAGTCTCCTTATTTGTATACATACCAGCCAGAGTGCTTAGGTTTTAAGAGCAATGAGGGATGCTAACAACATCCATGAGGGAACGAAAAGCCCCAAAAATCACACACAGAAATTTTTTAGGATTTATCTTTAAAATGTATATCAGTAAGGAGCTTGTTATTTCATGGAATCTTCCTTTATATGCTCATCCATGCCTTCTTAAAGGCAGAAGGGTTTAAACATCCAACAAACAGCTCATAGAAAAAACAGTGTGCAGTGCACCATGGTTCAGTGATATTCTCATGAAGCTCACTCATTTTGGCAGACAATCTGTATCTTGTGAGTACGGGTTGTTTACATTTTGTGAAGACATTTCTGGTGTAAACCAGGGAAGAAGTCTCTGATGCAGCATTTACAGCTTTTGACTTGAAATGTGGGCTAGGAAAAATGTGTGGAATGAAACCAGTTTTTTAAAAAAATAAGACCTTTCTGATGAATCTAAAGCAAAACCTTTGTGTTCAATATTTTTTCATAATCATAATCATCACCTCTCTCTTTTCAGTTAACCCCTTAACGACAGATGACGTGCCAGGCACGTCACGGCAAATCGTGGACTTGCCGACAGCTGACGTGCCTGGCACGTCATGCACTAAATGGAGTAAAGAAAGCGACCAGCGGTCGCTTTCTTTACTCTAACGGTGTTGCTACAATGCCTCTAGGTAGAGGCATTGTGCAACACCCCCCAAATGTGCAGGGGCGCGCTACGATCACTCCACGGAGTGATCGTAGCAGCGATTTAAAAATGGCTGCGCCCGCTGCACACATGTGCTTAGAAAGCGAACGATCGTTCGCTTTCTAAGCATCTCCGGTGTTGTTAAAGTGCCTCGCCAGCGAGGCACTTAACAACACCATGCTGCTCCCCAGAGCCGATGGTGGTCGCTCTCCTGAGCGACCCCATCGGCTCAGTAGAAGGGAACGCTGCCTGTACAGGCAGCGCTTCCCTTCTAATGGCAAGAGCATCGGAAGTGAAAGTATTTAACTTCCGATGCTCTAGGGGGAGCCAATCGATGCCGGCACAGCAGATCTATGTGATCTGTGTGCAGGCATGTATGGTAAGTGCTCTGATGAGCACTTACCATACTGTCAAAGGCAATATTACTAAATATTGCCTTTGACAAGTATTGATCTGCCTCCCTCACCTTACTACTTTTAGTAAGGGAGAGAGACAGATCAGATCAAGTAAAAAAATAAAATAAAATAATAAAAAAAATATTTAATAAAATTTTAAACACCAAGGGCTTTTATAAAAGCCATTTAACCCCTTCCCTGCCATTGATCGCTGTGTACGCAGTGATCATACACAGCAGCACATTTTTTGCTGTCTGTGCATTTTTTAGGGGTTATTTTTTTTTACTGTAATTCATTACAGTATAAAAAAACCTCTTTTAAGAGAGATTAACCCCTTTCTTGCCGTAGATCACTGCATAATCAGCGATCTGACGCAAATCTTGCTGCAGAAGTATTTTAAATTTTTTTAAAACTTTTTTATTACACCCGTCACGTGTTAATTATACCCGCTAGGGGACTGCGTTTAACGTAAAAAAAATGTTTTAGCTGTCTGAGCGCATGTATAGCGATCAGTAACAGCTGATAAGTGACAATGGCGGGTTGACGTTTGCTCAGATGAGCATCACCATTCGTCTGGTTAGATCAATATGTGTAAATATTTGATCTGACCCGTGTAGATCTGCCTCCCTCTCACTTGAGTTTTAGTGAGGGAGGGAGACAGAGCTGTATAATGTAAGTTTTTAATTATAATATATTTAATAGAATTGAGACCCAAAGGCTTTTATAAAAGCCGTTTCCAGTATTTAACCCCTTCCCTGCAATTGATCGCTGTGTACGCAGTGATCTTACACAGCAGCACATTTTTTGCTGTCTGTGCATTTTTTTAGGGGTTATTTTTTTTTACTTTGATTTATTACAGTATATCAAAGGCTCTTTTAAGAGCTATTAACCCCTTCCTTGCCGTATATCACTTCCTAAGCAGCACATATGGTCACTGCCTAAGCAGTGCATATGGTCACTGCCTAAGCAGCGCATATGGAGCAATCTAGTCGCCGAAGGATTTTTTTTTGCTATCAGCATTTTTTTTGTCAGACTCACTAGGGGTTAATTATACCCACTAGGGGATTACGTGTATTCCTTTTGAAGCTGTCTGAACGCGTGTATAGCGATCAGTAACAGCCGATCAGTGGCAAAGGTGGTTTGGTGATTTCTCAGATGAGCATCACCATTCGTCTGGTTCGTAAATATTGTTCTGACCCATATGGATCTGCCTCCCTCTCCTCACTTGAGTTTTAGTGAGGGAAAGAGACAGATCTGTATAACATAATTTTTAAATTGTAATAAATTAAATAAAATGTTAATAAATTGTGAGTCCCAAGGGCTTTTATAATACCTTTTGTATAGTGTAGTGTATTAACCCCTTCCCTGCCACTGATCACTGCACAGCAGAACATTTTTTCTTGTCTATGCATTTTTAGGGGTTAATTTTTTTGTACAGTACTACAAAGGCTCTTATAAGAGCTATTAACCCCTTCCTTGCTCTACATGTTCAAATTCCAAGTTTGAAAATCAAAAAGCGCACCTCTCAAGTGGAGCCTTTCAACCCCTAACAAAGCTGACAAAGCTATGCATGGGTGGTATCCCTGTGCTCGGGAGATGTTGCTGAACATATATTGTGGTATTGTTTGTCAGTGACACATACCGAAATATGTGAATTTGTGTCTAAAGTGCAATGTATGTGGGAAAAAATACACAATAAAATGACTACCACAAACTTTGACAAAGGCTGGTGGTAGAATTGGTGCATGGAAAGTGTTAAAATAACACCATTTAAAATAGCCTAGGGTGTCTACTTTTACAAAATATATACTTTTTGGGGTAAAATACACTGTCCTACTTAAAAAAAAGTCCCAAATGAAAGATGGGCTCAGGCTGACTACACGTCAATATTCCAAGTTGAAAATGCGCACCTTCACAATGTGGCCCTTTAGCCCCCAAACAACCCAACAAACATATGCATGGGTGGTATCCCTGTACTCAGGATATGTTGTTGAACACATATTGGGTTATTGTTTGGCAGTGAAACATACCAAAATCTGTGAATTTATGTCTAAAATACAATATTTGTGAAAAAAAAACCACACAAAATTACTACCACAAACTTTGACAAAGGCTGGTGGTAGAATTAGTGCATGGAAAGTGTAAAAATACCACCATCTGAGATAGCCTAAGGTGTCTTGTTTTAAAAAATATATGGGTTGATGGGGTAAAATACACTGGCTGGCTTCAAATATGTCCCAAATGGGACATGGGTGCAGGCTGTCTGCATGTAAAAATTTCAAGTTGGAAAACAAAAAACTGCACCTCACAAATTTGGCATTTTAGCCCCCAAACAACCCAACAAACCTATGCATGGGTGGTATCCCTGTACTCAGGAGAAATAGTAGAATCTATTTAGCATGTTTTTTCGTTCGCTATTGTCGATGAGGAGAAGTTGTTTCAAATAAAAACAAAGACATTTGTGTTTTTTGTTTTTTTTTTTACCATATTTTATTATTTTTTTTAATAATATGATAAGATATGATCAAAAAGATGGCATCCATAGAAAGCCCTTCTTGTCCCGATAAAAACAATATATAATATGTGTGGGTACAGCAAATGACAAAGAAGAAAATTACTGCTAAACACAAACAGCACAGAAATGTTAAAATAGCCATTGTCCAGAAAGGACAAAAATGTTTCAAAGGCTCTGTCCTTAAGGGGTTAAACAGGTCTAGCAAAACAAAAGAATTCATCCAGATATTAAACCAGTGACTGCAAAGTATACACATCTAAAGAAAGATTACAGTTTCCTACTATAACCAAGATAGATACATTTGGAGTAACATGACCCACTCATTGTAATGGGTCAAACAAGGGTTTACCAATATATAGTTTTGTCTATTACATTTTTTTAAAACCACCACTACTTCTATTAAGAATTCCATCACTAATTCTATTAACAATTCCACAATCACCATTATACTTTTCAGTTTGTATAGTATTACTCCGATGAACTACTTTTGTTCTAGTTCGGTTACAGAGGATGCCTTATGCCAACTGTACCAAAATAAGGGACCAAAGTATGACATCACATCATTGTACACTTGGTATGCACTAGCACAAACAGGACAAAGATTGAGCGCTATCACACTACAATACAGGTTGCAAAGATCCCTGTCCACTTGAGACTTATAATCCATTTACAGTACTTGTCCTAAGTATCTGCACAGCTAATGTAGCAGGGTGAATGAGAGAAATAGATAATAGTAGGATGAGTGCACATTTAATGAAAATAAATATCACAAAAGGAACACACAGGATACCTGAATTTCCACTTTGCTCATCTTTTATTTACAGTAAATAATTTGATGTAAAGCTCAAAAAACTACAACTTGGTGTTTAGATATTTGTAAACAGGAGGCAGATGATTCAGGGGGAAATTCATTTGTTTCCTAACATGTTTATTACTGCTATTAAAATTGCAATACAACTGTTCTGCTGTTAATTTGTTATATGGATCTACAATGGAGGCAGGCATTCATTGCTTTTGTGATCACAAAAGGGTATTTTATAGGGTACCCATTAAATGTTTACTGTATCGAAGCTGTGGAAATAGAATGACAATAGTGACATTTGCATCAATATTGTTATTGACCCCTTAGTTGCTAGAGGTACATGCAAAACACACTGTTCATTTTATTACTTCCAGGACATTAATAGTTCTGAATTACTAGCAGTGCAGATGCTGATGTAACTCCAAACCCATCTGAAAAACCTGCTAGAGAGTGACTCTAGCTGCAGTCTTAGGAAGTAAAATTACACAACTTCCTACACATTACAGGTTATGAATTTACAAGTGTGTTAAATAATGTCTATTGGTGGAGCACCAAGTGAAAATTTAAATTGTGAAATGGGAACTTGGGAAGGTGACTGTTAAATTTAAGTGTGTGACTTTAAAACTATATTTAAAATAAAAGTAAAAACGTATTTACGGTACTTTTTGGCATCCATTTGGGTGGTGCTCACCCACTGGATTCATAGGAAACAAATAGGAAACAAGCTAAATTATAAACTTATCTATAAGTCAATAAAGTTACCGTATTTATCGGCGTATAACACGCACCTCATTTTAAGAAGGAAATTTCAGGAAAAAAAACTTAAATTTCAAATAAAGAACTTTGAAGCCCAATATGCCATTTTAATATGCAGGATATTGCCCCCAATATGCCATTTAATATGCAGGATATTGCCCCCAATATGCCATTTAATATGCAGGATATTGCCCCCAATATGCCATTTAATATGCAGGATATTGCCCCCCAATATGCCATTTAATATGCAGGATATTGCCCCCAATATGCCATTTAATATGCAGGATATTGCCCCCAATATGCCATTTTATATGCCGGATATTGCCCCCAATATTCCATTTAATATGCAGGATATTGCCCCCAATATGCCATTTAATATGCAGGATATTGCCCCCAATATGCCATTTAATATGCAGGATATTGCCACCCAATATGCCATTTAATATGCAGGATATTGCACCCAATATGCCATTTAATATGCAGGATATTGCCCCCAATATGCCATTTAATATGCAGGATATTGCCCCCAATATGCCATTTAATATGCAGGATATTGCCCCCAATATGCCATTTAATATGCAGGATATTGCCCCCAATATGCCATTTAATATGCAGGATATTGCCCCCAATATGCCATTTAATATGCAGGATATTGCCCCCAATATGCCATTTAATATGCAGGATATTGCCCCCAATATGCCATTTAATATGCAGGATATTGCCCCCAATATGCCATTTAATATGCAGGATATTGCCCCCAATATGCCATTTTAATATGCCAGATATTGCCCCCAATATTCCATTTAATATGCAGGATATTGCCCTCAATATGCCATTTAATATGCAGGATATTGCCCCCAATATGCCATTTAATATGCAGGATATTGCCCCCAATATGCCATTTTAATATGCCAGATATTGCCCCCAATATGCCATTTAATATGCCAGGATATTGCCCCCAATATGCCATTTTAATATGCCAGATATTGCCCCCAATATGCCATTTAATATGCCATGATATTGCCCCCAATATGCCAGGATTTTGCCCCTTAGTATGCTCGTTATGCCACCCTCCTCCCCCCCCTTCCCCAGACCCCAGTACTTACCTTGTTCCTGCTCTGTCCCCCGGTGCTCTGAAGCTGCGTGGCTGTGAGGGAAGCGTTGTGAGTTTCCCTCCAGCCGCGCGGAACAATAAAGTTTGTTTTAAAAAAAACACACTTTATTGACCGCACGGCTGGAGGGAAGCTCGCAACGCTTCCCTCACAGCCACGCAGCTTCAGAGCACCGGGGGACAGAGCAGGAACGAGGTAAGTTTTAGATTTTTTTTTTTTTCGGCTTATAACACGCACACACCATTTCCCCCCTATTTTCAGGGAGAAAATGTGCGTGTTATACGCCGATAAATAAGGTATGTTTTTTCCACCTGAATTCCATTCAACCTAACAATAAGCAATCTGCAAGAATTACCTTTTTATCCTAGCAATAAATGATTTATGGATTTCCTGGCAGGTTGTCTGTTGTGATGCATTCTTCTGTTAGAACTTGACTTAATTCTGGAACCTTGTATTCCTGAAAACATGGATTCCTGCCATTATACTGATGTAAGCAGTCTTCTGTAAAAACCCACTTGACTGTGTTTTTGACATTTGTAGTTCTGGAGGAATTATTTCAATTACATGCTATTTTTATGGTTCTTTCCAAGAACATTGCAGACACTTTCTAACTGGGCCCTATTCCTCATAGGTTGTGTGTCCTGCTCTATTTTGTGTTATCTTGATAGTCAGTTTAACCGTAAGCAATGTTGCGGAGGATGGAGGTACAACTATTACCTACACACAGGGTCAATGATTAATATTTTGATATATTAAGCAATTACAGTGCAATATTGAAATAAAATGTACCTCAAATCTATACTTATATTACAAAATATAGATATTTTAAGCAATTACAGTGCGATATTAACAACATATGTACCTCAAAATTGTATTTATATTAATAAATATAGATAAATTAGGCAATTACATTTAAATTTTTGAGTCGGTAACTCAAAATTCATACAATTGCAAGCTTAAAAGACAACTTTGGTTCCTTCATAAGGTGTGTAAGGCCTGAGTCTTTCATCTCTGCGTTATATTACTTGAAGTTTTCTTAAGGTCTTGCTCAGAACTTCCATTAAGGTACTTTTTTGCTGTTTGTATTCTGAACATTAGTGAGGGTGCAACCCATGAATTATATGTTTCAAGTTTTCTTTCTTCTGAGAACCATCATAGTTCTAAATTACAATACACATAAGAAGGGCAGAAAAAAAGAATAGACAATAGTTATACAAGGATACTAAAGTATAACACTCACATTATTATGATAGAAAGAAATATCATCTTACACAGGTTACATATTATAGTGATATTAAGCTGCCTCTATTTGCCTACTAAGTTACTTTCAGTTGAAGTGATATTGGGCTTCTCAGGAAGATAACAAGCAGAAACATGTTTTGTCCTGTACAGAATTGACTGCTTGATTTACCATTAAAGGGACATTACCACCAAAAAATAAAAAGGTTTTTTTTTTTTTATTTTGCATTGTTGATTTCAGATATGTCTTTTTGTTTTGTGAGTTTATTTTATGAAATATTTTATTAAACAGGTATGACTGGGTGCCGCCATTTTGTGAAATATAGTGTTTTTTTGGTGCCACCCCCCAGAGACTTTACAGCACTAATAGCTCACTTTTGGGGTCGGGGACACAGAATGCAGTCTATAAGACAGAATTCTGATCATAGACTTAATTGGGAGGGTAATTTAACTATTACATCACAAGGGGGCATAGTTATAATCCTGTTTGATCAGGTCAATCTCTTCTCTTTGTGTTGGAAGGCTGATAAAAAAAAGTTGTACACAGCCACCTAGTCCTAGTCCTGCCCCCCTAGTGAGAGCCCATAAGAGAGCAGGAGTATACCTTGTAACATCATCATGCAGGCTTTTGCCACATTTGTAAAGTGAGTCTTGCTGGAAGATTTTGGATAATGTTGCATCATGGGTACTATTCTCAAAATGGATGCTGGAGATAAACACCTCATTTTATTTTTACTTTTATATGCAATTTATTCAAACATAGAAGAAGAAGAAGAAAAAAACAGTGGCATATGTCTTATATATGTGTTTGTTTTAAATGCACAGGTAATCTAGTTACATCTTATGTAAGTGGTAGTGTCCCTTTAAGATGTAAGGGTGAGTGAAACACATCTAGTATGTTTGCTATCCCTGTTATCCTGATTTAGCACCTTCTTAATGTCTATTACAGATGAATACACCTCAATATATTTAAAAAATTACATTTGAGGGTGATGCATAAACATGGCGAACATGCTGATAGTGCCAATAACTGATGCTGGGAGTCTGCAGAGCCTCTGTCACACACTTTACAGTTCAGGAAGCTTTATACTTAACCTTCATTATTTCATGAAGTTCCAAGCATTCGGAGTAGATGCAAATACCTCTACCTATCAAGTTTTCCTTATTTTTATCCAATCCTAAAATACATTCCCTAAATGTAAAAATACTATCTTTGTAGTGTAGAATGTAGCTAGTTTCATGAGAAATATCTGCTGTGGCAGAATTGAGAAATCAACTTTATGAGGCCTTAAAGTGATTTCTTTAGTTCAATCTCATATTAACAAAACAAACTAAAGTGCACAACAGTATGTTGATTCTTTAGAAAAGCTTTGAAGAGGATTGGGACACAATTGACAGCCTTGAATGATCTTGTGTAAGTCAGTAAACCTCTCTTAAATATTACAAGAATTTTTAATCCCACTATTGAAATGAAACATTCCGCAGGATACAAACCTTTTCCCTTTTAAGTCAATGCTTAGAGCCTATTAATCTCCTTAAGACCCACAACACACCTTACAGTGCTCTAGCTGCATGTCTTGGGCCTTGACACTCAAAATATGTCAATCATATTAATTCTTTACATATAAAATGACATAGCAAAATTAAATTCATGTTGTTATAGCTCAGCATTAATCAGGCTAGATGTAAAGCATGTTTTATACACACCTATCTAGCTATATAACTACATACTGTATTTGCCATTTTTTTTCTGGAAACCTATCATAGCTGTAACAAGAGTTAAGCAAATGAGGCTATAGCCTCTTGCACAGAAGATGAGAGGAGTACAGATAAGTTCTGTACTATGGTAGTCTGGTAGCACAAATTACCCTTAGTACAGACACCAATTATGCGGTGGTGTGCATAGCAACAGAACACTTCAAAAGAGATCTCAGATACTGGACTACCAGAGCATAGACCTCCTGCTCCCTTCACTACCCCACTAGGATCAGGGGTGTAGGGCAGTATGTTGAGACAATGAAGGGGACTATGGGACACATTATTGAGGGTGTGCAATTTTCAATTGTACCTTTTTCACATGTTTTAAGTTTTACTCTTGATTACTGATTCATGTTTTACTAGAAGATCAATAGATACACATATTTATGGTTTACATCCACACATAGAATGCCCTCTTAAAGTGACATACATGCAATGTCTCACAAGCCCATCCATTATGATGTCACTGGGGACTGGAAAAACTGTCAATTTGACAAATCCGCTGTTCATGTCTATGCCTTGCAAATGAAAAAACTCCACACAGTGCCACAAATAAATGTTCATTTCCACCAATTAACGGTATAAAACAACAGTACCTCTCAATTTTCCTCATGTAATATTTTACAAGTGGTGTAATGCCATTTTTATTAAACCTGTAATATGCATGCTTCCTGTTTTTGGTTATTCAATGATTATATTCACCTTGTCTTTGACAGTCTGTCCTCCATCTCATAAATGTTTATAAACATTTCAAAATAAATCTTAATTCAAGGAAAAAAACCACATTTATAATGAATTCATTAATCTTTCGCATTACTGTAATAAACTGTTACTATTTATCAGTTAATAGAAACAACATCAGTAACAATACAAAATTCACATTTAGGCCATGGGCAGCAAACATCACAGTGGGGTATGGTCACAGTATAAGTATATTCTCACTTGCTTTTCATTATCTATCTAGTCCATTACATTAACTTTTCTGCCCCCGGAACAGTTACCTCTGGCTGTGTGTGTTCAGAATACTTCATTTCGGTGAGAAATAAATAGCATGATGCATATCTGTGGCCTCATGGTGTATATTCTAAGAAATCCACATCAATATATGAATATGACATGCTTCTATTTTGCATAAATCTTAAGAAACTACTAAATAAAATGCCTTAAGGGAGATAGTGGCACCCAATCAATCATCAAATAGAAAATACAGAAATATAGCAATCCGGCAGATGAGAAAAATAAATATATCTCTATGTTGCAAATGTGTGAATTCTTTCCCATTTATTGAAGTTGATTTCAAATGAGATATAAAGCTTTACAAAAAAAAAAAAAAAAATCCTAACAAACAATTTAAAGGGACTCCTCACCTAAACATGGTTTTACTGTGAATGTAGAAAATAAAAATGGATATTGACCTATACGTTGTGTTAGCATAACTGTAAGCAAATACACAAAATAATAGAAACATATGTTTTAAAATGTGACTTGATGTTCAAATTAACTATTTTCAATGGTAAATTATGCTTTTTTTGCAATTCTGTTAACACAATTTATAGATCACTTCTGATATTATTGACAGGATATTTAGGTGACAGAATTATGGTAAAGCCTAATTTGCATATATACTGTAGTGAAATGACAATATGAATATGAACCATGACATCTCATGGTAATGGTATACTTGGTAGGAAATTGACACCACTAAAAGGTTTAAAGACCCTGCTTTTAATGAATTTGGTGGATTGTGCGGCATAAAACATGCCTTATTGTTTGTATGGTCTACATGCCTTATTGTTTAGAGTTTGGTTCATCATTCCTGTCATTATGTTGTTAAAATATCAATTGTTAAATAAATCTGGGGCCCACCTTCTACCCAATTTAATGGGTCAGTTCCACATCTGATGTCTGAAAAAAAGAATTTTTACACAAGCACTGTATTAGATAACATAAACTAAAAAAATAAATCCGTCTCATCAGATATTTTCATCAAATCTTTTGAACCCTCTAAAGACTGAAAAAAAAGTTAATAGACTTATTCTGGTTGCTCTTCGTATAGTCGTGCCTATCTCTCCAAGCCTTCCTTATTGGATGACATTGAAATAATTTTCAATGTAAAACTATAGGAGAACAGTAAACTGTTTATTTAGTAAAATTACATGTATTTTACATATATTAGAAACATTTACGACATACTGAAAATAAGCTAGGTGTACTGTCCTTTTAAATGTGTCATGTATTTAATGGGATCTTAAGGTTTTAACCTCAAACTGGGGCAGGTATTTATTGAGAACCAAATAAACATTGCATGTGCATTGCTTTTGCTGGCCTCCATGATCCCAAATCAATATCACCCGCCATACCCTTATTCCTATAAAGCACATATGTGACAGTAAGAATTTCTCAGAGACCTTTACCTAATTCAGACCATTCCTAACAGAGGACTGCTCAGTCTTTTCATGCTGCATCCTGCCCACTGTATCTATTCACATTATGCTGAGTAAGGTCATTCTATGTATGTATGTGTGGGTGACACAAATCATTTATAAAGTATTACAACATAAACAGTAGTGTTTCAAGTACCTACAAGTTTTCAAAACGAGCCCAAGGATTTGCTCTTTATTTATTTTGCATATGTTTTTCTTACAGTTTCTGTTAATTTTAGAGTTTGCAATGACACCTGTAAACTTGTGCAGACAAATGTAACTTTTAAGAACCAACTTGCTCAACCTTAATCACTCTTCACACTATGCATAACATACTGGGCCCACAGGCCTTCACTTTGAACTGTGTCCTTACACAATGAGATTTCAAAAAAAACAATCCTTTAGTTGCTGATGTCAAATATCTTTATGTAAATTAGGGATCCATTTAATTAGCTTGTTTAACATGGTGCAAAGTTAGAACCTCAAGTCACAATGGAAGTACTTTTCTAAGCCTATGATGGTTTTGGTAGAGACCAATGTGAACTATTAAGAGTTTAAAATGTCTTGTGTAAACACCATTACCATTTGAAAATCAATTAGCTACTAACTCTAGGAGTCACTGTTCTGTAAATGCCATTGTGATTATGGGTAATTTGCTTGAATTAAGAGGAGACGGGGCGGATTTGGTCTCTGACTAAGAATCTTGGAAAGTGAATAGATTGTACTTTAGTCTCATGTTGTCATGATTCAGGCAGGGCCTCCACTAAATAACCTTTCAAATTTAAACAGACATTTACTGTTTAATATTGAAACTGCAGTAAATACAAGGAAATCCAAAACATGTATGGAATTAGTTCTCAGCTAATTTGGCTAGAGTAAATAAACTATAGGTCAAAGCCTTTTTATGTCTTCTTTTATTAACATTTAATTGTAACACACAGAATAATCAAAGTAATCTATGTACTGCTATAGGATACTGAGCATATGAGGACCGACAAGAGTAAATCAGTTTTCTTTCTACTGTAAATTTTGCACAATCTAGAGCAATGCTATGACTTTTTTACAATTTTAGTTGAACTGGAGATTTTTACATAAATTAATGATTAATATAATGTAGATGATGTAGCAGTTTAATGCAATATACTTTATACATCAGTGGTAACAAAAAGATAGCTGTGAAACTACTGCACCCATAATCCTTAAAAGTCCAGGCAGAGCCATGCCTCAACTTAGAGAAGCATGGAAACTTCTCACGTGCATGACGCCAAGATTGTGTAATGTAAGTAGATTTTAGATTGTCACAATGGGGTGTCCATATATCTAGGAGAGGGAAAAATGTAGGATATGATTTAATACTATATGACCAGGTGGAAATGCAATATAAATTGACTAATCGCATGTATCTGGTTCCAGGTCACCTTGCCAAAATGTACCCACCAACTTCGAGGGAAATGTTGGAGATGAGGCTCTCAAAAGGGCAACATGATGCACATATGGTGGCTATGTAATTCCCTGCAGATCATTTGGTCCGGTATGATACAAAATCTTTGTACCATAATATTGCCCTTCAGCCCTATAAGTATTTTATTACAATATAGATTTTCCAGCAATGCGGAAATCCGCAAGGGAATCCGCAAGGGATAAAAAGTTTGATAGCCAGGAATTGGCTGTTGGGAACGTTACCCACATGGGATGCCAATAAAAATCAGCTAGAATACAAACTAAAAATGGAAAGAGGGATAGAAATCCACATCAAAACCAGGTAAACATGAATTCTGGTCCTATTTGATGGAATTCTAAATACAAGATAAACTGGAGAGGAAATGGAAAGCGTAGGCAAAAATAAGGCAGTGACTCTCCAGTAAAATGAAAGAACCTCTTGACACATCTGTGGCCGACTGTGCATGTTCTCTTATGTTTTTTTATTTCATATAACCCAATTATGTAATCATTCTAGAAATGTACAGATTTTTCTAGATATGATCGTCTATTGTATTCATTGTATTATATATATATAAAATACAATAAATATTCATACATATGAAATATGACCAGAACAATTATATAAAGTTAATTTAATTCTTCTTATTTAAAAAAAATTTCTGATCATATAGTATTACACCATATCCTGATTTTTTTCCTATGTGAAGATCTGTTTCCCTTCTAAGTATAGGAGGAGCACTGTGATGGGTGCTGCTGGTTTGAGAGAGTTAAAGATTTGTCAAATTATTATATTGATAGTTGGCTTGTTTGAAGTGATCGTTTAGCCAGCTCATTTTGGTATATGTTTCCCTATATTGTACAACAATATTATTATTTGGGTCATTTTGAAAAAAAGGTGCCTGCAAGGACCAGTGCCAGACTGGGAATAAAAACTAGCCCTGGAAATAATTGTATACCAGCCCCATAGAATAACATTATTTTTTTGTTCATAAAATGGAAAACCATGCATTTTAAAAGCACATTTGAAGAGTGTATTATGTATAGATAAGACTGATATATACCCCTGCATACGGCAATATATACCCCCTGTATGTACACAAGATATTATTAATTGCTCTGTGCAGGGGTATGTATCAGGGCAGTGTATGGGATATAACCTTGTGTACATACTGGTCGACATATGTACTTACACCAGAACCCAGATTGCAAGCCCACTACTTACCCCAGAACCCAGATTGCACTCACAGGACTTACCCCTGCACCCAGATTGCACTCATATGACTTACTCCAACACCCAGGTTGCATTCACAGGACTTTCTCCAGCACCCAGGATTTATCCAAGCACTCCTCTCTCCTCTCATGTAAAGTCTCTCTCCTCTCCCCCCCATATCTGTCTCCCTCTCTCCATTCCCCTGTCCCCAAATTCATTTTTACTTTGGGGAGCCATGGCAGCATCAGCTCTCTGTGTTAAAGACAGTGAGAGCTCAGTCAGCATTTCCGATGCTCTGAATCATTACCCTCAGAGACCCTAGGTTAGCCTACCAAGATTTTTCACGGTATCTTAGTAGGCTAGTCTGGCCCTGCAAAGGAGATATGATAATGGTTAAAAAAAAGTGTGTTCAAAGAGCTCGATAGTACCTCTTCATGCAGTTACTTTACAGATGATTAAGGCAACAAAACATATACATTAACATGTATAGCTTGGAGGAAAGACGTAACAGGGGGGATATGATAGAAACATTTAAATACATAAAGGGAATCAACACAGTAAAGGAAGAGAGTATATTTAAAAGAAGAAAAACTACCACAACTAGAGGACATAGTCTTAAATTAGAGGGGAAACGATTTAAAAGTAATATCAGGAAATATTACTTTACTGAGAGGGTAGTGGATGTATGGAATAGCCTTCCAGCAGAAGTGGTAGAGGTAAACACAGTCAAGGATTTTAAGCATGCGTGGGATAGACACAAGGCTATCCTAGCTATAAACAGGAACAAACAGAGGTAGTGCCAGCTGAAGTCATCCGGAAGGTAAACAGCATTAATCCACAGTTGGTTTGTAGAAAAAAGTAACTTTATTAAATCAAAAATAATATAATAAAACCATCGAGCAGGGAGACAGGAACAAAACGGATACGACACACGCTTGACGCGTTTCGCACCAACTGGTGCTTTGACAAAAGACTGCTTTGCGAAACGCGTCAAGCGTGTGTCGTATCCGTTTTGTTCCTGTCTCCCTGCTCGATGGTTTTATTATATTTTTTTTGATTTAATAAAGTTACTTTTTTCTACAAACCAACTGTGGATTAATGCTGTTTACCTTCCGGATGACTTCAGCTGGCACTACCTCTGTTTGTTCCTGTTGTCTGCCTGGGGTGTGAGTAGACCCTTTTTCTGTGCTACAGCACCTGGAAGTTAATTTTACTCACTCCACTGTTATTTGGGGCTTGAGCCGGTCAGAATCTGCTTGAAATATCCTAGCTATAAGACCGGGAACGGGGGACAAATAAAAGTACTCAAAAAAAAAGAAAATTGGGCAGACTAGATGGACCGAATGGTTCTTATCTGCCCACACATTCTATGTTTCTATGTTTCTATAAAAAGGTATTTTTTTTCTTCTTGTGTGTATGTTTTGTACTTTATGTGTAATGCACTACAAAAGGTATGGAGGATTCCGTCAATACTTTCATGAAAGGTATTCTGCTCTAACTAATAGAGGCATTGTGGGTTCTAACAATTAACAATTAAGGTTGCAATAACTATTGGGGCTATTCGCTAATGGTGGTTTGATGTGAGATGAACATTTCATCTCACTAATTTGCTATACTTTTTGCAGGAACAAACATGGTGAGTTTCCCACACTAAGCAAACTCACCAGGTTTTTCTCTGTAGAGCTAAATTGGAGATACAATGTTAATTCCATCTTGGCTCAACTGCAACCCACCTTTTAGTGAATAGCCTCCTCTAACTTATTCCACAATCTTTACTCTCCACAGTTTATCTACAATGCTTTATTTCTTCGTGTAACCACTTAAAAATATAATTTTTTTGCAAACTATGGCTCTCCAGCTTCTCACGAAATATAAAAATAATTAAAGTGATAGGTGCTATACACGTGATTCAGAATACTCAAATGTGCAGCAAACACTAGTGCCCCCCCCAAAAAAAGCACAAAAAAACAGTGAAAAATAAAATAATGAAAGTGTTGCACAGACGAATGTATATATAGAAAGCAATACTTATCTAGACAATTAATTCTCCAGTGGGATATATCAAAACATTTTTTTATTAATTGAAATATATGCAAAAAAGAGAAAAAAATACAAATACAGTGTGTGGTATTGTATATAAAGGTTGAATATATGTAATTCCCCCAAAAGAAATACACTCACACTATATGGAGCCTAATATGACCATCTCTAAGTGTGAAAAGCAACTGGACTCCAAGTCTTATAATTCCCAGATGTAGTGTAGACAAGACTTCCAGCTCATTCGTCAAAGGGATGATGTTATTCCATGTTAAATGAAAAGAGCAGGATATGGTGAAGTATGTCATACAAATTTAAATAGCCTCCTAACATATTGAGGCTTAAATAGAGAGTAGACAGAACAGCATAAAAAGTATACATCACCAGTCCCTCCGTCAACAGAAACTGTAAGATGTTGCAGTGTGCAATTTCAGCCAAAACGGCTGGAGCGGAGATGAACAGATTAGACATCACAAAAACCGTGACATGTTTCGCCCTATCCAGGCTTCTTCAAGTCAGTCTGTATGCAGTCAATATCTTAGGGGGCTATTAAAATTTGTATGACATACTTCACCATATCCTGCTCTGGCTTGCTTATAGATTGTTTTTTTTTATCATAATGCAGCAAAAATTACAAATACAGTCATGCCAAATTGATTGATTTATACGAAAAGGTGCAATAACATCTTTTGCAAATTTTGACACATTTCTAACTGAAAAAAAACTTTTTGATAACACTTAATATGGATTTAACAGTGTTACCATTTTCTGGTGTAGATCAGTTCTGGTTTTAACTGTTACTATAAGACGAACAAAATCCTTTTAGATGTACGTTTAAGCTATATAATACCTTGGTACCTTAATCCTTCTCAGGGCTTGATACAGACTATTACGGCCTATATTTATTGTAATGCAATCATTACAGTGAAACTTGGAAGCAGTAGATGGCATTTGAATGTCACATCACCAGGTCAGCAGATGAAAGTTAGAAGAAGGAAATTAAACATAATTGTCCTTAATGTTATACTACTGTATTAGATTGTATCAAATGTTACAAAATGTATTTCACAAAATGTTCCTTTTAAAGGGGGAGCTCATCCTAGCTTACTTTCTAGATGTGGTACATGTTTTATTTTATGTGAAATGTATTCTTGTTTTTTTTTTACCTTACAACAATTCTGTGATTACAAAGGAGGCAGGGTGCAGCAGTTTTCATGTCGCTCTCTAATTAAATGTCATTAGTCTATAATGTGGAATCATATTCTCTCTGTTTAACTCAGCTGTTTCAAGTGCTTGAAATATGGGAGCAGCATGGTTCCAGACAATTTTGGATGCTGTAATGTAAGGCAGGATTGTTGCAATAGCAACAAAAGTAATTGTTAAATTTTATATGCACTTTTTTTAGGAGATAAAAATGTTGAGGAAAAAATATGATGACAAAAATGATTATTTTTCTTTAGTTTGCTTGATGCAGCATTTATCTGAACATATTTTGTTTGTGCTATATGAGCTAACATTTTATACCTACACCTAATTGAACCATAATTAATGTGGTTTGCTGGTATCTATCATACAGGTGTCAATTTATGTAATATTCCATGTGCTAGTAATACTCTTTGCAACAGGTGGTCTATGGGACTGCATTTACATTTCCTATTTCCTTATCTATGCTCAATAATTTCATTACACACTGATAAGCTCATATTTCTCAAGAAACACAAATGGATTTATCTTATTGATCTATATTTATATGTTTTTAGTCTTTGAACACCTTTTTTAGATGTTTAGCTGTGGGGACAGTGTATATAGTTACTTGTTTAGAAGGTAAATAGAAACATACAATGTGTTGGCAGATAAGAACCATTCAGCCCATCTAGTCTTCACAATGTTATCAGTGGGTTGGTGAAGGTCTGGCTAAAAGCCTGCTACATCTGTAAGCACGTTTAGGTAGGGTGCTCTACAACTGTTGTTCGAGCGTATTTAACGTTTAAAATCATTTACTATTCATAAGCTTTGTTTATCCCTTTATACGGTGCTGTACAATATGATAAATAATTTATAGATAAATAATAGTAGAACGAGATACAGACAACATAGATTTAACCAGATATACTTGAAATACACATTATTTATAATACCAAAAGTAACTGTCATTTTTGTTCTCCCAGAATCTATCCATGCTATAAAGTCTCTTGAAGTTTTACTTGCACATAAAATTATTCAAATGTTATATCTCCTTGTATTTGCTGTTGTCACTTTTTATGTGCACAGTTTCTTCAAGCACTGGATATCAGTTGGCCCCACCATAGCAACTGTTTTAATTAGGGATGAGCAGGACTAGATAACAGGACAATGACAATTTAGTCCATTCAGGATCCCCTTTTGTCAAAACTAAAATAGAAGGAGGTTGGTCTGAATGCATTAAATGTAAACACAGAATTAATGTTACAGCTTTATAGCTGCCCCTAATGGCCCATTTAATTCAATTTAGTAAATCCCATTTCAGATTAATCATTGGATTTTAAACAATGGTTTAGGACCAGCAGATAGCTATCAACAGGCAAACAAAAGCTGATTTCAGTTTTAAACACTAGTCATTTTCCTTTATTAAATGCTAGTTCAATTCCTTGTTTTCTTCAGGGAAACATTAAAATCTAACAATTCCCAGACTTTAATATGCCTCTAGAGACCCCTAGACAACCATCAGCAGCATTGTCAAAATGTACAGCAGCTTGGTGGGTGTGGACTAATCTCGACTATGCAGTGAAAAGAAAATGCACTGAACATTGTATCACACACCAAAGGTTAGAGTATACTCACATAGAAAATGCTTGATGGTGTGCTGCTCTGCAATTAATTCACTTTGCACTTCTATATGTAACTCTGACATGCAATCAGCGCAGGGAAATATTCATTATTGCCTGAATGTCTTCTGTAGACAATTTCAATTATATTGGCATTTGAATGGTTGTATAAAACCCTTTGGGCTAGCTCACAAGATTAGATTTAAAGGCTGTGTAAATGAACAAAGTTGCAAACACTATATTATCTTCCAGGCAAATGAAGACACAGGATAGAATAACAGAGCTGACAAAATTGTTAAAATCAGTTGGAAGCCTTGATATTTTAATTTGCTGCATAAACACGCTCTAAAAGTGCTTGGTATGCTGCTTGGCTGTACCTGGAAGCTTTATATTTCTGTCCATTGCCCTAATCTGTAATGAAATCTGCTGCTCTGCAAGTTTATTAGACTATGTTCATTGTATTTAGACAGTTCCAGGAGCCATCCCTTTTCAGTGATGCTCTGTACAATTTACCTTTAAATTGGATGTTTTGTTCTAATTATTTACTCAGTGTGTAGTTGGCCATTTTAGTTAGGTAGCAGTGATTATCAGATCTGATATGGTATTTACAAAATGTAGTAGGTCGTTGGTTAAATTGATGTGGTTAGAGTAAAACCCATGTACATTTCTTCTTTCTTTTCAAACTAGCCTATGGAAAATGTCACCATGCTTTTTAATTGTATCATTTAAGTAACACACTTTGATGGGGTTGCAGAGATTTCAATCCACAGGGATTCACCCACTAACATTAAACTTCTTAAAGTTACAGTTTTCATTAAGGCTGCTTAAAAAGACTTAAAAAGATAACTGGACATTTAGACACATTATGTGACCATATTATGCTGCATAATATGTCCATCACTATACCAATGTACTCTAATATTAATGGGTCCTGATTAGTGTTAAGCGAACCCGAACCGCACTGTACCGAACATTACGTTTTTTTTGCGGTGCACTTCATATCTGAGAGTCAAATAGAACCGTCAAATACTGTGCTTACAGAGCACTTTGGAAAATTCATAGTATAATTTTACTTCCTTTTGCAGCCCTTTAGCCCTTTCCAGGACTTTTTTAGAGGCATTTTAGTGGCCAAAAGTTCGGGTCCCCATTGACTTCAATGGGGTTCAGGTTCGGGGTCAAGTTCGAGCCCGAACCCAGCCTTTTTTCCCGAAGTTCGGCCGCTCAACTCTAAACATATACATTATTACTGTTCTTATTATATAAAGTATAAAAGGAATGTTCCTGGTATTATAACAGTATTTGTCAGGACAAGCTGAATACATGGTTTCTCATGGATCTTTGGTCTAAAACCACAGATTAGACAAGAAATGTTGTAAAATGGCGGTGAGATATAACCATTTAATTTGCAGAAGACATGGGCTCCCAGGCTCAAATGCAGCACAAATTCCACTAAAATTAATTATGATGCTCCTAAAGTAGTATGTAAGAGACCTGCTGTATCTGTAACAAAAAACGAAAACAATCATCTGTTAGTAAGAAACATGTGACTAATGAACTAAGAAGCAGCAAACAATTTCCGATGAGGTAAGCATATTGGTTATTAATACGCAGCTGTTCCTAAAATATGCATTTTAAAATAACTTTTGCTTTTCCATGTGAAAGACAGTATCCATTCGAGTATGTTATCTAGTAATTGTTGCACATTCAAGTATAGGAACAGATGCAAAAATAGTCCATAAATACAGGTTTAGGACTAATGCTTAGGTGATCCAAATTACAGTGTGGCAAATATTTCCATTTATGTCAGTATGGATCATTTTACACATTATATAGACTGTGCAGAATGTAATTAATGCCAGCTTATTACTGTCCCTTTGGGCATTTCTAAAAGGTGTTAATCAATAATAAAGAATGTCATTAAATCCAAGCTAAATTAGCCATCAGGGACAGATTCCCTGCCTCTCCTAATGCATGGGTATGTACTTCATTGAGATCGTCGAGTATGACTGCAGGCTTTGTGGTGTTCACTGCTCACATATTTTCTCATGGGTCTCATTGGGCTAGTTCAGACAAGCATGTGTTTCTCTGTATTGGAGAGCTACTGGCATGAAGTTATGAACATATAGTTTCTTGTGTAATAGAAGCCTGAGGCATAGACCTATGTGGTCTGAAATGACAACGCCTGCCAATAAAGCTATCATATAGTCCTAATGGAGGTCTATGATCTTATAATCATGTTATAGGGAGCTGGTGTACCACATGGACCACAATGAAATATATAGCAAATGTTTGCACAAGTTATAATGAAATGCAGTTACCGAAAGTGGGACTATTCTTTTCTTATTGTGGATTTAAAGCATATATACTGAACGTTGATAGAACGCAGAAGAAAAGCAAGTAGAAGGAATTATGGAAATACTACCGGCATCTAATCACCAAAGAGTGAACTATGGTGAGATAAAAAGTGATCTGCAAATTCATGCATGAATAGCAGAGTTGGAAAATTACGGTAGTTAGGGTCTAGAATATTGTTTTTGATTCTGTAGAATCAGGGTATGATGTTCATTGTTGTGATAAAATAAACCAGGAATCACAGTCAATCTACAAATATAAATATGACAGCCAAATTAAGGAAAATGTCCAAATATAATAAGCAAAATAATTTATTGGAGTCCTTGGCAGGGCCGCTATCAGAACCGAATCTAGCTTTTTATTTGTATCCGGGGTTTACCCTTTGTTGTATTTTATCAGTCCAAGGACTCCAATTAATTATTTTGCTTGGTATATTTGGAAGTTTTTCCTAATTTTTCTAGAGCTGGCTGCCTTATTTCTATTTAAATGTGTTGATGACCGTGGAGCGGGTTCTGACTGATGTTGCAGCATGGAGCGAGTTGACTATATATTTAAATATATACAAAAAGGCTCCATATAGAACAAACCCCCCCCCCCCCCCAGCACCATCTTCCAAGCACACCCAGGCATTCCCCCATGTCAGCAACATTTGCCTCCACAGGACATGCCCATTCACCCACATTGCACATCAAGGACATGTTCTATCACACACTTTGTACACCCAGGGCATGTCCCATCACACACGTTGCACACCCAACACATGCCCCAGCACCCACATGGCACACCAAGGACATGTCCAATCCCCCACATTACACACCCAGGGCATGCCCCTTCACCCACATTGCACACCGAGGACTTACCTTAGCATTCCAATACATGCCCCAGCACCCACATTGCACACCCGGGACATGCCCCATCACCCACATTGCACACCCAGGGCATGCCCCATCACCCATGTTGTACACCCAGAACCTGCCTCAGCACTCCAACACATGCCCCAGCACCCACGTTGCACACCCAACATATGCCCCATCACCCGCATTGTACACCCAGGACACACATCATCACTCACATTGCACACCCACAGCTCCTTGGTGTCTCCCTGGTGTCTAGTGATAGGCAGTCAGTATTAAGGGAGTCAGACAAAAAGGAATGGTCAAAAATGGTAAGCAGGGGTCAAATCCATGTAATCGGTGCTCCCTTAAAAAAATGTTTTCATTTAAAAAAAAAAAAAAGCTTGCCAGTAGAGGCGCTGGCTATAGATATCAAAAAATCTCTGCTCGCCTGCAGTGAGCGGGAAACTGGATGTCCAGGTAGGCAATCATGCTTCCATGCTACCTCTCATGCTCCCTGTGCTTGCATTGGGGTGAATCACGATGCTCTTGGAGCACGGGAGGCAGCATGGAAGGATGTCTGCCTACCTGGACATCCAGCTTCCCGCTCACTGCAGGCTGTGAGGGAAGCATTGTGCGCTCCCCTCCAGCCGCGCGGATTCAATAAAGTTTGTGAAAAAAATATATATATGGTCGCCTTTTTTTTTTTAACAAACTTTTTTTGAAGCCGCGCTCCTGGAGGGGAGTGCACAACGATTCTCTCACAGCCGCCGGGCCCAGGACACCAGTATAGCCTGCCACCCCCTGATGGCGTGCCTGCAGGTGGCATCTGGAACAGGAGCATGCAGCACACACAGAAGTTAGGGTTTGAATTCCTGATCATGACAGGAAGAGAAACAATGGGACGGATATAGAGAAGGGTGAAATATGTAGGGATACAACTGTCTAAAGTTCAGTAACCATGTTAAATAAGAGATATTCAGAAAACATAAGCAATAGAACAATTACTGTCTTCACATATTTAATAATGATGTTAAAATACTTACCCCACTCAGTGTGCTATCCTGGTAGTCTAGTGTAGTTTTTAAGGGCCATGTACTCTTTAGATACACAGCCCTGTGCCTGTGAAGCATGCCGTGCCACAGCGTCCACATGATTGAAGAATACAGGATATTTATGTCAGGTTATATCCTGTACTCTTCTTCAATCAGCCTGCACACAACACCGGGATTGACATGGTCTGTGCCTGCTGAAGGAAGGGGGGATCCCTGAGAGCAGATCTATGCTGGAGGCTTGCTTTCCTGACCTAGCGAGGTGAGAGGAGATGCTTAGTAGTGTTAATGCACTCCATATTCTCTGAGAGGGGTGTCAGCGCCAGACACACATACAAAAAAAACAGCAGCTGGCTCTGCTGCACCCCCTGAGCAGTGCGCCTGAAGCTGGTGCCTCAGTTACCTCACCCTGCAACTGCTTTGGGGGACCTCTTCCTTTGTACATTTCTGCTAATAAACAAGTCTTTGAAGAGCCTTTTGTATGGGTTCTGTGTTTATTTATATAAACTTGCACGTTTTCCAGTTAAATAATGACCTTTTTTTTTTTTAAGAAAAGATGCCCAGAATTGAACTGCATGTTCAAGGTGGGGTCTATCCGTGTACCTGTAAATAAGCAGAATAATATCTTCCTCCTGTCACACCCCTTTTAATACATGCCAATATCTTATTGGTCTTTGCAGCTGCCAGCTGGCACTGTGCACTACTGGTACGTTTATACGGAATGGTCAGTCCGCCCCTGGAAAGAGCACACTTACAGACAGTCACACATAAATAAACACAGTCACCCTTACACACATACATTTACAGACACCCTCATACACAAGACAAGCCACCCTTACACACACTGTCACACTCACATAAATACACACACAGCCACCTTTACACACTTAGACAGGAGGGGATGGGACTCTTCATCGCGGCTGCTTCCGCGCAGCCGCTTCCCCGCCGACTCTGCAGCACAACACAGATCGTCGCTGGAGATTTCATTGTGGGACATTTCTTCGCTAAAGGTAAGTATTTTACCTATTTTAGTTTAAGGGTGCTTAGAATTAGGGTTTAGGGGTTTAGAATTAGGGTTTAGGGGGTTAATTTTAGTATTAGGGTTCGGGGTTAATTTTAGTATTAGGGTTTAGGGGGTTAGTATTAGGGGTTGGGGGTTAGTATTAGGGTTTAAGGGGTTAGTATTAGGGGTCGGGGGTTAATTTTAGTATTGGGGTTATTTTTAGTATTGGGGTTATTTTTAGTATTGGGGTTTGGAAATCATTTATTAGGGGGGGGGGTTATTTTCGCTTTACTTTTACATTTGTAAGAGCTGACAGTTCAGCGCTGAACTGTAAGCTCTTACATAGCCGCGGCCGCGATGAAATGGCCGCGTTATTCTTCATTGCTGACAGTTCAGCGTTCTAACTGCCGCGCTGAACTGTCAGCGATGAAGATGCGGTGAAGAAGTGTCCTACACCCTAGACAGGATACACTTACACAGACACTCATGTACACACACTTGCACAGACAGTAACACACACATTGACACACACATACTTATACACATTGACACACACACACACACACACACAGTACACACTGACATACACTTCCATATACTGACACACACTTCCACACATTTCCTTTTTTTTTCAACCCCCCCAAAACTTATGCTATCCCCCTCCCTGCTTACTTACCTTTATGTGCAGGGAGGAGGACGTTCTCAATGGTGTCTGCAGAGGCTGACACCGGCATCTAGTTTCTTCTGCCGGATGTCAGCTGACATCTGGCAGAAGAAACCAGATGCCAGTATCTGCCTCTGCAGACACCATCCTCCTTCCTGCAGCCAATCAGAGCTCGATGGCAGCGGAGCTTACACCCGTCGCGTTGTGCAGGGCCGTCTTTAACGCGGGGCAAACGGGGCAGCTGCCCTGGGCCCATTTACTCCTGGGGGGCCCCAAGGCAGCTGTCCCGTGGGCCCCCAGCCCTGCTTGCCGCGTTCACAGCGTATTGCGCTTGTGAACGCTTTTTTCCGCATCCGATGGATGCGACGTCCGGAAAAAAAACAAAAACAAAAACTGAAAATAAAAACAAAAACGGCGGGGGACACGGAGCAGGGTTATGTAAGTACTTGGGAACTGGGGGGCGGGGGGCTGACTGGCACTATATTACTCGGCATCTGGCTGGCACAATATTACTGGGCATCTGGCTGGCACAATATTACTGGGCATTTGGCTGTCACTATATTCCTGGGCATCTGGCTGGCACAATATTACTGGGCATCTGGCTGGCACAATATTACTGGGCATCTGGCTGGCACTATATTACTGGGCTCTGACTGGCACAATAATACTGGGCATCTGAATGGCAGAATATTACTGGGCTCTGGCTGGCACAATATTCCTGGGCATCTGGCTGGCACAATATTACTGGGCATCTGGCTGGCACTTTATTACTGGGCTCTGACTGGCACTATATTACTGGGTTCTCACTGGCACTATATTACTGGGCATCTGAATGGCAGAATATTACTGGGCTCTGGCTGGCACAATATTACTGGGCATCTGGCTGGCAGAATATTACTGGGCTCTGGCTGGCACAATATTACTGGGCATCTGGCAGAATATTACTGGGCTCTGGCTGGCACAATATTACTGGGCATCTGGCTGGCACAATATTACTGGGCTCTGGCTGGCACAATATTACTGGGCTCTGGCGCAATAATACTGGGCTCTGACTGGCACAATAATACTGGGCATCTGACTGGCAAAATATTACTGGGCATCTGGCTGGCACAATATTACTGGGCATCTGGCTGGCACAATATTACTGGGCTCTGACTGGCACAATATTACAGGCATCTGACTGGCACAATATTCCTGGCCTCTGACTGGCACACTATTACAGGCATCTGACTGGCATAATATTACAGGCATCTGACAGGCACAATATTCCTGGCATCTGACAGGCACAATATTCCTGGTATCAGACAGGCACAATATTCCTGGTATCTGACAAGCACAATATTCCTGGTATCTGACTGGCACAATATTACAGGTATCTGACTGGCACAATATTACAGGTATCTGACTGGCACAATATTACAGGTATCTGAATGGCACAATATTCCTGGTATCTGACAAGCACAATATTCCTGGTATCTGACTGGCACAATATTACAGGTATCTGACTGGCACAATATTACAGGCATCTGACTGGCACAATATTACAGGCATCTGACTGGCACAATATTACTGGGGTATGAATTTCACAATATTCCTGGTATCTGACTGGCACAATATTCCTGGGCTCTGACTGGCACAATATTCCTGGGCTCTGACTGGCACAATATTACTGGGCTCTGACTGGCACAATATTACTGGGCTCTGACTGGCACAATAATACTGCGCTCTGAATAGCACAATATTACTGGCATCTGAAAGGCACAATATTACTGGCATCTGAATGGCACAACAATTATGGCATGTGTGTGTGTGTGGGGGGGGGGGGGGGGTAACATTGCGATGGACGGCGGGATTGCATGCAGGGGAGGGGGCAGGGTCCAGGGGGCCCAAGCAAATGCTTGCCCAGGGTCCAATCACTATTAAAGACGGCCCTGGCGTTGTGCTTGGTGTGATAGGGAGGTGCGGTTACCATCACCTGCAGATTGCATCTCCTTGTTACACCAAGCACTGCACAACGGGTGCAAGCTACACTCCTATCGCGCTCTGTGATTGCAGCACCTCTCCTCCCGTGTGCCTGGGCGCGGTACACCCCGTGCAGTCTCTCCAGCAGTGAAAGGGTTAACCTGTAAAAATAAGAATGTTGGGGGAGACCCTATCACCTCCTCTCAAAAAAATGGGACCAATAATTAATTATCGTTTTGACCTCGGGCATGGTGCTGGCCCACGGTCATGAGGGGTTACTTATTTTTATGTAATGGCGTCAGCAGGGGTTGTTGGCCTAGGAACACTGATTTTTATTTTTTGGGGGGCACTAGAGGGCTGTGGGTGGCTGTTACACCCACAGTCCCCTAACATTATATTAACAGTGAAATAGGGAATAACAGTGTTTTATGCAAAATGCCTTTATTCTTTTACTGGAATACTGTCGCTTCCATTCACTGAATATTTGCTGTCAATCACACATTATTCCTTCAGGAATTTAAACTTTAACTTTTGCCGACTGTAATGGGCCATTATCTCCCAAAAATGACAAACAAAATGTAATAGATTTATTGCTGCTGATATAGCAACTGTCCCTGTGTCTCTGAAATTATTTTATGTAAAACTACAAGAGAACTGTAAATTGGTTTTAAGTAAGAATAAGCCAGGTGGACTTTATGAACTAATATTTCAATTGTTTTGCACAATCAGTGATTGTGTAACAAAGCTGTAATAACTAGGAATAAACCATGCTCACCTATTGCAGCTTCAAATGAAAAGTCAATTTGTTCTTATTAACCACTTCTAAACTCACATTCACAAGCAGCTTGGATGTTTTCCTTTGGGATTGCCAAGCAAAATTGAATAAATGAGTTGTAACTGTCAAGTCGCATCATTAAATAGAAATGATTCTATATTAAGCCCGTTGCCCTAAGGAATGAATATTTATTTTAACTTGCTAGAATATTATACAATATAGTGACCTGCCATCCACATTAACTTTGGACTTTCTTAAGGTACCATTACTTTGATCATATCACATAATTTACTAAAAAAAAATACTTTTCTAACTTTTACTTAAAACATTTTTTATACATTTCCAAACGCTAATAAACCCCAAATTTTAAGGCAATAAGTAAAAGTGGTGCAGTGCTTTTTACTAAGTCTTTTTTTTCATTGTTAAGAAAGTTATATTTTAGCTCAAACCCTAGTCCTAAGCTTAATATTTTTTTAAATAAGAACTCTATGGGTTCAGGTGGCACTTTGGGGGACATGGGCTAAAGCTGAGAGACACTTATGATCATTGTTATTGGCTATCACAGCGACTGGATGTAAGTCCTCAGGCAATCAGCCATATTAGCTTTACCCCATCAGTGGGCATACTGCAGGTTGTGCCAGACACATCCTTTTTCAGCAACAGAAGGTTTTCCTTTGGCATGTCTGGCACATTAATTCCTATTAAGGTGCTAATATAGTAGGTGTATCTTCAGGGGCTAGTGAGCAATTATCTTTTACCAGCAGCCAGTTCTCAATCAAATGCATTTACCAAACA
Source organism: Pelodytes ibericus (assembly GCA_036172795.1). Classification (NCBI taxonomy): domain Eukaryota; kingdom Metazoa; phylum Chordata; class Amphibia; order Anura; family Pelodytidae; genus Pelodytes; species Pelodytes ibericus. The sequence continues at coordinate 130,722,005 of CM069858.1, read as the reverse complement.
TACAATTTTAATACTAGGGTTCTGTATCATGAGATTTGTTCAGGAATATGTAACTAAATTTACTTCTTAAGATAAACAATTGGCTTTGTTGTTAATGTCTATAAATCAATGGATTTATTTAGTTTTTAGCTTTTGACAGGATGAGACCAACCAGGGCTGGTGTATTGGCCATATGTACTACTGATTATGAGAGTCTGACTGAAACTATGTTCAAAACTATGTTTTGCAACATAATCAGACACTTTAGCAGCAAAATAAGCACTCCAGCATTCCTTTCACAGCCAAATATCCTCACCATGGAGTTGCAGACTCCATACCATCTGTCCTCTCTTTTGACAGACCTGCTTTTTAATGGTGGGACTTAACACTACTGTTTTTCTTCCCATAAGCACCTTCATTCTGGACATCTGTTTTAGGGTACTTAAAATAAAAGCAGAATAAAAATGACCCCCCCCCCCCCGAACTAAGTCAATTTTACAGTGAAATTAACATTTACAGCAATGTACGTGTGTAGAGAGCCATTAAATCTACAATCTTGCTGAAAAAGTGGCTTTACACTTCTTAGCTTTTATTTTTATGCAGCTTTAACAGAACAATTGTAATGGCTTATGGTGATTAAGAACATGTTTAGACGATAATAGTCTAATAATCTATTTTGTTAATATAATAATTTGCATGTCCAAATATAACAATTCCAGATATTTAGATACATTGTGCATATGCACACATTCATAACGGGAACAGCAATCTGTCTTTTTTTTTTTTTTAGCAAAAACAGTGTTGAACAATGCAAAATTAAATAAATCTCCTTTTGAGGTGATATTGCTTGTAATTGCTATATATGTATATATATTATCTTTATTACCATGGATCGCGTCGCTGCTATTCGGTTCGGCGTGTATTCGGCAATGATGGCAGAATTGCAAGGTTGTTTGGGGTCAGATTGGGACGTATTGTGTAGATCAGAATTCGGATTCCGATATGACTGAGATGTGCGCCGTAATCCCTCATAACGTCGGGCAAATTAGCTTAGAAATCTTGCTAGTGCTGTGAAGTTAATGCGTCAAGGTTCTAGGCAGCAATAATGCTAGGACGGCACCAAATTTGATGGGTCAGGAGACCAAAAGACAGGACTTTCATGGGAAATCTGGAACTGCTGCCAAATGCATAGTTTGTGATGCCACATTTAGTCACTATTTATTTGTGTGTCTAGAACCACCAGGTGAATGTACTCTCCTCACTCCAGTTATTGTTAATATTCTGAGTGAGGAAAATAACATGCTTGAGATTTTGTGGCTGCTTTATAAAGATTTTGGTTACTTCCTACTCATTTTAGCCTTGGAGCACAGAATTAAAATTACTGTATCTACTAAAAATGTATTAAACTTGCATATAACCTCCAAGTAATGATGAATACATAATGCAGAATTTAACATTTGCATGCCCCTTTAGAGAATAGCTTCTCCCAATACTTTAAATCTACATTTAGTTTTGATGCCAATATCATTTAGGTTAGCAATGTTCTAACAGACATTACTTGCCCACCTGTGAGTTCATCCACAGAGCAGTACATTATAGGATAGTTTAGCTCTGCTCTTTATTATGGTTTCTGATTGGCATAGGGTAAGGTGGCAATTGTGCTTAATCTCTGTCATTATAGTTGGTATAATTACTTTGTCCCCTGAAGTGTCACAGAGGCAGGAGTTCTTGGATTGCTGATGGCAATGAACAGCCTTTACAAGCTACAATTTCTCTATGTAGATGATTTCTGCTTTGGAAGAAATATCACTAGGGACAGTTGAAAAGCTGAGCCTTTCTCCCAGTGAGACTTTTCACTAACTTGCCAATTAGTGTCAATTGTGACTGTTCATTTTGTTGCTCGGACACCTGCTCGCTTGATGTTAACATGGGAATACCAATCCACTTTAAGCAGATTGAGTAATGACTATCAATTAGTATTAAGGGAATCTGCATTCAGTTACTTACAATCTATTTCAACAGCAATTAACCCTGCGATCCAAAGCGCTGCCCCAAAGGAAGACATGAGTGACCCAGTCTACAAAACCATTGCCGTAGTGCAGTTATTTGAAAGAAACAGGCACTTTAAATGTGTTTGTGGGTAGTATCCCCTAGGAAATAATAAACCAATAGCAGTGCGTATTTCAAATCATTATGTTATATTTGACTTGTTTTCACACTTTACATATTAAAGCAGTTGTAATACAATAGAAAAACAATACTATATTTACGCCCATGGTGCAAAAAGAGTTAGTGTACGTTATTTAAAGGGACTCTGTCTAAACAATGCTGATACTGGTAATATAGAGATCATGAAATGATAAAAAATTAAATATAAATTCTGTTAACAAAACTGCAGGCAAATGCATAAAATAAGAGAAAACCATTTTAAAATGGTAAATGTGTCCTCGGTGTATCCTGTTTATGACATCATCTTGTGGCTTGTGGCTCAAATAAGCTAGTTTTCAATGGGAAACATGTATTATGCATATGAGGCCACAAGGTGAAGTCATAAGCAGGAGAATGATGCCTATGGCGGCATGTCCCTGGTAGGTGCTGCCTTCATGGTCATCCATCCGCCAGCCCATCTGCCATGCAGAGCAGGTGAGCGTAGAGTGAAGTCGTTGTTGACACTGACTTCATGCCCTGCCCCCTCATACTCGGTGATTTATTTAAAGTCGGAGCATTAGATGTCATTGACAAGATGTTTGGGGGCAAATATGGAACTTACAATCTGTTTGGGTCAACACTGGCACTGTGGATTACTTGATAAAGCCAGGAGAAGGCCAGCGGTAAAAACTGAGTTTTTTTTTTTATCACCCCCTCTATCCCAATATCTATAGTCTGCACTACCTCACTACCCCTCATACCCTCCCTGACTCAAAATGCCCCTTGTCCACTCATTTAAAATGCTTCTTGCAAGCTCCTCGTCCTTCAAATATCACCTTGTCCCCATTCCCTGAACCATAATGCTCCTTACACCTGATGACAGGGGTATATGAAAAATTGTATTCTCTACTTTCATAGTACAAGCAATGTTTACTTTAACATAATCTCTTTAACTTAATGCACCTTTAGCTAGGGTTACATTGTTTTATTTAGGGAAATGTATGAACATTGATACTTCATGTATGCAATCATTAAAATATATATTACATGTCTCTTCCTAATAAGATCACCTTTTGGCTCTCTATGTAAACATTTATTATCCATTACAACAGTTCATATGCCTATGGCTCTCCTCTTTCCATATCAACTCTTTACAGTTAAAGTTGCACAATATCTTTCAACTTGATCCATATCTCTGGAACTTGCCTCTAAAGACCTCTTCCACTCTTTTTTCTCTCTCCCTATCTTAATTTTCATGGTCTATATTTCACTCACCTCTTCACCTCATAAATTCATTCAGCTATATCCACTGTTGCCATTAATTCTATCTATGGAACTGACACGGTCCCATATCTTCACTTGTGGTAATAGTTTTCTATACTGCCTTTTCAAACATCTTGGAGGGTTTTAACTAAAAGTGAACTGATAAGTAAACTACACACATCAAAGGCAGAGTTGGAAAACATTTTTAACTTGCCAGAAGATAAAGGACTTGATTTTTTATGTTCAGATTTTCTAATGGTAACTAATGTGGAATTGAATTTTGGTCAGTGACAGAACATCATATCCGTGCCTTCAGTCAATGACCATGTGAGGAAATGCAATGGTTTAAGAGATATCCTCACACTGGATGGACCCACGGGCTGATCCTAACACCATCCTCACAGATAAAGAAATGATCCAACATAGAGTAGACTAACATCAGCTAACAAGTAAACCTTTCAAAGGAGGATTTCTGCTCTTGTCATAAATACTTCCTTTTTTAATTGCTGTACTAAAGGAGAAAAATCAGTAGTGGCCTTTATACCTTAAAGACCTTAAAGGGACACTACCACTTACATTACCACTTACAGGTAACTAAATTACCTGTGCATTTTAAACAAACATACATATAAGACATATGTCATTGTTTTTTTTTTGTTTATGTTTGAATTCATTACATATTAACCCCTTGCCGACAAAGGACGTGCCAGGCACGTCCTGGGAGAATCTCCCTTAATGACAAAGGACGTGCCTGGCACGTTCTGCAGTGAATGAAGCGGTTTTCGCGATCAACGATCGCGAAAACCGCTTTAACAGTGCTGGTCTATTGCCTCGACATCGAGGCAATAGCCAGCACCGATATTTCTATTTTGGGACCCCCATGATCGCCGCACGGAGCGATCGTGGGGAGCCATATTGACGGAGCATGCTGCTCCGTCAATATGGCTAAGTCCTCTGCCGGTCTGAGCTTCGGAAGTGAAAGTAACTTCACTTCCTTCGCTCTGAATATGCTACTTGACTACCCCTAGTGGTAGTTTAGTAGCATTGCAATGGAAAATAATTAAAATACATATTTAATTAAATTAAAACAGGTTATTTAGCTATATTAGCCTATAGGGTTAAAATTAAATATTTTATAGCATAAGGGATAGGGTTAAAATTAAATTAAAGTTAAACAATATTAAGGGATATAATAAGGATTAGAGTTGGGGTTAAATTTAGTGTTAGGGTTAAATTTTGGGTTCGGGTTGGGGTCAAAAGATCAATATAGGAAAAAAACAAAAAACAGCATTTTTGGTTTTTGCCCCATAACTCGCAAAAAAATACCGAAAAATATGGAATCATGCATATTTTTGAACTCGGGACAACATTTAGAAACTATTTAGACGGGGTCTTTTTTAATGATTTTATTTGTGTAAATTATATTTTAGGTCAAAGTTAGAAAAAGTGGGTTTTTTGAAATTTTTCATCATATTTTATGATTTTTTTGTAGTAAATTATAAGATATGATGAACATAATGGTATCTAATGAAAGCCCTTCTTATGACGATAAAAACAACATATAATTTGTGTGGGTACTGTATGTGAGAAAGAAAAAAATTACAGCTAAACACAAACACCCTAGAAATGTCAAAACAGCCATTGTCACCAAGGGAAAGTCAAGGTGAAAATGTCTTGTCACTAAGGGGTTAAAAGTAAAAATAAAATAAAAAAAGTGTCTATCTCCAGCAGCCATTTTGAGAATTTTACCCATGATGCAACATTCTCTAAAATCTTCCAGCAAGTGTCACTTTACAACTGTGGCCACAACCTGCATGATGATGTCATAAGATACATCCCTGCTCCATTATAGGTTCCTGTGTCTTACTAGTGGGCAGGACTAGGTGGCTGTGTACAACTTTTTTTTTACCTGCCTTCCAACACAAAGAGAGGAGATTGACCTGATCAAACATGATCATAATCCTGCACCCTTGTGATGTAATAGTTACATTACCCTCCCATTTAATGCAAGTCCATGATCAGAATTCTGACTTATAGACTGCATTCTGTGTCCCCAGCCCCAAGTGAGATACTAGTGCTTTAAAGTCACTGGGGGTTGGCACCCAAAAACACTATATTTAACAAAATGATGGCGCCCAGTCACACTTGTTTAGTAAAATATTTAATAAAATAAATTCACATAACAAAAGACATATCTGAAATCAACAATGCAAAAACAAAAAAAAAAAACACTTTCATTTTTTTGGTGGGAGTGTCCCTCTAAGCAAATCATTATTTTCGGAACCTTGTATAGTTGACAGGACTAGGAAGAGAACATACATATGGATACAGTAACCATTCAAATTTTACAGCAAACATTTCTTCAATATCTGCCAAACATTTTTTTAAATAATTAAAATAATGTTACTGGTGGACAAAAAATATGTACAAAAAATCATTTTAAGAAGCTACATTTTGCTGAGAAATATTCTAACTGTGTAATGGGAGTAATGTCTGTAAACAAAAAAAAGTCAAGCCAAAGTTTGGCATTCAGTATTTTTCTCCTCCACACAAGTTTTTATGGTTTGGTAAGCTGATAATTAGACCACATTTGTTTAGAGTAAGCCTATGCAGTGTTTACTTTCAACAAGCGTACCCATTTCCTTGTATGGAAGCCACGGAAAGTTTTAATAAGCATAACTCACTAGTGATGTCTGAGTGCTGTGTGAAATGAAGCACAAATTTATAATTTAAAATGTTTGTTTTCATTCATCTTAGATCAATTCTAAGGCAAATGTTACTCAGACTTGCGTAGGAAGCTAGTCTAGACCGCTAATGTATATTTCTCTCTCTATTTATAGCTGATCTACTCATTCATGCTAGACTAAACCTTTAAATATTAAAGATAATTGTCTTAATGTTAAGTGAGGTCCTTCCAAGGTTAAAAATGCTATGAGCCTCATTTTAGAATCTTCACAGTAGCAGTATTTGTAGAATAAAAGTGGAATAAATGGTTAATATCGGCAATATGATTGGAATGACAGATTCCATTACTAAATGGCATATTGCTCCATTAGTAAATACCCGTGTCAGAAAGTTCTAATCTGTGGAGAATATTTAAATTATTGATTAGATGTCCACGTCCCAGCACCTAAACGGTTAAGAGTAATGCAAATGTGCAGTGCAACTGAAAATTCTTGCATACTGAAGAATCTATTTTACCTTGCTGGATACAAACATGAAAGACTACAACTGATTTAATTCCTGCTTTTAAGTAAAGTAAATTCAATGTAGTTTTCAGTGCCGGAATGGTAAATAACACATATCACATTTGTCTAACGTGTAATACTTTAAATAAGGGTAGTCCCTCTAGAATCTAAGGGGTTAAGTTTAGCTCACATGGCTAATTCTCCCAAGATATACTTTTTTAAGAAAAAAAATTATTAAAATTGTTCGATCTTTGTTACATTAGGGTAGATCAACTTTTTTTTTTATTCTTTAGACCACATACAGAAAATGAGGTATTAACAGTTTATATTGGGGCGAACTCATAATCAGCCACCCACCAACAAAAATATGATTAAAAAAATGTGGATGATTTTGTTAGCTCTTTATTAGATCATATATAACCAACTAGTATTTTTGTTAAATGTAACTTAATTCCTGAAATATAGCCTATTTTATATGCTAACCCCCTACTAGCCAAATTCAGCAAAGTTGATTGGATGGCGCTTAACTTTACAGACGGACAGTGACCAAACCATTGGATGCAATTCACTTGCTGAAGACAAAACTTAAGGCAGAAAGACCCATGAACAAACTACAGAGATGCAGTAAAGGTCTGGCAAAGCATCACAAAGGAGGAAACCCACCATTTGGTGATGTCCATGCTGTCCAGACTTCAAGCAGTCACTGCCTGCCAAAAATTCTTGACAAGGTATTAAAAATTAACATTTTAATTATGATGTGCATTTGTAAATTTGAGTCCCTGAAATAAGGGGATTGTGTAGAAAAAGGGTTGCAATTTCTAAACGTTTCATATGGGGCTAAACCATTGGACCTGTTAAGTTAATTCTAAATTCTGAGCTGGCCTCTTGGTTTACCCTATATCATACTTTGGCAGATGAGTAGGGCCCCCCTCTGTTCAATGGAATAGTCTCTCCTGTTCTGCAATGTTTGCTGCTCTAGATTATGTAATCAAAGTTATGTCAGACAAGTTTGATAGACAGAGGCTGTCAAGCCAAGCCTGAAGACATGTAGGGAGAGGACTTAGCAGCTGTGGCTGACTGAAAACATCTATCCTACCTTTCTATATTTAGTAAGGGCATCAGGACTACCAGGGCCGCTTTAAGACCTTAGTGTGCCTATTTTCACATCCCATTCAACTATTTGTATATGTAATAAAATCTTATTGAAACATTGCATTTCTTGTTTTTATTCCTTTTTTTCTGTACCCCCATTGCACCTACAGCACTTAACAAAGCACCATACAGTACCCACAGCACTTGCCATGCTCCTATGTTGCACCCACAGCACTTGGCTTGCACTCATAGTGCACCCACACAATTTGGCATGCCACAGTGTCAGTTTGCCCCACAGAACAAGCCACAGTGTTACTTTCTCTCATAGTACGTGGGGCAAAATATGTTGTTTTGCCCCACAGAACATGTCACAGCATCACTTTGTCAATTAAAATAAGCCACTGTCAGGTACCAATTAACGTGCCACAGTCAATTTTTCATTATCATACGCAACGGTCAGTTGGCCTATTAAAATATGTCACCATTTGTCCATTAAATATGCCACAGCTTGCCCATTAATATGCCAGTGTTATATTGCCATTAATATGCCAGTATAACTTTTGAGGCATAAAACAAAGATGTGGGATCCCTCTCAGTGAGAACAGGAAAAAGCTTAAATAGCCAGCCCTGTAGCATGTAACCTACCCAGGAGAAGAATCACCATTTTTTGATCGCTTGCACCATTGCTGTATTCTTCATGCAGAGAATACCTGCCATGCTATTTGGATCTGGACTGCCCTTATGGGTGGTACCAGTCTCATATGCTAATGGATATGTTTCCTCTATAATGGTGCAAGCGAGCAAAAACGGTGATTCCTCTCCCGAGTAGGTTACATCCTATAGGGCCGGCTATTTCAGATTTTGCCTGTTCTCGCTGAGAGGGATCCCACATCTTTGTTTTTTGTCTCAATGAGCTATTAGGGTATGCCCAGACGTGGTTCCCGAGCTCGCTGCACCTAGAGGGATACCAGCACTGACAAGGCCAATGAAGGTCGAAACGTATGTCAGGCTATTTGGATCTGGACTGCCCTTATAGGTGGGACCAGTCTCATTTGCTAATGGAGATGTTTCCTCTATAATGGTGCAAGCGAGCAAAAACGTGATTCCTCTCCTGAGTAGGTTACATTCTATAGGGCTGGCTACTTGCCTGTTCTTGCTGAGAGGGATCCCACATCTTCGTTTTCAGTATTACAATTGCCATTAATATGCCAGTGTTATTTTTCCATTAATAAGCCACCACCAATTTTCCCATGAATGGGCCAGTATTATTTTGTCATTTAATATGCCCCAGTGGCAGTGACACCCGTGTCCAGTGGGGGCCCCCTTAACCAGGGGACCCTGGGCAAGTGCCCAGTTTGCCCACTGTTAAAACGGCCCTGAGGACTATCCTTGATTTATGGGTATTTTTACCACCTGGTATAGTATATTGAAGTTTCTGAATATTGTTTGGATTGTGTGATCCCAAAATCTGAATGTGAACTCTGGTCTGGTGAGAATAGAGATGCTCCCTCCAGAAAATAAACATGCTGTTCTAGACTTAAATTTATAATGATTTTACGAAGGTGAGTATTATGCATCAACTCTTCCTTTATTCCCTCAGCAGCAAGAAAAAACTTAACATAAAATTTTAACCAATCAAAATAGTTAATCCATAACACCTCCCTCCATATAAAACCCATTGTCCAGGAAGTACTCCTCCACTTTCTTTGATATAATATAACATACAAATCTCTTCATCCAAAATGACTTGAAATATCAGAATCGCATAAAAGAACTTTTTAACGCCATAAAACAAAATAACGTAACTTCTTCCAACTAAAAACAGAAGATGACCCAACATGGATAACTTCATGCCGTCAGAATCTTCATACTGTGAACGAGAAAAAGAAATACTCATAGTCTCCAAAAGAATAGTATCTGACGCATCGCCAGGAAAAAAAATATAATACAGATAACTTAAGAAATATGTCACTTGAATATAGTCAGTTTGAATTTGCAATTACTTATGATTGTATCAGTGGACCATATTTGACAGCAAAGTAAAGATTGAAAAAAAAATATGTATATATTATAGGTGCAAGTAAATTTATGAACTAAAATCCAATGTCTAATTGTTAAAGTAAAAAAATGCCTCATAAAAAAGTTGGATAATGCCAGGTTTAATATTTTCTCAGGGACTGCAATTTGTAGATTACCTGTCATCATTGGAGTGGAATTTGTGTTAAGGAAAACACTTACTATGACTTTATTAGCAATGCACGTGACAATATTGGCCTGCCAAGACATGAGTGTTGACTAAAGTAGCTCTGATTTTTAGCACCAAAATGGCACATCTGAATTTTGGACATATTCGGATCAAATTTGATTATCTGAATTTTGAACAACCAGGTAGCTTTGATGTGCCTCCGAATACGTCCACAGTTCGAAAATCAAAGCCGATATCTGCCGACACACGAAATCAACTGAAATGCACCGAAACAAAGTGGTAGTCATGATCTTCACCATAGACTTCTATGTGGAGGACTTCATTATATTAAAAAAAACATGGTATATTAATTTAAAAAAATGAAATGCTTATATTTGGACCTGAATTCAGAATCAGAATCAGCTTCAGGCCAGATTGGACTATACTGAATCAACCCTATGGTCTCTTATGTGTTAGTGCCACTCCTGCACTAATGTACTACTGGATTTAGTCTCTGGCATCTGACTGGGAAGGAGCAGGCACACTTCAATGCACCAGTTGTGGGAATATTCAAGGGTCAAAATAACTAAGTAAAATTTTTTGTTCACCTTAAGGCATCAACAAATACCTCATCTATGTAGAATAGGACAAATACCAGACAATAAATAAGAATAAAAAATGGAGAAGCTATATTAAAGCAAATATCTTTCTTGGTTCTTGGTAACTCAACACAAAGTAAAGCTGCTATTAATGAGAAATGAAACCAATTTAAAACCTTAATTTCAAATGATGGTACAGGTTACAAAATCCCAATCTAATTTCTTTAAATACTTTCACTGAATACCTGTTAATCCTTCTATCCATAGAAATAAAAATGTACAGTATGTGTGTAAGCATGTTACGTTATAATGCCTACATACTGCATATTTGGAAATAAACCCTTAAAAAATAACAAGTTATAAATCCAAATATAGTGTATTTCATCTTCCAATTGTCTATGACTATTCACATGATAACTTGGACATAAACGTACGCATAACTTTTTCACAGTTTTTTAAAACATAATGAGTCATAAGCTTTGTTGAGCCATCTGGTTCTCTGCAATTCCCATCAGACCTAACATGATGAGAGACTTAGTACTACAACAGCAAAAATGCAAATGTTACTAGTCGGTGACCTGTACATTTTCTTCTGACCGAGGCACTAACCCGTAACAGTGCCATACTGTCACCGATTGGTCTTAGAGATAGAAGTGCCCTCTTACTAAAACAATGTCTCACTGTTCCTGTGTTACAAAGACCCACTGTCTACCTGTTACTCTCTCAGCCATTATGTTTGTCTAGCATCTGCTTCAACACCACAAGTGCCTGATACAGACTGATAATCCCTAACCCCCTGGTTTCCACCTCCTCTCTCAATTATGCCCATATACAAATCTGTGCCATTACTGGCAAATATCCCATTTCACTAGAGATAACCATCTGCTTTTCATTGTAGATGACTAAAGATTCCCACATGATTCCATTATACTGGTAACAACTGTCTACCCATCTCGGAAGATTTTGATGATATAGAATTCCATTACCTGTTAATAGTGTATTAGTTAATGTATCTCTTTATGTCCGAATGAATGGACATGTGTGCATACTACAAGACATCCTTAAACACGCAGTTTAACAATGTGGTCCTAATTCATTTTACACAATGGTGTTGGAAAGTGTAAGTCACAAAGGTTTAAGACAGGAGAATTCTAAGTACTAAAAGATAGGTTGGAGTTTTTAAAAGACACTTGAATTACCCGAAAGTAATTTGTATCCTGCTATTCATTCTTAAAAGGAATATTTTTGGCACATATCATATACATTATTTGTGGTTATTATGGTAGTTTTTATAACATTTCAACATATTTTGGAGATTGTTGATTGTTCATACAATAGATCACAGGTATCCACTGTTTTTCTGACGTGGGCCACATGATACTTCCATGATGCATTGTACAACATTTATATATTATTTGTTTACTGTAATAATAAGGCATAGTTTGGTAGCCATGGAAGATTATATAAATTTTAGGAGTAGTGCAAAAGCTGTCCCCATTTATAGGGCTAATATTTGCTGTTAAGTCAGTTTGGCCATTCCTTGCTGTAATATGTGGAGAATTTGCCTACCAGTCTCACATTTGATGGCCCTTAAATAGATTTTCAACCTACTATCAAAAAAATGTAAAGTATAGGCTGAAAAACAGATGTTTTTTTCTTTAATCAGGAAACAATTTGCTTTAAGACCATACATACCTATGCTTATACACAGTATATGTATGTATATATATATATATATATATATATATATATATATATATATATATATATATATATATATATACACACACACACACACACATATATGTCAGGTTGGATTTCCTTATCCACAGTTGTATAAGAAGTTTTTTAACTTTAAATTTTATATTAGTCAAGCTGTAACCAGGAAATAAAAAAGACTGCTAAACCTCTCTGTAATTCTGAAATGTTGTATTATTAGTAATCACCACAAAGAAAAAAAAATCATTAATTTTCATATTGTTAAATATGAGTTTGAGCGCAGCAAAATTACCATATTGCCTGCATTAAGCCCTCTCACATTACCCCCTTGGAGAAATAATAAGACTACCCCCCCAGCTGTGTTCCAGATTAGAACAGTCCTGTTTGCTGTGATTAGAGTCTCCTGCTTGATTATAGATATGGTGACATATAACAACTATTATTTATGTGTGCTTCTAAATGAAAAAGTATCCACACCACAGAGATAATATATGTACATAACTCTTATAATGTGAGTCACCTTTTAGACATCTGAGTATTATAATTTCTTGCTACACAGACAGCATGAACACATTTTGTTTTGGTAACTTTATCATTAATTTGCAAAAATCAATTTTGTGTGGATTGAAATATACTGTCTTTCTCTTAACTAATAATACGATGCGTTATCAAAGTAGTATGTACAACAAAAGGTGACTATTAAATTCTGATTTTTTTTCTAAAAATGTATATGTATTTATTTAAAAAAACAAACGTCCCTAATTTTGTCTTTATACATTGAGCTTATACAAAGAAAAACAGATAGTAAAACAACAATGGTAGATTGTAAAGTTAAAGTTGGACTATTGAGGTGTATATGAAAAAGACCATTGCAGACTTATCAGGACATTTATACACATGGAAATTATTATATATTATTCATTTTACACCATAGCAAACTGATAGAAATATACTTAACTGCAACATAGGTGATTAATTAGCAATAGATGTTTATCAGACATCCAGCCCAGTCAAATCCCCATAGTAAAGCCCTGCTGCCTTTACTATGGGGAATTGACTGGGCTAGCTGTCATAGGTGGTGCTGACATTTGTATCCATAAATGCCATCAGGTGCACTTACATAGCCTTAACTTAAACAAGATAATCAGCATATGTAGACCACAAATAATATTATATACAGATATAGGCAAACTCGAGTTTACCGGGAACGGGGGACTAATAAAAGTATTCAAAAAAATTGGGCAGACTAGATGGACCGAATGGTTCTTATCTGCCGACACATTCTATGTTTCTATGTTTCTAATACGTAGAATAGATAAGACATATATCCATTTTAGCAAGAAGGGTGGTACAAAAAAATCAAATGAAGTGCTTATCAATTCATGGTGGCCCAAGAAAGTTTTTTTTATTTGTGTACAGAAAGTTTCCAGTACATAAGGAGGATAATGTTTGTCAGTAGAAAGCAGGCACCCTTTTGAAATGTGTGTTGTCTACTTGGACATGTAAGAAATTTAACCAGCTTGTTTTTCAGTCTGTGTAAAGGTATCAGTTATAAAAATGAGAAGGGAAATGACAGGCATATTGTTGATATACGAAGAGATAAGGAAAAAAAAAAACACAAATCACAGACATCAAACTGGGTGAAAAGGCCACATCATTTATTAAAACAACTGAAGCATAAAGTAACTCTGATAAATACACATACTGATATATAACAATATCATAGCTTACAAGGTCCCCAAAATCAAGTTACATGCCTGACATTGCCATTCCCAAACATGGGAGTTCACAGGATTTTTTCCAGGAAGGGGGCAAAATAACCCACTCACTCGAGATTGCCTACCTTCATTGACTTGGGACAGGGGATCACTGGTGGGGAAAAAAAAACGATTTTGGTAGTAGTGGCTAAACCTTGGCATCCCAATTGTGAGTGACACTGTAACCTGCAGTCAGGGCCGGTGCAAGGATTTTCGTCTACACAGGCGAAGGTGCATTTTGGTGCCCCCCTCCTCTGACCCGCCACGACTCCCATACTACCAACCCTCCATATATTTTATATATATATAAAAGTATAATGTATAGCGTGGAAAATAAATACATCTAAATATTCAACTCGCATGCTCTTAATTTGTCACACATTGACACCCTAACACACATTGAAACAGAGACACACTTACCACTTACACACACACCCTTACACAGACACAGTGACACACTTACACCCTTATACAGTGACACACTTATACACATACACAACCTTACACTGACACAGTGACACACACCCTTACATAGAAAGTGACACACTTACACACACCCTTACCACTTACACACACACAGCGACACACATAACCGGAGACACACTATTTTGCCACTCAATATGCCAGTATTTAGCCACTTAATATGCCAGGGTATTGTCAATTAATATGCCAGGATATTGCCAATTAATATGCCAGGGTATTGCCACTTAATATGCCAGGATAATGCCACTTATTATGCCAGGGTATTGCCAATAATTATGCCAGGGTATTGCCACTTAATATGCCAGGATATTCCCAATATGCCAGGATATTGCCAATTAAAATGCCAGAATATTGCAAATTAATATGTCAGGGTATTGCCACTTAATATGCCAGGGTATTACCAATAATTATGCCAGGGTATTGCTACTTAATATGCCAGGATATAGCCACTTAATATGCCAGGGTATTGCCCCTTAATATGCCAGGGTAGTGCCAATAATTATGCCAGGGCATTGCCACTTAATATTCCAGGATAATGCCACTTAATATGCCAGGGTATTGCCAATAATTAAGCCAGGGTATTGCCACTATATGCCAGGATATTCCCAATCTGCCAGGATATTGCCAATTAAAATGGCAGGGTATTGCCACTTAATATGCCAGGATATTGCCACTTAATATGCCAGGATATTACCACTTAATATGCCAGGATATTGGCAATTAATATGCCAGGGTATTGCCAATAATTATGCCAGGGTATTGCCACTTAATATTGCAGGATAATGCCACTTAATATGCCAGGATAATGCCAATTAATATGCCAGGGTATTGTCAATAATTATGCCAGGGTATTGCGACTTAATATGCCAGGAAACTGGCAATTAATATGCCTGGGTATTGCCAATAATTATGCCAGGGTATTGCCACTATATGCCAGGATATTCCCAATATGCCAGGATATTCCCAATATGCCAGGATATTGACAATTAAAATGCCAGGGTATTGCCACTTAATATGCCAGGATATTGCCACTTAATATGCCAGGATAATGCCACTTAATATGCAAGGATATTGCCAATTAATATGCCAGGGTATTGCCAAAAATTATGCCAGGTTATTGCAACTTAATATGCCAGGATAATGCCACTTAATATGCCAGGATATTGCCAGTTAATATGCCAGGATATTGCCAGTTAATATACCAGGATATTGCCCCTCAGTATGCTCGTTATGCCACCCTCCTCCCCCTTCCCCAGTACTTACCTCCTTGCTGCTGTCTCCCGGTGCAGGTCCGTGGCTGTGAGGGAAGCGTTGTGCGCTCCCCTCCAGCCGCGCAGATCAATAAAGTTTGTTCAAACTTTTTTTTAAACAAACTTTATGGATCCGCGTGGCTGGAGGGGAGTGCACAACGCTTCCCTCACAGCCACGGACCTGCACCGGTAGACAGCAACAAGAAGGTAAGTAAACGGGCCTGGGGGCGCGGGCGATTTTCCCGCCCCTCCCCTTGGTGCGCCCTAAGTAAGCCGCCTGTGCTGCCTTAGATAGCGCCGGCCCTGCCTGCAGTCCGTATGATGTTCAATATGTTACAATAGCTGGCCCACTACCGCCTTGATCTACAATTAACTATTATTCCCATGATGTTCATCCAGCAATATAGATGACAGTATACCATGGTAGCTACACATGATATAATGGCTTGAGAAAGACATATTTGGTTGAATCCATTTCACATTGACTGTGCTGAGATACCTGTTTTCATTTAGTACTTTTAATGGAAGCTTCCCACAGCCTCATTCAACAATTAATTACAATTCTCATGATTTTCAGCCAGCTGTGCTGCTGTCTAAAAAACATGGGAATTGTAATCAACAAAAGTTATTGTCATGAAGTGCCTCTCCCCTCCCCCATTTTTTGATATCTTCTGTACTGACATGCAGCACTGGCAATGCTCTCCTGCCTGTTGTCTCTGGTGTTCAGAACCCTAAAGGATGAGGTTATCCCGCCAGAGCTCTCATACAATGATAACAAAAACAACCGACAAATCAAAACTACAAAAATAAATGACACACCTTGCACCAATAAATACATGACCCCATAACTATCGCACTTTAAGCAGGACTGTCCTGGATTGGGACTATTTAGTGATGGATCAGGGGGGGGGGGAGGGGGGAAAAGGGGCAATTGTCCCCCCAAGCAGAGCCAGGGTAGGGGGGATGGACTGCACTGGATGCTGAGGTGAAAGTCTGTCTCCACCCTGTAGAACAGTGTGGTGTGGATCACTGGTGAGGAGGAGCAGGCAGCATTGGCTCTGTGTGTTACAAGGCTCAGTGTCATCACTACGTGTGGTTAGTTGCAGCAGAAGATGCACAGACTACCTTATGTATTTCAATCGATATTCATACTGGTGACCAATGTGTCTTGTGTTTCACCTGTTATTTATTTCTGCTTCTACTGTTGTATGCTTATGCTTTAATTAAATTCAATACTGAGCAAGATTTCATGAAGCGAGATCCTTCTTACTGAGCTTACAGTAACAGCATTATTGCAGATTTTGTTTAGTTCAAATGATTTAAAAACATTTCTTCTGCATTTATTTTTGTATAATCAGCACGGAAGGACTGTTGTCCTCATGTAAAAAAAGCACAGTCCATGGCCCAAACAACACTGTACCACCACTGAGTTTCTTGAAGTGCTTATCTGTATTATGTCTGAGGCATGCTCTGTTAATCGTGTACATCTTCAAAAGAAATATACATATTTCTATAAAATGCAGCGCAGCAATAAATAACTCAGTTTAAAGAACCAGGCACATTATCTTGTGTGGAAAGTGTGTCGCTATTATGACATGTGACCGTTGATGTGGGCGGTGAGAGGAAAAAACATTGGAGTCTAAGGTGTGTAGTTTATACATAAAAAGGCAGAAAGCCACAGTTATAGGCTTCTATATATAGCAATGTGGTGAAGGAAACTGCCACATCTCACTAACTTCAGTTGGGAACAGGTAGAAGATATGAGACCTCCTTTTGGTGGGTTTGACTTTGTAGTTACAACTGACAAAAGTAAAATGAATAGATAAAAAAAAAATGATGACTTAGCTGTAACCTCAGAGACCCCCATTCTCAGGTGAAAGAAACCTAAGACATATAAAAAGGAAATGTAATTGACACCTGCTGCATGTGATTCATTTATGTCACTGAATTAAAGTTGCTTTCTGACATACATACGTTAAAACAACATGGCTGGTGTAGTAAACACCTCCACACTAAAAGTGATTACTGTTTCTAGCACTTTCAATATATTGTAACACTAGAAATATATATATTTTTTGTATCAGACAACTAGTGAAGTAATTCTTCTTTAAATACTGTTAAGTACATAGTCTTCGTATAAGCAGTTTCTATAACAAACAGTTATTTCATTTCTGAAATAAAAGTATGGGGCTACATGCCATGTTAGACTAACAGAGACAAACTGAAACCAATGAGAATAATTTCCTATGTCTCTAGTGATGTTATCAGATAATGTATTGCTCTGTTAAGATATCCTACTGTGTACAAGGCAAGCTTATTACATTCCACACAATGTATTCTATTCCAGATTCACCGGAAGTGACTAAATGAAACAAAACTTTAAATGCTCATTGTCTATATAACCAATGTTGCTGCACCTGTAGTATTGCTTGAGTAAAATATAAAAAATGTGATATATGCAGAATGCCTGCATCAAATCACACTGGAAAAAAGGCTGTGCTCCATACAAGCAGTAGTCTTCAACTTGCACCAAAGTGAGTTTGTGGACTAGACTGTCCCTTTCATGGGTGTTCTTCTAGCATGAATTGTAAGCTTCTTTACATAATTGAGTTTTTAGTGACAAGGGGAAAGCTTGAGTAAAGTCTTGCAATCTAGAAAGGAAAGAAGGGACAGGGTAGGAGAAGCACCTTAGTTTACTTGAGGATTGTAGCAGTTGCACAGGGTTGTACTGGTAAATGAACAGATGGAAAGCCAGTGGAGGGTTTTCCATAGTGCGGCAACTGCGGTGGAGCGACAAATGAGAAGCTTGATTTTGGATAGACTACAGGGGGAAAAGATGAACTAGAAGAAGGTCAAGAAGGAGAATATATAGTAGTTGAAACAAGAGATCACAAGTGAGTGCCCTAGGATTTTGGCATCATTCCTGTTGAGGAATGGGCAAATTAATGTGATGTTCTTTAAAGGCACATGACTGTATTTGGCAATGGGTTGAACATGGTGGATGAAGGAGAGAACTGAGTCAAAGACAACCCCAAAATATTATGCTCACTCCTTTTTGACAGCAACAGTGAAGTCAGGTACAGGGATGGATCCTAATGGAGGAAAGATTTTCAGCTCAGTTTTAGAAAACTTAAGTTTTAAGTATCAATCAGACATTCAAGTAGAGATAGCTGAAAGACAGTCCCTAACACATAACATGACAGAAATAAATCAGAGGAGGAGAGGTAGATCTGCGTGTCCTCTGCATACATGTGGTATTGGAAACCAGAAAAGTTGGTGAGGGAGAACAGTAGATGGCTGGTCCTTGAAACAGGATTGGCCCTTGGAGCAGAAAGTGAAATGAGCTTGCAGACCCAATCAACAAACATGGCACACAAAGCAAATAGGGTGTCTACAAAAATGTACCCATACATAGGAAATCACAATCCAAGGAGGAATAAAGGATTACCTTTATTATAAATTCATGTTGAGCACCTACAAATATTCTCTCTCTCAGTCCAAGCAACACTACTTCTCAACCCTAATATCAACCCTCTCATCCAACCTCAAATGTCTTTTCTCAACATCTAACACCTGCCTCTTCACCCTGCACCTCTGTCCTGGACCTCTTCTTACAGTCCTTTCCTCCCATTTAAAAAACAAGGGTGCAAATTTACCTCCCACAATATACCACAACACCCTCCTGTCTCTGAATATCTTCTACCTGTGGCTGAGCATGAGATAGTCTATTCTTCATTTTGAGACCTTGGACTTCCGTGCTAGACTATGTCTCATCTTTTACATTATCTAACCCATCTAGTCTGGCCAACCTTAATACCACCTCTTCCCTTCTCTCTCTGTCCTCTGGAATTGTACCATTGACATTCAAACATACCCAAATCATTTATCCACTGAAAATCTTTCTTAGATTTCACACTTCCATTGAACTACCATCTTATTTCATTTCTTCCCTTTAAGTACATACACTTGAAAAGTGGGGGGAAAGACAATCTGAAAATATTTGCCATTACTAAGTATTAGATCTCCTTTCCCTTTTATTGCATTCTCTTTTCTTTGTAGAAACAGTTTCATGATGGTAAACCAATGTTGGAGAGGTGCAGTATGTTTTGCATGGCTCTAGCTAATTGCAGGGCATATGCTCAGAACAGAAGCAGGAAGTTGCGGCAAGGCTCTGAAGCTGAAAAGCTACTGGAACTAATATGTTGTGGTCACGAGGATAGGTAGCATCTTGGTAATGATGTGAACACTTAAAAGCATATTCAAAACACTTTTGAATACTGCTGATTTCTGCATTCTGTCAGGCTTTCTGAATTTTATATGTAAACACACTTACTATTTGTCTGTTGCATGTTTTAACACATCACAAAGGGCTCAGTAACTTAAAAGAGATATTTTAGCTTCCAACATATTGCTAAGTACACAATTACTCAATTGCATATTTGTTATTTATATGATCACTTTATTAAAGTTATATTTATTATATATCATGAAATTGCAGTATTTTGCTTCTCTGTTTATGTCTGCAGGGTATGTATGTTTTTTAATTGCCTGAACTAGTTTTCATTTTGCAAACCAATGTTAATAAATGGGTATGGACATTTTCAGGTTTTGAACTGGTACATTTAATGTATGGTTTTCAATGAATGACAGTGGTCCTATGACATATTCTATGACTGAACTACTCTACACCATGCAAGTTAACAGCTCAGATATTAGATCTGTGCACTCAAACACAACAATAACAATAGAAATAAATTACTTCAAATCTGACATATGTTTATATAGGTGGTAATCCCCACCCTTTTTTAAAGTAAAGTAATAGCATGATTTTCAATATGTTAATTTTAAATTACTTGCAGCCTTTATTTTTTTAATAGTCAGTTATATTACTTCCTCCATATATTTTACTGCTAGTGCTGCTTTATTGAAGGAACCACACAGTGACGAAAACCTGACATAAACACTGGGAGTGTCAATAGATTGCCCTTTGGTAAATCAACTAAATCCAGCAAGCACCCTACATGACCACATCATGTTAGTCTGTGCAACAGACTTTGGGGTGTTCAATAGAGACAACAGTGTAATTATATATTTGGACTTTTGGATAGCTGTTTCTTTAATACATGACTTATCTGGTCCAGAGTTGTCCAGCATGGATAAACAGCTTGGAAAATAAAACTAACATTTAATGAAGCAAAAAAAAAAGCATTGGCTTTAAGTCAATTGCAAGTTAAAAACAAGAACATAAAACTAGGTACTGGAATTTTTGTTTTTTTATTTTGCCAAAAGAATATCCAGTTTTTAAGTGACAAGGTTGTGTCCACCAAACTGAAAGTTGTAGTAAGACATAAATTAGTTTGTAGTACTATTGCCTTCATGGATTGATTACCAGCCACCTTTCCCTCCTTTCAATTTCTTTAGCTATTTTGCCATCTTTGTGCCAGCAACTGCCACTGGTTTTTGATGTCTTTGTGGAACAACATTGCTGGTAGAAGCAGATGCTCCAATTGCTAAGGTATGTATATTGTATTGCACCTCGTGTGATTTTTCATAGTTGAAGGCTGAAAATGCCTTCTATATAATCAAAGTGTGATTAAGTAGAAAATTGTCCTACGAGCCTGGGAGGAGAGTGATGTTAAATCTGTAGCACTCAGAGACCTGTAGAGAGGCACCCAGTTTATGCCTACAATTTCACCATCAATCATGGAAGATGAGTTTTAAGTGTGAAGGAGGAACTGAATTGGCTGAAAAAGAAAAGAGGCCAAAAGTGATCTTTAATGTGATTTCCTGAGGAGAACTATTGCTCACCTATGGTGCATGTACCAGCTGTTCAGGAAAATGTAGCATGATCATGTGTGTGCATTTTGCACTTTAACATCTCTATATGTTTTGATGCTCCAGTAATGAGTTGTTAGAATAAAGGTGGCAATATTAAATAAGTGGGGATACATGCATTTGTATTTCTCCATTTTGCCTTACGTTTGTCTTGCACTAATATATTTAAACTCTCACTCACACTGGCTCCAGTATGACCTACTTCAAACATGCGATCATTATTCTCATCCTAAAAATCCTCTCTGGATTGTTGATGGGGATCTGCTCCATGAACTCAGTAAACTCAACAAACTGTACTATTCACTATGCCACTAATCCTCTAATTAAAGTACACTACCCATCAAGGGTTGCGTCCTTTTATTCAAAAAAATACTGGCAGTGCTATTGCCTCCATAGACTTAACATAGGTGTCAAGCCAATATTTTACTGGCCTGAGGGTAAAAACCCTATGCCCATCACCATGATATGTTAAAAAGTAGTAGTGTAGCCAAAGTTTGAATAACTTTTTAGAAACTGTAAACTCTTCTACTATTCAAAATGTCCTGTAAATGTCTGCCTTATTTATATCTAAATTAAAATGCACCTTCTAAATCTATTAATGTGCGGGCACCTAATATATTCTATTTTAGTATGTTTCAATATTTCGAAGAAAAAAATGCAGAAGAGAACAGCACTCACGGAAGCAGGTAAGTGAAAAAATGGTATTTAATCCAGTGGTGTACTCACAGCAATCACAGCAAACGGTGGGAAAAATAACACAAACTATGGAAAAGCATGACGCGTTTCGCGCTTAAAGCGCTTAATCATATGCTCATGTGATTAATGCATATGGTTAAGCGCTTTAAGCGCGAAATGCGTCATGCTTTTCCATAGTTTGTGTTATTTTTCCCACCGTTTGCTGTGATTGCTGTGAGTACACCATCCTCTAATTAAAGTACACTACCCATCAAGGGTTGCGTCCTTTTATTCAAAAAAATACTGGCCGTGCTATTGCCTCCATAGACTTAACATAGGTGTCAAGCCAATATTTTACTGGCCTGAGGGTAAAAACCCTATGCCCATCACCATGATATGTTAAAAAGTAGTAGTGTAGCCAACGTTTGAATAACTTTTTAGAAACTGTAAACTCTTCTACTATTCAAAATGTCCTGTAAATGTCTGCCTTATTTACATCTAAATTAAAATGCACCTTCTAAATCTAATAATGTGCGGGCACCTAATATATTCTATTTTAGTATGTTTCAATATTTCGAAGAAAAAAATGCAGAAGAGAACAGCACTCACGGAAGCAGGTAAGAGAAAAAATGGTATTTAATCCAGTGGTGTACTCACAGCAATCACAGCAAACGGTGGGAAAAATAACACAAACTATGGAAAAGCATGACGCGTTTCGCGCTTAAAGCGCTTAATCATATGCTCATGTGATTAATGCATATGGTTAAGCGCTTTAAGCGCGAAATGCGTCATGCTATTCCATAGTTTGTGTTAACTTTCCCACCGTTTGCTGTGATTGCTGTGAGTACACCACTGGATTAAATACCATTTTTTCACTTACCTGCTTCCGTGAGTGCCATTCTCTTCTGCATTTTTTTCTTCGTTTGTTGCATCTTCCAATTGGTGTTGGCCACGCCGGCAGAGGCACCCAGAGAGAGTACAAGGGGATTGCTCTATTTCAATTCAGACTGACCAGCTGTATGAGAGCCTGCATTTCTTCTTACGTTGTGTTTCAATATTTCCCCTTGTACTGTTTGTTTTCTCAAGGAGTCACTCATATTTGTATATGATTGTCTATTATTCAATGATTTATATTGTTTATACAGATTTGGTCAAAAATACTTAAAAACAAGTTACGTCTCAGTACATTCTTTGTAATACTTTATCAATAAATATAAACACAAACTTGACTAATTTTCTTGCCTCAAATACTCTTCTTAAACTAGTTTACTCAGGACCAGTGATAGAATTGTTCTCTCCTTGACTTTTCTGCTGCTTTTGATATTGTGGACAACCCACTTCTGCATTAAAACCGTCTTTACATTGTCTCTCTGATACTGTCCTCTCCTGGTCCTCATCTTTTCTCTCTCATCAACATATGTGTTCTTATCAGTTGGTGTACCAACTTTCAGCCTATGTTTCAAGCATCAGGTCAGGCTCTCTCCCCTTCGGCTCTCTATACAGAGATAAGTTGAAGTGAGAGCTTAAACATACACAGAACATACAAAATATGTAAAACACTATATTAATATATGAATCAGGTAAAATAATAGTATAACATAAATTCAATATATTTATACTCAATACAAACAAATTTCAATACTGAATAATAACAAAATGGATGATAAAAGGACCTGAAGTGCTTCAACTCTTAGTACTTAATCAGAGGTAAAGGTTATAGGTAAGTATGTAGCAGAGAACACCATGATTATGCATGTGTTAATCTTGTTAAATAACTTCTATGCAGTGGTGATCATTTATTATTCACCTGTTTATATTTTTACTCTTTGGTTATAAGTACCATATTTGCTCGATTATAAGACGACCCTGATTATAAGACGACCACCCAAACTTTGGATATTCCTTTAGGAAAAAAACTAAAAGCCTGAATATAAGACTACCCTATAGGAAAAAAGTTAAACTTGTATATATTCACATGTAAATTGCTTTTTTAATAAAAAATTATATCAAAAAAATGCATTTGTTTTTATTTCCTTTTATGTGCCAATTCTGCCTCTCTTTCCCTTGCCCCCAGCTTTGTCTCTTTCCCCCTCCCTTTGATTCCCAACTCTCCTCTGTCTCTCCCCCCCTTGTTTCTCTCTGCCCCCCCTCCCTCTGTCTCTTCCCCCCCTTGTAGCTCTCTTCCCCCTCCCTTCCCTTGTTGCTCTGTCTTCCCCCCTCCCTCTCTGCCCCCCTCCTTCCCCTGTCTCTGTCTCTGCCCCCCTCCCTCCCCCTGTCTCTGTCTCTGCCCCCCTCCCTCCCCCTGTCTCTGTCTCTGCCCCCTCCCTCCCCTGTCTCTCTTCCCCCTCCCTCCCCCTCACCTGGAAGTTGATCCCTGGTGTCTAGTGGGGGCAGCCGGGGGATGTCTGCACGATACGTGCAGACATCCTCCATGCTGCCCGACACGGCACTCTATTATGACGGACAGCTGGTCCGTCATAATAGTCTGCCGCATCGGGCAGCATGGAGGATGTCTACACGTATCGTGCAGACATCCCCCAGCTGCCCGATTCTCCCTGGTGCCTAGTGGGGCAGCAGAGGAAGTCTACGCGATGAGCGCAGACCTCCCCTGCTGCCGCCCGGCACGCTCGCGGGACTTCTGTGAAAGCGGAAGTACCCGGCTTCTTCACAGAAGCCCCGGCGGTCGTGCCGGGCGGAAGCAGGGGAGTCTGCGCTCATCGCGCACACTTCCCCTGCTGTTAGAGAGGGGGATCCAGGTCCCCTGCAGCTCTGCTGGGGACCTGGATCCATGTCTTATAATCTGACCTCAATTTGAGAAATAAAAATGTATGGCCTGAAATATACACTACAAAATATATACCTTGAGGTGACGTATTCATTTATTTTGGGTGTTTCTAAGGCAGTATGACCAACTTGGGCCATTGGGGGAATTTTTTCTAATTCAACATTTCAACAGATGATAAATGTCTTATACAGTACAACACCTGTCTCCTTATTTTTAAGCTGAATTATTAAGAATTATTATATTATATATTATTTCTTAATATAGAA
Source organism: Pelodytes ibericus (assembly GCA_036172795.1). NCBI lineage: Eukaryota > Metazoa > Chordata > Amphibia > Anura > Pelodytidae > Pelodytes > Pelodytes ibericus. Next base: position 130,696,781 of record CM069858.1, on the reverse strand, counting down.
ATTATAGTTTAGGTCACACATTGCCACACTTAATCCGAGAAAAAACGTTATCTCTGTTGCAATGCAGCAATAAAAATAATTTTGTTGTTGTTATTTTACACAATCTATCTCACTTTCCCCATTCAGGAGAACATGAGGCTTAACAGGAAGGGAGAGATATGTGGTTTGGAGATGTGATAAATTTGAATAAAAAAAGTGAGCAATGTTTTTCTTTGTAACACAATAAACATTTTCGCACGTACACGATATTCTCAAAGACTAATTGTCTGTTTTCGAACAGAGAAATATTCTAACAAATTAAGATTAGTTTCTTGTTTTATGTTCATGGTCTTGTGAAGTTAATATATTTTTTATCTGACCTTCTTAGACTAGCTTGCGACCTTACATTTAAAGTCTTTAATGTACATTAGTGAGCAGAACGTTTTTTTCAATGTCATTTTTTAATGGATGCTACAAACTAAGCCACACATTCAGAACTATATTACTAAAGAATTGAGAGAGTTTTTCAGTATTGTATTCATAGCATATTTTCTTTGACAATACATCAATCTACATGTGGGGATTTGCTTTCGTTGGCTGGACAGGATGTCTTAACTGTCTGGCCTATTTTAAAAAGCCAATCTACTAAATATATATCCAGAGGGTGGATTTCATTAATTTTTCATTCATGTCAGACAGGCTTTTGAATGTGTAAGCCCAAAGTAAGACATTGGTTCATGAATTATTACACTACCTTAGTGAAGCTTTTCCTTAAAATTGAAGCTACATGGAAATTGAATAGATACATATTGCTGGATCAGTAAATAATCTAGAAAACTGCCGAAAAAAATGTGGGGTCTAGTGAAACAGAAACAAATGTACAGGAATGTGTAGAAATGAGTCAGAGGAGAATATGTCATTCTCCAGTTCAGTGAATCTCGTTTCTCCTACACATTCTTCTTGTCCAGGTGAATCTCTAACAACATTCTGCTGCACTTGTTTCTGCTTTAGCTAAAGGGCACATCAGAAACATTTACCTGCATTCCCTTATTTTATAAAGCATGAGCACAAGGAGAGGACAACAACATTATAGGTGAATCTAATAACTAATTTTCCAGTTTTTTGTTTCACTAGCAAAAGGGAAAGAGCATCCACAGTTTAACATAACACAGTCCCCCAACTTTAACAGTAATTGGGGGTTAACTTAAGGGGACTCTATCATCTACAAATAGTTTCAAATGTGAATGTAGAGAATATATAGAGTAAGAGAAAAGTGTGTTAAATGTGACAGTGGTGTCTCACCTAGATTACTAAGCAGATTGAAAACCAACACATACAGTAAGAAAACATGTAAAGAAAGTAAATATGTCAATGGTGTCTGCTGTTTGTGACATTACCTTGTGGGTTTATATGCAAATAAACTACTCTGAATAAAAGTGGAATTTGTGCATGGAACCCCAAAGTAATGTGTAAACTTTGAAATATTTTATTTCCTTTTCATTTGCTTGTAGTTCGGCTAACTCAATGCTTAGATCATTTATGATGCTCAATTTTTTTTTCACTACATTCCCAGTATCAGTAATCTCTAGTTAGTCCCTGTAATAGATTTTTCATTGAGTGTTTATGTACAACATATGGAAAGGGTAACTTTCAATATAAACCAAGGTAATGCAGTGGATGTAGTACACCTATATCAAAGGCTTTTGATACCGTGCCACACAATAGGTTGCTCGGTAAACTAAGACATATTGGATGGAAAAAAGTATTTGTACCTGATAGCGAGCTGGTTAAAGGCAGATTACATTAGGGTGGCTGTAAATAGCATGCATTTCAGATGGACACGGTTATGAATTGGAAAACTCAGGATCTGTTCTTAGCCCTATTCTGTTTAATTTATTTACTAATTACTTTGAAGAAAGTACTGAAATCAGTTTCTTAATGTTTGCATATTACACAAAATAATGTAAGGTAATAAGGTCAGAGAGACAGCTACCTGTAGTTGTATGGAATGCATTCAGGTATGCATACAGGATTGTCACAAGGAAAAGTACATCAGGTAATGCTGATCTAGGGTGAGTCTGACAGAAGTCAAGAAGGAATTGTTTTTCTCTTTGAGATGACAATATGATTTACGTTTCAGTGTTTTTTTTTTTCTTCATTTGGATCAAGCAGTATTACTGTGTAAAAAGGTTGAATTTGATGTGTAACATATTACAAATAATATATATAATAAATAAAAATGTATGGAGTCCCAGAAGGTAAAATCATGTATGCTGTAAAATTGGGAAGTTATCGAATGCAATAGTGATGGATTTAGGAAGTTCCAATTTTCACATAGCTGTGAAAACTAATTTAGCCTGTTACGAATTTATTGCCTAACATATTGCTCTATAAGAAAAGAAAAAGAGAAAACAAAGGATGATGTTACAACAAAAACAGATACCCTGTACAAATACTATACAATATTCACATTCAAGAGAAGAACAAATTATCATAACTTATGGCTTCATATGCAAATATAATCAGAAACAAAAGTAGACCACTATCATGCTTTCTCAAAACAATTTTATTCATTATACAGCATTAACATTTATTTTTATAGTGCCAACAATAAAAGCAGCACTTGATACAGAGCATAAAATGGAATTACAGACTACATTAGATGACTAGACACAGCAATATATAAGGAAGAAAGCCCTGCTCACAAACTTCTAATCTACAGATATTCAGAATCAAATGGGATTACTACAATGTAATGGCGAGAAAATCCCAGAACTTCTCTGACCACAGTAAAATAAAAATGTCCATATTTTCAGAACCTTGTTTAAAATGTTACATCATTGAATGTTAAAATTACTTGACTGGCTGCTTGGTTATTGTATTGGTTATTGTATACTGTTTAATAGACACACATTATCAAAGGTTACATGGGCTCGCAAATCTTATCTACTTGCTTAGGTGAGTGGTTTCATTGAAACTGATCAAATCCGTGCTGCAAATAATTCAGGCTGTGTTGGAGGCAAAAAGGACCTTTTCCTTTCCATTACCAGGCAGTGGTAGCTGATAAAGTGGGTACTGAGTATATTACTCGGAGCTTACCAAAGCCAGAATTAAAAACTTTAGAGTTGTGAGAGACTCCACCAAATAACATGCCTTGGTTGTATGCCACAATAATTAAGCCATATACTAAGAATGCTACAATGCAAATTGAATGAAATACTGCCACATTTGCAATGACATAGTTCAACATTGCTTGTTTTGTATTTTGGCAGATTTTCCAGTTTATACATTCCTTTAGATGACCTTTTTTTAATTTTGATCTTGCATTCTACACAGGCACGAACTTGAAGTTTAGCTGCAATATTTTCTTTAATTGTGATTCCTGGAACCAAAGTGTTAAAATCTCTCAAAAGATGTACCAGTGAATGCATAATAATTTTGTAAATAAATACATTGTGTATAATTGTTTATGTCCTTAACAGACTCCAAGGATGCCGTGACATGTTGTAAGTTACAATGCAACAACATGGAAGAAGGCGACTGTTGGCAAACCCTTCTATTAAAGGTTCAGTTCTGGTGGCTGTTCAGTCCCTTGTGTTAGACACGTTTGTCCACTATTTCATTCACAGAATTGATTCTTTTTATACTCAAAAGTGTTTGGGAAAAGATGGTAGAAAACCAGCATACTATGTATAATCAAAGCAATTCCCAAAGCCTGCTCAGCTTGCAAAACGACTAATATGTTGGCTTTGAAATTTGTAGCTCATTAAGGTGAACTGTCAGCGGTGAAAAGACCATGAAGTATGATGCATTTGGAAAGGGGTGGGCTGATGAAATTGCAAAATAAGCCACTAAAGAGTTTTGCTTCCTGGGCCAAAAGTTGCCAGCCCTCATCTGGCTATAGCATTCATATTCATGTGCATGGGCCCAGTCCTCACAGATGGTTTCAATAACAGTTGCTATTTCATAGTAACAATTACATTACATTATTATTCATATTGCAGAAACATTACACAGTAGTTGATAAGTTGGTACATTGTCTAGTCTTGTCAACATCCAGCACACCATAAGGACCAACTGGTGTATGTTGAGCAAAACATAATAAAGATAAAAGGTCAAAGAAATGGTGTTAAAATGATATCCTTTTTGCTACTATAAATATGTGCATTGCCACACAGAAAGTACAAAATAGCTGGTATAAATATGTAAGATCTTTGTGAGGATCATTGTAGAATTTGCTAATAACCTTTTTATTTTGCATTTACTTTGATGAACTATCATGGCCGGACTGGCCTATCGGGATACCAGGAGTAATCGCAGTATGCTGCTGTCTACTGAGGCTGGTTTGGCTGCTTAGCTGCCAATTATTTTTTCTATGCAGACAATTTTCACTTGATGCATTTTGGAGCTGGTGTATCAAACAATTCCAGGTCTATTTTTTTATTCTCAGTCGGGCCCAGTGAACCATGACTTGTGATTTTGCATGTCTTCTGCACTATGACTGTTGAGTAATCACAAGTTCTGGGTAGGCATAAGTGAAAAAAAGGTACCCACCATGACTCTTAACCCTGGGTGGCATAGGAGGCCAGTCTCCAGCCTAGGGACTATGGGTCTTTAGTTTTACTATGAAAAGTTTAAGAAATATGTTATGAAAGCAAGGTACATGGGTATCCAGTTCTATGACCACCCATAAAGTCTCACATAGTGGAGAATTAGAAAAAGTATGCAACTTTGTGGTAAGTATATAGGCAAGAAACTCTTTATCCACTTGATTTATGTGAATACAACAGAAGTGGCTATTAACAGTACGTCCACTTGTAGAATTTAAATACTTTGAAGACTGCCAGTGATAGCAGGATATTTGGAGAGAAATTGCCCCCAATGAGTGTTGGAATCTGGCAAATGTGGTCATTTTTACAGGAAACACTGTTCAAGACCTGAAAATGTGGTAATTGTTAGTTGTGTAAGCGAGACTATCATTTAGCTAATTCAATGGGTGTCATTTAGAAAATATATAGGGAATACAGGTTAATGGATTGTAAAAATATTTGTTATAGAAAGATTCATAATGTAAAGTGAAAATATATTTGAATACGCTTAATTGTTTTACATATTTCTATTTTATAGGTTTTTTTATATCCAATATATGTGTTTTATATGTTTATATAATATTATTTAAGAATTAGAAAATGTTAAGTATTTAAAATGTCTTCTAGAGACTTTCTGCTAAGGAATTTATTCAGCTCAAGGTTAGCAAAGTAATATGTCAAGGGCCGTGAAGAAAGCTTATTAGCAGTTCTAGTGATAGCACTGTAGGAGGGAGTGCTATGTTAGTCACACTTAACTATTTCCAATTCTAGAAGATAATTAAATCATTAAACAAATAAGAGCTGGAGGCCAATATTCAGAGCTAAAGCTTTGATGACAACTGTCCTGTGTCCTTATAATCTGTAAATTATAATAAGTAGAATTGGACCTACAAAAAAGCATTATATGGTCAGTCAATGCAGTTTGAAATGGAATTTCATGTCAAACCTTCTTCAAAAATTATTAGAACCCATGATAAAATGAATATCAACTGTAATAGAGTTAGCAGCACTTAACTAAAAAGTATGAGGAATCTTTGACAGTACCCTGGAGTGATGGCTGTGATCACCTGCACCCCACTGTCTGTTCTGGACAGTTCTTTTTCACAGATAACTATAGAGCCTTATTCAGTCACAGTAGTAACCATGTTACAATGTATATCTCTTAAATGAGAGCTGGATCCCGATCCCAGCAATTGCTTTAGGGAAAAGTATTTCCGAAATCTAACCGTCTTCTTAGTCGTCTTGGCTTATTACACACAAAATAAAAATCATCCAGTCATTTATATCTAAAAAAATGCCCAACTTAATTATTCTAATCAGGAATCACTTATGAAATGATGGCACTTTATTATTGTTTATCAGAGTGCTGACCTTTACATCTCCTAAAAAAATAAACAGAACACAAATATGTGGTGATGATGGTCAAGGTTACCCAGCTGTCATTCCTACCCAGGTCAGTAGGATCCCAATCTCCATTCCTCTCTTGATTACAAAATATTAAGAAATTAGAAATGGAAAGATAATGGTACAGAATTTCAGGGTGGTTTGAAGGCAACAGAAGGCACTTGCTAAGGTGTAATGGTTTCGACTAGGAGCAGAATTTGACCTCTCCCTACTCGACCCATCGCCTGGCCCACAGAGACTGCTTCTGCGGTACAGCTGATATTATAGAACCCAGACTTTTGGTGACATTTTTTCCACCGACGGATCAATTCTAAGCTGCCACGGAAAAGTGTGTCCGACATTAAGCCTTTAACCAGATATTATCCTTCAATGTTCCATATAGAGTGTGGCTCCACTTGTCACTGCAGAGCACCCTTCCTATAGGCAGTCCGGTGGACAAAGATCCCACCGCCCCAGCGAGGAAGGAGAAGTACAGCAGGAGCCATTAAATGGAGCTGGGCAGTAAACCATGCGTCTTCGTAAAACTTGTTCTTTATTAACAGCTACACAATTAGCCTGTTTATAAACATATGAAAATCAGCGGAGCATTTTCCGGACATTTTACTATCGCAGATAGGACTCGAACGGAACCTGCATTTGTTAAAATTCTTAGACTCTGCTTATAATTGACAACTGATCAGGACTGAAATCTTTCATTTGAGGAGGAAAAGCTCAGTAAGAAGTAAGGCAAATTGGTTAATATGCTGTGAGTTTTTTCAATACTGTGTCATTAATCATGTAGGACTAATCACAACACATAGACAGAGATGATATATGTTGGTTTCTGGACCAATACAGGAACATCCTATTAGTTTGTCTTGCTGAATGTTCATGGCTGTTTCATCCCCTGGACATTTGTAACTCAATACTATTAATGATCTGGAATTTATATAAATAAAAAATAAATAAAATAAATTAGAAAATGGGGTCTGGTCAAAAGTACAATATGGGCAAAGTGGGAAGTCTACTGCTGACTCACTCATATGGTAATTATATGATGTCTACATTAGCTACCTGTATTGTGGTCTGAACAGTACAATTTTATTCCATTTATTTCTAGTGTGACTAATGGGAAACTCATGCCTACTAATCATACCATGATACCTTTTTCTTCATTAAGTTTACAGGACATTTTGATGTATACTGAAATGACTCAAATCAGGCCTTCTCAATACTATTAGCTGACCTGAGAAACACTTAGAGCTCACCAAACACTTAGTGTTCTTAAAATAAGAATTTGGAAAATTCAGTCTCACAGAGCCTTGTAGAAAACATCATACTAAAATAATAACGGTTAAATCTAATGGGGTCTATGCACTGAAATTTGAGTTTCAAAAGAGGTGCTTGAGTTGGACTTAACCTCCACAGTGAACTTGACCTCCAATCTTGAGCAGCTTGAGCTATTCCCTAAACACATCTCGACCTCCTAAAGAATGCATTGAAAACTGTTATTCACTAAAGCGGAGGTTGAGTTGGACCACAGTCAGGGTGGTCAGAGCATTTATTTTCTATGGGGCTAGACATGGTACGTTTAAGATTTAGTCCTTCTTGACCTTCTCTATGGTAGGTGAGTTCACTTCATGGGCTCATTCTTTAAACAAGGAATAGTGCATCAGGCATTAAAAGCTAAACTGAAAGTATTCTCAATCTTGCCTAGTTTTTCAAATTAACTAGTAATGCCTGATAGCTGCACTTGTCAATTTAGTACTGTTTCCTGTTTAAAGAATAGGGCCATAAATTCACCAGGAAATGTTAAAAATACCCTCATCAATTTTGCTGAAGTTTATTAGTAATTATGCACTCATAAACAATATAAAATGGAGGATAATCTTAATTTTAAATCTTTGCTTTATACTAATGCTGGGGATATCTTGTCCAGAGTTTACCATACATAAGGAAGTAAAGGCTGCCCTGACCTATAAACATATTAAATTACTACAGAAATAGACATTAACTATGGCCAGGGCTCATTATCCTCAGCATCAGGTGGGAATGAGAAAGTAATAAACAAGAGAGATGCAAAGCAAGGGCAGGAGCAAGCATAAACAATAAGCAAAGCACAGAAAAAAGCATACTAAAATGACAGGACACAACCTGGGTGAGTCTGAACATGGGTTGGGGCCTGACAGCTACATTTCCAATTTTCAATATCCTCAGCCTGAAATAGATAAAATAAGGACTTAAAGCTGACTGTGAATCATAGGGCATGCAGTACCAGTGGTAACTATCACTGTCCCATCTGTTATGTGAATGAATACAACTTGTAAAGAAAATACACCTTTTTCAGTGCTATGAGGGTGGCCAGTGAAAGTGTGACACGAAGAGATCCTAGGGATAAAATAAATCTGAAAGTAATGTCCAACGCTAATCTCGTCTTCAGCCCACGGAAATGGACAATGCCCAAAAATTTTACAGAGGACCATAAGACAACCATCCTCAATGGAGGATGGACACAGAATGAAATCAAAGCCCAGTAGGAGGTATCTGGCCGTTTCTTATCGGCTGTGCTTTTTCTTTTGTTTATGATTTGTTTTTGATTAGGTGGATTCATTTTTATTTATTTGGATGGCCCCTTTCCATGGGCCAAATTTGAGGGCATTACAGATCTTTGGGGCCTTTTTTTTAATGGTATATTTTTATCCACAGGGTACCCTTTGTTTGCCAGGGGGTGCCCACCCTCTTGTATCTCAAGGGGTGTTTTTTTCAGGTTTGAACAAATCTCCTAAGTTATGAAAAGGGTGTGGACCAGGGGATTTGGGACAGTCCCTGACCCCATGTGTTAAACAGGGGTGCCAGTGTCCTTGTTGCTACTCCTGACCCAGTTTATATTTTGGGGGCATGGCCCAGTTTATTTACAGGTGAAGGGTCAGAGCATTTTACCAGCCCCATGTCCCATAAATAAACATCCCCATTATCCAAGCATTAAATTAACATTGTTTTAGGGAATAACTGTGTTTTTCCATAAGGAAAAATATGTGATAACTAAACTTATTGCCGGAGTTAATTAACATGAATGAATCCACCCCATTGAGTCTAAACATTGCAAGACACAGTATCAGGCCATCATTTAAACAAACCATGTGATTATATAATTTTTAGTTTTAGCTTTACTTTAAAATAAGCACAAATAAAACAAAACCAAATGTAGACGTAACTAAATTAGATAAATATATTATACGATGTGTGAATGAATGTATGTTAAGTTGAATCCAAACTGCAGTGAAAGTAACCTCATAGAGAATTCAGTGACAGATGCTTTTTTATTGCACTAGTGGGAGCCTTTGTAAGCTATTATTACAATTGATTCTGCTCACTGAAATTACTTTATCCCGTCTTATTAAGAGATACGTTTCCAAGTAATCAATGTGCTTACTGTGATTTTCTAATTAACAAAGAAATTGCAATACCATGCATTTCTGTGGCGAAAAGCCATGATCTTATTGTATTAAGCACTAAAAACATGTCAAGCTTGGTTGCAATACGGTTGCACATCCCTCCCATGACAATTAAGTAGCATTGTTTGTTTTACTTGTTTAACCCCTTTCTCACAATACTTGTGATGTGTATTAGAATGTTCTTTAATGCTCTTTTTTGAGGTAACACAGCATACTGAGATAGTATTGTGCATTACACATCAAACAGACCTTCCTTTCCTGTTCTTGGTGGATGTTTGACTTTCTATTAAGAATGTATACTGAAAAACAAGAGTTAACACTGGTACTAAAAACAAACTTTTTATGTTGTTGTCATGTTTTGTTTGTAAAACGGTTTTCATTTGTAAACTGTAGCAAGTATCTTGAGCACAATGTTCAAAATATACCTACATTAAAAATATAAATATGTTAACTAGTGATTATGAATACATGATAAAATATCATAAATAATCATAATTTTTATGTTTAAGTATACAAACCAAAGAACTCAAACAGAAGAATCCTCCAAACGTTATACAAAGTCTAAAGTAGGCTTTATCCCAAATTAAAAACATTGTTGAAGAGTGAATTTTCAGATTGGTAACCATTTTAAGAATAAGAAAAAAGACCATGCGAAAAAAAAATTATGAAAACTTCCTTAAATAGGGCTTTTATGATTTGATGAATAATGCATCATGATCAGTACCCATTTACATTCATGCAAGTTTAGTCCCCTCAACTTGGTTTGCATCCACAACATCCACGCTTTCATGGGACTCCCCTCTCTAATCTTTTAGATAAAACAAGGTAAAGTGAACTTGTGCGCTAAATAAACACTCAGTACACTAAAACATTACCCTTTTAAAGAGACACATTTTCTCCAGTATTATGCAAAGGGAGATAAAAGACAAATAATAATATAGTGTAGTATATCCAAAAGATGTATCAAAAGTGCATAAAAAGATTGGGACATTCTAAACTGCCAACATGGCTAGACACATCTGGGTATAGCTCTGCGCCTCAAGTCTCCATAAGGCGATCCTGTCTGCAAACAGACACTCAAATGAGGTCAAATCCATCTGCATCGGATAGTTGAACAGACCCAGAGCAGTTTGATACCAGACAAGTACTGTCTGGACATCCATTAGCCAAACAATTCGGACATATACACACAGGCCTCTGCCAAGCCTCCCCCTGGTAGTTACTGCGCAATAGAGTGACTGACTGCTACACACAGCATCAACACTTGTCTGTTGGTCCATAGTATATTCACAAAACAGAAACCCATACAATATTTTCATATAGATTCACTAAAAATAAATATATATGTGGAGTAGGGGGGCGGAGCCAACTGTAATGGTGTACAGACGTGTTTTAGCAGAGCTCCTCATACAGCATATGAAAAATCCCATCATAAATGGCTAATCCTGCCAAATTGGTCAAAACTCAGCATAATCCAGAAGTGGGGACCATGGGCAAGCGAAATAAGAAGGCAGATAAGACTTCCACAAACCGCAAGTCTAATATAGCTGACCTTCTGACGAGGCCGACTAGGCCCCAATTGAAAGTGGCAGCGGCAACACATAGAGACGGAGAAGATAACCTCCACTCTGACTATACAAGTAGGAAGGCTCAGCAAGCAGGTGGCAATGCTTGAAGCCAAGATTAAACATACCAATGTCTGATTTCGGGGAATTCCGGAGACAGTTGGGCCCATTGTCCTCCGGCCCCATAAACAGAATCTACTGCTAGCTATGAAGCTACCTGCTGACACTGCCAAGGTGATGGAAGTTTTCAGGGTCAGAAAGGCGAGACAAACCCCCTCGGAAGCTCCCAGAGATGTAATATTTAAGCTATCCTTGCTCTCAGATAAACTAACACTACTGTCAGCAAGCTGCAAGCTGGGTCAGATCACCCACGATGGTGCCACTGTTCGGGTGTTCGATGACCTACCACCCTCTACCCTGGCTTGGCGCCGCTCTATGGTTCCGTTGACATCACACCTACGGTCACTGGGGATCAAGTACAGATGGGGAATGCCGCATTACCTCACAGTCTCCAAGGGAGACAAAGAACTTACTATCGAAGACCCACTGGATGTTCCTCAATTTCTACAAGACCTGGACGTGATAAACAGTAAAGCTGGATACCTGACGCTGGCTATACAACCATTTTATTCCTTCTACATATTGTTAACTTTGATTACTCTACTTTAATTCCTTCTTGTTCATTTTCTTTGTCCCAATCTTTCTATGCCCTTCTCAATCCCCCCTTTTTATATCCTTTTCTTTTTTCTCAGGACTTGGATGTTCTATTCGGAGTTGCAGGTTTAACATAAGTTTCGTAACCAGATCACTATGTTTATGTCCCTATGTGATGGTATCAGAGTGTTTTTACTATTATATTGATAACATTAAAAGGATATTAGTTCTATTTTTTTAGCCCGAAAATATGCCTAATATTTCGTATGTATAGTGTTCAGGCCCTTCCTGATTCTTAGTATGTACATAGGCATAGTTATGTCTGTTTTTAATGTCCTACTTTATAATACAGTAGTTATAGTTCCGGTAAAAATTTTCTATTAAACCAAAAACTGAGTCATTATATGCACGTACAGTATGATTTTATGTAAAGGCAATTACCTGCGTTACGTTTCAGATTTCTGTAACAATTGTTATTTTTGATGATGCTTGACTCAATAAAACTTTAATTTAACCCCTTAAGGACAGAGCCTTTGAAACATTTTTGTCCTTTCTGGACAATGGCTATTTTAACATGTCTGTGCTGTTTGTGTTTAGCAGTAATTTTCTTCTTTGTCATTTGCTGTACCCACACATATTATATATTGTTTTTATCGGGACAAGAAGGGCTTTCTATGGATGCCATCTTTTTGATCATATCTTATCATATTATTAAAAAAAAAAAAAATATGGTAAAAATAAAAAAAAAATACACAAATTTCCTGACTTTTATTTGAAACAACTTCTCCTCATCGACAATAGCAAACAAAAAAACATGCTTAATAGATTCTACTATTTCTCCTGAGTACAGGGATACCACCCATGCATAGGTTTGTTGGGTTGTTTGCCGGTCTAAAATGCCAAATTTGTGAGGTGCAGTTTTTTGTTTTCCAACTTGAAATCTTTACATGCAGCCCGCTGCACCCATGTCCCATTTGGGACATATTTGAAACCAGCCAGTGTATTTTACCCCATCAACCCATATATTTTTTAAAAGTAGACACCCTAGACTATCTCAGATGGTGGTATTTGAACACTTTCCATGCACTAATTCTACCACCAGCCTTTGTCAAAGTTTGTGGTAGTAATTTTTTGGTGTTTTTTTTTCACAAACCTTGTACTTCAGATATGAATTCACAGATTTTGGTATGTGTCACTGCCAAATAAAACCCCAATAAGTGTTCAGCAACATCTCTTGAGTACAGGGATACCCCCCCATGCATAGGTTTGTTGTTTTGTTTGGGGGGTAAAAAGCCAAATTTGGGAGGTGCAGTTTTTGGTTTTCCAATTTGAAATTTTGACATGCAGACCGCCTGCACCCATGTCCCATTTGGGACATATTTGAAACCAGCCAGTGTATTTTACCCCATCAACCCATATATTTTTTAAAAGTAGACACTCTAGGCTATCTCAAATGGTGGTATTTTAACACTTTCCATGCACTAATTCTACCCTCAGCCTTTGTCAAAGTTTGTGGTGGTAATTTTTGTGTGGTTTTTTTTCCACAAATATTGTATTTTAGACATAAAATCACAGATTTTGGTATGTGTCACTGCCAAACAAGAACCCAATATGTGTTCAACAACATATCCTAAGTACAGGGATACCACCCATGCATAGGTTTGTTGGGTTGTTTGGGGGCTAAAGGGCCACATTGTGAAGGTGCGTATTTTCAACTTGGAATATTGACGTGTAGTCAGCCTGGGCCCATCTTTCATTTGGGACTTTTTTTTGAAGTAGGACAGTGTATTTTACCCCAAAAAGTATATATTTTGTAAAAGTAGACACCCTAGGCTATTTTAAATGGTGTTATTTTAACACTTTCCATGCACCAATTCTACCACCAGCCTTTGTCAAAGTTTGTGGTAGTCATTTTATTGTGTATTTTTTCCCACATACATTGTACTTTAGACACAAATTCACATATTTTGGTATGTGTCACTGACAAACAATACCACAATATAAGTTCAGCAACATCTCTCGAGCACAGGGATACCACCCATGCATAGCTTTGTCAGCTTTGTTGGGGGTTGAAAGGCTACATTTGAGAGGTGCGCTTTTTGATTTTCAAACTTGGAATTTGAACATGTAGAGCAAGGAAGGGGTTAATAGCTCATATAACAGCCTTTGTAGTACTGTACAAAAAAATGAACCCCTAAAAATGCACAGACAAGAAAAAATGTTCTGCTGTGCAGTGATCAGTGGCAGGGAAGGGGTTAATACACTACACTATACAAAGGGTATGGCTTTTATAAAAGCCCTTGGGACTCACAATTTTTTAACATTTTATTTAATTTATTACAATTAAAAAATTATATTATACAGATCTGTCTCTTTCCCTCACTAAAACTCAAGTGAGGAGAGGGAGGCAGATCCATATGGGTCAGAACAATATTTACCAATATTGATCGAACCAGACGAATGGTGATGCTCATCTGAGAAATCACCAAAACACCTTTGCCACTGATCGGCTGTTACTGATCGCTATACACGCGTTCAGACAGCTTCAAAAGGAATACACGTAATCCCCTAGTGGGTATAATTAACACCTAGCGAGTGTGACAAAAAAAATGCTGATAGCAAAAAATAATCCTTCTGCGACTATTTTGTTCCATATGCGCTGCTTAGGCAGTGACCATATGCACTGCTTAGGCAGTGACCATATGTGCTGCTTAGGAAGTGATAAACGGCAAGGAAGGGGTTAATAGCTCTTAGAAGAGCCGTTGATATACTGTAATAAATCAAAGTAAAAAAAATGAACCCCTAAAAAAATGCACAGACAGCAAAAAATTTGCTGCTGTGTAAGATCACTGCGTACACAGCGATCAATTGCAGGGAATGGGTAGATACTGGAAACGTCTTTTATAAAAGCCTTTGGGTCTCAATTCTATTAAATATATTATAATTAAAAGCTTACATTATACAGCTCTGTCTCCCTCCCTCACTAAAACTCAAGTGAGAGGGAGGCAGATCTACACGGGTCAGATCAAATATTTACAAATATTGGTCTAACCAGACGAATGGTGATGCTCATCTGAGCAAACGCCAACCCGCCTTTGTCACTTGTCAGCTGTTACTGATCGCTATACATGCGCTCAGACAGCTACAATTTTTTTTTTACATTAAACGTAGTCCCCTAGCGGGCATAATTAACACGTGACGGGTGTAATAAAAAAGTTAAAAAAAAATTAAAAATGCTTCTGCAGCAAGATTGCAGTGATCTACAGCAAGCAAGGGGTTAATCTCTCTTAAAAGAGCTTTTTTTTATACTGTAATGAATTACAGTAAAAAAAATTAACCCCTAAAAAATGCACAGACAGCAAAAAATGTGCAGGGAAGGGGTTAAATGGCTTTTATAAAAGCCCTTGGTGTTTAAAATTTTATTAAATATTTTTTTATTATTTTATTTTATTTTTTACTTTATCTGATCTGTCTCTCTCCCTTACTAAAACTAGTAAGGTGAGGGAGGCAGATCAATACTTGTCAAAGGCAATATTTACTAACATTGCCTTTGACAGTATGGTAAGTGCTCATCAGAGCACTTACCATACATGCCTGCACACAGATCACACAGATCTGCTGTGCCGGCATTGATTGGCTCCCCCTAGAGCATCGGAAGTGAAATACTTTCACTTCCGATGCTCTTGCCATTAGAAGGGAAGCGCTGCCTGTACAGGCAGCGTTCCCTTCTACTGAGCCGATGGGGTCCGACCACCATCGGTTCTGGGGAGCCTGAAGGTTCTGCTAAGTGCCTCGCTAGCGATCGTTCGCTTTCTAAGCACATGTGTGCAGCGGGTGCAGCCATTTTTAAATGGCTGCTACGATCACTCCGGGGAGTGATCGTAGTTCGCCCCTGCACTTTTGGGGGGTGTTGCACAATGCCTCTACCTAGAGGCATTGTAGCAACACCGTTAGGTCCGCTGGTCGCTTTCTTTACTCAATTTAGTGCATGACGTGCCAGGCACGTAACCTGTCGGCAAGTCCTTGATTTGCCGTGACGTGCCTGGCACGTCATCTGTCGGCAAGGGGTTAAAAAAAAAAAGTGCATAAAAAATATAAAATGCAATCAACTGATAAGGAATAATGACATAAGGGAGCCCAGCTGTACCAGGTATGGTGTGTCCAGTGGTTCCAGAGACAATGATCACATGAGGAGAGAAGGCAGGAATACAGGTATAAATAACTTTAATAGAAAACAATAAAATCAATAGAAAGATCTTACATTAAAATCTCCTTAAAAGTCCTTGTTGCAAAATATCTTGGGAAGGGAGGAATTTGAGTGTATAAACAATCTTTATCTAATAATTTCAGTTTTCTACTTTCTCCCTAAGGATATTCAGGCACCACCAGGTAGACCAATTGTGTCAGGAGTGGGATCCATTTTTTCAAATCTTTCAGAATATATAGACCTGATCCTTCAACCTTTTGTCAAAAAAAGTCCCCTCATATTTGAAAGATACAATCAGCATTCTGAGAGTTCTGAAAACGATTGTGTGGGACAAAAATATGTGGTTGGTCACCAGTGATGTGACATCCCTGTACACAATCATAGATCATGCTAGGGGTTGTGAATCAGTGAAAAGTTTTCTGAATGGAAGCAAAACACTTGAGGAAGGATTTGTAGATTTTATAATCAAGGGGATAGATTTGATCCTTTGTAACAACTACTTCTGGTTCAATGATAGTTTCTTTTTACAGAAACGAGAGACAGCCATGGGGACCATGTTTGCCCCGAGTTACACCAATTTGTTGATGGCGGAGTGGTAAAACGAATATGTGAGGTTGGAACACAGATGGGGGGAAAACTTGGTCTCATGTCATCGCTACATCGATGATCTGTTTTTTATCTGGAAGGGGAGGAGAAAGAGCTACTTGATTTCTTGGGCCATCTTAACAATAATGAATGGGGGATTAAACTAAACACTGAATATGACACACAGAAGGTAAATTTCCTGGATCTGAAAATATATATAGAACAAGACGAAATAAAAACTAAAACTTTTTTTAAAAAGGTAGACGTCAACAGCTTCACTGGAAGAGACAGTGGGCACTATTCCCTATGGTTAGAGAACATTCCAAAAAATCAGGCCCTTAGACTAAAAAGAAATTGTAGAGAAGAATCGGTCTGTGTGGACCAATTCAAGATCTTAAAAGAACGCCTATTGGCAAGAAATTATCCTGAAGAAGGAATTGATAGAGCACTAGAGGAAGTGAAGGAAATAGAGAGGGACTCACTCCTAGAATATAATGTTAAAAAGGCTAAAAAAGATAAGGAGAAAACTATGACTCTCCCCATAGTATTGGATTACAACACCAAAAATAAACAGATGAGGAAGATCATCTCTAAACATTGAGATATTTTAAAACAGGATGACATTCTAAAAGAAATTCTCCCAGAAAAACCAAAAATATTTAGAGGGGCTCCATCAATTAGAAGGTGTATCACCACTAGCTAAACAAGAACTCTTAAAAAGAAGAGCAGTACCTTTTTGGAACAGAACCCTGGATTCTACCGATGTAGTAATTGCAATACATGCAAACAAATGAAAAAACAACCCGGCAGAGTCCAGAGTTTTACCTCCAATGTTACAGGGAAAGATTATAAGATCAGGGGTTTTCTGAACTGTAACTCGAGTAATGTGATATATCTACTGGAATGTCCATGTGGGCTACAATATGTGGGCAGCACAACAAGGAAGATCAGAACTAGGGTAGGGGAACACTGCAATAACATTTGCAAGAAAATGTTAACTCACAGTGTCCCCCAAACACTTTTTTAAACATAAGAACGATCCAAAAGAATTAAGTTTCACTGCCATAGCCAAATATAAAAAATACTGGCGTGGCGGAAACTCCTGGAAAGATTTGGGTAAGCTGGAGATGAAGTGGGTCTTTGAACTTCAGACTCTAGCACCCAAAGGGTTAAACGCAGATTTTGATTTATTTAATTTTCTGTAAAGTTTGAGAATTACATTTGTGTTAATTGTAGCCCAGATGGACATAGGAGGGAGGAAAAAACATGCCTACTAACATTCTGTAATGGTTGCATTTGTTCTCTTGAATAGGCCAATGTCTGCATGGATGTGTAATGAGAAGGGGTTTTTATTGGTGATCATTGGATAAATTGATTATGGATTTAAAATTGAGATAAATATGTCTTTGATATAGTTGTCTGTAGAGGTAACATAATGCATCCGTTTTTGTATATATCTATGTAAATTACATGGTTGATATTAAGATTGGTGTTTGCTATATCATGCACTTTCATTTTACATATGGACTAAAACGTTTACATCTATTTTTATATATTGTGCCCCCATGTTGTCACTAATGTTACGTTTCACTGGGACTCGTGCCCTGTTGAAACAGAGAAAAGAAAGGAGGAGACTGCCATGAAAATATCCACCAATTAGATGAATAGAGAGGAGGAGTCAACGGAGACCTGATGCTGTGAAAGCATCCACCAATCAGGTGGATAAAGGGGAGGAACCAACAGAGACCTGATGCTGTAAGAACATCTACCAATCAGATGGATAGGGGGGAGGAGCCAACGGGGACCCGTCAGAGAAGAGACAAAGAGGAGTGACTGATGGTAAACGTCACTATTGAAGCCACAGAATAATAAAAGATGATTTTGATCACATGGGACACTTGAAAAAGCCTTGAGGAAGAGGGGGAAAGCGTCATGAGAGAAGGGGACTACAGAGGAGAAGTGTTTTTATTTCAAGATATTTTGCAACAAGGACTTTTGTAAGATCTTACTATTGATTTTATTGCTTTCTATTAAAGTTATTTATACCTGTATTCCTGCCTTCTCTCCTCATGTAATCATTGTCTCTGGAACCACTGGACACACCATACCTGGTACAGCTGGGCTCCCTTATGCCATTATTCCTGAGCAGTTCATTGCTCAGGGACATGTGAGTGTACATTTTATATTTTTTATGCACTTTCGATACATCTTTTGGATATACTACACTATATTATTATTTGTCTTTTATCTCCCTTTGCATAGTACTGGAGAAAATTTGCCTCTTTAAAAGGGTAATGTTTTAGTGTACAGAGTGTTTATTTAGCGCACAAGTTCACTTTACCTTGTTTTGTTTGCACATTTTGCTAGTAGTGAAACGCTAGCTGTGTTCAGGTGCTGCTCACTTTGTCACTTTAAGGCGCAGTATATTTTTATTGTTTGGTAATCTTTTAGATAGTTTGATAGATAGCAGAGCTTGAGATGTTTGATAGGTTGAGTTGAAATTGGTTGAAGACTTTACCTGTCACATGCGATGATGCCCTTAGTTACCATTCTCCGATGTGCGATACCAAGACCCCAACTTTATTAAATAAATTAGTCATTATGGTCATTTTTATTATGTATATCTGTCTTCAATGCCTGTTGAAGATATCTTCTTGTAGAATTCCTTCCAGTGAAAAATATGCCAAATAGGCAAAAGAATACAAGAGTTCATGGAGTCAATGGTGAAACAATAGGGCCTGTAGCAGGTAGAGCAGGTCAGTTCATTTAAAGGGTCACAAGACAGACACTATGCAGTATAATAGCCACAGTTAACCATTTTATTACAGCTGTCGTGGATTGAATTTAACATTTTATTCAGCCAGCCACATGTATTTCGAAGTATTACATTAAAAAAAAATTCCTTTTCAGAAAAAAAAATAGAATTAATTTAATATGCTAGTGGAAGCATTGCTATACGACCGCAAACTGAAGAATCAACATAATGTCTACTTTTTCTTTCTATCAACCAGGTTGTGGGAAAGAAAGGTTTTAATCCATTAACCACAAGTGAGCTGACATTTCTTTAAGACTTCTTGGTATAGCAGAAGAGGAACTTGTGGTACAGCTATGTACTGAGAATATAATTTCAAAGGTGAATTTCAAAGATGATTTACTGCTTTGTCTAGTCAAACTATCATTTTTTTAGATGCTAGTTGATAGTTCTCTAAAATTGCGCTAAATATTTATCTTTTTTTATGTCTAAAGACTTAAAATTCCATGAAATTAGGTATCAGTTTGTTAAAGAGCCACAGTTGTTTCTAATTTATACTTCTGTTTATATTGGAATAAATGCCATTATATTCTGACTCTTAGCCTTCACTGAAAAGCATACATGCTGGTAAAGTTACCCTCTGTCACTCACTGGTAGTGCGGTGAGAGGCTTTTGTTTTTATATTTAACCAACAGAGGGGACCTCTAGTAAACAGTCATGATCTATCAAACTTTGTTCGAAGCAAGTTGCTAAGCCCCACCCTAATTTTGTTGTTGTGCACTTAAATTCTCAGCACGTTCCTATAAACAGATCAGAGGAAAAGCTGAGCCAAGACTAAACATGTTACTCTATTTTACTCTGATGAAATGGCACAGTATTTTTTTAAACTTTTGTTAAAACTTTATTGTTAGTCTAAATGAGACAAAATAGAAAACAAATTAAGATTATTGATGTAAATTATACTTGATGATAGAGCAAAACAAAGTGTGGCTATGTCAACAGAAGATGAAAAGTATAATAAAGTCCTGCTCTAGCTGGGCAGCAAATGAAATAAAGCAATGCAGCAATATTTAAACAGGCACCACAAGATTGCATAAATCACCTTTTTGCAGATATCTCCTCACCAGGACCAGAATGGTCTTAGTGTGTCCTCTTCCACTAATTATCAATTATAGGTGAGGTATATTGGATGCTCTGAACTAGAACTGAATTTATTATCTGCCATCTCTCAGTCAATATTAAAATGCTCCACCCTTGGGACCCCAACACGCATTAATCTGAATGTAGTATATTACATTTGTACATTTTCTTGGGAGTAATATTATCAGGCTATGTTTCTGCAGGATTTGGGGAGATACATATATCTCATCTATTATCAATCCATTCTGTTAGAATACTGTGACACTATCAACTGAAACTAGCAAGTTATACTATTTTATAGATTCTACACCTTAACACATTGAACGTGACATTTATTGGATGTGGCTCTCATTCTACCAAATTCCAGTGAGATTATCTTGGTAACTCTGATAACCTGCTCCTTATATTTTACTATACTATTTAGTTGAAGCATAATACAGATATATAATAAGAAGAAAAAGCTCTAGTCAATTGTTTCGTTTTCGTCCAGGTAATATGGAAGAGATAAATCAGTTTCTTTTACATTTCTAATTAGGAAATTAAATGGCATATATATAACCAAGATAGATCACACTGTCTTAATCAAAAATGTCAACCTTGTTCATTTAAATAACAAGCAATTAACCTCATATAAGCCTGTGGCATTATATGAGGTTACACTACTATGTCCTTTTTGAGGTCCATGCCAGTTTATCTCTATGTGGTAGCCACCATGCTTCCCTGATCTATTTGAGCCAATTTTTTCTCCTGAGGAAGTTGGTACTGCAGACCAGCGAAACACGTTCAGGGCTCTTACTGGTGGTTTGTTGTTCTCCTTGGCTGGGCCTTATGTGCATTTCCTGCTCTTTCTGTGCCAGCTGCTTGTGGATTGTTTTCACTACATGCTGTTTTGCTCACTTGTGAGCCACCACACACTGTAAGTGGTATTACCCTATGTTGCCCCCTCTTGTTTTAGCCAATAAATGAACATTCAGAAGACCTCCTGATTGATTTGTTTTATTTGAAGCCTATTTCTGAACCCTAGTTTGCGCGTGCATAAACGTTATTTTCCTTTTTGCCACTTCACTTGTAAGCTATATATTTTTACTATGTTATATGTTTTACATGTATTATTGTGCGCTACTCCACAAACACGAATACATTCACTGAGAAGCAGGCAGGGTGAAATGGAAAGTTACTGTTACTCAGTGCCAGGCTGCATGAGTCGACTACACTGATTGAGTGTGTGCTGATACTGTCACCTGCGCTAGTATCTAGGCCAGCTCAGTCTGAGCTAAGAGTAAACCCGCAACCATCTCTAAGGATACAAGCTTACATTGGATGTGCAGCATAGAATTTTTAACTTTTGCTTCACTCACAGAAAAAACCTTTAGTGCCACTTTAATGGGAAAGAACAATTGATACTTTTATGACAATAACGTTCTTGAACTCCTCCTTTGCTTCTGGTACTTCGCCAACCCACTGCCAGATCTTTTGCTCTACCCACTGTTGCTCTCTCTCTTTTCAAGACACCGATGCAGAGGAGTTGAGTTTGGATTTCATCTTCTGGCACTCCATTTATTCACATTCGCTTGTTCCAGCAACACTCAAATGTGCAGGTTGAACCTCTTTTTGTTTTAAAACTGAAATGATAAATTCTCAAAAGTATAAAGGTGCAATGACTACTGTGTTAAACTCTCATATTCTTATATACACATCTGGGAAATATCAGGGCTAACCAATGCAGTGGCAGATCATTGGTTAATGTGTTACACATATAAGAATTAGCTGCATGTCTAGCACTAATTCTAACACACTAATAGCATACCAAGAAAAACTTTTTAATGATTTCACCTTTATATGATTTTAAAACAACTTTCCAAGAAAAACATGTTCAGTGACAGTTTGTCATAACAAATATTTTAAAGAAATGGTAAAGCTGGTATACCCAAGTGGAACACATAAACTTTCTTTGAACTATGGAATTGCTCATTTCAACACTTGCATATCTATAAAACAAAAAACAGGTTAGACAGAAACAGAAGATCAACTGAAACTTTGAAAGCTGTTAACATTTGAAAGATAGAATTAGTGTGCCTAAAGTTAGGGGAAACATTTATTCCATACTGTCTTAACATGTCAAATGTAAGAATCTTGTTGATCAACTTAAATCATGAAGGAACAAAAAAAATGTCACAGTGTCAAAGGGCTTTGCTAAACTTAACTCTCTGGGTTCTAGATTACTTTGCTGTCCTTTGGTCTTGACAAGGGATAGTTGAGTTAAATAACACTTGCACCCACATCGTGCATTCATTAAGTACAACATGTCAAATAGGAACATATACATTCTTTCCCTTTCAGATCCTAAGGAACTTTCTCACTCTCACCCGCAAATGTTTGTGTGGATATCTATGTTCAGTGGTGTATCAATCATATTCACAGGGATCGTTACTGCTACAGGGATGACTCCTGTGACAATTTGCATGTCAGCTCATATCTCCCTGTGTCTGACTGATCCAGTGAGCAGGAAATGATATCACAAACACGTCCTGCCTGGATCGATATTGACACATCTTCCAGGGAGGGGTTACATCTCTGAGGCACTTCTGTTATCCTCTTCTCCTGCTCTCCTCCTCTCCTACAGATTAAGGGTGTGGGGTAAGTAGTACTGGTAAGCTGTTTGGGGGCAAATCTGGCACTAACAAACTGGTGCAAATATCGCAATGATAAGCAGTTTGGGGGAAAGGCTGGCACTGACCAGTTATTTGGTTGGGACTAGCAAGCTGTTTGGAGCAAATCTGACATGCCACTGTTTGGTGCCAGTAGCAAGCTTTTTGGGTGGCACTGGCAGCTGTTTCAGGACAAATCTGGCACTGACAAACTGTTTTGGAGCAAAGCTGGCACAGACAAACTTGGTGCAAGTGCACTATGATGAGGTAAACGGAATTGGATGGCTACTGTTCAAATACATATCCAAACCAGAGTGAAGTTGCTGGAAATTAATTTATTGTAACTTTACAGCATCACAGTGTAACCCTCTCCGGGTCGACAAATAAAACTACGCGTTTCACACCACACACTCTGCACTTTGTCAAGTGCATTGCCAAGCTGGTAAAAGCTGCAACTGACAATCTGTTTGGGTGGCACTGACAAGATGTTTGGGGCAAAGCTGTTTTGAGGACAAAGTTGCCACTGACAAATATTTTTGTGGCAAATCTGACATTGACCCCACCTGATGTTGCAGTGAAGTGATGGTGTCATGATAATGTGTTGCTTGGTAAAGTTAGGAGGGCTGGGGCAAGGATCACACTTGCATGTGTTTTAGTGCAGACACAATTCTGTATCCCACTACAACATTTATGATTAACATGCAGACTTTTGCAGCTTAATACGCAAGACAATATCCATCTACAGAATGGGAGGGGCTTAAGAAATTTACCATCACCACTTTGCTTTCCATACCTAATCTTATAATTATTTTCTCCAGACATGCAGACTCTTGCATGAGCAGTGTTAAGGAACAAGTACAACACACAGAAACTAATATGGTAGATGGAAATCTTACAGTCCATGGTTACAACTCCCTTAGCTCTACCTCCGTGTGCCATCTCCAATTAACCGTCTCCCTCACCACATGTCCATTAGTCCTCCAACCACTTTGCTGTGGGATTCACTGGGATCTTATATGAAGATCATTTATCCTTGATGATAGTTCTGAAATAGTGGACAACATAACATCTTTTTTACAATGTCAGGTTTCTGTGAATTTCTACCAATAGCTTGCTGGAAATTAAAAAACAATGTAAACAAAACTTGTACTGTCCGGTTTGTTTCACATAAACATTCACACTTACCTTGGGAGAAATGTGGCTTGAGCTGTAGAGTTATAGGAATAGTTGTGGGGAAAATAGTATTTATTGAATAAACAGTTACACATGCTTCTGCAGTAAATGTAAATAAAAAGCGCCGAGCAATGGAATCAAATATCCATATCTGAAGGTATTAGTCAGTTAGGACTAAACTACTCACGTCTAATCTAGACTAGAAAACTTTCTAAACTGCATGGACAAAGTCCTTGGGGACCTACCATGCTATATACAGTAACTTCACTGGCAGCTAAGAACCTTACTTACATATATAAGCACATTGTAGTATTTGGCAAGCTCAATTCAACTTTTACAAAGTGTCCATTATGCTCACCCTAATAGATACCTTCACAATGTAGGAGTGTGTTACCAACTTCATCTCAAGGCAGAAGGATGTTTCTGAACTTATGGACTGACATAAACACTTTATAATAGAGTAACATGTGAGATCAGTCTATTACATTGTATCCAAATGTGTCTCTTGAACCCACATTAACCCACAGAAGCCAACAATATTAACTTGATGAAATTCACAAAAACCTTTTTTTGGAATACAAACGTATTTGATTATTTAGGTTAAATTTGCCAGGCCTATAAAATATCGCTCACATTTGGAGTGTATTCTATCTAAGGATGTAGTTTTTGCCATTCTGACTGAACATCCATGTAACTAGGTAATGCATTATTAAGAGCTGTACTAATGGAAATAGCTCAGTATGGTTTGTTATTATTAATATTATTCACATGTATTTTAGTGAGGTAGCACAACTTGTAATCCTCAGGGTTTCATTGTTGGCAGAGTCAATTCAGCCCTTCATCCTTCTGAGGTAGCTAAAATGAATACCATACATTGGACAATAGTAACATCCCCAGGATGTACTTAAAAATGTTAAGAATATTCCAATGGTTAAATCATTCGTTGTTACATGTAATGGCAATGGAATGGCACTGTATATTAAGTCTGTAAAAAAAACTGTTTAAATACAGAGACATGTAATCGATATATTACAAAACTGAACATGCAGAAGGATTTTGCCCAGTTTCATAGACATTAACATTCACAAAAAGAAAACCTTTGAGAAAATGGGAAACAAGGCCATGAACAGTCTAAATGACCTGGAGCCAGTTTGTGGATTTATTGACACAGAACTCAAGTAGTTTCTGAATGAAGTGGTAGCAATAAAAAAAAGGATCCTGGCACACAGTATAGGATGTGGCATCTACCTCTAAGGGATCAAATGCTGAGTATATTGTGCCAGCATCTGAAAATGCCAAGATCACAAAACAAAATAGGCTTGTTTATGATTTGAGTAGAATAAGGAGGGGAGACCTTAATATTTCCTGCCTTTGTAATACATTTGCTAATGCCATCTTAATTGTTAGACCTAAACACTAATATTTACAAGACCTACTTGATGCCAGATTTATGTTATTGCAATACAATAGCTTATATTGTTTACATTCATAAAATATGCACATGCTTATAAATATCATTTTCCTCTGATTCTTTAACTCAGAAGAGCCTATCAAAGGCTTTCACGTAAAATATATTAATGACTTAAAATGCAACAAAACATAAAAATGTAATACAATATTGTAAGCATTATGCCATAGTGTATACACAAAATATGTGCTTTCGAAATCAGTATTTAGTAAACAGTGTTTATCTTATTTGTATATATTTTTTATCAATGTTATAAATCTATGAACACAGTAGCATGCCCAGTATTTATTTATTCCTTTTTATGAAAAGGTGGCAACCCAAGAGAGGTAGCAGAATGCATTCAATGAAGTCTAGAACTCTTTACGGCTGAATGTAAAAGCCTATTGTATTTTTTTTTGTCTAAATGGGGTGTGGGTTTGCAGATAATAAACAATGCAAACCCACACCCCAATGCACTGCAGGCCCATGAAAATGTCAACAATAATTTTTGTTAGACAATTTCAACATTGGTAAGATTCCATACAACAAGCTATAAGCTATTTGTACATCTTACACAGAAGCTATATTTAATAAAGCTTTAAAATGATACCTGTGTGTTGTGTCTTCCTTTTGTTGTTGGTCATCGTGACTATGAGTCACAGAATTGTGGTAAGTCTTTCTAGGTGTAAATCCCACTGACAGGTTAGTACAGACAGTGTATTGAATAAAGACTTAGGTTTTGGTTAGAGTTGAGCAGACACCTGGATGTTCAGGTTCGGCGGGTTCGGCCAAACTCGGAAAAAAGTACGGGTTCGGGGTCGAACTTGACCCTGAACCCGAACATACTAGTGTTAGGGGGGACCTAATGTCTCCCCCGGTCCCCACCCATGAGCGGCGGATGGGGACCCTAAAATAATAATGAGGGGGGGACCTAGTCAACCCTCCCCGGTCCGCACCCATGAGAGGCAGGTGGGGACCCTATAATAATAATGAGGGGGGACACTAGGTTTAAACCAACCAATCAGAGTGCTAGCCATTTTAAACACAGTGGGAAAATTCTAAAGAACTTTCACACGCTGTGTAAAATGACACAGAGCACTCTGATTAGTTGGATTTCAAACCAACCAATCAGAGTGCTCTGAGCTTAATTGCAATTTCCCACTCTGTTTAAAATGGCTTGCACTCTGATTGGTTATAAAGCCTTCCCCCGCCCTGCAGAGCTCGGTCTGCATGGGGCCCTCCATGGGCGAAGATGGATTATTTTTTACCCAGTGGATTTTTTTTTTTTGTGGCGCGTATTATGCTTTTTTATTTGGCCTTTTTTGGGGCTGAAGAAAGAAGAAAGAAAAAAGAAGATGGATTATTTTTCACCCATGGATTTAAAAAAAAAATTTTGCGCTCGTTTTTTTTTTTTGCGGCGCGTATTATGGTTTTTTATTTGGCCTTTTTTGGGGCCAAAAAGAAAAAAGAATACATCATGTGGTAAGTATTAAATTGTTTTTTTTTTACAGGTTAGTTTATTGCCCACTCCCCTCACTATTATTAGGGTGAGGGGGGTAGGTAGGAATTTTTTTTATTGGGGGGAAGTGACAAGGGTCTGGACACCCCTGGTCACTTTATTTGTGGTCCCCACCCACTGCTCATGGGTGGGGACCAGGGGGGGACACCAGGTTCCCCCCTCATTATTATTATTAGGGTCCCCACCTGCCGCTCATGGGTGGGGACTGGGAGGGGACACTAGGTCCCCCCCTCATCATTATTATCAGGGTCCCCACCCGCCGCTCATGGGTGGGGACTGGGGGGGACACTAGGTCCCCCCTCATTATTATTATTAGGGTCCCCACCCGCGGGCAATGGATGGGGACCGGGGGGGCTTATTTTACTAGTGACTGGGCAGCAATAGCTGTCCAGTCACTAGTAATTTTAAATTTAAGGCGATATGAATCGCCGAACCCCGAACTCCAACCCGGACATACAGTGGAATGTCCGTGTTCGGGGTCCAAAAAACGTAATGTTCGGTACGAATCTGAACTTTGCGGTTCGGGTTCGCTCAACTCTAGTTTTGGTATGTTTTGGACTCACAGAATATTTTCCAACATTACCATGTTTTTCATGAGCCATACCTGTTTCCCATATTGAGATCAAATCTTCCATTATCTTAATACAATTTACCCTAGAGCACCAGGCCATGTAAGTAGGAGGTGTTGTCCACAGGGTAGGTATTATGGAGACAGCGATTTTCTATATTTTGGCACCGATGAGGGTGTGTGTAATATAAGTGCCTTACTACTTCTATTACAGGGTAGATTCTGGCTTCTGTTTTGCCCCAGAAATCTGACAGGGCTGTAGATTTTCACAATAGGTATATTAAGTTGGGGTGGCATTGTGGTATAATCTCTATAACTGCTTAAAGTTGAATATAAGTGTAATTATATTATATATAGGTAACAGAGGTATTATTAAACACAAGTCTGTACACACCAGAAAAGCTAGAAGACTTGCTTTTTTCACAGAAATCTTAAACTTGTAGTACTACTACCAATGCAAGGGATTCTGGGTAGGCATGTGCTAATATGGTGAACAATGATCATCTTTCTTGCCACTATATGTGCATTACATATATAAAGTGTTTTAGTGACACACTGATGATTTGTGTGACATATTATTAAGGGCCGGTGCAAGTATTTTGCCACCCTAGGCGAATCCTCATTTTGCTGCCCCATGGCTCTGCCCTTTGCCCCTCCCCTGACCCCTCCTACTTATAACAGCCAGACAACAGCACACCAATCACGCAATCACAAACACAATCTCAAACATACACATAGAGTAATCATTCAGAGCTACGGAAATACGATGCTCTGACTGATCAGTGCGCGTGAGGATCGCGAGCAGCATTGTCTGAGCTCTGTGTGCATTTAGCACACAGAGCTAGTACTGCCAGCTGCTCCCCAGTAAAAAAACATGCTCCGATGGAAGGCGGGGGTGGTCCTTCACCTTGTCCCCAGTGAGGTCCTCCTCCCACACTCAGTGCCCCATTGTGGCTGGAAAATTGTAAAAATGCACCCTAGGCCTATAGGAAGCGCCGGCCCTGATCTTATTATTCTTTTAGTTCCAATATGAAAGTAAGGCTTTCATAAACATTAGACTTATATGACATATATTCTGGCTAAATGGCTTTAACATCATAGCTTCTAGTCTCACATATGCTAGGAATATCATAAGTTTTCATGATGCTAACATGTTGATGCACTCTAATGCTGTACACATTTATAGGAATATATAATTCTAGCATGGCTGGCATTTAAAAGGAAAACATTTATAAAGGATAAGATAATTTTTTCACTCCATTAGCAGTCTCTGAACTTAATATTCAGGACTTAATTCTATCAATGTGGCAAGATACGCATGACCTTTGGTTTGTTAATATTCTTAGAAGAAGTGCCATAAAATCTTTTCAATTACCTAGAGAAGAAATTAGTTTGCCAGTCTCAGGGAAATTCATCTATCGCAGAATTAAACATTACCTTAAGAACACTCAGAGAGGACTTGTGTTTCATGTTTTCCTGGTGGTAAAAATTAGGATAGCTAGGAAATGGATGACTGAGGATATGATATCCTGGTCCCAGAAGCAACACAAATCCATCTCATGGAAAACGGTTATTATCTCTCCCAAATCAAACTAGAAAAATTCTATGTCCTATGGAATCAATGGCTTTAGAAGTTTCTTGATGTTTCTCCTTAGGTGGCCTAAGAAGCAACTGGGGAATAGCCCCAATACAGAAATATGTTAGAATACATGAGCAAATAATCAAGACAGCTTAGCAAGTCTTTCTGAGTGACACGAGATAGGGAAGGGTTGTCTCAGGCTATCATGGTTGTGTGGGATACAAATAAGGTAACAACTCTACTGTGGGATGATTTAAGTCCAGAGGCCACAAAAAGTGCCTTTTGGTACAGCATTCTACTTAATTATAAAGGCCATAAACTGTACTATGGTTCTGGTCAATGAGTATATCCGTGGATCTTCACTATTGCTTTGGTATCTTGGGAATATTGTTTTTGTAATGACTACTACAGATTGAAAAAATATAATTGGTTATTGTAATCTAGTCTTTGTAGCAGTCAGTTAACTTTATAATCAATTTTGAGTTTCACTGAACAAAAATATTTTTTAAGCAATTTAAATATTTGCAATCTGGAACATTATTTTGTGTTAATAATGAAAACCTAAAAATAAATGTACATTATAATACACTGATACTAAAAGAGTCTATCCATTACATTATACAAATCTTAACATATTATATATATATATGTTTGCTACAAGGACAATTTTTTTGTAGTTAATGTAATGTGTAATTCTGCAAATTGGTTAATGAGGAAAAAAAGCATTTGCCAAAAAATGCAATCCTTATATTAAATGACTAAAACGACTAAATAGATTTCAGTCAGTGCAGAGCACAAAGTTCATGACCTAGGTTGGAATGCAATTATCCCATAAAAAAATGCATCAGGGATTTGTTGGAAGGCAGGAACATAATACCATGAAAAGTTGTCATTACCTGGAGATGGTCAAGAATAGTATTTTTACCCTGTACTTCTAAAAATCCCCTCTTAGTCAGGTTTCTTGACAAACAAGGATTCTAAAGTAGTCCTGATTACATTTATCTCACTCAGTATAACTCATTGGGAAACCTCTTGTTTCCTATGCTTCACGTCCTACTATTTTACCAGTTCCAAATCCATCAGAGACATTGTGTTAGGTTCACTGTGGACAAATAGAAGTGACAGTTTCCTTCCTAAAAGTAAACAAATCCAGTACTTAACCACAGTTCAAAGAGTTTAACACCTCCACCCTTTGCCCTTAAGGTGGGCATCTGAGGTGAGCTATAAGCCAAACTGATCTTTATCACATATATATATGTAAACATACAAATTATTTCTTTGTTATGTGTCATACATTTTTTCTCATTTTGAAATGCTTCAGACATTTTAGATTTTATATTAGTTTCAATAGAAGGTTTCAGTTGTTACTAAAGCCTGTATTTCTTAATTTGATATACACAATCCAGCTTGACATTTTTTGAGAACACCTGTAAGAAACAAAACATTTTAGTGAAATATTGTAAACAAATATTTTCGAATGTATTTTTGCGCACTGCTTTTAATGCTATAGGGAGCTTTATGTGAAACATCTCCTGTCTGGTAATGATACTCTTGTTTTTCAAAAATTATAATCTGTATTAAATACAGAGTAGCATTTTTTAACCCTCTGAGTGCGCCCACCTCTCTTAATGGGTTAATGCCCATTTATAATTAGTCTTTGTATCATTATTATCCGGAAAGTTCATAACATACATATTCCATCTATAGCTTTGTAACTATCAATTAGAAACAATGGGAAATATTCTTATCTGTAAAAGTGGCGTAGGTGGGATTTTACCAGGAATGTTTGCTTCAATGTCTGCCGTTAACGCCATTAACTAGGGTAAGCGCTTTGACGTTGTATTCAGGGACACATATGAAAAATCCACACTCCTGGGCTCTATTGGGGAGAATAAAAATTGCAGAGCAGACCTGTAATGTGCATTTTTTATGTGTCTGTGTATAAAATGACTATGTGGTCACCCTGCCATTAACGGGTGCGGTTATTTCATTACCGTACCTGTTGAAAAAAATGTAAATGACCAAGAAAACCTTTCATTTTTTTTTAAGCACAAACAGTGCTCCCTACAACACTTTAAGGGTTAACTTATAAAAATAAAAATATTGGGGATCCCCAATATTTATTGGCCATTTACTAGTATGTTTTGATGTATTTAATACTTTTATACTATTTTGTACTACATTTTTTGTTTGGTGTACATTCTCTCCAGAGTGCTTTCTTTTTTGTATTTTCTACTTGTCTTTTCCTCTGCAGCATCCCTCTATGGCTAGTGTCAGACTACATCCCGCATGCAGAATCATCCTGTGTCCAGTCATCCAGTATGTATCCAGTTATTTTGTTTTCCTTTCTATCCTTCCCATTCTGTTTATTTTTTATGCTAGCTCCTGGCCTTCCTTTGTCCCCTGCTCCTGACCCTTCCTTGTTTCCTTATACTGAGCCTTTTTAGTGGGCTGTCCAGAGCCCTCTCCTGAAGCCCCGTTAAAGGGACTGCCTCTTTATATTTCATGGGGCAAGTGGGAGGCCCAGGTGGGTCAATCATTTTTTTTGTTGAGGGGATGCTAGGGGACTGGTGGTAGCTGTTAGCTCCCCTATGTTCCATAGTTTTATATTAACTTGGAAATAGGACTGTTTTTCTTGCAAAATGCCATTATTCCCTTTGCTTTATTGCACTGGATATTTGTGGTCCCCATTCCTTCAGGACTAATGTGCGGTATAAAAACTTTAACTTTTGCTGGCCTTAATGGCTGGCATTGAATCTATCCCAGTATCACTTATGCAATAAATGTTAATATTTTTGCTGACAGAAATGCACGACACATACAAGGAAACTTTGTTATAAAATAACAAATTGCACATACGCTAAAGGTTATTGCTATTCTCTTTATTTAACAGGAGATATCACGTATTATTATAGTAGAAAGGAAGCACATGCAGAATAGAGCATGTATGTCTTTTCAAATGGCATGCTTTAATGAGTTACCTGATAAGTATTAGCAGAAAGTTGCTTGCCCTTTCTATTACATGTGCATACTGCTGATAAACAAGTGTATTTAGAATCATTCTGCTTTAATTATGGTTTAGCTTCAGGATGGGTAACGCACATCAATTCTATTGGATGGGAACTTCTTTTCAAGTTTTATGACCATGTGTGCATTTTTATTAGAAAAATGAATGGTTTGAGGGTGAACTAGCTTACTATTGCCCCCTAAAGGCAATTTATTTAAATCTCAAACAACAAAGTGAACATTTTTTTTATTAGAAAGGTTTGCAATGATATTTTATCCTATGATCGTAGATCCACTAAATTTACATTAGAAGGAAAATAAACTTTTTAAAATTTATTTAGTAATACAACACACTACAATTTATTTCTTTTAAACTTTTTTTCCATATTTTCTTTTATCAATCCCACATTTTTGCAAATCTGAAGGTTAACCATAACTTAAAGCATAAAGAGAAGATTTTGTAAGTGCAATGTATCATTTTAGAACAAATTATTCTAAAATGTTTTGGTTTATATATTCTGGAGAAAAAACTTTCTGTGAATTTATAAAATTATTACATTGTAATATCTTGCTAAGCCATGCTATAATAATTTTTAGGTTCATTTAAGTGTGGGTGTATACTTATATATATATTCTATGTTTATAAATATTTTTTTTATGATAAAAAATAAAGTGTTTATGTTAGCAAACCTTTCTGTTTATATGATATATTTGCAGAAAAAATACATATGAGTATGCTGTAGATTCACTAATATTTGTATAATTTCCAAGAATATATACACGTGTTGATATACATAAACACTGATCAGCCATAACATTATGACCACCTGTCTAATATTGTGTATGTCCCCTTTTGATGCCAAATCAGCCCTGACCCATCGAGACATAAATTCCACTAGACCTCTGAAGACGTTGGCAGCCGATTCTTTATGTCCTGTAGGTTGCAAGGTGGGGCATCCATGGATCAGACTTGTTTGTCCAGCACATCCACAGATGCTAAATTGGATTGATATCTGGACAACTTGGAGACCAAGTCAGCACAACTCAAACCATTTTGCCAATGATACCAGGGAATACCGTTTCCATGAAATGCTGTAAACGGTCTTCAACTACGCTTAGGTAGGTGGTATGAGGCAAAGTAACATCTGCATGAATGTCACTACCCAATGTTTTCCCAGCAGAGCATTCCCCAAAGTAATGCCTGTCAGTGGTCATAATGCTATGGCTGATAGGTGTACAGTTACTTGAGTCACTACTTGTGATTACTGTATATGAGTATCGACTATTAATCATGAATATATCTTGCAAACAAGACCCGTGAGTGCGTGTTTCTTTGCCTTTGGACTTGTGTATATATATATCTATATATATATAAAATACATGTCTACAATATTAAATGCACTCACAGGGCTTCCAGATGAAGATAAATCAAATTTCTTTTTAGAAAATTACATCAACATTTCAGACTCTAATTGAGACCCTTTGTCAAGATGTATATATCAAACTATTTACTGAAAAACATAACATTATAACAATTATTTAAAGTATTAAAATGTGATCAGACACTGTACAATTGGAATTAAGAGTCATTCTTAATTCTTAATAGTGTAAGAGTCACTAGCTTACAATATGAACAGATGAAACAGATGGTGGTACACATACACACACACACACACACACACACATATATATATATATATTTAGCAAGATGAGTCTGGTGATGTATGTTTATTTTGTTGTTTACAAAAGTTCACAAGTAGATTGAAAGGAACAAAGTTTTACTTGGAAAATGACAATCATATGAGAGGTGGTATTACCAGTGACAGAACTATCATTATCGCAGGGGTCGAAGCTGCGACCGGGCCCGTCACACCAAGGGCCCGGCTGCCCTGTCAACCCCTGCGACCCTGATAGATTAAAACCTGTACTATGTGATCTGAACTGATTGCATGGTACATGCCCTCCATAGAGAGAGTTGCGGTCCATATGACACTGTCACCAGTAGCCGCACCTCCGCTGGTCTCGCGTGAGGGGGTGAAAGCTCCGTCTCCTCACGCTCTGTGTCTCCTAGAGTGCTGGATGTCTGTGACATGCTGGTGCTCCAACGAAAATGGAGGCTGGATCAACCCCCCTCCCTGCAATGAAAGATAACCATACCGGGAGGGGGACAAACACCAAAAATCTGTCGGTATGTACGTAAGTATGTAAGTCTCAGGGCCAATCCTGGGTGGGTGCACAGGGTGCACCGCGCCCAGGTGCATGAGAGGAGAGGCCCCTGAATCACAGAGCGCGACGGGAGCGGAGCTTGCAGCCGTCGCGCTGTGCTTGGTGTGACAAGGAGCCGCAGGTAAGCGCCTGCGGTAACCGGACCTCCCCGTCACACCAAGCACAGCGCAACGGGTGTAAGCTCCTCCCCCATCGTGCTCTGATTGGCTGCAGGAAGGAGGATGGTGTCTGCAGAGGCAGGACACCAGCATCTAGTTTCTTCTGCTGGATGTCAGCTGACATCCAGCCATCGATAATGTGAGGAGGAGGACACCATAAGTTTGGGGGGGGTTCAAAAATAAATAAATAGATGTGTGGAAGTGTTTGTGTGTGTCAATATATGGAAGTGTATGTCAGTGTGTACAGGGTGTGTGTGTATAAGTGTGTGTCAGTGTGTATAAGTATGTGTGTTAATGTCTGTGCAAGTGTATCCTGTGTCTAAGTATGTAAAGGATGATACTGTCATTTATACAAGCTGGACAAAATTTTCTCAAGTGGAAACCAACCTACAGGGTCAGTTTTCTAAGGTTGAACGATGGATAGCTTGCAAAAAACTATTCCTAAACACTGAAAAAACGGTGTCCATGTTGTTTGGGACAAAAACAAAACTACTTAAATGAAATAGTCCTCAAATTTACATTAAGACAAAATTTGATTATAGCCTGACCCAGGTAAATTCCTATAAGTATCTTGTTATGTGGCTAGATCCCAACTTATCTTTTGGTCTCCATAATGTCAAACTCTCATCAAATCTGTATCCTATGAATGGCTCTCAATACAGGAACAAATCCAATACCCTGCATAATCACTGTGTGTGGGGAGGGCGAGCAGCACATCCTCATGCTGCCCGCGGCTCCCCGTGAAGCAGGGTGGGGGCGGAGCTACACCTCTCACTGGTGAGCTCCGCCCACTCCACCGGCAAACCTTTTTTTTAAACTCTTTTTTTGCTGGCCGGGCGGGCGCCCCCTAGGGTGTTGCGACCTGTGCAATCGCCCGATTGCACAGGTCGCACACCCCTAATGCGGGCCCTGGCTGTCCCTCACTTAAAAAAGGTAGCAGGTCAAGGTGTGTTCTCTTTCAGAGCTCCTCATATGTGAAATAGTCTCCCAGATACCATCAAATTATGATCTAGTCTAAAATCCTTTAAAATGAGTGTCTCCCGACTTCTAAAACCAGAATGTACCTGTTATTAGTTTACGAACTCCCACCTATACAATACATGTTTATTACAAGCTCCTATATACCCCATGCTTGTTGTTTTCTCTTTTTGTTTTTTTGTATCAGTAATTACTTACCCTGTATGTTCTCTCCCCAACTTCCCTGTATAATTATATGTATTTATATACACAATCCAACAGCCAGTTCACTCAAATCAAACAAGTGATAAAATTCACACAGCATATTAAAAACACCTTTCTAAGATAACATAATTGGAGTTTTGGTTACATCATATGGCCATATATTGCTAAGTCCACAACTACATCAAAGTACTCCAATATAGGTGGGTCCTAACACTAAAACCTTATGGTTATATGGGGTTAAATCTCTTTAAATGTGTTGTTTACCAGGGACCAAAGGGCCTTCCTATTGTACAACACAGGGACACTCCAGCAATTTATAGGTCTGGACACAAATTATGGAGCACCTATAAAGCGGTGTGGTGGGCGGTAGTGCAATCCTTTGCACTACCGCCCACCAGCTGATGAAGATAATTCGAAACGCGTCCTGTGGGGTGTAGCTGTGTTTCTTTATAGTGCAATATCCTAACTGTTCAATAGACCTGGTCAGGTGAAGAGACCCAGTGGGTAAGGGATTCTTGCTTTTATTTCTATCTTATTTTATTCTATTTTCTTGTTTTTGTGGCATTTTATGTTTTTTATACTACCATACATCTTACTTATGTACATTTATCTCAATGTGATCACTCAGTGATTTTGTGACTGGATTTTTTGTCATATACTTTATATATATATTTTGTATATCTATTTCTTTGTAATAAATTTATATATTTCTATATTTACTTGTCTTTGTAGTCTATTACATTATATTGCCCTTGTACATATATAGTGCTGTCTCATCTCTACACTGTTTCTCCCTTTTTTGCAGTGGATTTTTCCATTGCATTCCATTATAACACTAGCTGCTTCCATTTTATTTCACATTGAGTCATTTGTTACTCCATACATTGTCTGGGATTCTTTTATCTCCATATTGCCATCTCGTACCTTCCTGCCTCCAGTGGTTAGTATCAATTGTATTATTTGTATATTTCATCTTTTGGAGTGAAGGTCACTATATACACACACTATTACTTATTTACTATTCACTAGCGCTGTGCCTAATCTTTTTTCTTCAGAAGATGGTGCAAACTGAAATGGCGTCTCTGAGATCCGAAGTGACCACATTGGATAAAAGGGTGACTTCCATGGAAGCAGAAAGTAATATATCTATCTATATCATGCTGACAATAAAAAGAGGAAGAGCGAACTTACCATCCAAGTAAGTAATCTTCATCGCCAGGTCCTTGCACAAGATATGAAGAGCCGCGGGGCCAATATCAGTGTACGAGGAATACCGGAGGCTGTGGGACCTAATACTCTCCAGACTTACCTGAGCGTCTTCTTGACACAATTAAGACCTGGTGCTGATCCAAAGGAACTGCATATTCAAGATTGTTTCCATGTGCGGAAAGGCTCAGAGTGCAACGCAAAACGCACCACGAGATGTTATTTTAAAATTTCATAGAGCAAACAATAAAGATGCACTTTTACAAGCGATCAGAAATACTGTACACGGGGAGTACCCTGCTAATATTAGAAGATTTGCCGATAGAAGTCATTTTATGGAGAAGATCTCTGAGTGGTCTGACAACACACCTGCACAGTCTTGGGGTGAAATTCCGGTGGAGAGCCCCTACCTCCCTCTCTGTTGCTTGAGACAATAAACTCTTGTCCATAGAAGATCTGGCCAACGTTACATCATTCCTACAGGACCCTCCTATATCAGCCAAGACAGACGCATAGGAGGATCCTGGGACTCAAATCTTAGATGTTCCTAACTGATGAAACCCCTGCTTTTCTCCTTTTTTTCCCTCCTCGAACTTAGTATTATCCAAATATTGGAGCTCATTGGAACTCATACACCCCCCCCCCCCCCGGGCATTGTTATCACTGTGACATGTTCAGGTGATAAAGTATTTTTTTTCCTGCCCACCGAAAGTGTGGACAGGGGCCCACATTTTATGCCAAAGTCCTCTGACTTTGGCATGCTACCTCACTCTAGAGGTGCCTTTACTCTCCATGCTTTTCTATGTTTTTTTCTATTATTTTTTTCACTTTTCTGCACTATTTCGATTTCATTATACGTTACTTTATTTTCTTTCCCTCTGGAAGTACCAATTAATGATAGGTTATATCTTTTTTTTTTTTTCCTTTTTTTTTTATTATGAAAATGCAAAAATACATATAATAAACATTAACTCACACGTAACAATTATCGACATACATAAATACACAAATAGGACCGATGATCATTTACTTCATTGATTCTATTTTCTTTCTATGACCCCTTTCTTTCTAGTATTCTATCATTATCTCTCCCATGGGATGAATAATGTGCTGCTTTGGTTTTAGTGAGTTCTGGGTCTTCAAATTTGATCAACTTGGACCGAACGGTCCTATTCCCAGCGAGCACCCAGCTTTCCATCAACCTATCTCTTATGGTTTTTCTTTCTTTTCTTTTCCTTTTTTCTTCTCCTCCCCTTCCTTCCCCTTTCCCCTTCCCTTTTTTTTTTTTTAAGTTATAATATTTCTCATTGTTGCTATTGGTTTCTAAGGGCTGTCTTCATGGGTGGTCTCCTTTTTCCACTTTTTCTCTTTTCTTTCTTATCTTTTTTCTCTACTTCCCTCCCTCCTTCCTTCTCCCTTTTCCCATTCTCTCCTCTCACCTCTCCCCCTTCCTCCCTTTCCCGCTCACTTTCCTTCTACCTTCTCTTTTTCTCCTTTTTTTACTTCTTCCCTTCTTTCCTTCCCTTTTCTTCTTTCTTTGGCATCCCTTTCCTTTATTCCCTCTTTTCCCTTCTTTCTATCCTCTCCCCTTTCTGTCACTTATCCTTTTTTTGGGTCAGATTTTTATGGGGTGGGCTGAATCTTTTGGGCCTCCTGGATCCACTTTTCCCACTTTAGATGTTCATCCCCCATAGTGCTAGCTCTAGTTAATCCTTTTTCCATATTTAGCTGGAATAGTAGTTGTGCTTTGTATGCTCCTAATGGGGGTGTTGTTTCGCTCCTCCAATTCCTGGCTAAAACCATTTTTGCGGCAACTAGATAGTGGGTTGTTAGAGTACTCTGATTTTTGTTCATAGTAGGCCAATTTATATGGAGAAGTATTGCTTCAGGGGATTTAGGGATTCTGAGTTCTGTTGCTTTGTTTACTAATTTTATGATCATGTTCCAATAGTCAGCCAGTTTGTGGCAATTCCACCAAATGTGGAGGTAAGTCCCTTTTTCTTGCCTGCATCTCCAGCAAAGGTCGTCATTGGTTGGAGAAATTTTATGTAGCTTTGTAGGGGTCATGTACCACCTATTTAAAATCTTATATTGGTTTTCCATTAATAGGAGGCAGTGGACCACTTTGTTCATTTTATTCATAATTTGGTACCACTCGGCTATATCGATTGATTGGATCAAATCTTTCTCCCATGCTTTTTTTGCTGTCGGGATACTTGGATTTTTTGTTATTCTAATTAGGTTTACACATTTTGACAGCATTTTCCTGTTTGAGTTGTTACAGAATATCTGTTCAAGCTGATGGTAGAGGTGACCTTTTTCTAGCATAGTCTTGGTTGTTATAAAGTTCTTTACTCTTAAGTATGTGAACAATTCTTTGGGTCTTAGATTATATGTTTTTTCTAATTTAGGGAATGGTATAATTTTTCCTTCCTCAACCAGATTACTTAGGTGGAGGATTTGGTTTGATTTCCAGCTTTTTAGGGACAGATTTTCTATTTCCCATTCTATAGTTTCAATATGTTGAAAGTTCATTAATTTATTGCTTAGATCTAGTTTCTTTTTGATTCTTTCCCAAAGCGGTACAATGTGTCTTAACACTATGCTTTTTTCCCAATCTCCTTTTTCGGAGCTCCAAATTATTTGGCGTAGATCTTTTATACCACATTGTTCTAGTTCTATGGTGTACCAGCCTTCTTTGGTTAGTCTACCTAGCTGTATCTGTGCCATGTGCATTACTGCACTGGCTTCATAATATTCCGACACTTGCGGGAAGCCCATGCCCCCTTTCTTAATTTGGTTTGTCATAGTCTGCATTTTAATTCTGGGTTTTTTTCCTCGCCACACGAAATTCGAGAAAGCTGATTGGATCATTTTTATCCAGCTGTCTGAAAAAGTGAGTGGGAGCATACGGAATAGGTAAATCCATGAGGGTAACACATATGCCATTATAATATTGATTCTGCCCCACCAGGAGATCTCCAAGGATCGCCATTTTTTTAAGTTGATATTCATTTGTTTTAAAAGGGGCATGAAGTTGGCTTCTGCCATCCTATCCATGTTTTTTATAACTTTAATCCCTAGGTATTGAAACTCTTTAGGATTATCAAAGTTATATTTATTCAAAACCTTTTCTGACTCGCATTTGGAGATGTTGTTAAACTGTACTGTCGTTTTTGACAGATTTAGCTTGTAATTTGAGACTTGGCCGTGTCTCTTAATCTCTTTTAATACATTCTCCACAGACTCGGCAGGATTAGTAACTGTGATTAAAATGTCGTCTGCATACAGTGAAATTTTAAGGCTTTCTCCCCCTGCTTTATAACCTTCTATAAGATTATTATCTCTTATGTTTATAGCTAATGATTCTATTGAAATAATGTACAATATGGGTGATAATGGACATCCTTGTCGAGTGCCATTTGACAGGGAGAACCAATCTGAACAAATATCCGGGCCAACAATTCTTGCAGATGGGGCGTCGTATAGAGACATAATAGCCGAGTGTATCCACCCGTTCAACCCAAATGCCTCCAGTGATTGGCTCATAAAACCCCAGCTGACCCTGTCAAACGCCTTTTCGGCATCTAGGGCCAGCAGGGGTCTCTTTTCCTGGGCGGCGGAATCAAGAATATCTATTAATCTACGAATGTTATTATTAGCCATTCGGCCTGGAATGAAACCAATTTGATCTTTATGTATTATATTTGTAAGTATGGGTTTTAGTCTGTCTACTAAGATGGAAGCATACAATTTTACGTCTACATTAATTAAGGATATAGGTCTATAATTTTTTACATCCACCGGGTCCTTGTTTGGTTTTAAAATTGGGAGGATATTGGCACATAGCATCTCCCGGGGGAAAGATCCTTTTTTTGCGGCTTGGTTGAATGTTTCAGCTAGGTGGTCAGACAGACTGGCCATCATGGTTCTATAAAACCCGTTGGTGTACCCATCCGGGCCCGGAGATTTGTTCTTGGCTAGCTTTTCTATATTCTTTACTATTTCTTCTTTTGTTATTTCCTGATTTATTAATTCAATTTGTGTTGGTGTAATGGTAGGGAAATTGCATTTAGCAATATATTCCTTTGTTTCTTCTAATTTATTCCCTGTGGGTAGATTGTATAATTTCTTGAAAAAATCACTGAAGACTTTCCCTATTTCTTTAGGGGCCCTGTAAGTCTTATTACCACAGATTATTTTATCTATTCTGTTTTCTGCTCGCTGTTTTTTCAGTTTATTCGACATCATTTTGTCTGCTTTGTTTTTTTTCGAGTAGAATTTGACTTTAAGGGTTTCCATATTTTTGTTTATTTTTTCTAGGGTTTTGGTTTTAATTAGTTCTCTGATCCTTTGCGTTTCTTTTAGATTTTCTATTGTGGGATAAGTTTTTGCTTCTTTTGTTGCGTTATAATATTCTATATTGAGCCTAGATAGCGGTAGGCCAGCTTTCTTTTTCGCAATACTTCTTAGTTTTATGCAGTGCCCTCGCATTACTGCTTTGTAGGCGCACCATATTATTACTGGGTCCATATCCTCCACTGTATTTTCTTTGAAAAAGCAGGTAGACATATTTTATAGGTAATCTCTGTTTTCTTTGTTTTGTAAAAGGGAATCTTCTAACCGCCATGTGGATCTGATGGGGCTATTTAGTTTTTCTTTTAGATCCATTACCACCATATCGTGATCGGACCATATACAAGGTTTTATGGATATTTTTTGGACTCTACCTAATAATCCTGCGCCTCCCAAAATCAGGTCTATTCTCGAATAGGAGGTGTGGGGCCAGGAAAAAAATGTATAATCCCTTATATCGTAATTATTTACCCTCCATATGTCGTATAACCCGTATTTCCTCATAGTAAGATTGAGTGACTTAGGTATTTTAGTAGATCTATTATCCGCACCATTGCCTTTTGCTTTACTGAATCTATCTAGTGCTGCATCTGGTACGCAGTTAAAGTCACCTGCAATTATGACTTCGCCCATCATTACTCTTTCCGCTTTTTCCAGGACTTGGTTCAGGAGACCCACTGGGTGAACACTGGGAAGGTACACATTTATTAAGGTGTACCACTTATCATTAATCGTGCATACTAAGATTATGTATCTCCCTTCTTTGTCTAGTTCTTGGTATTTTGTTTCTATTTTAACAG
Organism: Pelodytes ibericus; assembly: GCA_036172795.1. Lineage (NCBI taxonomy): Eukaryota > Metazoa > Chordata > Amphibia > Anura > Pelodytidae > Pelodytes > Pelodytes ibericus. The sequence goes on along the minus strand of CM069858.1, from coordinate 130,654,604 downwards.
AGTTTGCGAATAGGATGGCTACCCCGCATCTTTTTTCTAGTTCTCTTGAGGCCTGAATTATTGTTGTATAATATCTTCCACACCATCTTACTTTATCCTGTAATCTCCAGTGGGTCTCCTGGATCATTGCTACCTGTACCCTTTCCTTATATAGGTAATTATAGATGGACAATCTCTTCTGTGGGACATTCAGCCCTTGAGTATTCAATGAGGCGAATTTAACCATAATCGAGTATTTTCCGTATTAGTGTGGAGCCTGGGAGCTCGCTGGAAATCACAGACATTACATTTACATAGACAACAAAAAAATACACAATACAAGAGGCCCTGCTCGCTGGCCTCGACAAATTTAGAGCAGCATCAGAGAGAATCCTCTCCCTGTCTGCTCTGTTGTGGCCAATCTTGGCACTTTCTAAGCTCAATTGAGCTTATGGTGGAGTCCCTTTTTTAGCTCCGGCTGGCTTATTTTCAATTGATATCATAGACTTAGGTGTAAAGAGGGAGGAAGAAGAAAAAAAAAAATAAAAAAATAAAAAATATATATCAATATGATATGCAATCGTTGTGGATTCTTTACTTCCTCTTTAAAACATTTTTAACCCTTTAGTGAGTCAGTAAGATTCAAGTGCAACTTATGTTATTCCTTTAAGTGAATTTCTCCAGTTTGCGTATCTTATATTATTGTGTTAAAGTTCTATCTATATGTGTGAAAAAAAAAAAAAAAAATCAATCCAAGTGAGTTATTTCTTTCTCTTTGTACTTCTACTTATTTCTTACTCTTTAACATTTATTTATTTATTATACCTTCGAATATGCAGTGCTAAGTGTTATATTCTAGTTGGATAGGTTATATCTTAATATATAAGTATATGTTTATAATATTAAATTATGTGCTCTTATTTTGAATTATTCTCTATTTTTATTGTGCACACTCTATTTTTATGACGAACCAGTCTGAGCACATCTTCCTGGGATGGATTCACTGACAAGAATCGGTGGAATGGATAATAAACAAGAATGAATAGGGAAAAGTTACCTACCAGATTAAAAACTCATATTACTTAAGATTCTGTATGTTCTTTTAATCTCGTATACTACGTTTAACAACAACAAAAAACTTGCATACTTGTATTACCTGGTCACTATTATCACACACTTTTTCTTATGGGTACTATAGCGCTAGATGGCATGGAGCAGCAGCACAGATACATGATAATCCAGAAAATCACAAGAGTTTAAAGATATAATATAAAGGTGGTATTAGTACACCCAGAAAACATCTCATAAATATTGCATAATAGGAACATACATCTTTCTTGGAACCTAATAAGGTTGTGTAATATTTGTGATTCTGTATCACACACAGTGTTGGGGATATAATAATCTATTTTATTTTTATATTTCAGAGTGCACTTATACCACCTTTATACTATATAATTTAATAGCCAGGGCCCTACTTCTACGGAGGCATACAATGAGTGGGAGAAAAGGCAGAAAGGTTTATCTCCAAAAACAGTAAATGGGCATCTTTAAAGAAGAGTCACAAAGAAATTGGCAAGAAATAAAATATATCTCTCTACCCTAAATGATACTCCTTTTAATAGTAGGGCACTGGAAACATGATGGTAACAATGAAAAAAGTCACTATGAATTTGGCATGAAATATGTTCTATACATGGGAATTAAAAAAGTCACAAAATTTGCAGGATCATGAAACAGATAAAATAAATTAGAACAGCACAGTATCAGTATCAGTCCCATGCTAAAAATTGAGCTAATTCTGCCTAAAATCCTTCTGTTCTTCCTATGCAATATGACTGCAAATCTGATAAATCCGTTAAAATAATAATAAGCAATTAACCAGAAATTTCTCTGGTTTTCAAGTAATTCCTGGGGATGTTAACTTTTGCTTAACGTTATTAATATTAATATTATTATTATTTTTGTTATTATTAAGCAATTTAATGGTACTCATTTAATCTACCACAGGCGACTGACCATCTGAGTCATCCCTCACCAAGAATATAAACTGTGTCCCTGAAAATTGCACAGATTCCACTGATGGTGCATTAGCCAACTGCACTTTAGGATCACTACAAAGTTAATGCACAATTGTGTGAAATGAGGCTGCCTTTACACTACAGTAATCCCGATGGAGATCGAGGATATGGAAATAATCTCATGTATCACTTTTAGTTTCCTCCCTGCACACAAAAAAACACAGGATGAGAGGTTTAAGAATTGACAGTTTTTACACACACATTTATTTTGTATAGCCTCTGAATACTACAAAAGAGTCTTTTGGCAAATAATACTTGTTGACAGTGAGCACTTCTGGTATCATTCTTAACTATGATCAGGGAAGGTAAAACAAACAGCTGAAATACCCTCAAGCATCATGTGACCAGGTCAGAACAACAAGTTTTGTTAATCCCTGGATTATCTGAAATGGAGTCCCACCTTCTAGGTTTACTATGCACATGAAGAAAATGTAACGTGTGCTGGAAGTTCTAAAGTATCTGATTATAATCTAAATATAACCATGCAAAATCTTATCAGGGTCTATTGTGCTATCTTCATTAGTGTACTTAACCTGCAGTTGTTGTAATTATGTTAATTATACATTATCAGTTCGAGTCAACACCCTAAAAGCAATGTTGCCTGCAAACTACTGCACACATTTAACCACTAATATTTCTAGCTGAAATACTTGCAAATCATTTTTCAAAGAAAAAGTTAAGGGACTTTTTACCACTCATTCTTACATCACAGCTGCAAATTGTTATCTGTAGTAGCACAGAATAGAAAGCAAATATGAAATTATCTAACAATATTAATTTGTAATTTTTACATTTATACAAATACGCATCATATAAACCACATGCACAGGTTTAAAACACTTGCTGGCTTTTAAATTCTGCACAAAGGGACACTCCCACCAAAAATGAAAAGTTTTAATTTTTTTATTTTATATTGTTGATTTAGATCATAGACTTGCATTGGTTCACACATGCGCAGAAGACGTTCCAAAGAAGTAAAAAGCTTAAGATGCAACACATGCACATTAAACGATGCTGAAATACTTGGAAAGCAAATTAATCAGCTGAAACTATACAACAGCTGAAGGAATGCTTGTCATGAAGAGACTGGACATGATTGGACAGTGGGGGGGGTTTATTTAATGGTGTTTTGTGTTTGCATAAGTTATCCTACACCCAGCTTCTGAGGAAGTTTGGCGATCCAAACGAAATGAGTCGAGCAGGGGGTGGAAGCATAATTTATGCATAAATGTTAATATATTTTATTTATCTGCATTATCTTTTGAACATGTAAGAAGAAGCTTTTTGGAGACACTTCCCCACTGGGCCACCACTGATTTGGGACTGCATTGTATATCCAGATGAAAAGCATCAAGTCCTTTTTGTAATTTCAAGAAATCTCCTTTGCTGTTGGGCTAACCCCTTCTGTAATTCACGTTTTAATGGCACTAGAGCTAGTTCTCTGTGCATTGATTTTTGTGAGTGTGTCTATAATAAATAATATTGTTATTCTTTCATCAAACTATATTGATCCATTGGTCTTTCCCCCATTTTCCCTATTTTCATTTCCCACATGTCCACCCATGTCTCCTAGGAGATGTCCAGTCTATAGATATTGAATCATCATTCCACTTGTGATATTCTGTTTTGTACACACGTTTGGTTCTGGGATTTGAGAAGTCCTTGCAGACATCCAAAAGAAAATTAATCTACTTGTGTGTTTTTTTAAATATATTTGTATATGTAATAAACATGTTAAATTAAATTAAAGTTCTTGTTTTTATTCCCTTTTTCTTCACCCACATTGCACCTAAAGTACTTAACACAGCACCATACAGTATTCAAAGCACTTGCCATGCACTTATATTGCACCTACAACACTTGACTTGCACTCATATTGCACCCACATGATTTGGCATGCCAGTGTCAATTTGCCCCACAGAACATACCCCATTGTCATTTTCCCTCACAGAACAGGCCCTGCAGAACCACAAAATCACTTTGCCAATTAAAATGAGCCACAGTCATTTACCAAATAACATGCCACAATCAGTTTTCCATTAACATATGCAACAGCCAGTTTGCCCATTAAAAAATCGCAGTTTGTTCATTTATATGCTATTGTTAGTTTTCCCATTAATATGCCACAGCCAATTTGCCCCTTAATATGCCACAGCCCCAATTTGCCCACTAATATGCCACAGCCATTATGCCTACTAATATACTACAGCCAGGATGCCAATTAATATTTCATTGTTCATTTGCCTAATAACATGCCACAGCCAGTATGCCCATTAATATGTCACTGTTAATTTGTCTATTAATATGCCCCTGCCAGTATACCCATTATTATGCCACTGTTCATTTGCCCATTAAGATGCCACTGCCAGTATGCCCAGTAATATGCCACTGCCAGTTTGCCCAGTAATATGCAACAGCCAGTGTGCTCAATAAAAAAATCCACACTCCGCAGGCCACAGTTATTACCTTGCTGCAACTGCTGCGTCCTCTGCAGCCTTCTGTCCACACACGCTGCATGCATACGTGCATGGAGGAGGGAAAAACAGCTGCCGGATCTGACTTGCTGTCATATATGGCTGCACTAAGAGTAAGCCGGATGCGACTGCTGGCTGCTGCACACGTGAAGCACGTCTCCGTGATTCAGGCAAAGGAGGCAAACCCAGAGAGTGTAGCATATTCAGAGCCTCAACCAGATCTGTATCGGCCATCCATCATAGATGCCTGTTAAGGAGTGGGCTGAACCCCAGCAGTACCATACATCTCACGTATGTAAATGTGTTGTTAGAGGGGCCATAGACCATGACACAGTGGAAGGAGGTAGATCCTCATACAGTTGGAGCTGTGAATTGGCATGTTGTTCAACAGAGCGGCCTTCATGGTAGTACAGTGTAACTTATGCAGGACATCCCGTGGTTAGCGGGATAGCCCTGCCTCCCTAAGCTAAAAATGGTGTAGAAAGCTGCCTGATGCTCCCAGGTCCCATACTGAATTGGGGCTTTCCCAAGTTCCCTTGAGCCACAATACATAATACTCTCTTCCTGGGCTATAAATGATGAGCAAAGGCATTGCTGATCATAGTGGGACATTTAATTATGATATTATTTTACTCGCAGTGCTTATTTTGTGTGCCACAGTGGTGGACAATGATTTTCACTGGTAGGATGAAGAAAAACTGTGCACTCCACTCACCGGAGGAATACAAAACAAGATGCTTTAATGGTGAAAAATAAAAGTGTGTCCTAAACAAACAGAGAAGGATAAATCCATGGATGATAAAGTCCACGGGAAGGCAACCTAACGCATTTCGTGTGATTTTCACTGCCTCGCCTCATGTCAAAGATAATTTCTATATGGGGGCTGGGAGTCATTGTGCAGGATCCCAGCCCCATTAATAAGGTGGACCAGGAGCATTGGACAGCTACTTACACCAATATTATAGGGGGCACAGGTCTACTTGCTCTATTCCCCTTATGTATTGTATGGCAGGACAGCTCCCAGCACCGTTTTTTTTAAAAAGAGAACAAAGGATACTTGCCATGACGTCCCATATATTTTATAGGTGTTGGGAGCATCAGGCAACTCCCAGTACTGTTTGTATTATGTGGGGAGCAGGGCAACTTACCCTGTCCCTCCACATGTGTTAGAGGTACCAGGGGCATTTCGGGAGCCCCGGACACGGTTTATTTTTTTTGCAACTCGCCACATCTAAAGATGACAATGGGGGGGTTAATGGCATAGTTCAACTCGCCTCCCAAACGAGGTTGACATTTTGTTATTGGAATTTCCAATTTGACCTCCTCATGCAATATTTTCCCCTAATTTTTCTTCATAAAAGTAAACATTTGGAAAATCTATTTCATCTCTTTCAGCATGACCCAAAAACAGTTTGGCCACCACAACTGGTTAAAACACCATTTTTTCACATTTGCTTAGTTTTTTGTTGTTGTTGAATTTTTGTTTTGAAAGTTTTGATTTCAAGAAGTTAAACAACATTGGGCTAATATGTCATGTTCCCTACTTGTTTCCATTTCTGCAGTGCACTTCTGTCTACTATTCTGTGCTGTGTTTGTCTACCATCATATGCCAGTAAATCTAGATTGGCCTTTAGTCCTCTAGTGTACTTAGTGCTCACCTGTAGTGACTCATAGATCTTTTGTAATTATTGAACGTGAAAATCCATGAAAAAAAAAGGTAGGTGTGGACCTTTACATTGTTTCATCTGTAGCAATCCAGATTCCCTTTTGTTTTTCATCAAACATTAGCAAATAGTTAAGAAAGAAACTGAAGTAAACTGCAGATGATGACAAAATATTTTATTTTATTGACAAATGTATTTTCAATTTTGGTAATTTGTTTAATCACTATGATATTGGTTGATTAATTAAATGATAACAATATGACTATGCATATTTTTTTTATATCAATATAGAAATGAATAAATGATTGTCTTTGCTGTTTAAACAAATTAGTCCTCATCAAAACAAAACAAATACTTACAAACTTATTGAACAAACTCAGCATATTGACTCTGTTAATTGCTTTGAAGCTTTATTACATTACTAAATGCAGCCAGAATATACTTTTTTGTAACTTTACATCACATTCTTTGTATACTTTTAAATATGTGTAAAAAAAACCTACAGATATGGTTTTGGCAATCTGGACACACACACAGGGCAGCCACAAGGAATTTCAGGGCCCCTTATTGAACATAATTTTCTGCCCCCACCCCCCCCCCGACAATATCTCCCACTCGCCCCACCTACCCTTACAAGCATGTTATACCGGTCTGCTGTAAAATAGAGGGTGGTTGGGAGCAGTTGGTCAATATGTCAGTAATATTTTGCCACTCAATAAGTCAGTATTTTGCCCTTAATATGCCATTCTTTTGCCATTTAATATGCCATTATTTTGCCATTTAATATGCCATGATTTTGCCCCTCAATGTGCCATTCTTTTCCCATTTAATATGCCAGTATTTTCCTCCTCAATATGCCATTTAATATGCCAGTATTTTTCCACTCAATATGCCATTTAATATGCCAGTATTCTGCCCCTCAATGTGCCATTTAATATGCCAGTATTTTGCCCCTCAATATGTTATTATTTTGCAGATAAAGTGACAAGCGCTATATATAATGTGTAGACAAACAAATTATGCAGCAAACATTAGTGCATTTTCCTCCAATTAGCACAAAATAGTGAATATCGTGTAATAAAGTGTTGCGCAGGATATAATAAAATAAATACTTATCAGAGATATATAGGCGAAAATCCAGCCTTTTTTAGATGTATATAAAAGAGAAGAAAAAAATATATACAAAATTGTGCAGTATTGTGAATATAAGGAAAATAAATATCTCCCCCTAAAGAATTGTACTCACACTCTACAGAGCCTATAGGACCGGCTCTGGGTGAATAAGGCGTGCAGACTCTGAGTCCCAAAATCCCAACATCCACTGGATAGATAATCGATGGAATACTCGTGGAGCAGGACACAACAGGAGTGAGAAACAAACGTTGTAGTGTCAAATGTAAACAATTTTAATTCCCCCCCACATATAGCAGCTTACATAGAAGAAGTTAAAAAATGATATTCCATGTAAAAAACAGTTAAAAACAGCATAGGTAAAAAGCAGGCAGAGTCACCCAGCCGATCATATCACAGTCTCCATCCGTCACTTCATAGGAGCAGGCAGCAGCTGAAGTTTGTATAGGCAGCGTTCTGCTGGAGGAGCTGGTACTTCCTAGTTGCAAGTCTCGTCAATAATGTCACGCGAAGCGTTTCGCCCACACGTGGGCTTTTTCAGAGCAGCCCACATGTGGGCGAAAATGCCAGTATTTTGCCCCTCAATATGTTATTCTTTTATATGTTATTCAATTAATATGCCAGTGTTATGCCAATTAATATGCCAGGATTATGCCAATTAATATGCCAGGGTTATGCCAATTAATATGCCAGGATTTTGCCAAGTAATATGTCAGGACTATGCCAATTAATATGTCAGGAATTTGCCAATTAATTTGCCAGGATTTTGTCCCTCAATATGCCAGGATTTTGACCCTCAGTATGTTCGTTATAAAGTTTGTTGAAGCCGCGTGGCTGGTGGGGAGCGCACAACGCTTCCCTCACAGCCGCCGACCGGCTTTTAACGGAGATTTTTTTTTTTACCTGGCGTGACCAGGGCCCGCCGGGTGCCCTGGACCCGCTGGGCCTGGGACGCCAGTATCGCCCGTCACCCCCTGATGGCTGGCCTGTACACACAAATATATGGGGGTTCACTTAACAAGTGGACAACAAAATTTCAAAATCAGACTCAGATAGCTGAGCTGGAAATAAAGGTGAGTAGAATAATATATCTATCTCTCTCTTTTTTTGCCCTTATTTTAAAATGCAGTTGTTGGCTTACTATTTTTTTCACTATTTATTCAATATAGCACATATATAAAACTATACCTCCATGAATGTAAATATACAAAAGAATAAGAAACAGAGCATAAAGGGTTTTTTTTTATGTGAAAAAAATTATAGTGGACTTCAAGATGTCAACATTTTTGATCTCCTGTATTAAAAAAAAATTGTGTTTAGTATGTGTACATTTGTATGTAAATATAAAAATGTTTGGAAAACTGCCAGCCTCAAAGATTATGGGAAATGGAAATTCAGTCTAGGGCTATTAGGAAGAAAACCCTCTATTAACATACAAAACAGTATTGGAGTATCTATTAAAAAGAGTGTTAAATGCTTGTAAAATGAGTGTTAGAGTATATGCTATCACTTAAAACACTTCATATTTTGTAGAAATAGGTAAATGAAGAGTAAGGCTACTGCTTGCCAAATTTACACTTATTGGGTTAACTTTTTCATAGAAAATTGACTGGCAAATAGAAAATGAACTTTTCAGTTGCCAGTTAACATCAAGATATTAAATTAGTAGCTCAGAAAGAAGTTCCAGTCAGGGAATATATTTATTGATGTTCCCCACTGACCTATATATACTGCTATCTCAAAACCTATTATCTTGAAAGATAAGGTTGACTAACAGATTTTCTCTAGCTCCTGCCTGTGTCTTATAAGAATAACAAATAAGCTCACTTCTTTACAAAATCTTTAGTAAATGCCTCTTAAGCCCTACACAATAGTGGTTATTTTAAGAATGATGGTATTAACTAAGAACTGATGCATGTTTTTTGTGTTTTGCGAGTATCTCTTAAGGTATACTTAATCACATTTAATCTTTACCAGCATGGAACAAAAAAAAATCATTGTTTATATAAATCCTGATAAAGCAGCTTCTTTTTTTACTACTTAAGTAAATCTGTAATTTGAATTGGGAGGTTAACAATTTAACGAACAGAAGAAAATAACTTGAGGTTTTCACTTGTCACATGAGTGGTACTTACCTGCTGTAGTCATGAAGGTTTATATTATACTTGGTTTAAAAACACCTCCATTGTCTGTTACCTATTTTAAAGGTGCAGTCTCTATTTTGGAAGAAATCTATCTGCTTCTACTTCCTATCTCAAAGTGCTTGCTGTGTATGAAAAATATTCAGAACAAAACAGCTTGCTTAAAATAATGTTTTATTAAACTGCTATTCACTGATTCCACCCAAAATAGGTTTACAGATATGACCTCTTAAAATGTTAGAATAACGTGTTCTCTAACAGTTTACCTTGTTGCTCCTGAACTGTTGTGGCACTATAGTCATAGCACAAACACTGGCTGGCCTGGGGGTAAATTGCACCTGGTCCTGTCTCTCTTCAGATAAGATGTAGTAGTTAGATGTTCAGTACCTTGCTTTCATATGACACTGCAGGAGTTGGGTAACTCCTCATTGCGGTGTACTTGACAGCAGTAATCCTATGTGTGAACTGACTGTGAGTAGCACTAGATGACCTGCTGCTAACTGCTGCAAAAATCTCTCTTTATAGTCTGACAGCTGAAACTGCCCTCCCAGAGAGACCTCTATCCATACTCTAAAGTGAATATCCTGAAACCCTAAGGTCAGGCAGGTTTTGGGGAAAGAGGTAAGATCGAGTGTGTGGAAGTATGTATGAGTACACTACAAGAACCCCTAGAAAAATTGACATTAATATACAGTGGATATAAAAAGTCTACATACCCCTGTTAAAATGTCAGGTTTCTGTGCTGTAAAAAAATGAGACAAAGATAAATCATTTCAGAACTTTTTCCACCTTTAATGTGACCCATAAACTGTACAACTTAATTGAAAAACAAACTGAAATCTTTTAGGTAGAGGGAAGAAAAAATATAAAATTAAAATAATGTGGTTGCATAAGTGTGCACACCCTTAAACTAACACTTTGTTGAAGCACCTTTTAATTTTATTACAGCACTCATTCTTTTTGGGTATGAGTCTATCAGCATGGCACATTTTGACTTGGCAAGATTTACCCACTCTTCTTTGCAAAAACACTCCAAATCTGTCAGATTGCGAGGGCATCTCCTGTGCACAGCCCTCTTCAGATCACCCCACAGATTTTCAATTGGATTCAGGTCTGGGCTCTGGCTGGGCCATTCCAAAACTTTAATCTTCTTCTGGTGAAGCCATTCCTTTGTTGATTTGGATGTATGCTTTGGGTCGTTGTCATGCTGAAAGATGAAATTCCTCTTCATGTTCAGCTTTCTAGCAGAAGCCTGAAGGTTTTGTGCCAATATTAACTAAGGCCCGAGTTCCAGCTGAATAAAAACAGCCCCAAAGCATGATGCTGCCACCACCATGCTTCACTGTGTGTATGGTATCCTTTTGGTGATGTGCAGTGTTGTTTTTGCGCCAAACATATCTTTTGGAATTATGGCCAAAAAGTTCAACCTTGGTTTCATCAGACCATAACACCTTTTCCCACATGCTTCTGGGAGACTTCAGATGTGTTTTTGCAAAATGTAGTCTGGCTTGGATGTTTTTCTTCGTAAGAAAAGGCTTTCATCTTGCCACTCTACCACATAGCCCAGACATATGAAGAATACGGGAGATTGTTGTCACATGTACCACACAGCCAGTACTTGCCAGATATTCCTGCAGCTCCTTTAATGTTGCTGTAGGCCTCTTGGTAGCCTCCCAGACCAGTTTTCTTTCGTCTTTTCATCAATTTTGTAGGGAGCTCCAGTTCTTGGTAATGTCACTGTTGTGCCATATTTTCTCCACTTGATGATGACTGTCTTCACTGTGTTCCATGGTATATCTCATGGGTGTCCAACATGCGGCCCGCGGGCCAAATGCGGCCCGCGGGCCAGAGAGGTGCGGCCTGCTTGAGAGTGGCAGTGGTAGCCGCACCTCTCAGCTATTCCAACAAAATGCGCACCGGGATGTCACTGACACCCGGTGCTTTAACAAAGTCAGAGCATGATGGGGACTTAGATTTCTCCCCTTGCGCATTGGAGAAAGCTCCGCCCACTCGCACTCTGACCCCGTTGGAGCACCGGGTGTCAGTGACATCCCGGTGCTCAGATGAAGAAAAGGAGCCCACAGATGGGACAATCCCCCTCCCTGCAGATAAAGGTAAACGAGCAGGGAGGGGGAACAAACTACATTTTTTAAATAAAAAAGCAATGTCCATCTGTGTGATTCAGTGTGTGTGTGGAAGTGGACGTGTGAGTCACTATGTGTGGGTAAGCATGACACAGTGTGTGTGGGGGTAAGTGTGACACAGAGAGTGTGTGTAGAAGTGTGACACAGACAGTGTGTGTAGAAGTGTGACACAGTCACTGTGTGTAGAAGTGTGACACAGACAGTGTGTGTAGAAGTGTGACACAGTGTGTGTGGGTGGAAGTGTGACACAGTGTGTGTGGAAGTGTGACACAGTGTGTGTGACAGTGTGTGTTTGACACAGTCTGTAAATGTGTGTGTGTGGAAGTGTGACACAGTGTGTGGATGTGTGTGTGGAAGTGTTACACAGTGTGTGAATGTGTGTGTGTAGAAGTGTGACACAGTGTGTGTGTAGAAGTGTGACACAGTGTGTGTGGGTGTGTAAAAGTGTGGCACAGTGTGTGTGTGGGTGTGTAGAAGTGTGGCACAGTGTCTGTGTGGGTGTGTAGAAGTGTGTCACAGTGTGTGTGTGGAAGTGTGACACACAGTGTGTGTGTGGAAGTATGACACAGTGTGTGTGTGTGGAAGTTGGACTTTGTGTGTGAATGTGTGTGTGGAATTGGGACTATGTGTGAGTGTGTGTAAATTTGACTTTATGTGTGTATTTGAGTGTGTGTGTGTGTGTGTGTGTGTGTGTGTATGTATGTAAGTGTGACTGTGTGTGGAAATGTAACTGTGTGTGTGCATTTAATGTGAGTTTTTTTTATTGCTGCTGTCTTACTGGGGAATCTGTGATTTATATATATAAATGATGGCAGGTGTATGCTGACTCCTATTTAACATGATTGCTTAATTCTGAACACAGCTACATCCCCAGTTATAAGAGGGTGTGCACACTTATGCAACCACATTATTTTATTTTTATATTTTTTTCTTCCCTCTATCTAAAAGATTTCAGTTTGTTTTTCAATTAAGTTGTACAGTTTATAGATCACATTAAAGGTGAAAAAGTTTCTGAAATGATTTATCTTTGTCTCATTTTTTTACAGCACAGAAACCTGACATTTTAACAGGGGTGTGTAGACTTTTTATATCCACTGTACACACTTCCAAACTACACCAAAAAGAGTAAAATAGATGTATAAAAAGAAAATAAATAGTGCGCATATATGGTGAAAAGCAGGAACAAGTTGCTGACACAATGAAAATAAAAGCCACTTAGGTGATATCGGCCAATACAGAAAAATATATAATGTGATTATAGTAATAATGGCATGCTATAGCTAAAATATAGAAAATAATAATAATAAAAAAGAATATTAAAAGCTACAAGTGCATAAAAACAGTGCAAGCAAAAACAAGTGCAAATATTAAATGCAAAAAATTATATTATATGCAAGTGAAGCAAAGGACATATATAGCTAACTGACAGAAGAAGAAAGAATATCTGCAAATCAGAATAAATAAAAAAAAAAACAAATACAACAAAAAGGATTTTCAAAAGTCTTTTTGGATCATAAATCACCCATAACGGGTAAACGAATAGCAGCAAAGGTAAACACAACTGTATTTTAAATAGATTAGTGCCAAAGTAGATGCGTCCTCTTTCAGTAGTAACCTGCAGTCAAAAGGAAACTCAACTTAGTGTGTATTATACAAAAAAAGGGGTTTAATGAGCATAGCAAGGAACTACTTACAAAATATAAAATGTATAAGATACATCTAATAAAAGCAGTCCCCATCGGACAAAAAAGTTGCTGGTGTTTGACTGTTGAGAGCCGAACTAAATGGTAGAAGCCGGCAAGGAGTTCCGCAAAACCGGAAGTTGGTGATGCACTCAGAAAAGATGTCCGTGTGAGAATTACGAACTTCCGCCCTGCGTGTTTCGTGACTTGACAGCCTCACTTCCTCGGGGGCAATATGGTGTGAGGATGGAAAAGGATCCATATACATACAAAACATTGTAACCTTTCCCCCATTTGTTGAATTATTTCACTAATTCAGTGTTGTTGCTGCATTGTTATGTATCGGATTCCCTGAATAAATTTTGATATTCTTCATTTTCACCGGACCCTGGAGTGCATGTGCATTTGTTCTCTTGTTCGTCTACATACAAAACATGTCTAATAATATGGTGGACTTAGACTATTTAAGCACAATAAAGTTGTCCCTATATACACAATAACAAATTGAAACAAAATGTAAATCAAATAGGTGTGGACAGACCTGATGAAAAAAAAAAGAATAAATAAATTAAAAAGTAAAATGTATAACTATTTATTAATTATTAAAATTAACCCACAAGACCCACAATGTATATAGATTAAGTTAAAGGTTAAAGGGAAAGTAAAATAATCATATTATACTTCAAGAAACAACAGGGCTGTCCAAAGGATAAAAGGGGATTACAAGAGTATTGTTTATTAAATAGTAAAAATATTATAAAAAATTATAATACATACATATACATGAATTATATAATTATACATGGATATAAAAATAGTAAAAACATACATCAAATACAGAATGTATAAATATAAATACACATTCCTTATTCTAACAAAAAAATGAAAAGATAAATATAGTATTTCTTATTTGTCCTTAGATTTGAATACCAAGGTTTTGAGAGGTCCTGCCTATATAGAGCTTTTGACAGGGGCATTGAGCACAATAAATTACCCCCTTTGTCTTGCATGTAATACCATGTTTCACTTTATATTCTTTTTGTATGAATGAATTAAAAATAGACGATTGGAGTCTAGGGATGTTGGCGTTGTTGGTAAAACCAGCACAACGTCCACATTAATCTATTAAACTGTTGTTTCATTTCTGTGAGTTGTGTTGGTAGGACAAGATTGTCTGAGCAATTTCGTTTAAGGCAATCAACAGTTTTTCTGAAGGTCTTAGTCTGTAGTTGTCCATTCTCAATATATATATCCAAGTCTCAAAATTCCACTGAGCTGTAGGAGTACTTGTGGGTAAATTTTAGACTATAGGGATTATTATTTAGGTAAGTAATACAATTTTCAAGTGACCCCGTATCTTCGTTCCATGTAAAAAGGCAGTTGTCAATATAATGATGCCAGAGCACAAAATCAGCGCCAAGAGGACAATCGAACCAGATAAATTTGTCCTCCCACTTGCCCATAAACAGGTTGGCGTAACTTGGCGAGGAATCTGGTGTCTATGCCTGTACCCTCCCATTGTAGTCTTCACCAAACCAAAAACAAATTGTGTGATAGTATAAAACCCCCACACACCTCACTATGAACTCTATCTGGTTGTTTTGTAGGTCTGAATATTTTGCCAAGGAGTATTGGACTGCTTCACATCCTTGTAGATGTTCAATATCTGTAAAGGAACTGACATCTACAGTGACAAGGATGTATCTTATCTTCCCATTTTAGACTGTTTAAGATATTTATTACTTGGGTAGTGTCTTTTAAATAGGATTGTAATTTACAAACTTCTGGTTGGAGAAATTTGTCCACATAAAGGCACAAATAAGAGGTTAGCGAGTCAATCCCTGATATTATCGGGCGTGCTGGGGGTTGGACCTATGTTTTATGAATCTTTGGCAATTGGTAAAACAAAGGTGTCTTATGGAATTTGATTATCTAGTTCATTTTTAAATTGTTGAATTGGATTTGACTTGAATTTAAGTTAGGTGTCATTATCACTCAAAAGTCTTAAACATTCTTTATTATATTTGTCAGTGTCCCTATTCTACTTCTGTTTCCTCATGTGTTGGGGTAATTTCACCACAAAGTACCGTAAGCGCATTTGTTCATACTGTTCTGTCTGTGTATAAGCCTGTTTGCTTATTTTGATATTTATATCACTATGCTTTATATACAAGGAGGGATTAATTCAGTGTTCACCAACCTTTGGCACATGTGCACATTTGGTATTATGTGCTGGATTTTTACAGTGCAGTTTTCAACAGCTAATCTACCAATGGTTAATTATCAAGAAAGCGCTGTCTTTAATTTGCCTGAGATCCACAGAAACATTGAAGGGTCTACTCAATAAAGAGAGAACTGCAGGGAGTTTGAAATTCCCATCTCAATTGCCTGCAATTCTCTTTTTATTGAGTAGACTCTGTAATGTCTCAAAAAATAGATACATTTGGCCAATTCAGTCTGCCCATGTCTTTAACGGCTGAAAACGCCTCATACCTTATTTGGTCTTATCTCAAGTTCAGGATAGCTTTATGCTTTATTCAGTCAACAAAATCAAAAATTGTTTCATACTTACTTGTGTTTATTTTACAGGGTTTTTATACCCGCCCCTGGGATATTTTGCTTGGGTATGTCCCATACGTAACTTATGCCATGGTTAACCTGGAAAATTGAAAATTGTTTTCTACTTACTGTAATTTTCTTTTCCTGGTTATTATCCATGCCAGCAATTACGTACGGGTTAGCTCCACCCTCAAGGTAGACAGGACAGAAAAAAAACTATAAGAACCCCCCACCCCTCGTCTTCCCAGTCTAAGCTCCAAGCTCCTCTTAAAAAATTACAAAGGGAGGGAAATCACTGCTGCCATGGATAATAACCAGGAAAAGAAAATTACGGTAAGTAGGAAACAATTTTCAATTTTCCTGGTTAACCATGGCATCAGTTATGTATGGGACATACCCAAGCAAAATATCCCAGGGGAGGGTATAAAAACCCTATAAAATAAACACAAGACAGACAAAAAATGCTGCAAAACAAAGGTTTACTGAGAGGAGACAGAGGATAGAACGGAGGGGGTCAAAGGATGAATCCTCCATCTGACGGATGTCCAGACGATAATTTCGTAGGAAGGTAGACCCGGATGACCAGTTCACAGCTCTGCAAACCGGTGCCAAAGACGTACTAGCCTCAGCCACCCATGAAGATGAAAGTGCTCAAGTGGAGTGCGCCTTAAGCCCGGGAGGAACCGGAACACCACAGGAGATGTAACACCTAGAGATCGCAGAAACAATCCAGCGACATAGAGTGGAGATGGAAGCAGTTTCGCCCAGGCGGTTCCCTTGTGGAGGAACAAAAAGTCTAGAAGTCTTTCTGCAAGGTGAGGAGGCGGAAATGTAAAGATGTAAACAACGAACCACGTCCAAGATATGCCAGCGGGTTTCCTCAGGAGTCGAAGGATCCGAAAAAAACACAGGCAACACAGTCTCTTGGTTAAGTTGAAAAGTGGACACAACCTTGGGTAGGAATTCCGGAACTGGGCGAAGGATGACCCGATCTGCAAAAAATACAGTATAGGGAGGTTCCACCGAAAAGGCCTGCAATTCGGAACACCATTTAGCAGAAGTTAAGGACAACAGCAGCAGGGTCTTCAGAGTCAACAACCACAGAGAAGTGTCCTTCAAAGGGAGGTTCCGTTATGGCATGAAGAACCAGAGGGAGACTCCATGGGGCCTTAAACGAAAGGGTTGGAGGACGAAGTTTAATGACGGCCTTGAAAAAACGGACAATCAATGGATCCAACGCCCATCGTATTGATGTGAGGGCAGACATCGCAGACACCTGAACACGGAGGGAATTAAGACCCAAACCTCGATCCAGGCCGGCTTGTAGAAAAGCCAGGACATCCGGTAGGTGAGGAGACAATGAGTCAGACACTCTACCTTAGGACCAAACCAGGAAGGCAGACCAAACATGATAATACGTGGCCGAGGTGTTAGGGTTCCTAGCTTTCAACAGGGTAGAGACAACTTCTTCCAACAGACTGTGTACCCGCAGTGACTGCCGCTCAATCGCCATGCCGCCAGCTGAAAAGAGGGAGGGCAAGGGTGCAACACCGGACCCTGAAACAGAAGATCCTAGTCCTGTGGCAGCATCCAAGGTTCCTGGATGGACAATCAGTTCGCCAGTGGGAACCAAGGTCTCCTGGGCCACCATGGTAGGATAGCCATTACCTCTGCCTTCTCCAGCCAAATGTTTTTCAGGAGAGGGGGAGAGGTGGAAAAAAGTACAGGAATTCCCTCAGCCAAGGGAGAGACAGGGCGTTGACACCTTCAGCAATGGGATGAGGCATCATGGAGAAAAAAACAAGGCACTTGTGCATTTGTGACAGACGCCATCAGGTCCACAGCTGGACGACCCCACTGCCGGCAAAGAGGAGGGAATACTTGAGATGACAGCCTCCATTCCCCCGAGTCGACACTGGTGCAGCTCAGGAAATCTGCAACCGTGTTTTCTGTCCCTGGAAGATAAACAGCCGACATATGCTCCTGGGCCCAGAGGGCAATGGGAGCGAATTCCCGTCTAAGGGAAAGGCTCCTGGTACCCCCTTGACGGTTGATATAGGCAACTGCGCATCCGTTGTCTGACAGTATCTTGACCCAGTGGCCCTGAACAGAAGGCTGAAAAGCCAGCAACGCCCTGTAGATTGCTCTCAGCTCCAAGATGTTTGCATGAAGACATCGGACCGATGGAGGCCATTCGCCTTGAGCGTAAACACCAATCGAATGAGCCCCCCAACAGTGAGTGTTTGCATCTGTTGGGATAACCTTGGGGAAAACCTCTCCTGAGGTGATGGATTTCCAACCACCAGGCCAGGTGACGAACGGTTTCCTGTGGCAGGAAAATCAACTTGTCCAAATGTGATGGAGGAACAAGAAGATGAGGCAGCAGTAGAGATTGGAGGAAGCGAGTGTGCTACTGGGCCCAACGAACAAGGCCGATAGTGGATACCAGTACTCCCAGCAGAGACACCAGCTTCCTGATAGGCAACCATCCGGAAGAGAGATATTCTGGATGGCCAAAACCAGGCGTGACTGGCGGTCTAGTGATAAGGAAACCGTAGCGGTTAAAGTGTCAAATTCCGCTCCCAGGAAAACAAGTGACTGGGATGGAAGGAGCTGGCTTTTCCCAAAGTTGATCTTCCATCCGACATTCTGCAGGAAGCACAAGGCCTTGTCCCTTTGAGTGGCCAGAAAGTATGGAGAGGATGCCATGATGAGAATGTCGTCTAGGTAGTGGAAAATAGTGAGGCCCCGCTTGCGAAGTTCTGCTATACAGACTACCAGAACCTTGGAGAATGTCCGATGGGCCATACTGAGACCAAACTGAAGGGCCCAGAACTGAAAATGATCCTCTCCTTTTGCAAAGTGTAGGAATCGCTGGTACTGCACCGTGATGGGTATGTGGAAGTATGCGTCTTGAAGCTCGATGGAGATCAACTTCTTGACCTCCAACGACTTGTTTAGAACAGAGAGGTCGGGGACCAGTCTCAAGTCCCCTGAGGCCTTGGTGACGAAAAACAGGGGAGAATAATTCCTCTTGAAGGGATTTGGGCCATCCACAGGAACTATGACTTCGTCCGAAAGGGTCTTCGGACAACACGAATCCCTGAAGCATCCACAACCGGTGGAGAGGTCCAGAGAGTATAATCTTCAGTAGCCACTGGGTATAATTTTGAGATTCTATGGCCAGATGGCCTTAAGATCTGGAGCCCTCCACTCCAAATCAATTCCTCAATGGAACCATGCACTGGAAAAGACGGACGTACCCTATGTAGGTTAGTGAAATATTTGTCTGCTTCTCCAGCCATGGGTAGAGATTGCGCAATACCTAGGGTAGCTCTAACTGCAGAAATGACGAGACCGAGACCTCCTCGAGGAGGACATGCTTCAGTGAAAAAGCAGGCAGGCTGAGAAAAAAACAATAATGAAAATAAAGACAAGAAAACAGATTGTAAGGAACAAAAAAGGGGAATAGAAAATTAAACATACCTGAGGCTGGTATAGAAAAAATCCAGCAAAGCAGGCACAAGGATGGGAGAACAAATAGGCTCTTCCAGGAATAGAAAAAACAAAATAAATACCCACAAGAGGCAAAAAACCCAGGAACCGGAAGTCCCATGGGGCGTGGAACACATATGTGTTCTACTGCCATCTCAAAAATAGACTAAGGCAGAAAAAAAAGAGCGTGGAACGCATATGCGTTCCAGCGCCTGAAAAGTGGGGTGAAAACGAGGCGTGGAAAGTATATGCGTTCCACCGCCGAACACAAGAGGCGGAGGGAAGAAGAAATTGAGGTGTGGAACGCATATGCGTTCCAACACCAGAAAAAACGGCACCAGACGAGGTAAACAAGAGGTGTGGAACGCATATGCGCTCCACCACCGAATAAGAGCACCAGGGAGGCCACAAAATGGGAATAAAAAGGTATGGAATACTACCAACCTGGTCTGCAATACAGGAATTGAAGGAGAAACCTGGAAAGGAACCAGAACAAGGTAAAAATACTCAGCCTACCCCAAAAAGCAGGAATGTGCATCTGCCTAATATCCAACACATCTCCAGTACCACTTGCATTAAGCTTACAGAGGAATATCATATTAAACATGTAGTAAGCAAAAAAGGCATACTAGTAACTAGACATGTGCAAAACTAAAATTTTTGTTTCGTTTTCGTCCATTCGGACGAAAATTTTATTTCTTTAGTCTAAAACGAATTTCGTTCATTACTTCATTAGTTTCAGATGAAATTCATTATTTTCGTTTCGTTTTATTCGTTCGTACGAATCAATTGACCTACACATTCCATAAACCGAAAGTCTATAAACCGAATGTCATTCGGTGTATAGACTTTCGGCTTATGGAATACATCTAATGCTATTGGCTTTCTATAAACCGAAAGTCTTTAAACCGAACGTCGTTCGGTTTATAGACTTTCGGCTTATGGAATACATGTAATACTATTGGCTTTCTACAAATCGAACTAGAGTCCTCATTCATAAGAATTTCTTATCGTTCATTCAGCTTTCGTTAGTTTAGCATTTTTGTTATTCGTTTTTTGGACGAATGGACGAAAATGCTATTTTTGAACGAAAATGCATTCGTCCGTTAAGGAATGCACATGTCTACTAGTAACAACCCATAAACATCTCCAGTATCAACTTGCTGTAAGTGTACGGAGGAATAGGGAATCCCAGGTAATCTTAAAAGGGTAAGAAACTGAGCTTCGGGAAGAAAGAGAAAAAATCCCGGAAAGGTGAGAAAAAATAAAATAAAAATAAAATAAAATCCAAAATAGGCCTGAAAACAGGCCCTGTCCTGATAACCAATAAGCACAGAAAAAAGACTAAGGAGACGTTCTTATAGTTTTATTTCTGTCCGGCCTACCTTGAGGGTGGAGCTAACCCATACGTAACTGCTGCCATGGTTAACCAGGAAAATTGAAATTTGTCACTTATATGTACCATAATACTTGCAGAGCATGTGCAAACTAACAGAGTGGTATCGTAGCTGCCTGTTAATCTCCAAAAATGCTGGTAATTAGTTATTTAGCTATTGTACAAAAGTGAGTTACATTGACTATCTGCCCCATTATGTTTAATAAAGCAAATTATATTTATATTGCTGTATTTGCTGTTTTTATAGTTCCATGTTTCAGTAATAATACCAGCATTAAACCATATTTATAGTACATCACTGAATCCAGTTATTTTAAGTGTTACAATTTTATCTCCAAATTATTAGACAAAATAAAAATCATTGGTTCCCATTTAAAATGCATACAACACAACATGATATAGATTAGGGCAGTCATAACAAAATTCCTAAGTTGGACTATAGTGTCAAAATATTGCTACAGCTGAAAAAAAACTGTTAAATACTTGCTAATATAGGAGATCTGAAGAAATGAAAAAGTGTAGTGCTAAAACTACAATGATAGCTAGGGATATCTAACACAGGGTAAAACACCAACATGTATAACCTGTGCTTCACTTACTGTGAATCTATTATTTTAACCCTTGCTTTAAGAACATACTCCCCCCAAAAATGCTTTGATTTGAGTCTTTCGTCTTCACTGGCTCCTGATTATGTAGAGCATTGTGGTAAAAGGAATATCTTATACACATTAGCACCTGAAGATACTGTTATGTTTCTCAGATCATTTGAAAATCAAGTTTTCAAAAGGTCCAAAAATATGAGTTTATTGAGGATTGAAAGTAGGTCCATGATAAAAGTACACATATATTATTAACAAAACATGATGGCAACTCGTCAGCACCCAAAATGTACACTTTAGAGGAGACTTGACATACCTTGGAGGAGATACAGTTATTTTTCTTTGAATCCTCTTTATTAGCAACATAATGTAATACAAAACATTTCTTAACACAGTTTACGAGGCCTGTATATAATGCCAAGACATAATTGATAATGGCAGTTAATATAAGAAACTTGAATCAAATTTAAATAAAATAATATAAAAAATATAGAGATACAGATACAACATTAAAAGGACAAACAACATGACAAAATAGTTCTCTCTAGGTAACACTGTCTAGCGGCAGGTGGGGGGAAAAGGAGGGGCCGGGGAGACATAAATAGTTCAAGTAAATCCAAAACATTCTTGTTGATAATAAGAGGAGTACTAAAAGTCCAAAGTCTTAGGTTAAAAAGTAAAACTTTATAGTAGATAGATGAAACAGTCCTTCTGCATAATAGTTCAAGTATAAGAAAAGAAATTCAAGAATTTCATACAGGATTATTTTAAAGAAACACAAAGTAAAATGAGACTGATGTTTATTTATGAGGAGACTAGATGAGTTTGGCATCCACCATTTTTCAAGGCTCGTGAAGAAAGAAAATATGTCTGGAGACTGGAGTTTTTGCACTCACTTAAATGCTTCTGCTGCATTTTTTAATTTGTCTTTGAATTATATTGTCATAGTTTGGTTTCAAAGCCATCAACTATGGCATTTTTATTTGTAGGACATAATTAACTCTAGGTATACTAATGTAGCCTAATACAAAAAATCAGAAAACTAGAAATAATAATGTAGCCATTATATATTCTCCAAAATAAAGTGATTGACAAACATTCTTAACAGAACATCAATATAAGCTGTTGCATGATGTATATGATCAGACACAGTGTACAGTACAAGGTAACATACTGAATAACCTTTAGAAAATGTTCCTTTTTGTGCCAGGAAAAAGAAAATCTCCATTTGGGCCATCTTCTTGAACGTTTGAGTACCATAGGAGAGTATAATGTGTTGCCATCCATTTTAGCATGTAAAATGTCCAAGCTAGTAGGATAACATGCCTATTTATTATTCTTCAATACAATTCAAAGTTGTATTTTATTGCGTCTAAGATACTTTTTATTTCCATTAAATCATACTTGAGCCATCATTTATATTAAACTTCTTTAGTACTATTTAGCAAGCCATATTTTGATAAGTTCATTGAATTTTTCCCTGAGTTATATCTTGTCCTCTTGACCGTAAGTAAGCTGAGTAGACAAGAAAGAGATTCATTTGATGCAGTTGTTTGGAGTCCAATTGACAATTATCTTTGAAACGACATGGCAGAATGCCTTTTTTCCTGATGTATTTCAAAGAAAAGTTTATTATGACATCCTTTTATATCTATCAGTCTGCACTTGATAAAAAATGACTCAGCAGATACCATCCTACAAATGATCCTGGTGACATTCAGCAATGTTACATCAAGTTATCTGCCTGTTTCGCTGACACTACTTCCCGAACTTAGTAGGAAAGTTTTTTGGTTTATGTTGCATAAAAAATCCCCATAGTAACTAAAAATAAAGATATATCTTTAATTTGAATTTTCATCCTAGCAGATTTTAAACATTGAATCCTTTATCTCATATCTGGGTTAAATATTAACATATTTCATGATTTAATTAAGTTCAAAGTTCTAAAGGAAAAATACTAAAATATAATAGCACTATTGGAGGTTGGAACCCGAGAACAAGATCATAAGTACTTTTTAGAATTGGGTGGCAAGACATTAGTCAATGCATTTTATGCAATCTAGTGCAGATGTGTCAGCTCCAGGCAATTTGCTTTCATGATGAGATCCAGAGATATTTACCCCATGACACTGTTCATTACTGTGTGACATAATGAACTTAGCTTTGACTGTTTGGAGCTTACATAAAGTACTATTTTACATATTTGTCATCATCAACTGTGTTCACGTACATTAGACTTACGAATCAAATTGCACATCAACATGCTGCTCAAATCTATCTGCTCTTTTATAACTATAAATTGTGGAAAAAACAATGAGGCTACTTCCAGTATATGTCAAATGAATGATTACCTAGTGCACATTTGATGTGATTATGTATGTAAATAACCTGCCCACACCATAAGGTCTACATGATTATAGTATAGTAAACTAGCAGACCAATGTATATCTGTCTACCGATAGGTCTGTTAGTCTATCTATATGTCTGTCTGTCAATCTATAGATTTGTCTGTCATCTATCCTAGTCACTCCATGCTTTCCATACCTCCACAAATTAGGACGTGCAAACTATAAGCACAATGTGTTAGTTGAGATGATAGAAAACTCTGGCACTTGGTTTTGAAGTATGCTGCTAATCTGACGTTGGCTCAGTTTATTGGGTTATAATGCATGTATGTCTGTATGGAGAAGAATAGACTAAGTTGTTATGTAGCACGGTAACGCTTCTTGTGTCTGGAGAAAGTAAACACCAGTTAAAAACTATTAGGAGAATATTTTGAATCTTTGGAATTGTTCCGAACAAGAGGCCAGCCATTGTGTCCCTATAAAGCTGACTCGTGGAAGACCCATACCACAAGTAGCATGTGTGAATCAGGAGTAAATTCAGTGGTGCAAGTGTCAAAAGATTATACTTTGAAAATGTGATCATTCTATGGCATCATTTTATGATTTGTGCCTACAGCTGAGGTTTGTGGATCATTTGGATTTCATTACTGTACATTTTTACTTACTACCTGTCACTATTACAATGATGTATTATTATGTTGATTGTCTCTGTTCATTTACTTTATTTTTAATTTTAGCATTGTAAAATTATACTTTTAACAATTGGATCAATACCTTTGTTTTCCAAAGAGACTTAATTTTTATAACTTTGTTTTAGATTGACATGATAAAAAAAAATGTAAATTGTATTTACCATAAATAGTTTTAAACGCTAAAGTTTCAACAAAGATTACTATTGATGTTACCAAAATCAACATATAATTGTGAGTTATTGAGCCATTATTTTATATAATTTGTAACCAATGTTATTTACCTTGCGAGGCAAAGTACTTTTGCAACATATTTTACCATCATTTCTTCCACTGGAAAACAAAGCTAGACATGTACACACAATGAATACAAACACAGGGGTGTGCCAGCAGAAGTCATCTGGAGAGTAAGTAAGATAAATCCATAGTAGGCTCCGTGCGCACCGCCAGCTAGTCTGCAAAGGGTCCAGGACTAAGCCTCGCACCCGAGGCAAAGCTCCTGGACCCGATCGGTGCATTTCCGGGCATGTGATCGCGGTGATAACGTGATCACCGCGATAACATGCAAATTAGATGGCAAAGTCAGTGTGTTCACACACTGACTTTGCCTCTAATTCACTCTCTGTGCTTCACATTCTTATAGTGAAGCACAGAGAGTGACCTGTAAGTAAAAATAAATTAATTACATACACAGAGGTTAAAAAAATAAATAAAAAAAATTAACCCTTTCATTGCTGATCACAGTTTTTAACTGTGATCAGTTTCCTTCCACTTTATGGCCCTCATTTAGTTTTTTTTTAACAGATTTTTTAATTTTTACAATTTATAAAGTTTTTTTTAATAAATAAAGGTAATTTTAATATATTTATTTAATAAAATGTAACCCCTGCATGCCTGTTGCATGATTTTTACTGATCTGACATCGCACTCTTCAGATTTTTTTTCTGTCTTTTTTGTTATGGGGGGTTTGGGAACCAATATTTTTCTTTTTTATTAGTTAGTTAAATATGGGGGATAGGTGGGTTAGTGTTGCACTAGTTATGCAGCTTATTATTGGGAAAATAACGGGGAAAACTTTTTTTTTTCTCAAACATTTCCTCTTTTATATGTATTTTTTAATACTAAAATGTAAATCATTTTTATGTATAGGGTATCAAAAGAAAGCTCTAACTTTCCTTTAAAAAACAACATATAACTTGTATGGGTACGTTAAATGAGAGAGAGGAAAATTATGTTTCAAAAACCGCGTATTAAAAATTGAAAAACGCTCTGGTCCTTGGCCCAGGAAAATCCCTGGTCCTTAAAGGGTTAAGGAATGATTTGGTTATCTCTAGATAGACCTGAGGCTGTTCACTGCCCCTATTTCCCTCTGCTTTCTTCCTTGCAGACACTGTTTTGGCTTTTGTTATACTACTTAGCACGTTGAATAAGCCTATATTAGCCACCTAAAGGTTTACTTATTTATTCATTTATTCAGCATGTTTATATCTATATTTATATTCACACTTATCTTTTTATAAATGAGTTTGTTCTCACTTTATTTCCTTTTTATTTCTCATTCATTTTTAAATTTTTGTCTTTTTTGCCTTTTGTAATTTTGTTATTATGGTCTTAAATTTATATTTCAGCTTATATCTTACAGCTGGTGTTTCAGTAGGGTACCATACCGTGTGTCATATCATTACCCCTCATTGTGTTTCACCGCCTAGAGTTTAAAAACTCACTTATTTTAACTACTTGAGGGCTGGAGCCGGTCATACCTTTTTGGAATTCGTTAGACATATACACACAGTATGATTTATTTAGAAAACGCGGATTTGGCAGATGGGTTCATTTGTACCATGACAATCCTTTCATTGGGAGTGCTCATAAGCTAAAACCTCTTACCCTACTTTTCAGAAACATTTCTTATTGGCCACACCACAAGATTTGTCTACAATAAATTGAATATGCAGTTTTATAGTGTTTGTGTATGTTTGTCACAATCCATAAATTGTAATTAAAAATTAAATTACCTTTAGCGGAAATTTCAGATTACCAAAGAAATGTCACCTTCCTGCCAAAAAGTTTGATGGGATTGTACATGAATTATTGAAGTTGCTTTCTAATTGAAATAAAACAATCTAGATTTCATCTTTCCACAATGTTTATTTTGAAAAGTGGATCCAGTATGTTTTATGAAGTCATATATTTGCTAAGTATAGCATTTATCACGTGACACAGCACTTATACTGCCAAATAAAGTCTTCTTTTTCCATACAGGGTTACATTTTGTGCAGGCCCATAACAAAAAAATTTCTGTGATTCAAAAAAATATCATTCATTAAATGTGAAAATATAGTGATTAAATCCCATGTGTGGTATTATATCAGTTAATGGAAGAATATTAAAAACCAGTTTAATGACTAGTCACAGGTTGAGAGTGGACATGCCCAATGTGGAGAGAGAAGAAAAACCTCCACCCTTTATAAAATGTTATAAGTAGAAGGGTCGCATAAACTGAAGACAGTTAATGAAATCTTGTGGTACACTTACTATGCAAATATATCAAAGAAGCTTAGGTTGACACTACTGATGGACAATTCATTAAAGTTCATTGCTCAATCAAGTTGGGCAACAAAGTTAAATATCCATTCTTACCCATTAAAATATACACTATCATTAACCATTAATTAATGGTTTGCAGAATTGTAGTCTGCTCCACACACTTTTCAGCAGAAAATGTGAGTTTTAATTTTTTAAAGCCTCAGTGAGAAGAAGTTAACTCATATACTATTTACTATGTATACCTTTAAAACTGACTAATAGCAATTTTTGTACATACAAAACTAAAAAGACATAAGAGCAGCATATTTGCAATGTATATGGTGCTACACACCCCAATACTTCAAATACACTGTGGACTTTAACACATTCAACACTTCAGAGTGATCCATAAATGTTTTAAAATAAAAAATTCTATCATCTACATTTTAAAATCATTGGATTTTTTTAAGATTAGTGGTATGCCAGAAATTTTGAACAATATAAGGAAACCAAGTACCACAATATTGGATGCAATGCAGTCTGGGTAGAATATAATTCAGGGATGGTCTCTGATGGCCTAATGCTATTATTTAATTTCATTTGTCAAAAATAAAACACACGCCTTACACATTTCAAGTGTAACTCTTGCTAGTAGCCATAAAAAAATCAAATTTCAAGAAACATGGTGCTGATAAGGGCAAACATAATCTGGTTTCACCTTGACAGATGTAATCTCCCACAAACAGTATTTAGAAAGTGCCACATACAATTTGACAGTTATCTCCAAAATACACCAAACATATACAGACTGTGGAGCACCAAAAAAATCACATCAGGGAGTTTAAATACTTTCTGCAGTTAGATTATTCTTGGATAGCTGTAGCTCTAATAAAAAAGAGAGACAGAGACGTCTCATAGTGTAGTATTCGTAATTCTCAATATAGATCTTCAAAATAAACCATGAGATCCTCTTAGATTTATCAGAGCAATCACCCGCTCAGGATGTAAAAGCCAAAACACCCTTTGAGCTACAGCTATCCAAGTAGAATCTTACTGCAATGAGTTTTTTCTCTTAAAGAGTTAAAGAAAAGGGGATGTTAAAATATCATGAAACATCCAAGCCCAGGCTTTTATCTGGTGGGGAGCTGTTAATGGCTTCTGCTAGATATTCAGCTGTTAAAGGGGCATTTTTTTAATATGTATAAATCTTTATTCATTTCTTATATAAAAAATGCATACGCACACGCCTAAACAATCAAACATATTAAACATGAAGAAGGAAGCGCAAATAAAATTATAAATAACCTTCCTCAACTAAATTTGCTCAATATATTAACGTAATACAAAATTAGTAGATACCTTAAATACATAAGCACATTCATATAATACATTAGTTTACTTAAATAAAATGTCTTGGGCAGACTTTAGTGTGATGGTGCAGCTGTCTTAAAACCAACAGATATGATTCCTTTTTTGGTGTTTCATGCCTTCTTTTTTTCTGTTTTCTCTGCTATTATTTGAAGCTTTTTGTTTCACTTGAAGATTGTACTGTGGGCTTCTATACCATACAACAGTCCCACTTGTGGGACAGTCCTGATTTTGGGAGGGAATGCTGCTATCCTGCCCCACAGCAAAAATATAATTCCATGGTGTTAGGGACACAAGAGACTCTTATTGCACATGCACGGCATGATACAAATTTGCACTAGTGATGCCAGTTGGGGTGATTACTTTGCATGCTCAATAGCACTGACACAGGATCTCCCAAGCTCCGCCCCAGCATCTGGATTTGCCAGTATCAAGAGTTGGGAGGTATGGGCTTGCCCGTAGAAGGGTTGTGCAGAATGGGCCTGCTTATTTCTATTATTATGCTTTACTCTGTTTACCAGAGTTGCAATGTGTGAGGTCATCATCAGTAACATAATTTCCCTAACTATGGTATCTCTTACTCATGTCGTCCAGATGCTAATACAGCTTCAACAAGGTTTTGTATAAGAAAATAAATATATTGTTTTTAACCCCACCATAGAACATCCTAGAGTTTAACAGCTCATCGCATCTCCCTTTGATGAGCTATGCTTGGATCCCACTGAAGGGACTTCCACTGAGATCCTACCTGTCAGGTGAGGTCACTTTGAGTGGCCTCAGTCTGACATGGAAAACATGGCTGATGCTCAAAGATAGCACTAGCTACATTTATCCAAATCATGCTGTGCCCAAAATTCTGGGTTTCCGTGACATTCGGAGGTATGGCAATCTTTTGGCATGGACCCACAAGGTCTATTAAGACCCTGATCGGGTCTATGCCCTTATGTTCTGGACTACTGATCACCTTGTGATCGGTGGCCAGGTACTAAAAGTTATGTTTTGGTGCTTGCATCATCTGGGATGCAAGCACCATGCGTCACGAAGGAGTTAAACAATTTGTCATCCAACTTATGAGTACTACTGAATGTTCTGACTGTAATTTATTCCATTATACAGTGCAAGGGAAAATGAAAGTACTATTTAGCTAAAAACAAAGTACAATAAAAAAAAAACATTAAAACATTTGAGACTATTTAGAATGTATGGGAAAGCTGGGGTAGACAAAGGATGATTTCAGTGTCCATTCTGTTCTTTCCATGTCCATTGTCCATTTTGTCTTCAGATGGACCAGAGCTGAGAAGCCACTCTCACAAAGATAGGTACATTAACCACTCACGGTCATGCATCTGGAGTATCAAGCCCAAACCTCACTTTACAAATCTCTCACAAAATGTTAAATTGCATCCTGAAAGTAAACAGTGAAGCTTTTTTTGTTTCCTAATCCTAGATGGGTTACAGGAAGAGATATCAACAGCACTATGTCTTCATTTAGAGGGTTTCTCATCTTCAGATGGTGAATGCAGTGTGCGTCTCCACATTGTAATTCCTCCCCAATCAATAGTTTTGAAGCACACGTCTGTGACCCACTCCACACCAGCTCATGACCCACTTTTGGGTCAGGACCCAACTGTTGAGAAACACTGTGCTATTTAAATATCTTCTTAATACAAATGCCTAATGTTAAGTAAAACTTCCGATTTATCATTTTTTTTTTCATTTATATGCTGTTGTTATTATTTTTTTAAATAGTACAAAAATACATAAGACAAAAGGAATGAAGAGAGATACATGGACAGGGGCATTCAACTAGTAATACAGTGCCTTGTGAAAATATTCACCCCCCTTGGCATTTTTTTTTTTTGTTGCCTCACAACCTGGAATTAACATGGAATGTTTGAGGATTTGCATCATTTAATTTACAGAACATGCCCACAACTTTGAAGATGTTTTTTTTTTATTGTGAAGCAAACAACAAATAGGACAAAATAACAGAAAAAGTCAATGTGCATAACTATTCACCCCCCTAAAGTTAATACTTTGTAGAGCCACCTTTTGCTGCAATCACAGCTCCAAGTCACTTTGGATAAGTCTCTATGAGCTTGCTACATCTTACATCTGGGATTTTTGCCCATTCCTCCTTGCAAACCTGCTCCAGCTCCTTCAAGTTGGATGCTTTGCACTTGTGAACAGCAATCTTTAAGTCTGACCACAGATTTTCTATTTGATTGAGGTCTGGGCTTTTACTAGGCCATTCCAACACATTGACATGTTTCCCCTTAAACCACTCAAGTGTTGCTTTAGCAGCGTGTTTGGGGTCATTGTCCTGCTGGAAGGTGAACCTCCGTCCGAGTGGTACAGGTTTTGCTCAAGAATATCCCAGTATTTAGCACCATCCATATTTCCCTCAATTCTGACCAGCTTCCCAGTCCCGGCTGCTGAAAAACATCCCCACAGCATGATGCTGCCACCACCATGTTTCACTGTGGGGATGGTTCTTTGGCTGATGTGATGTGTTGGGTTTGCGCCAGACATAGCATTTTCTTTGATGGCCAAAAAGTTCAATTTTAGTCTCATCAGACCAGAGCACCTTCCTCCATACAGTTTGGGAGTCTCCCCCATGCATTTTTGCAAACTAAAAACGTGCCATTTTGTTTTTACTGCAAGTTATGGCTTTCTTCTGGCCACTCTGCCATAAAGCCAAACTCTATGGAGCATACAGCTTATTGTCGTCCTATGTACAGACACTCCAGTCTCTGCTGTGGAACTCTACAGCTCCTCCAGGGTTACATTAGGTCTCTGTGCTGCCTCTCTGATTAAAGCCCTCCTTGCAGGTCCATATTGGTTGGTGGCCGTCTCTTGGCAGGTTTGCTGCTGTGCCATGTTCTTTCCATTTGGTTATGATAGATTTGATGGTGCTCCTGGGGATTATCAAATATTTGGATATTTTTTTTATAACCTAAACCTGATTTGTACTTCTCAACAACATTGTCCCTTACTTGTTTGGAGAGTTCCTTGGTCTTCATGGCACTGTGGTGCCTCTTGCTTAGGTGTTGCAGCCTTTGGGGCCTTTCAAAAAATCTGTGTATATGTAATGGTAATCATGTGACACTTAGATTGCACACAGGTGGACATCATTTCACTAATTATGTGACTTCTGAAGGTAATTGGTTGCACCAGAGCTTTTTATGGGCTTCATAACAAAGGAGGTGAATACATACGCACATGCCAATTTTCTGTTTTGTATTTCTAAAAAATAGTTTTATGTATATATTTTTCTCATTTCACTTCACCAACTTATACTATTGTGTTCTGATCCATCACATAAAATTCAGATTAATAAAACATTGAACTTAAGGCTGTAATGTAACAAATAGGTAAAAAGTCAAGGGGGTGAATACTTTTGCAAGGCACTGTACATTGTACATCAGTATCTGAGGATACAAAGCTCAAAAAAGATAGCTAAATATACCATATACAAAAGGTACTATGAGAAATAGAATACTCCCATGTCTCTGTAAAAACACAATACAAACAAAATTGGTCTGGAGAGAGCAGCTGTGTTTTGGGGTATTTCTCCTTTTTCTTTCACTTCTCTCACCCACCCTCACTCCCTTGTTCTTTTTCCTATCCTTTTTTTTTCTCTTTTTCCCCTTCCTGTTTCCTTTTTCTTTTTACCGCTTTTTGGACTGAGGCGCTATTTTCACTGCCCCGACTGGGATAAAATGTCAATCCACCTATCCCAGTTTTCCCTTCTCTCTGGGGTGGCTGATTGAAATATCATGAATCCCCTTTCCATTGTCAGTTGGAAGAGGAGCTGACTTTCCACCTCTCCCCATTTGGCACATTTGATGATTTCCATTTCCTTGTCAAGGACATTTTTGCTGCTATCAGAAGGGTACCAGGGTATTGGACAAAAAATACTCTTGAATATCAGGCATAGTCAATCCACCTTGGGACATGCCTTCTTTTTACTGGGTAATCCTTAACCTGGGTCTCTTCCCACCCCAAACAAAATGTCTAACTAGGTACTGGGTCATCAAGAACCAGCTGTTCAGCATGGGGAGAGGGACCATCTGAAATAGATATAAAAAATTTGGCAGAATATAAGATCTAATTATATTTATTCTACCCTGCCATGAAAACTCTATCTTCCCCCAATCTTTTAATTGTTTGGCCGTCTGTTTGAAAAGTGATAAAAAGTTCTGCTCCATTATGTTAGCTCTAACAGAACTGACCATGATGTCCAGGTATTTAAATCTAGAGATCCAGATAAACTTATAATTAGTTTGAAGGTCTTTCTTAGTTTCCGGTGGAACATTGCTGATTATCACTGTGATTTTTTTTTTCCTAATTCAGCCTTTAACCCAAGACATTAATCAGTTTATCATTTTAGCACTAACTCAAAGTCTCAATTTTAAAGACAGTAAGTTGGGATGGTCAGTTCTGTAGAATGGTAGTTTCAAATTCGCTTTAGCTGGTAATTGTCCTGCCAGGTTAGCGAGTAAAAAAGAAGAAAAAGAGGGAAGATAAGAAAGGATACTCAAAAGCAAATACTATGTTATGTTAGACTGAAAAAGACTTGATGTTACACAAAATAAAATACTAATTAATGTATTAAAACATGTATATATTGTTTTCTTAAATCCAATGTTATTGTCAGTTTGGTGTATACATTATAGAAATCCTGGTGCCACAGGTTTGGTTGGAATGCAAAATATCAAGAAGAATTGGCAGGTTATAACTTGTACAGAGCTGTGAAGTTGCTTCATGAGCTTTAAAAGTTCAGTGAAGGGAAAGAGAACATTAGACAGATCGACTAACCTAAAATGCCAGGGCACTGCTGAGAGCAAAAATAACCTGAAGGCATATGATTAATTGGTCAAATTTACAATCTTGTCATCTGAAAAACAGAAGCCAATGAATACTAGAGGTGCAATAATTCAGCAATTTGCTTTTGAATTATATGTCTATGTACAGCATACGATTTAAAAACAACTTTGATATGACATATCTTAAATTGTCTGTTTAAAATAAATGTTTGTCTGAGTCATAGGAGTCAGTTCTTCCAATTTAACTTAATTACCTGTCTACTGTTTGCATATTTATAATACAGAGGAAAGGGGGTGTATTTAATCACTCAGAGCATTACAACTTACATACTAATCCTAAATTATGTTTAATAAGGTTGTCAATAAACAAATATATGAAAAAGCATGGTTATGTAATCATATATTATTCATATGGAGTGTCTGGTACTCAGGGGAGGGCTGGCAGCCTTAGGCCTGGGGGGCAAATCCAGTCAAGTGGCCCATTGCATCATCGAATCGCCTCCCCATCCACGGCCATCTTTTCCTTGTTTTATAACGAATATTGCCAGGATTTTCCCCCACAATATACCAGGATTTGCCATTTAATATGCTAGAATTTTCCCTTACAAAATGCCAGGATTATGCCCCTCAGTATGCCAGGATTATGCCCCTCAATATGCCAGGATTATGCCCCTCAATATGCCAGGATTATGCCCCTCAAAATGCCAGGATTTTCTCCTCAATATGCCAAGATGATGCCCCCTCAATATGCCAGGATTTTCCCCTAAATATGCCAGGATTATGCCCCTCAATATGCCAGGATTATGCCCCTCAATATGCCAGGATTATGCCCCTCAATATGCCAGGATTTAGACACCCAATATGCCAGGATTTTCCCCTCAATATGCCAAGATGATGCCCCCTCAATATGCCAGGATTTCCCCCTCAATATGCCAGGATTATGCCCCTCAATATGCCAGGATTTAGACACCCAATATCCCAAAATTTGGGCACCCCCCCCCTACCCACGTTGCACACCTACGACATGACCCATAACCCACGTTGCACACCAGGACATGCCCCATCACCACATTTACATGCCTCCATCACCCCATTACATACACATTTCCAATATTATTTGCCATTAATATTCCCCAGCCAATTTGTCCTATAATATGAAAATGTTATTATGCAATTTAATATGACTAAGTAAATTTGCCCAATAATATTCCAAGGTTATCTGCAATTTAATATGCCCCTGCTAATTTGCCCAATATGCCAGTGTTAATTGCCATGTAATATTCCCCAGCCAATTTGCCCAATAATATGCCAGTCTTATTTGCCATGTAATATTCCCCAGCCAATTTGCCCAATAATATGCCAGTGTTATTTGCCATGTAATATTCCCCAGCCAATTTGCCCAATAATATGCCAGTCTTATTTGCCATGTAATATTCCCCAGCCAATTTGCCCAATAATATGCCAGTCTTATTTGCCATGTAATATGCCCCAGCCAATTTGCCCAATAATATGCCAGTCTTATTTGCCATGTAATATTCCCCATCCAATTTGTCCAATAATATGCCAGTGTTATTCTGCCATTTAATATTCCCCAGCCAATTTGCCCAATAATATGCCAGTCTTATTTGCCATGTAATATGCCCCAGCCAATTTGTCCAATAATATGCCAGTGTTATTCTGCCATTTAATATTCCCCAGCCAATTTGCCCAATAATATGCCAGTGTTATTCTGCCATTTAATATTCCCCAGCCAATTTGCCCAATAATATGCCAGTCTTATTTGCCATGTAATATTCCCCAGCCAATTTGCCCAATAATATGCCAGTCTTATTTGCCATGTAATATGCCCCAGCCAATTTGCCCAATAATATGCCAGTGTTATTCTGCCATTTAATATTCCCCAGCCAATTTGCCCAATAATATGCCAGTCTTATTTGCCATGTAATATTCCCCAGCCAATTTGCCCAATAATATGCCAGTCTTATTTGCCAGCCAATTTGTCCAATAATATGCCAGTGTTTAAAAGCCCCCCCCCCCCTTACCTTTTTCCCTGGTGGCTAGTGGCAGGACTTCCCTGGTGGCTAGTGGCAGGACTTCCCTGGTGGCTAGTGGCAGGAGGACTTCCCTGGTGGCAGGCAGCATGGTCCCTCCATGCTGCCTGTTCGGCCTCCCGGCGGTTGTGCCGACAGGTCACGTGATCGGCGCGCGTCTGACGTCAGAGCGCCGATCACGTGACTGTCGGCACTTCCGTGTCAGACTGCACAGGGAGCCGAACAGGCAGCACGGAGGTTTCTCTGTGCTGCCTGTTCGGCTCCCCGTGCAGCCTTGCAGGCAGAGCGGAGGTGAGAGGGGATCTTCCGATCCCTTCTCAGTCTCTGCCTGCAAGCGCGTTTTTTTTTATTTTTTTATTTTTTTTTTAAACACTGGCCCAGCGGCCGTGTTTTAAATAGCTTAGGGCGGCCTGGGGGGCAATTGCCACCCTGCCCCCCGGCCCAGCCCGCCCCTGCTGGTACTCTCACACCACGTCTCATTACAATACTCAACAACTGAGATCCCCTCATCAGATAGTAACACTTGGAACCTTGAAGGTCTGCAAGACTTCCAATAGACAAGTCATCTCATTTTAATGCATTAATGTTTGTGTTGGTCTATATATCCCATACAACAGACTAAATTGCTGCCTAGAAAAGGATAATTTAATATGACTAAGTAAATTTGCCCAATAATATTCCGAGGTTATCTGCAATTTAATATGCCCCTGCTAATTTGCCCAATATGCCAGTGTTAATTGCCATGTAATATTCCCCAGCCAATTTGCCCAATAATATGCCAGTCTTATTTGCCATGTAATATTCCCCAGCCAATTTGCCCAATAATATGCCAGTGTTATTTGCCATGTAATATTCCCCAGCCAATTTGCCCAATAATATGCCAGTCTTATTTGCCATGTAATATTCCCCAGCCAATTTGCCCAATAATATGCCAGTCTTATTTGCCATGTAATATGCCCCAGCCAATTTGCCCAATAATATGCCAGTCTTATTTGCCATGTAATATTCCCCATCCAATTTGCCCAATAATATGCCAGTGTTATTCTGCCATTTAATATTCCCCAGCCAATTTGCCCAATAATATGCCAGTCTTATTTGCCATGTAATATTCCCCAGCCAATTTGCCCAATAATATGCCAGTCTTATTTGCCATATAATATGCCCCAGCCAATTTGCCCAATAATATGCCAGTGTTATTCTGCCATTTAATATTCCCCAGCCAATTTGCCCAATAATATGCCAGTCTTATTTGCCATGTAATATTCCCCAGCCAATTTGCCCAATAATATGCCAGTCTTATTTGCCAGCCAATTTGTCCAATAATATGCCAGTGTTTAAAAGCCCCCCCCCCCCTTACCTTTTTCCCTGGTGGCTAGTGGCAGGACTTCCCTGGTGGCTAGTGGCAGGACTTCCCTGGTGGCTAGTGGCAGGAGGACTTCCCTGGTGGCAGGCAGCATGGTCCCTCCATGCTGCCTGTTCGGCCTCCCGGCGGTTGTGCCGACAGGTCACGTGATCGGCGCGCGTCTGACGTCAGAGCGCCGATCACGTGACTGTCGGCACTTCCGTGTCAGACTGCACAGGGAGCCGAACAGGCAGCACGGAGGTTTCTCTGTGCTGCCTGTTCGGCTCCCCGTGCAGCCTTGCAGGCAGAGCGGAGGTGAGAGGGGATCTTCCGATCCCTTCTCAGTCTCTGCCTGCAAGCGCGTTTTTTTTTATTTTTTTATTTTTTTTTTAAACACTGGCCCAGCGGCCGTGTTTTAAATAGCTTAGGGCGGCCTGGGGGGCAATTGCCACCCTGCCCCCCGGCCCAGCCCGCCCCTGCTGGTACTCTCACACCACGTCTCATTACAATACTCAACAACTGAGATCCCCTCATCAGATAGTAACACTTGGAACCTTGAAGGTCTGCAAGACTTCCAATAGACAAGTCATCTCATTTTAATGCATTAATGTTTGTGTTGGTCTATATATCCCATACAACAGACTAAATTGCTGCCTAGAAAAGGATAATTTAATATGACTAAGTAAATTTGCCCAATAATATTCCGAGGTTATCTGCAATTTAATATGCCCCTGCTAATTTGCCCAATATGCCAGTGTTAATTGCCATGTAATATTCCCCAGCCAATTTGCCCAATAATATGCCAGTCTTATTTGCCATGTAATATTCCCCAGCCAATTTGCCCAATAATATGCCAGTGTTATTTGCCATGTAATATTCCCCAGCCAATTTGCCCAATAATATGCCAGTCTTATTTGCCATGTAATATTCCCCAGCCAATTTGCCCAATAATATGCCAGTCTTATTTGCCATGTAATATGCCCCAGCCAATTTGCCCAATAATATGCCAGTCTTATTTGCCATGTAATATTCCCCATCCAATTTGTCCAATAATATGCCAGTGTTATTCTGCCATTTAATATTCCCCAGCCAATTTGCCCAATAATATGCCAGTCTTATTTGCCATGTAATATGCCCCAGCCAATTTGTCCAATAATATGCCAGTGTTATTCTGCCATTTAATATTCCCCAGCCAATTTGCCCAATAATATGCCAGTGTTATTCTGCCATTTAAAATTCCCCAGCCAATTTGCCCAATAATATGCCAGTCTTATTTGCCATGTAATATTCCCCAGCCAATTTGCCCAATAATATGCCAGTCTTATTTGCCATGTAATATGCCCCAGCCAATTTGCCCAATAATATGCCAGTGTTATTCTGCCATTTAATATTCCCCAGCCAATTTGCCCAATAATATGCCAGTCTTATTTGCCATGTAATATTCCCCAGCCAATTTGCCCAATAATATGCCAGTCTTATTTGCCAGCCAATTTGTCCAATAATATGCCAGTGTTTAAAAGCCCCCCCCCCTTACCTTTTTCCCTGGTGGCTAGTGGCAGGACTTCCCTGGTGGCTAGTGGCAGGACTTCCCTGGTGGCTAGTGGCAGGAGGACTTCCCTGGTGGCAGGCAGCATGGTCCCTCCATGCTGCCTGTTCGGCCTCCCGGCGGTTGTGCCGACAGGTCACGTGATCGGCGCGCGTCTGACGTCAGAGCGCCGATCACGTGACTGTCGGCACTTCCGTGTCAGACTGCACAGGGAGCCGAACAGGCAGCACGGAGGTTTCTCTGTGCTGCCTGTTCGGCTCCCCGTGCAGCCTTGCAGGCAGAGCGGAGGTGAGAGGGGATCTTCCGATCCCTTCTCAGTCTCTGCCTGCAAGCGCGTTTTTTTTTATTTTTTTATTTTTTTTTTAAACACTGGCCCAGCGGCCGTGTTTTAAATAGCTTAGGGCGGCCTGGGGGGCAATTGCCACCCTGCCCCCCGGCCCAGCCCGCCCCTGCTGGTACTCTCACACCACGTCTCATTACAATACTCAACAACTGAGATCCCCTCATCAGATAGTAACACTTGGAACCTTGAAGGTCTGCAAGACTTCCAATAGACAAGTCATCTCATTTTAATGCATTAATGTTTGTGTTGGTCTATATATCCCATACAACAGGCTAAATTGCTGCCTAGAAAAGGATAGTTTGAGGCAAACTAGAGGAGGCAAGTTTTTTATGATTACAAATTAAAACATTAAGTTAGTGAACACAGTATAGTTTTCTGTAAAATAGTATGTATTTCTTACGTTTACCCTCAGCCTTTTACCCTCTAACTGTAAGAATCAAAATGCAGATGCTATACCTTTTCTCACTTGGTTTTAATGACCTACCTAACTATCCTCTACTTGAAGAAACAGTCTAGTCCACAAACTCACTTTGGTGCAAGGTGAAGACTACTGTCTGAATAGTGCACAGGCCTTTTTTCCATTGTGATTTCATGCAGGCATTAAGCATAACTCATATTTTTAATATTTGATTCAAGCCTTCCCCAGTGATTACTGTGTATGTATAATACAGGTGCTGCAGCACTGATTATATAGACACTGAGCATATACAGTTTTGTTTAATTTAGTCACTTTCTGTGCTGTTGTAATACAATGCATTGTGTGGAATCTAAGTAATCTTGCTCTTGTACACTTAGGATCTCTTAACAGTGTAACACATTGTCTGATAACATCCCTAGGGAAACAGGATATTCCATTCATTTGAATTAAATGAATGCAGCAAAACAGAAAAGGAAAGGAAATTGACTTTTAATCAGCTAGTGTGGACAGCCCTGGTTTCTTTCAAACTACTGTAATTTTACAATTGAATCTTTAAAAAAAAAAGTATTTTGTCCAATGCAAAATTTAAAACATGCATGTTAAAGTACTTTGAAAGCACATTAATATGCATTGACATTTGGAAGATGTATTTTGGCCACCAGAGAGTCCCTTTAAGAGTGCTTCAATGCGGTCCTGAGGTTATGAATGGATTTGATCAAGACCTTAAATTTGTAATCTTCAAAGGAATATGGGATAATTGAGAAAATTAAGAGGATCATAGTGCAAAAGGATGCTAATTGTAAATTGACATTAAGGATTCCAACTAAAATTAAGATGAATGTGGCCACTATTTATAATATATATATATATATATATATATATATATATATATATATATATATATATATATAGCAAAAAATTGAAGAAACCACTGTGGTACTCTGCAGAGGTGGCTAAAATAGTAAAAAATAAAAAGCTAGCATTTAGTAATTATAAAAATACTCAGAGTGAGGAAGATAGAAAGATCTATAAGAGTAGGCAGAAAGAGGCAAAGCAAGCTATAAGAGCTTCCAAAGCACACACAGAAGAGACTATAGCCCAGTCAGTGAAAAAGGGGGATAAAACATTTTTTAGATACATAAATGAGAAAAGGAAAGTAAAACAAGGATTAGTTAGATTAAAAACAAAAGAAGGATGCTATGTAGAAGAGGATACAGGCTTAGCAGACTGCCTTAATGAATATTTTTGTTCAGTTTTTACAAATTAAAATGAGGGTAAGGGACCTCATTTAGGGAAAAAGACTAATGAGTCTTTTGATGCATGTAAGTTTACAGAGGAAGAGGTTTTACTTCAGCTGTCTAAAGTAAAGACAAATAAGTCGATGGGACCTGATGGGATACATCCAAAGTTATTAAAAGAACTTAGTGGTGTACTAGCAAAACCGTTAACAGATTTATTTAACCAATCATTGTTAACGGGAGTAGTTCCAGAAGATTGGAAATTAGCTAATGTTGTGCCCATTCACAAGAAAGGTAGTAGGGAGGAGGCGGGCAACTATAGACCAGTAAGTCTTACTTCAGTAGTGGGGAACATAATGGAAACCTTGTTAAAGAATGGGATTGTTGAACATCTAAAGTCGCTTGAATTTCAAGATCAGAGACAGCATGGGTTTACTTCAGGGAGATCATGCCAAACTAATCTTATTGATTTTTTTGATTGGGTAACTAAAATAATAGATCAGGGTGGTGCAGTAGACATTGCTTACCTAGATTTCAGTAAGGCTTTTGACACTGTCACACATAGAAGGCTTATCAATAAACTGAAATCATTGAGTTTGGATTTCAATATTGTTGAATGGATTAGACAATGGCTGAGTGACAGGCAACAGAGGGTTGTAGTCAATGGGGTATATTCGATGCAAGGTCTTGTTACTAGTGGGGTACCTCAGGGATCTGTTCTTGGACCCATTCTCTTTAATATTTTTATTAGCGATATTGCAGAAGGTCTTGTTGGCAAAGTATGTATTTTTGCTGATGATACAAAGATTTGCAGCAGGGTTGATATTCATGGAGGGATAAGCCAAATGGCAAATGATTTAGATAAACTAGAAAAATGGTCAGAGCAGTGGCAACTGGCATTTAATGTGGACAAGTGCAAGATTATGCACCTTGGGCGTAAAAACCCAAAAGCAGAATATTGACTATTTGGTACAGTCCTAACCTCAACATCTGAGGAAAGGGATTTAGGAGTAATAATTTCAGAGGACTTGAAGGTAGGTAGGCAATGCAATAGAGCAGCAGAAAATGCTAGCAGAATGCTTGGTTGCATAGGGAGAGGTATTAGCAGTAGGAAGAGGGAAGTGCTCATGCCATTGTACAGAGCACTGGTGAGACCTCACTTGGAGTATTGTACGCAGTACTGGAGACCGTATCTCCAGAAGGATATTAATACTTTGGAGAGAGTTCAGAGAAGGGCTACTAAACTGGTTCATGGGTTGAAGGATAAAACTTACCAGGAAAGGTTAAAGCATCTTAACATGTATAGCTTGGAGGGAAGACGTAACAGGGGGGATATGATAGAAACATTTAAATACATAAAGGGAATCAACACAGTAAAGGAAGAGAGTATATTTAAAAGAAGAAAAACTACCACAACTAGAGGACATAGTCTTAAATTAGAGGGGCAACGATTTAAAAGTAATATCAGGAAGTATTACTTTACTGAGAGGGTAGTGGATGTATGGAATAGCCTGCCAGCAGAAGTGGTAGAGGTAAACACAGTCAAGGATTTTAAGCATGCGTGGGATAGACACAAGGCTATCCTAGCTATAAGACCGGGAACGGGGGACTAATAAAAGTACTCAAAAAAAAAAAAAAATTGGGAAGACTAGATGGACCGAATGGTTCTTATCTGCCGACACATTCTATGTTTATATATATATATATATATATATATATATATATATATATATATATATATGTATACATATGTATACACATGCTTTACACTATTGCACACTGTGCATTCTTTATGCAATCAGAAATGTACAAATTCTAATCTCAAAGTTTACATCTCTGAAAAAGATGAAATATGTTCTCTCTGTTTCTATATTTAACATTTGCAATACTTTATTTAAACATTATCTTTTGTATGAGTATTTTTAGAACAAAAGTGATGATATCGCACATGAACATATATTTAACCATGCAGTGCTTAGCGTACTCATGCAAAAGCAAACGTGGCGTACTGCTTGTCTTGTGAGTGACAATCTGTACATTAACTGTATTTATATGGTTTCTAAATACTTAGCAATCTTTTGCATGTATATTAACCTAAAACTACTGCAACAAACTGACAGTTCACATTATAGGATAATATGCATTACATATATATATAAATAAGGACAGAATAAGAAATGACTACAGGAAAAACATATTCACAAGAGAACCCCTCATATTGATTATTATAAATGAACACCATAAAACAAGGCAATATTTTTACAAAAAAATCAGCTTTATTCATATTTGCTCCTTGAGTACCAGAGTGCGATCATCAGCACGGCCTTGAGGCATCTTCCATTTCTGCACAATTATCCATTCTCCCATATACACACAAGCATAATCTAACCAGTTTTTGCTACAGAATTAATCCAAAACACACCAGATCAAATATCAAATTATAGAAAAAAAATGATTATTGCTATTACTAACCATTTAAGATACTTGCATTAAAGCTGGTTCCACCAGAGTGGTTTTTGCATTTACCTGCTACAGTCAAACAGCGGAATCTTTATAGATATATTTGGAAGGCCTGTCAGAGCAAAAAGAGACCATTATTAGTGTTTTTGTTGATGGTTGTAATGGTTGGGGCGACAGAGGACATGGCTCGTCAAGGAAAAAGATATGATGCTCTCCCATCTGGGTCCTCATTCATTGTTCCTATAATGTCTACACACAATTTTCATGTCCTCCCCTAGCATGAAAGTAAGTGAGGTATGTATTCTGTGTGTGAGTAGTGAGTAAATGAGTAGTGTACGTGTGCAAGTGCCATGCATGGCAAATGTAAATGGGGCTGTTCACTAAAACTGATAGTTTAGTTAGAACATTTCTCCAACTCTACTTTTAATGCCTGATTATTGGTTCCCTTGGCAGATCAGTTTTCATGAATACGCAGTATATTTGTGTGCATGTCCACATGTATACCAGTGGATATGTTTAAACAAGCACAAAACTGAAATACTTTGTTTCATCACGTATTTTACTAGAGGTTTTTATCTTTAACATGTCTTGACACTCAAATAGAAAAACATTGGCTAATCAAGAAATATGTAATGAACAGATAGTAGTTATCAGCTTCTGCTTACATTTCTGCTGAAATATGCATAAAAATCAGAAGAGGATATGTCCTAAAATAGTCAGTCCATTACTCAAGTTTTAACCATCCCTATTCGCACGCTACACTGAAAAAAGATTTCAGATAAAAGAACAACTAGGACTGCAGTCAACATTGCTTGTTAATGGTACAAAAAGGCTTATCAGTTCCGAAAAACAGATTACTGAAGTATTGATATTTAATTAAACAATACATTCATGTAGTTATCTGTGAAAAGCTGTGTAGAATACTTTTTCAGCTTATACAACAAACTAAGTTAAGAGGGAAATTGTGCAAATTGTTTAACAAATGTAATAAATAATTTGCTTTGCATTGCCACAGAAAGGAGCCATTGAAATTGCAGCATTTGCAAGGAATTTTAATTAGCTAGATCCTTTATCTCTGACCAGTATATTTATATATTCTGCAAAAAGAAGTTGCGTATTTGCAATATTAAACTGTGCATAATTAGATACGAGGTTATACTAAATCTGGAGATAAAATGTAAGACATTGTGCAACAGTTAACAACCTGGTTGTTTATGACCACTGAAAGCCATACATCGGTAACATTAATGGTAGATAATAGGGCTATTTCTCATGATGCTTTTCATTCCAAACAATGTTGGAAAATGCAGTACAAGAAATATTAAATCAAAATAGTAGTTTTAATTAAATGTCTGATCTGCTCTGTGAGACATCAGAAACTTGTGTAAGACATAAACTTTTAGAAACTTCTAAAACATATTAACTGGGATTATACTGAAGCAGTGGTGTATCTTGATTTTGTGCTGCCCTAGGCAGACAAAATCCGGGCACCCCCCTACCCAAGCTGCACACCCACGTTACACACCTAAGACATGCCCCATCATTCAGACTCACATCAAGCTTACACTCCCATCACACTCAGTCACACACTCCTACTCCCATCACACTCAGTCACACACACTGTCTCCCATCACACACACTCTGACTCCCATCACACTCAGTCACACACACTGTCTCCCATCACACTCAGTCACACACACTGTCTCCCATCACACACACTCTGACTCCCATCACACTCAGTCACACACACTGTCTCCCATCACACTCAGTCACACACACTGTCTCCCATCACACACAGGTCACACACACTGTCTCCCATCACACACACTCTGACTCCCATCACACTCAGTCACACAC
Organism: Pelodytes ibericus; assembly: GCA_036172795.1. Lineage (NCBI taxonomy): Eukaryota > Metazoa > Chordata > Amphibia > Anura > Pelodytidae > Pelodytes > Pelodytes ibericus. The sequence continues at coordinate 130,610,247 of CM069858.1, read as the reverse complement.
ACAGTCTCCCATCACGCTCAGTCACACACACAGTCTCCCATCACGCTCAGTCACACACACTGTCTCCCATCACACTCAGTCACACACACAGTCTCCCATCACGCTCAGTCACACACACAGTCTCCCATCACACTCAGTCACACACACTGTCTCCCATCACACTCAGTCACACACACTGTCTCCCATCACACACACTCTGACTCCCATCACACTCAGTCACACACACTGTCTCCCATCACACTCAGTCACACACACTGTCTCCCATCACACACAGGTCACACACACTGTCTCCCATCACACACACTCTGACTCCCATCACACTCAGTCACACACACTGTCTCCCATCACACTCAGTCACACACACAGTCTCCCATCACGCTCAGTCACACACACAGTCTCCCATCACTCTCAGTCACACACACTGTCTCCCATCACACTCAGTCACACACACAGTCTCCCATCACGCTCAGTCACACACACAGTCTCCCATCACACTCAGTCACACACACTGTCTCCCATCACACTCAGTCACACACACTGTCTCCCATCACACACACTCTGACTCCCATCACACTCAGTCACACACACTGTCTCCCATCACACTCAGTCACACACACTGTCTCCCATCACACACAGGTCACACACACTGTCTCCCATCACACACACTCTGACTCCCATCACACTCAGTCACACACACTGTCTCCCATCACACACACTCTGACTCCCATCACACTCAGTCACACACACTGTCTCCCATCACACTCAGTCACACACACTGTCTCCCATCACACACAGGTCACACACACTGTCTCCCATCACACACACTCTGACTCCCATCACACTCAGTCACACACACTGTCTCCCATCACACTCAGTCACACACACAGTCTCCCATCACGCTCAGTCACACACACAGTCTCCCATCACGCTCAGTCATACACACTGTCTCCCATCACACTCAGTCACACACACAGTCTCCCATCACGCTCAGTCACACACACAGTCTCCCATCACACTCAGTCACACACACTGTCTCCCATCACACTCAGTCACACACACTGTCTCCCATCACACTCAGTCACACACACTGTCTCCCATCACACACAGGTCACACACACTGTCTCCCATCACACACACTCTGACTCCCATCACACTCAGTCACACACACTGTCTCCCATCACACTCAGTCACACACACAGTCTCCCATCACGCTCAGTCACACACACAGTCTCCCATCACGCTCAGTCACACACACTGTCTCCCATCACACTCAGTCACACACACAGTCTCCCATCACGCTCAGTCACACACACAGTCTCCCATCACACTCAGTCACACACACAGTCTCCCATCACGCTCAGTCACACACACAGTCTCCCATCACGCTCAGTCACACACACTGTTTCCCATCACACACACTCTGACTCCCATCACACTCAGTCACACACACTGTCTCCCATCACACTCAGTCACACACACTGTCTCCAATCACACACACTCTGATTCACACACACTGTCTCCAATCACACACACACACACACACACACACACACACACACACACACACACACACACATCCCATCAGCACTTACCTTTCCCTGGCAGGCAGGCAGCATGGTCCCTCCATGCTGCCTGTTCGGCTTCCCGGCGATTGTGCCGACAGGTCACGTGACCGGGCGCGCGTATGATGTCAGCGCGCCGGTCACGTGACTGTCGGGACTTCCGTGTCACACTGCACGGGGAGCCGAACAGGCAGCACGGAGGTTTCTCTGTGCTGCCTGTTCGGCTCCCCGTGCAGCCTGGCAGGCAGAGCGTTGGTGAGGGGTGATCTTGCGATCCCTTCTCACCTCCGTCTCTGCCTGCAAGCGCGGTGGGGTTTTTTTTTTTTTAAAGGGCCAGATTTTTTTTTTTTTTAATTTTTTTTTTTTCCAGTGCTGGGGGGCGCTGCCGCCCCCCAAAATTTGCCGCCATAGGCATCCGCCTAGGATGCCTCGCGGTAAATACAGCACTGTACTGAAGTACTTCACAGACATCCAGGAAAAAGGAATATATTACACACCAGGACTGCAACAGAATATGGTGCAACTTAAACATGGATTCTGCAAATTCCCAAAATTGACCTTTTTTTGGTGCCTTGCTTCTAAGATGACTTTGTGTTCTGCATCACCTACAATACAGGTTTTACCTTACATTTAAATTGTTCAGTACCTAAAATATACATGTCTAAAATGCTTTGCTATTGGCAGAGTCGGAGGACCAACCTTTTAAAGCAATAGTCCCTGACCATTGTTGTGTGCCTACAAGGATGACCATATTCCCCAGATGTTCAAGATTGCCCAGGACAGTCCTGCAATTTATGTAACAGATCCAGGGCAACCTCATTGTGGGGCAATATGCTTTAAATTTAAACTACCTACAATACTTAGGGGAAGGTCAAAAATAATAGCAGATGTTTTTTGGGGGGAGGGGGGAGAATACTCCATATCAATGCACCAATACATACATTAATAAAGGGTCATCCCCAAAATGTCTGTTATTATTTTTGATCTGCCACTAAGAGCTATTTAAAAATGGTTTTACTTTCAAGCATATTCCTGAGTACTGTTTTTTTTTTTCTTTTATGTCATTGAATTGTTCTGTAATACTTTGAAGCCATGTTACCATTGACTTCTAGCAGCACAGGATTTCGATTTATGGGATCTTTTGCAGCCCAGCAGGGTTTTCAAACCAGGCAATAGTATACATTGTAAAAAAAAAAAGCTACCCAAAAACCTTCTAGTGTTACAGTCCTCTAGCAATATAGGAAAATGGCCTGCCCTGTCCTGTGTAATCATCTACAGTGGTTTCTCCACTATAGACTCCAATAAAGACTGAACATTGATGCAAGCCTCAACTATAAATGTTAGTGACTTTGTTGCCAAATTCGCAGCTGCCATCATCCCCTCGGATGTATCTCATGTATTTGTGTATTTGTTCGCATCACATAAACCCCAGAAATAAACGAGACACATCATGCCCCTGAGTGACAGGTGTGCTCCCAACTGGCAGCACGTCTGTCACTCAGGGGCACGATATGCCCCTGCCTTTAATATGTGTTATTTTGAATGAATACATTTTTGAATGGTGGCACTCTGGACTCAAAATGAAAGTTTTTTTTATCGTGTTTCAGTACCCCAGGCAATAGTGGGTTAGTTTTAAAACCAGACAATAATAGGGCTGGGACAGGGAGGATTCTGCTTGGCTGTCAGCCTGTACACCTCATTTCATTTAATTTGAAAGTACTGAGATTTTGCGGACTAACGCAACTGTATCCATGCAGTAAGGCTGCATGTCTTTCATTTGGAAGAAAGATTTGTTCATACTGTTCATTTGAGGATTTCCAGTGTGCTTTTCTTCCAACTTGCATCTACGTGGAGGTGTCTTTCCAACATTGCAAGCAATGCATAAAATAAGAGAAAAGTTTTTTTTAAAATAACTAATTTGAATATTAAGCCAGAAGTTGATGTCATAAGCAGGAGACACCACAGACTGATAAATTGTAATGATTTTTTTAGTCTCTACATTCACTATGTTAGCAATGTTTAGGTTGAAAAATTCCTTTTAACTTACTGCACCTTTAGCTAGGGTGACTACATTGTTTTATTTTGTGAAGCTTATAGAAATTCATACTTAATGTAAGTAACCAGTAAAACATATTTAAATGTGTCTGTAATGTCTGTTCCTAGTAATATCACCTTGTGGCTCTATTGGTAAATATTTAATATTTATTACAATATTTCATAGACATGTGCAAACCTAAAATTTTCGTTTCGTTTTCGTCCATTCGGACGAAAAAGTTATTTATTTCGTTTATTAGTGCATTCGTTTCAGACGAAATTCGTTCATTATTTTCGTTTCGTTAATTTTAATTTGTTGGTTTTATAGAATACAATGTAATACTATTGGCTTTCTATAAACCGAACGAGAGCCCCATTCATAAGAAATTCTTATGAATGGGGCTCTCGTTCGGTTCATAGAAAGGCAATAGTACTACATGTGTTCTATAAGCCGAAAGTCTATAAACCGAACATTCGGTTTATAGACTTTCGGCTTATGGAATACATGTAATCCTATTGCTATTCTATAAACCGAACGTTCGGTTTATAGAATAGCAATAGGAATACATGTATTCCATAAGCCGACAGCCTATAAACCGAACGTTCGGTTTATAGGCTGTCGGCTTTTAACAATACGGAGACAAAGTCTCCATTCATAATTTTATGAATGGAGACTCTGTCTCCGTATAGTTAAATGTTCGGTTTATAGGCTGTGGGCATTTAACTATACGGAGACAGAGTCTCCATTCATAAAATTATGAATGGAGACTTTGTCTCCGTATAGTTAAAAGCCGACAGTCTATAAACTGACTCTATTTCGAATGGACGAATGAACGAATGATTTTCGTTTATTAACCATTCGTTCATTCGGCTTTCGTTAGCTTAGCATTTTCGTTCTTCGTTTTTCGGGCGAATGGACGAAAATGCTATTTTCGGACGAAAATGCATTCGTCCGAAAACGAATGCACATGTCTAATATTTCATATACCTATGGCTCTCCTCTTTAACCTTGTAGCTCTTGACAAGACACCATCACATTCTTTGGAACTACACTGGGAGCAACTTCTGCAAAATATATTATGAAAAAAGAGAATTTCACATTTCTGGCATGTTTTAAAAATAGCATTTTCCTTGACCTATTTTTGTGAATGCAGGTAAAAGGAAAGAAAATGTATTTCCTTGTTATCTATGTCTAAGAAATGTGTCAACTTTCAACATACTTATAGCACCTGTACAAGATATAAATAAACACGTTATATATATATATTTTTTCTCTACAGGAAGTATCTTATCTCACTCTATTTTTCCAGTCTGCAAGTTTTAAAATGTACTTAGGACAATTACACATTTATTTTAACCATTGCTTCATTGAAGGATTAATACATCCATTATATGTGTGTATATATATACACATATATATGTCATGTTAAAGGTTACTTTATGCATACTAAAAATATCTATACATGTAACAATTGATAATACAATAGGTTAAAGTAAATATAATCTTAAGCAAAGTAAAAGAAACATTGCTGAATCAACATGAATATATGAAAAGTATGGGCCCTAACAGAACAATTGGTCCATGAAAGGATCTTGGTAAAAGAAGCAGAAGCGGATGGGATGCAGGAGAGGGAAAGATGGGTAGAAGTAACAAGAGGAACCTTGTGCAGTGTGGAAGGGAGGAAGGGAGAAGTCTATGGAACTGCTGTGAGTAGGTGAGAGTATAAGATAGAGATGGTGTGTTATTTACTGGCTTTGGCTGCATATAGGTGTTCAAATGGAGTGAGATCCATAAATTGACCACCAAGCAGTTTCGATTGAATAGAATGCTTACTAGCAGTGAACTGAATGAGGAAAGGGAAAAATACCACCATGAAAATTGTACAAAATGTAATCCTGGTGGGAACTCTGGGTTAAACAGAATCAGCATCATAAGTTGGTGTGAGTGCGTTTCCTTAAAGGTACACTAAATTTTACTTTTCACAAGGGAAATGTTAGTTGTCCTTAGTGTGAGGATGAAATGGCATACACTGATGATAGTGCATGACAGTATATGCTCTGACCAGCAGCTGCCATGCTTCCATGGGAAGAAAGCAGCCATCTGGTTGGCGACCTTGCCCAGGAAGATGCTGTAGGGGGTTAGAAAGGCAATATGATCTTTCTATATCTACCCAAGATAGGGATTTAGGGGCAGTGGGGCTGGGACCAAATGCATAATTGTGACCGTCTTGCTACTCTATTATATTCCAGAAGATTAAGCACTGCCACCCCTCCAGTTTGTTTAAGGCGTTTAGGACAGTTCTTCACAGCTGCTTCACTGCTGACAGTTTAGCGTGGCAGTTTAAACACTGAACTGTAACATCACCCACGTTGCATACCCAGGACATGCCCCATCACCCCATTACATGCCCCATCACTCACATGCACACACATTAAATGCCTCATCACCCCAATTACATGCCCCCATCACCCCATTACATACAAATTACATGCCCCATAACCTCCATTACATGTCCCCATTACATGCTTCATTACCCAATTACATGCCCCCATCATTCCATTACATGTCTCCATCACCCCCATTACATGCCCCCATCACCCCATTACATGACCCTATCCCCCATTACATAAACATTACATGCCCTAATAACCCCCATTATATGCCCCATCACATGCTCCATTACCCAATTACATGCCCCCATCACCCCATTATATGTCTCCATCACCCCAATTACATGCTTCTATCACCCCATTACATGCCTCCATCACCCCATCACATGCCCCCATCACACCCATTACATGACCCCATCACCCCTTTACATGCCCCCATTATCCCATTACATGCCCCATTACATGTCCCCATCACCCCCCAGTACATGCCCCCATCCCCCCAATACATGCCCCCATCACCCCCAACACATGACCCCATCCCCTCTCACCCCAGGACTTAACCTGGTGGCTAGTGGCAGGCAGCATGGTGTACTTCATGCTGCCTGTTCAGTGCCAATCATGGTGAGTGCAGATAGATCACATGACCCGGCGCTTGTCTGATGGCAGAGCACTGGGTCACGTGATCTGTCAGTACTATTCCCCATCATACTGCATGGGGAGCCAAACAGGCACCACGGAAGTTTTATCAAACTTTACAGTTGGCACAATGCAGTCAAGTAGGTAACTTTCTTCTGGCATACTCGTCCTTTGTGTTGCCAAATGGTAAAGACTGTGGACCACTTTACCTAATTATTGGCATTATACTTAGTGATCTAGGGCTTGCATGCAGCTGCTCGGCCATGGAGCCGTTTTTGTGCTGATTTTAATGCAAATGGCAGTTTGGAATTCTTCAGCAATGGAATCAGCAGAGCATTGGTGACTTTTACGCACTATGTTCCTATCCTTTACCTGGTCCTTCGCTTCATGGCTCACTTGTTGCTGTTCCTAGATGCTTCCAATTTCCAATAATACTGCTCCTATTACAGTAACTCACTTGAATTCAATGTGCTCTTCAGAATGACTAATTTTTCACAAATGTTTGTAAATGCAGACTGCATGGCTAGGTGCTTGATTTTATATACCTGAAGCAATGTGTCTGTTTGAAACACCTGAATTCAATAATTAAGTGGTGTGTCCCAATACTTTTGTCTATACAATGTACACATGTTCTCCAGCGGCATAGCACATCAGTGCCAAGCAAAAACACCTATCTCAATTTCCATAAGCCCTCCCATACCCTCCTGAATATTAGGCGCTGCTTAAGGTATTCCAAAGGATACCTCCCCCCATTAACCTATGATGAACTTCGGTGTTTCAATTGAAATAATGATTTCAAAGTTCTCAAAAGTGTTTCTCGTGCAGTAGTTATAAACAGAACAGCAATGTAATTAGCAATAGAAGCACAATCAGTCATCCAAAGAAAATTATTTTCCCTTGCACAAGCAAATTAAAATAATTTATCTAATGAAAAGCATGTATGCATTTTCCTTGTTAAGAAAAAAAAAAAAAAAAATCTGTGAACTCAGGTTAAATCAATATTAGAGTATAACTAAACAGAAATAAAAACAGTAAAATACACATGCATTAGGCAAGGCTAGTTTGAGGAAATACAAACAAATTAAATTGTATTCTCACTGGAAGTTGATGTAGATGCTAGTTTAATATTATTAAACATGCTACCTCAAACTATGCCTTTACTTTGGTCTATATGAAGCCACAAACTATTAATCCACTTATATAATATTCACTTGGATGCAAATATTAAAGAAACTAATTCATATTTTTACAGCAAATAGTACCTAATTTAATCTATGTAAATATATGTTTAATGTTGATGCAATATGTTTAACTATAAAAACTATTGACCTGTAAAACCACCATGGACTAAACCTAGCCATGATCACATATAAAAGCATAATTATCTTCAAACAATGTATACAAAAACAAAAACTGTCTGCTCTTCTCACCCTAATAAAGTTGGCAACAGGGTGAGAAGTGCAGACAGTTTTTGTTTTTTTTGTATACATTGTACAGCCAATCACACTGTATTTGCAGCATGCTCACACCTGTTTGGTTAGCATCATTTTTACATTTACATTATTTGAGCCTGTGACTAACTTAGCGCACCAACATTTTTCTTTTCCCTGCTTGCGCATATTTGAGGTTGTTGGCTCCTCATTGACTGGTTGCAGCTTGCTATTATAGGGTTAATTGGGAGGAGGTTTAATTGCACCTCTTCCAACACATGTAAAACGTTTTGGTAGCAGTATAAACTGCTTTGTGTGCCCACTAGATAGGAGGTGAGAGTAGGTTCTCACCCTATTGAGAGTGTGCTTTCACATGGCGGGTGAGCTTTATTATGCTTTGGCCAATTCATATAACAAAACCTCTCATTTATATTATATTTATATATTTGTTGCCAACTTTATTAGGGGGAGAAGCGCAGACAGTTTTTGTTTTTGGTTGTTGACATGTTTTGACATGACTCGTTATATATTAACATGGAAAAGGGTTGAACTTGATGGATGTGCAATTCTAGTCAGTATATGGTACTTTAGCTAAATAACACATCTATGCATCTTATATACTTCCTTGGTGGTGTGTCAACATGAATGGACCCCACAACCTCATAGTCAGTCAGCTCCTGCAGCTCTTTTGTGCTACTGCCTGTGTGTGTGGAGTATCTGAAATATAACAGCAACACATGAATTTTTTTTGCATCTCTCATCATTCAGTTTCTCTATATGTTCAATGTCACACTTAATTTAGTCTGTTTCCTATATAGCATAATTAGTAGTGTTTTTTTCAGCTCGCGTTTATAAGCCACACAAACATACCCTTGCACAGACCAATAATTGGTTTTAAGTTTAGGAATACAACTCCCATGACGCTCATATACCAGTGTTATCAATTATACATGTTTATTTGTGCACTATATCCATAGACATGTTATGAACTGCTAAAGTACTGAACATGCCTTTACATCTGCTACTTAAGTGGCATCCAGTGCAACATATGAAGCCATATGAGGCACATCTGATCTATACAATCCTCGCTATACAATCCTCGCTAGCTCATTAAACATGAGGCCATTTGGATCACCAACATTCTCCGAATCAGCCCCGAAGTTTGGAACTACCTGAATAAAACCCTGTGTGTCTCAACACTTGGATTTAATCAGATGTTCAACAGAGCATAGCAGAAGTAAAGATATACAGTATTACTGCACATTTCCTTTTTTCTGTAGCAGTTCTGTAACATAATAATTATAGAATTATAAAAAAAAAAACCTAAATTATCCATGAAGTCAACAGCAGCTCAATCACAATTGTTTTATCACACTAATTGTCAGCAGAAAAGATGACATATAATTTTTGTGTACCTTGCCAGATCCCCCAGGACACTGGGTGGGCTTTAGAAGGTCATTTTTTTCAATACAAAGTTTGATAAATAGAAGCATGAGAAATACCACAAAAAGTTTTCATTTTTATCATAATTTGTCATCCTTTTCCTCAGTATTGGTCTTTAAACCTGCTCTGTGGAAAGCTATATATGCCAGCCCAGTGCTCATCAAAAGCAGGCAATCACAGCTAAATCAGCATGCAAAATGCCACTCAACCTTGGGCCTTTATTAAAATTTACTGGGACTCAATTTGAGATAGCGATCATTCTTATTAAAAAGCAAAATGTAAGATAGTTTTTTTATATAAATCTCTGGATGGAATGGAATTGTTAATCAGCATAGGCTGATGTGATTTCTCTGTTGCAAATCCTGCCGAGGGCTCAGAAGTGGCACATTACCATAATTCCCAGGCTAGCACTGGCAGCTTTGAAAAGAGCTGCAAGAACCCTTAACATGCTCAAGCGAAGCTGTAAGTCATAGGGAAGCAATGTTCCCTGGGCTACAGCAATGAGGTTTCTTGTGTGTTACTCCAATAAAATATCTATCATCTTTATAAATATATGACAACAACAGATGATGAAAGCGCACATACAATGTTAAATTCCAGTGTATCGTTCCTACTTCACTTTGTTAAAATGATGATACTTTTCTACTTATGTAGTATTGTTATACTACATTACTGATAAAAAAAAGTATTAAATCTATTTATTTTGGAAGAACATAATACAGTGGTTTTTTGTTAATTATATATTCCTATAAAAATTTACTTTATAGTTGTACATTTCACTAATAGTGAAATAAACTTTACATGTACCATGTGTGTGGATAAGTATATAATTTATTCTTATGTCCACTGGTGTATTAATGAAAATAATAATAAATACAATAATAAGAGACAATGGCATACTGCATGCAAGCCATCACATGTCTTCTTGTATTAATAATAATAAAAAAGGCAAAAGAAAATATGCCATTAAATATATACTTTCTTTTGCATGTTAAATAGTGATTAAATGGTTAAACTGGTAAATAATCCATCCTGATTCCAAAATGGTACTCAGATAACTCACTGAACAACATCATCCATCATGGAAAAAAAACATTACCGAGGTCCCAGACCTAGTCCTGTTTTCCGAGATGAGTATCTTTAGCTCTCTGATTAGGAGTTTTGCTGAGATGAGACTTATTCTTACCAAATAGAAATATTGTAAATGCAACAGTGAATCCCAATTTCATTGTTTGCATTACATATATTTGAGAATTCATAGATAACCATGGTATGGGAGAAAGCATTTTAGAATCAACACCAGTGTTAGTCTTGTAATAAATAGCAAAGGTTTCTGGTACAAAGAAAGACCTCTAAGTAAAGTGTGTGAAAAACAAATTCCCAGGCTAGCACTGGCAGCTTTGAAAAGAGCTGCAAGAACCCTTAACATGCTCAAGCGAAGCTGTAAGTCATAGGGAAGCAATGTTCCCTGGGCTACAGCAATGAGGTTTCTTGTGTGTTACTCCAATAAAATATCTATCATCTTTATAAATATATGACAACAACAGATGATGAAAGCGCACATACAATGTTAAATTCCAGTGTATCGTTCCTACTTCACTTTGTTAAAATGATGATACTTTTCTACTTATGTAGTATTGTTATACTACATTACTGATAAAAAAAAGTATTAAATCTATTTATTTTGGAAGAACATAATACAGTGGTTTTTTGTTAATTATATATTCCTATAAAAATTTACTTTATAGTTGTACATTTCACTAATAGTGAAATAAACTTTACATGTACCATGTGTGTGGATAAGTATATAATTTATTCTTATGTCCACTGGTGTATTAATGAAAATAATAATAAATACAATAATAAGAGACAATGGCATACTGCATGCAAGCCATCACATGTCTTCTTGTATTAATAATAATAAAAAAGGCAAAAGAAAATATGCCATTAAATATATACTTTCTTTTGCATGTTAAATAGTGATTAAATGGTTAAACTGGTAAATAATCCATCCTGATTCCAAAATGGTACTCAGATAACTCACTGAACAACATCATCCATCATGGAAAAAAAACATTACCGAGGTCCCAGACCTAGTCCTGTTTTCCGAGATGAGTATCTTTAGCTCTCTGATTAGGAGTTTTGCTGAGATGAGACTTATTCTTACCAAATAGAAATATTGTAAATGCAACAGTGAATCCCAATTTCATTGTTTGCATTACATATATTTGAGAATTCATAGATAACCATGGTATGGGAGAAAGCATTTTAGAATCAACACCAGTGTTAGTCTTGTAATAAATAGCAAAGGTTTCTGGTACAAAGAAAGACCTCTAAGTAAAGTGTGTGAAAAACAAATTCCCAGGCTAGCACTGGCAGCTTTGAAAAGAGCTGCAAGAACCCTTAACATGCTCAAGCGAAGCTGTAAGTCATAGGGAAGCAATGTTCCCTGGGCTACAGCAATGAGGTTTCTTGTGTGTTACTCCAATAAAATATCTATCATCTTTATAAATATATGACAACAACAGATGATGAAAGCGCACATACAATGTTAAATTCCAGTGTATCGTTCCTACTTCACTTTGTTAAAATGATGATACTTTTCTACTTATGTAGTATTGTTATACTACATTACTGATAAAAAAAAGTATTAAATCTATTTATTTTGGAAGAACATAATACAGTGGTTTTTTGTTAATTATATATTCCTATAAAAATTTACTTTATAGTTGTACATTTCACTAATAGTGAAATAAACTTTACATGTACCATGTGTGTGGATAAGTATATAATTTATTCTTATGTCCACTGGTGTATTAATGAAAATAATAATAAATACAATAATAAGAGACAATGGCATACTGCATGCAAGCCATCACATGTCTTCTTGTATTAATAATAATAAAAAAGGCAAAAGAAAATATGCCATTAAATATATACTTTCTTTTGCATGTTAAATAGTGATTAAATGGTTAAACTGGTAAATAATCCATCCTGATTCCAAAATGGTACTCAGATAACTCACTGAACAACATCATCCATCATGGAAAAAAAACATTACCGAGGTCCCAGACCTAGTCCTGTTTTCCGAGATGAGTATCTTTAGCTCTCTGATTAGGAGTTTTGCTGAGATGAGACTTATTCTTACCAAATAGAAATATTGTAAATGCAACAGTGAATCCCAATTTCATTGTTTGCATTACATATATTTGAGAATTCATAGATAACCATGGTATGGGAGAAAGCATTTTAGAATCAACACCAGTGTTAGTCTTGTAATAAATAGCAAAGGTTTCTGGTACAAAGAAAGACCTCTAAGTAAAGTGTGTGAAAAACAAATCTGAATTAAATTCGTAATGTTTCAGATATGGATTTTAATCAAAGGTTTTTGGCTCATAGCACATGTCTAGTTATCTCACCCCCTAGAGCTGAGAATTATTAAGTAAAATATGATAAATTATACTGGGTGAATTCATACAATTAAAAAGATAACGTTAAACTTCTTCATGCTATTAAAAATGATGATGCGTAATTAATAAAAAAAAAAAAAAGAGAATTAAATTAGTTACCTAATGTTTGAACAATACAACTTGTTGTGGGCTTTTGTCAGTACAAGATGGATGGATTTGTAATTTCCCCCAAAAGAAACACAGTATTTATGCATCAATAATATATTTTGTGATGATAGTCTTGATAAACATAATATGCAAATGACAGTGAAAAAAAGACACTAAACAGGACACTAAATGGCTTGTAAGGTAGTTCAAAATGCGTTAGACATTTAGTTTCCTATCAATGCCTCTCTGTGTTGGAACTCCATCTTAAAATCGTTCCTGTATCTACTTCATTGAGCCATGGAGGATAAGCCTGTGTCCTCAATAAAGATGATTATATATCTCACTCTGCAGGTTGTATGCTTTGTAAAATGTTTTTTTTACACATACGATTATGAGTTTGTCACTACAAACAGTACCTGTTCAGAAAAAGATCTTTAGTGCCCAATTACAGCTATGAATGAATTTGTAATATATAAGTGTATATCTAGAAGTGCTTTGTCTTTTCAACAGCTTGGGATGATTTGTGCAACATATCATTTCATAAATATTGTTCCCAAAAGATTAAACATTCATAAATATATGCTAAGAATCACAATACAACTGTTCAAAACTCCAGCAAGCTACAGTTACCTAGAATTAGGTAGTGCCAACTTAAAGGGAAAGAGAGGAGAAACTTGTTTGCATGCACCTTATAGAATATTCTTTTTTTGTTTTGTAAGCAGTCTAATAAACATGTAGATTATTTCAAAACTTAATAATGTTAGCAGTACCAAATGCATTTTGGTCTATAAGATATACTTTATATATGGGTTTATACACCAGACTAAGCTATCATACATGGAGGGTCCAAAGCTCCCCATTAGAAAATATGACTGCCAAGACCAACTATTTACTGGGAGGGATATGAGCACATCATGTCTCCTGTGCATGCTACAGAAAGCAGTATGCAACACAGTAAACATATCCTCTCTCAGTCTTGGAGAAAGAGCAAGTAACATCCTTGTCAGAAGACCAAACCTGTCAAATTTTAAGAGATGGGAACTAATCAGTACAATGTGTATGTGAAAAGGAGGGAATAGAAAATAGTTGATGCATTTCTCCTTGTTTTCTGGGTTCTACATGGTGATATGTTCCAGGCTTACATGACATCTGTTTATAGAGTGTCTCTAACACACAGCCACAGGGGACAGTGTATTAAGAGTGAATGCATATAGACTGGCTAGTTCATTTACTAAACCTATGATGTCAGGAGAAGGCAGAAAGGACTTTAGCAGCATTGACTAAGCCTTTAAATCCACTAACCTAAATGTTAAAGGGGGGAAATATTTCATTTGGCAATCCAAATATCAAATCTAAGTGTGTTTAATACACATTGTAATAATATATAATATTGACACTATTACAATTGTATTTGTTTCTTGTAAGCAAAATACATTTTAAAATTTGCATTTGTAGTAATGACATAAAACACCACCAGGATTTTTCTAAATATTCAACACACATTCCTTATTTTCTTCCTGCAACTTGTTTGTTACACACACTATTTTTTTCTACTTTGTAATGGTTTTTAGGATGGCATATAAAGATTCATATTTGCTAGAAAAGCAGCAGACCAGTTTATGTCCAGTTAAATCAAATCAGAACAGTAAGCATATCTGTAGGGTTTTTGAGTTACTAGAAATTCTGAATCAAATTGCAAACGGCTGGACTGAGAGACTACATTAGCAGTAGCTTCTTTACTGGAAATGATGGTAGTATTTGTCAGCCTAGAAGTGTCTTGAGGCTGCTTCTGAGAGATAGAAGGAGGCAACTGATAAGGAGAGCATCAGAAGGGCAGTTAATTGCCTCCAGTCTCTCGGTGCCGGGAATATTTAAAATCTATGGGATTAAAGGCAGATTAAAAACTGCGGAAGCAGGGGCCCAATAGCGCTGAAAGATTCTAATCAGCAAGGGTAATGGCAGAGAAAAAATGAACGTGGCAAATAAAATGACAGATAGGAAATTCAGATCTGCTTCTAATGCTCAGAGTTCCATCTTGTAAGCACAATTCATCTACGTGTAAATCATTTTTTGGCTTCAAGCTTATCAGCCAATCGTTGAATTAAAAATGCTCTTTCCTTGGAGGATTAAAGTGGTTGATTGAAGTCACTGTGAAAACTGGTTAATAAGTCTGGAAATGTCAGGAGAGTACTTTATAGAAACTCAGTGTACTTTAATATCAGTTCTATAAAACAGGAAGTTTAAAAGCTGTTCTATATTGGGAAATGGATTTCAATATAGTTTTTGTCCATTACACGCTTATTGTACTATACACACCATCGTAAAATTATTACGAAAATAGTTCTGACGTGTGATAAGCTGCAGAGTTTGCATGTTAATAAGAGAAAACTATTTAATCCTTATTTTACACAACCACTGAATTAAAATGCTGTATGCTGTTATTACGTTTAACAATGACCTATTCCATAGAGCTGTACAAAATAGGATCTATTAAAAGATTTTATGCAACAGAAAACAATTTCTTTATCTTCTCACAGCCTACTTGCTTATAACCTTTAAATATTGCTTCAGAGTCTTGAAATCGTAAATACTATTCATTTTACTTATGTGATCAACTTTTTTAAATTGTGCTACAAAGATGTCAACAAAGTGCAAGAAGGGAGATAAATGTAATTTATATGATATAGTTCGACCTCGTGTTTTTTTCAGATCCACACTAATTTAATAATGCAAACATATAACAACCAAACAACATTATAGTAACTGAATGAATAAATTAACAAATACTACTCAGCTTTATCTACTAAACTGTTCTTGGTGCTGTCCAATTCAGAAACCTGTTTCTAGTCAATGGGACTATTTTGCATATACATCCCCCTCAATTACAATAATTTGGATGTGTGATGGAACGGTAATAAAATTAAACAACATGTTGGGATTCCCAAACTCCACATGACTGCTGGTAAATACCATTCTCATCATGCTCAGCTAGGAAATAACAACAGTAGATCCTGTCCTGCTAAGTGACAAAATGTCATCAACCCTGAAGTTTTCATATAGCTCAGTAACAAGGAGACCACTAGTTGGCTCCCCCCCACCACACACTATTTTTTAGACATGTGCAAAACTAAAATTTTCGTTTCGTTTTCGTCCATTCCGACGAAAATTTTATTTATTTCGTCTAAAACGAATTTCGTTCATTACTGCATTCGTTTCAGACAACATTAGTTCGTTATTTTCGTTTTGTTTTATTCGTTCGTCTTATAGAATACGTGTAATACTATTGGCTTTCTATAAACCGAACGAGAGCCACATTCATAAGAAATTCTTATGAATGGGGACTCCATTCATTAGAATTTCTTATGAATGGGGCTCTCGTTCGGTTTATAGAAAGGCAGTAGTATTACACGTATTCTATAAGACGAAAGTCTATAAACCGAAGGTCGTTTGGTTTATAGACTTTCGGTTTATAGAATACATAGAATTACATGTATTCTATAAACCGAAAGTCTATAAACCGAACGACCTTCGGTTTATAGACTTTCGGCTTATAGAATACATAGAATTACATGTATTCTATAAACCGAAAGTCTATAAACCAAACGACCTTCGATTTATAAACTTTCGGATTATATAATACATGTAATACTATTGGCGTTCTAAAAACCGTACTAGAGTCCCCATTCATAAGAAAGTCTTATGAATGGGGACTCTAGTTCGGTTTATAGAAAGTCAATAGTATTACATGCATTCCATAAACCGAAAGTCGTTCATTATGTCGGTTTATGGAATGTAGATGTAATGCTATTGGTATTCTATGAACCGGCTCTATTTCGGTTTTTAGAATGCCAATAGCACGAATGGACAAACGGACGAATGATTTTCATTTATTAACCATTTGTTCATTCATCTTTCGTTAGTTTAGCATTTTCGTTATTCGTTTTTCGGACGAATGGACGAAAATGCTATTTTTGGACGAAAATGCATTCGTCCGAAAACGAATGCACATGTCTACTATTTTTAACTCCTATACATCTTCCCCTAAATATAGAGAGAACATTGGTTTCTTCCATAAATGTGGCCCTGTAATAAACATAATTAAGTCTTTGAGTATTAAGCCTGGGCAATACAGTGGACTTTGCAGCCATTTGGTACTGAGTTTTGTAAGTGTGACAGCTATGTGGGTGTTACCAGAGGTTACTGAATTGGTGTTCTAAATGAATGACTTGTAGGCCTGCGCTCTCCAACCATATAGGAAGTAATGTGGTTGGAGAGTACAGGTGAGCATAGTAAGATGTCTGACATACTCATTGCATTTGTGTATATGGGGGGTGTTTCTGGGTGGTTAACAGAGAGAATTTGTTATTCTTTGCATTTGGATCATAGTTATATCATATATTTTTAAAAATCATTTGTGTAAATATAAACACATTTTTAAAACTTGATGACGATGATAAACACCAATATGTTTCATATGGTTACAATATATTGAATTATTTATATGACAAAGAAAAAACACAATTTTCATTTAAGAGGTTACTGCAAAAGGAAATTAAAATAAATCCAGAATCTCCACCACTTAATGAACAGATCAAACAAAAGATAATTCCTGGAGCACAGAGCCAATAACATGCAATTGCCAAACTACAGTGTAGATACAGTTTCTCTTGAAATGTTGTTTAGAAACCTAGGTAATGAAAATATATGAATTAGGTTTATTACATTTAATTATTTTATTGATCTTAAATACCAGTCATCTGTTTCCTTGTCCCATCTTCATTAAATGCTGCTTGATGTCATTTATTTGTCTGTTACTTATTATCTCTCTAATAAAGAAACAAAGAACCATTAAGAGACATTCTCAACTCTAAATGATATGTATACTGCACACTTTGTTTTGTTTGGATTACCATAATTTCTGTTATAAGGGTATTTAAATAAACAACATATACAAGGAGAGAGAAAGTTTAAGCACACATATGTAATTAGTATTAGTTGCAATAAAATAAATCTTTTTTTTTTTACCAAACAATGAGTGTGGTAGAATTCAGGTATAATGGTAATGCACCAACCAGTACTAGATTTTTTTGGTATTAAACATGATACTACATGGTAGTATATTTTAAAACAGTAAAATGCTCATTTACAATGCCTTAATGACAAAGTTTCCCTTTCTAACCAATACATTTCCACAAGTAGAGGTAAAATAAAGGATCTCAGATCAATACCATGTTGCAGCATCATGTTTTAAAAAGTAATCATTGAAGATGAAGTCAAATGATATGTTTTTTTAATGCATTTTAACAAAATGTGATGTGTTGCCTAGTAACATTACATACTGAATATTTTGATGTATCAAAAGGGATGTTTGTTAGCAGAAATGTATTTTTCTTAAAAATACTACCCTGGGTGAAAGACCAGACCATTATAAATTTACTACAGTCATATAGTTACTTAGTTAATTAGGTTGAAAAAAGGCATGTAGTCCATCAAGTTCAACCCTTGCATACACTCATATATGATCCAGAAGAAGTAAAAAAAAAAAAAAAAAAAAAAAGCCTAAGAGACAAATCTCAAAGTGGAAAAAAAATTATTCACTCCAAGGCAGTCAGACTCACCCTGGATTAACATTGCCTAATCTACTATTAATTGTGAAGACCCTTTATGCATTCCATATTTAGAAAAACATACTACAAATATAACTTTCTAAACATTTTACAAATCTCTTGAATTGCATAAACAGAGTATATACCATTGCAGATCAGATTTTAAAAGCATTTATCAATGACACATATGAAAGGTATACATTCCTAGGTACAAAATCGAAGTGCTAATAAACAATGTTTGGTCCTTTACTATTTATTTTTAGAATACATTTCAGCACTCTATTATACCGCTTTTGCTAAAAAAAGCATACATTGTACTTATAGTGGGTCTTGGTAAAAGCCCCCCGCTTTTATCCAGTCAAAATCTGAGTATCAGCCACTAAAGTTGTTATAGCTAGTTGTTTAGCTGAGACTGAATGATTATGGGTTAAATGGGAGCTTCAATTTTATTACACACCAGTTCAAGTCCCAGGAGAAAATGACATCAACAAATAAATTAAAAGAAGTCTTGCAGAACTAGATATTCACACTCCAGGAGAATAATAGTAACATATATTCCTTCCTGATACCTAGCAGCCTGGAGGTGATAAAACACATTTCAGGGGGTAGGGAAGCAAGGTAACTGGGGTACAGCTCCTCTGCAACTCCTACCCAAAGTTGAACAACCCTTCCACCATATTGCTGTAGATATGTCCATTAGTTAGGCCTAGTCACACAGGAAACAAGTTTATCCTCTCTGTGGTGGATAACATCCAATGCTAACGCCCTGCATTGGATTTATTCCAGGTTTGGGTTGCCCCAAGAGATTTTTTTCTGAGCTGGGCACTCACACAGTTTACTGTGGAGCTTACCCAGCAGCTATGTAAGCTGTGTGGGATCAAGTCATTGTACAGCTCTCTTTACTATTCCCAGGTGAACGGACTGTGTGAGAGGTTTAATAAAACACTGAAACAGATGCATTCATGCTACATACATTCACCCAGGCCCATCGGGACAAACGAAAGTTGATGCCAGCAAGCCTGTTCAATAGAACACATTTTTCCATAAATGTAACCAGGTTCAACATAGTCCAAAAAAAACCCTTTTAAAACAAGGATACCCCAACGTTGCAACAATACAATTTTTGGTCAATGGGACTAGTCCATTGTCTCCTCCTATACTTTTTTGTTCTATTGTAAGAACCTTTAAATAATACTATTGGAGAAAAACTGTGATACTCGTGGTATTACTTCTGGACAGTTACAGCTCTCAGCATTTGGCAAGGAATTACTTTTTATGATATCTTTCCTCATATATCTTTGCTAAATATAATTAAATGTCTTGAATACTATGCTTGTATTTCTAATTTTAAAATGAATGTGGCTGAATCTGAGATCGTAAATATTAATATAGAGTTGCTCAAAATCCTGAAACATCTTTTCCATTTAAATAGTATTCACAGACATTGACATATGTCGGTATTAAGACCAAACCATGAAAAACTATATGAGCTTAATTTTAAACTACTACTACAAATAATCAAACTGGATCCTCAGATATGGTCTTAACTAATGTATCCTGGTTGGTTGTGTTTCTATAATAAAACTTAGCATTTTATCAAGTATGTGTTATAATGTCTTCCATAAGGATACCAAAAACTTTAGTTCAAAAATGACAATTTACTGACTATATTTGCCACAATAAAAGTCCCAGACATGGCTATAAATATATTGAACTATTTAATGCAATTGTCCATACCATACAATAAACATTTGATTTCATTTGAAGAGGTACAGTGGATATAAAAAGTCTACACACCCCTGTTAAAATGTCAGGTTTCTGTAAAAAAATGAGACAAAGATAAATCATTTCAGAACTTTTTCCACCTTTAATGTGACCTATAAACTGTACAACTCAATTGAAAAACAAACTGAAATCTTTTAGGTAGAGGGAAGAAAAAATATCAAAATAAAATAATGTGGTTGCATAAGTGTGCACACCCTTAAACTAATACTTTGTTGAAGCACCCTTTGATTTTATTACAGCACTCAGTCTATTTGCGTATGAGTCTATCAGCATGGCACATTTTGACTTGGCAAGATTTGCCCACTCTTCTTTGCAAAAACACTCCAAATCTGTCAGATTGCGAGGGAATCTCCTGTGCACAGCCCTCTTCAGATCACCCCACAGATTTTCAATCAGATTCAGGTCTGGGCTCTGGCTGGGCCATTCCAAAACTTGGATCTTCTTCTGGTGAAGCCATTCCTTTGTTTGGATGTATGCTTTGGGTCGTTGTCATGCTGAAAGATGAAGTTCCTCTTCATGTTCAGCTTTCTAGCAGAAGCCTGAAGGTTTTGTGCCAATATTGACTGGTATTTGGAACTGTTCATAATTCCCTCTATCTTAACTAAGGCCCCAGTTCCAGCTGAAGAAAAACATCCCGAAAGCATGATGCTGCCACCACCATGCTTCACTGTGGGTATGGTGTTCTTTTGGTGATGTGCAGTGTTGTTTTTGCGCCAAATAGATCTTTTGGAATTATGGCCAAAAAGTTCAAGCTTGGTTTCATCAGACCATAACAACTTTTCCCACATGCTCCTGGGAGACTTCAGATGTGTTTTTGCAAAATTTAGCCTGGCTTGGATTGTTGTCACATGTACCACACAGCCAGTACTTGCCAGATATTCCTGCAGCTCCTTTAATGTTGCTGTAGGCCTCTTAGTAGCCTCCCTGACCAGTTTTCTTCTCGTCTTTTCATCAATTTTGGAGGGAGCTCCAGTTCTTGGTAATGTCACTGTTGTGCCATATTTTCTCCACTTGATGATGACTGTCTTCACTGTGTTCCATGGTATATCTAATGCCTTGGAAATTCTTTTGTACCCTTCTCCTGACTGATACCTTTTAACAATGAGATCCCTCTGATGCTTTGGAAGCTCTCTGTGGACCATGGCTTTTGCTGTGGGATGCGACTTAGAAAATTTCAGGAAAGACCAACTAGAGCAGCTGAACTTTATTTGGGGTTAATCAGAGGCACTTTAAATGATGGCAGGTGTATGCTGACTCCTATTTAACATGATTTCGAATGTGATTGCTTAATTCTGAACACAGCTACATCCCCAGTTATAAGAAGGTGTGCACACTTATGCAACCACATTATTTTATTTTTATATTTTTTCTTCCCTCTATCTAAAATATTTCAGTTTGTTTTTCAATTGAGTTGTACAGTTTATAGGTCACATTAAAGGTGGAAAAAGTTCTGAAATTAATTGTCTTTGTCTCATTTTTTTACAGCACAGAAACCTGACATTTTAACACGGGTGTGTAGACTTTTTATATCCACTGTAAGTATTTGTGTCACAGTACATATTGTAGCATGTCTCCTTCTGTCTCAAATTTTTAAAACAAAATCATCCAACTGTTGTTAGTTCTCTGGTCTGTTTGTGAAATGTTAGACTTACATTTTAAATATCTATTGATACAAGCATAATCTTTAAACCAAACTTGTAATGCTTAAACACTACGATGGAAAATGGCTTTATTAAATTGTATTGTATTGCAGAGAATGAATCATTAAAAAGATTCAATAAAATTTATGGGAGAAAATATCATGTTTTTGTGTTACAAACTATTGTTCAGTGAATACTGCTTGCAAATACTATCGTTAAATTTTAGAAATATAGTTAAATAGCATTTTAGAACTTAACGTTATTACACATTGTTAGGGAAACACGGTTTAATACTATTATCTAGATGGTAAAGGGTTCCTACAGTAATTCATATGTTTATGTGGATGGCTGCAGGTGTTTGGTTTAAGAGAGAAATCTTATATTTGGTGGAGTTGCTCCCTCGTTAAGTCATTATGGAATAAAATAATACAGACAATTGAAATGAAAGAGGGTGGAGAAATCCCAATCTTGGCAGAGTTTGCATTATTATATTACACAGGACGTATTAAAAAAAATCAGATTGCTGCATATAAAGTACGGAATGATTTGAGGTTCATCAGGGACATATTGGGAACTGAATTTTGAGCTACTCAAAATGTCCCAATGTGCCTCCTAATAGGTCCACAATTTGTACATCATAGCAGATTATATGCCGAGACCTGCCAAATCCGAATGCAGCCCAAGTCACAGCGAACCCAAGTGGTACCGTTTAAATAGCCATTATATCCTACGGGAGATATCAGACACAAAAAAATAGCATAGAAACACTGAAGAGAAGCTGAAATCCCAAATAAAATAAAATTAAACATCCATAGGTAATAGTCCTGGTCAAATCAATACAAATGATAGGTGCAATCAACTCAAACACAATCACACTTGATGAATGTTTGCATATAATGAGCACATATCCACACCACCATTTCAGAGCAGGATTAACAGCCAGCAGGACAAAAAATAAATAATATGAAAGAAAAGAAAATGGGAAGCCAGGGATCAGGGCAGGGATGAGCTGGGGCAGTGGTAGCAGGAGAGTGTGGAATGCAAGGCCTATAAGGAACCAGAAGAGTTTCTCAGTGAAAGAGAACTCAGGGTAGGTGCATTTACTGTGCCAACATTACAACTGGCTGACAGAGGTAGCAACTAAGAGGACGGGCCACAGGAGGAAGAACTAACTCTGGCAGCAGATTGTGGATGCTGTACTTTATGTAGATGTCTCAAGGATACCATAGAATGTGCTCTCACGGGAAATTGTGCATGTGGCTGCACATGGTTAAATGCCACACAAAGTTGCAGTGCATATCAATGTCTGTATGGCAGTAGAACTGGACATCAGTGGTAACACATATACATAGGTGTGTCTACACATGTATATATACTTCAATAAGTACAGATAGACAGATATATACATGTAAATGGGATAACGTACATATGATCAATGACAGTTTACCAATAGCCATGTTCCATGTTATATTTCAGGTATCCGGGCATCAAACGGCAGGTGAAGCATAAGTTCTCCAAGGCAGTCACAGCTGCCAGAGCCACAGGCAGTGGTTCTTCTGAGCAAGCTGACCTGATGGATTTTGAGGAGGAGCTACTGCAGGTCATGGGACCTGAGACAGTCACAAGACGTTGAGGGGTCATGTGACACAGACTTGCTTGGTCATAAGTATATAACATCTATTGATATATTATGGATGTCAATTGATATGTATTAACACTGTTCTCTCACTTTACTCATAGCTTATGGCAATGTGCACTCTCAACCCACAGGATCTTCTGATAACAAGGCCCCATGTTCTGTACAAGCTGCAGAAGATCTTCCAGCTACTCCTCAGACTTCACCATTTCAGACAGCTCAGTCCATGGTAAGTCAAACCTTTCAATACATGTGCATGTATTAGCTTAGAAACATGTGCAACAGATACTGCTTCGTTCATGAAACAGTGAATTGTATGGAAATGTGAATGGAGATCCCAAGTTATGGCCAAAATTGCTCACTTGACACATTCTCAATATAAACAGTTCTTCAGAATCATTACAACTTTGCTACTATGGTCTTAACTTGGGAATTCCATTTACAGTTACACACAATGCCCTCTTTCATGAAAATAGCGAAATTAACTGTTATGCATTCTTCTTCAACAGAACTATCTTGCTGGGTTCCTCCCACCAACTGCCAGACCCTGATGTGCAGGCCCAGGTATCCACATGTACACCACATAATTCATGTCTGATGTTCACGCATATGTAGTTGGCTAACTCTGGAATACACCTCTGGAGAATATCTATGTATATCCTACAGTATATTAATTTACTTGAGTGCTACATTGATATGAATGTGTAAGGCTTCATAGGTTCAATCACATGATTAACATACAATCAGCATGGGCTTGTGTAATGTAACTGCTAACTGATTGTGTAAGTAGCTATAATAACAGCAGAGACAACGTTAGATTGTTATGGTGTTATTTAGTACTATACAATAGTTCAATGGTTTAGGATTCAGATGACCATGTATGTGACTGTAAGAGAATATACTGTCTAGATTGTATATTGCAATGTCCTAAATATCTTCCTCCTTTTCTGCAGGTATATCTGTGGTGGCGACTAGCATGCCCCCAGAGTGGTGTATCTCATCAGTCTAGATCAGTCGAGCACATCAAGCGCCTCTCCAAAACCTGTTGTTGAGAGTCTGATGATGCCATTCAAAGTTGCTATCCATGGTGTTGTTTCTGGAAACCAACATTATGCTAGTGACATCTACTTACAGCAGCTGACCCTGAGGTGGCGTAGCCAGGAAAGGTTTCATGCTGAGTTGATGGTGATGCAGAACCAGTTGTCTAGCCAGTTAGGTGAGGTAATTGCAGAGCTGTGGCTGATGAGATTGATGTACCAACAAAAGTGTGAGGCTAGAGCTGAATACCACAGCCATATTTGCAATCCAAGTATGTTAAATATGACATGCAGTGTGATTTATTAGGGCATACCGTGGCTCCTACAGCAATTTTCCTGCATAACATCCTTTGATCAGCAGACGTGGTTGAAAGTCACTGTGGTGAGGGTGACTATAACCCACATAGCTGTATGGCTGCTCAGTATTTCATACTCAAGCATATTGTTAGTAGCCATGGAACCGCTTGGCTACTTACCATTCCTGTCACCTGGTTTTATTCCTCCACTGACAAACTCTGCACCCCTCCCCCTGCCCTTGATTTCTACAACAAAAATTCAAACATTTTCAAAAATAATTTGAAATTAAATGTATTTGCTATTTGAAGTTATCTCATTATGTCCATGTTGTTATTCAGGTAAATCCACACATCTCACACTCTCACAGTTCATGGTATCCATTTATTTCCACAATGTTGTATCATTCTACATCGATACACCTTCCCTTTATTTGTGGTTACTCATTGGTGTGTGTGCTGGACATCTTCTGCATGACCCTCTTTTTGATGCCAGTACCATATATGTGCCATGTTTCCAAATATCATAATTCTGAAATATGTATTGGAGATGTTATTATGGCACATATGTAATCATGTGCATGTGAAAACAAATTGTAGTCTATTTTAAAGAACTTTCAAGCTGAATTCTCCATCTCATAAAAGGAGAATTAAAAGGACTGAAATGCGACTATAATCCCAGAATTGGATGCTTTTAATGGCAAAAATGTTCTTATCCGAATGCCTTGGATACATCAGTTTCTTAATGGCCTGAACTACTGATTCGGGCCATATTCTTGTGTATTGATTAGCCATAGTTCAGTATTCGTTAACCCAATTCCAATTCATAACAAATTGGTCTATATTGAGAAGACTGTCAAATAAATATTAATATTCTTTAACAATTCACTTACTTTTCAACACTTTTAAAGGGGTGAATTTATTCAACTAAAAGATACTACGTGTTCATGGCAGTAAAAATCATACAATCTAGGAAATGGACTTATGAAGATGAGCTTTCATAGTCACTGGTTTTGAATCAAATGGGAACTATTTTGGCTCATGCAGATGGGCTATAATTTAGCATATTTCAAAATTTGAGAATGTTATGCTGTTTGGAATCAATGAATTAAGAGGCTTACCTTGGATTCCTCTGAATGATCTTGAGCTAATCAAAGGGGTAGTGATGAATTGGATTAGATATTTCAATGGTGAGTTTTTTGATTCCTTATAAAAAGTTTTGGCTATAGAAGTTTGTGGGGATTAACCAAACAATGTGTCACAATGTTTGTGTAGATAATAGTATTGTAATGTATAAATAGTTCCTCTCTAGTGTATAATAATTATGTTTTGATGTCAAATCTGGAATGAAATTTGTCTATGAGAAGTGTGACAAGTCGGAAGTACACCAGCCATAAGATTAAATTTTTTTATGTAAACAACAACGACAGATTTCTAAATAGTTCATTATTTATCTCTAGATAATATATGTGTATTTTGTAAAATAATAAAAACATGTTTCCCAAAAAAAGTATACCACTTTGGAAAATAAATCCAAAAGGATAAAAAAGAAAATACTGCATAATATGTTCGTTGTGTATCAGTTTCATGGAAACCGAGAGATATGTTAACTGAATAATACATTTTGTTAAACTGCTTGCAAATATTATTCCAAAATTGGGTAATTTACACCTTTCTTTATGTCAACTTTTTATTTAACAGTTTTAATAAGTTTACTAATGGTCAAGTAATATAGATTAGATCACAGACATTTATAAAGTTGACAGCACTGCCCATAATATTTAAATCAGCTACTTATAAAAAAGCATATATCCTATGGAAAACTGGCAAAACTACACATGCACACACTGTAATAAAGTACTAATAGCAATGTCATTATCAGTCTTACAATGCCTTAACAAGTTTTTTCTGCCTGTCAAAGGAGGTGACCTCTATGAAAAAAAAAACTATGCCAACAAGAAGTTTATTGGATTTTTACACTGGGTACAAGACTTCCCCAAGGACTTAATCATGAATGGGATGTAGGTTACTACTTTCAGTGAGTAACTATCTGGTTCAATTTGTGGGGTTTTGTACATATATTGTAGCTATTAAGTCATACAGAGTGGATATACTAAACCCTTTATAGGTTACTATTGTTAGTGAATAATCATTTGGTTCTATCTGTCTGGCTTTTCACATATACTGCAACTATTAGGTTGTATAGAATATTGATTTGTGCAGTGTTCCAATGTTATTTTATTTGCTGAAGTTACAGATATTTATAAAGTTGAAAGCACTGCCCAGGACATGTAAATCAGTTACATATAAAAAAGAACAACCTATGTCATATGGAAAATTGACAAAACTATACATGCACACACTGTAATACATTACTAATAGCAGATGTCATCATCAGGCTTACAATGCATTAAAAAAGCATGGACAACACCAAAAAGATTTCAGAACCTTGATCTAGGCCAATGTTTTCCAGATCAAGGTTCTAAGGCTTCTCAACAGTCAGGTTTTCAAGAAATTCAGTAAAATGTAAATGCAGTAATATTTATTACATGTTTCTTCACAGTTGTGATTTCACATGCTTCATGTTATTGAGTTTTCAGTGAATTATAATGAAAAGTTATTTTTTATTCATAGATCATCTACTGGTGTCTGCGGAGGATGCCACGTTGTAAGTTCATATGGTTTATCCACTAGAATCTTGAGAATGATTGGAAGTAGGCAATCATGAAAACCTGAAGTGTTACGTGGCTTCATAAGGACAACTGTAAGGAACAAAAAAAAGTTATATTTAATTGAAAGATTGTAGGCTTTTTAAGCAGAAAGATGAAAAAATATAACTATGGTAAGTTATTGAGCGTAATTGCATCATCTGGCCCATCTGACCCAAGATTCTAAACACTATGTCCTCCCCCTGAGAAAGATATATGGAGCATACTCTATAAGGGGATTTATTTGTATTTTTCATTCAAGCATTTCATTATTTTTTTGTTTTGTGACCAACCGTATAATCTGCGACTTATGCTTCAATATTTATTTGTATTTTATTCTGTGATTGGCACAAACTGTTTTGTGTACTGAGTGGTATCCCCTTTTTGGTGTTTTTTAATAATTTTGGAGTTGGGTGGTAATCCAACCCAGGTGGTTCTTCCAGATTTTATAAAGTTATAAGAAGTTTTATCTGGACATCGCTGACATTATATTTCTGTTTGTTTCAATGGTCCATCTTTTTTTAGTTTCTCTTTGTGTTTATATTACAACTTTGGGTTACCCCCAGTTACCTTTTTCTATGTCGCTATTCTTCATTTCATAATAGGATCTTAATAATGATATCAAGGCAGCTGGGACCATAATCACAAAGAAAACAATTGGTTACACACTACGCCTTGAAGGACTGAAATCCTGCAGTGCCGCAAGGTCCCCCTGATCAAGAAAGCACATGTACAGGCCCACATGAAGTTTGCCAATGAACATCTAAATGATTCAGAGGAGAACTGGGTGAAAGTATTGTGGTCAGATTAGACCACAATTGAGATCTTGGCATCAACTTGCTGTGTTTGGAGGAGGAGGAATGCTGCCTATGACCCCAAGAACCCCATCTCCACCTTCAAACATGGAGGTGGAAACATTATGCTTTGGTTGTGTTTTTCTGGCTAAGGGGACAGGACAACTGTACTGCATCAAAGGGACAATGGATGGGGCCATGTGTTATCAAATCTTGGGTGAGAACCTCCTTCCCTCATCCAGGGCATTGAAAATGGGTCATGGATGGGTATTCCAGCATGACAGTGACCCAAAACACACATCCAAGGCAACAAAGGAGTGGCTCAAGATGAAGCACATTAAGGTTCTGGAGTGGCTAGCCAGTCTCCAGACCTTAATCCCATGGAAAATATGTGGAGGGAGCTGAAGGTTCGAGTTGCCAAACGTCAGCCTTGATACCATAATGACTTCCAGAAAAGCTGCAAAGAGGAGTGGGATAAAATCCCTCCTGAGATGTGTGCAAAGCTGGTGGCTAACTACAAGAAATGTCTGACCTCTGTGATTGCCAACAAGGGTTTTTCCACCAAGTACTAAGTCAAAGGGGTCAATTACTTATTTCACTCATTGACATTCAAATCAATTTATAACTTTTTTGACAAGCGTTTTTCTAAAAAAAAAATTGTTTCTGTCTGTTAAAATACACCTACCATTAAAATTATAGACTAATCATGTATTTGTCAGTGGGCAAACGTCCATAATCAGCAGGGGACCAAATACTTTTCCCCCTCACTGTAAACCACATACAAAATGCGATGTTTCAATTTAACAGACATACATTTTTCTGATAAATGCTATGGTTGTCCTTCAAGAACTTGATTTGAGGAACACTGGCAAATGAAATTATTAACATATTGCTTTCTCGAAATACATAAACCACTAGTTAATACTAATATGAGAGATGCGCAGGGAATCAGTGCGAGATTATTTTAATATGATGTGTACAATTAACCCAAACATCTGGTAAAGTTGTTCAACTGTTGAAATCAACCAGTGTTTAGTGTTCACTGTCTCATTAACAGTGGTTACTGTGCCTGCTTTACAAGTTTTGTGATCTAACTCAGGATACCTGTTTTGGTAATTGTGAGCTGCTGGCCATATAAATGTTTATGTTTTACTAAACACATGCTACAATAAAATAAATTGGTCCACTTTTATTGTTAAAACAATGTATGTATGGATGAGGTTAGTATTATTAGTATTATTCGTTTTATATCCTTATTTATGAATGAACATGGAATATCATTCAAATACAGAATATGGGTCAAGGTGTCCTACACACTATGGTACATAATTTCCAGTTGTATTTTTCAACTAAAAAGTTTAAAGGAATTCACCATGCTTTAGTTTTAGCTAGACTAAATGCCTACAACATATTCATCCAAAATACAGTAAGGATAAGGTAGCTAATGGGGTAACAAATGTTATCCTCATAGTCGAAACAGATGTCATTTGACATTTTGAAAGAATGGAATGATCGTCTTTGAGATTAGATCCCTCTGATACAGTGAATTCCTCATTCATGGTTGACATCAATACCCCCTACGAGAGTCTATTGTACGTGATCACAGCTGTCTTTATTAGCGTTTTTATTGTGGTAGTTTTACCCTGTTCACCATTTGTTGGAATAATATATATGCTTTATAAATGCTAGCATTTGAAACACATGAGTTAAAATGGATTCTACATGTTTGGTGTGTGCACAAGCTTAACATGGAGGAGATTAATTGTTGGTTTGTATGCATTCATACTGGACATTGGGTAATATAAATAATATATAGATTCATTAGGTAAATGTGTAAACAACATGTATTATTAAAAAAGAGACATGTATATTCAGGGAATAAGTTTAATTAAAACTGTAACAATTAATAATTTTTAAAGCATGTAAAAAATATGTGGTGTTTTAAAAATGGATAAATATATTGAGAAATGACCATGGCTCAAAGCACAATTTATTTGAATTACATTCGATTGTGAAGTAATAGACACTGATTTGGAGAATTTTGTGATCTCTGACAAAAAATGTGGGCTGTATGATGATATTATAAGACAAACTGATAAATTGTTTATTATTATATACTTAAAAATAAAAAGAATATAGGGAACATTTTCTTAATATTAAGAAAAAGGAATAAGAGTGCAATTTCTGAAGAAATCAACTGCATTACTAACATTACTGTAATTATCTAGTTCAACGGGATGACATAGGATTAACCAAATTGTCTACAGCAGAAGAACAAAGTAAATGCATGAATGATTTAAGATTACAATGGACATGTATCACTTACAATGTGGTATTTTTTTAACTGCAGATGTAAGTATTCATTTTTGAAAAGACTGAACGCCTGCAAAAAAAAAAAAAAATATATGGCTGTATGACAAATAAGAATAGCATACTAAGCAAGCTACATCTCTATATCCGTATGAGACGCTTCTCTTAATTTATGGTGCATCCAAACACAGCGATATGTATTGTTACAGCAAATGGCTACCAAGGTATTTTTGCAAGTCTGGTGAGTTTAAAATAAAATTAATTAATAAAGTACAGAAAAACAAATTTAATTGTAAATTATGAACCATTTGCAAATAAATGTGCATCATTAAAATGTATGTAATACAATATATATATATATATATATATGTATATAATACACAAATTCATCTATATTATTTAGATAGTAATGTATTGCTTTCTTTCCTAGAGAAAGCTAATTAAAAACAATATAGGTGTGAATAAAACAATTACATGTCATAAAACATGACAAATGTAAGTACTGTTGGGCACATTAAATAAAAAAATAATCCCTAACAACACCAATCCTTAAGTACAAGATGATGTACCCAGTGTCAGAAAGCCATAAATAATGTTATGTAACAACCTAGAAGTGACACGATGAAGTTAAGTCAGTATATGTGAGAACATTATGGATGTCAAGGACATTACCATTCATTGTCATAGATCTCTGAAAAGAGCATACAAAGCATTGTTAACGGGGGATATTTACTGGACTTTGTGACAGACAATTTAATGATAATTTGTGGATCTCACTAAAAGGTGAGATGAGGTGAGTAGCAAGTGAGATGAAGTGAATAGATGAAAGGTTCATCTCACCTTAACTCACCTACTATTCACTTTAACTCACCTGGTAATCACTTCAACTCACCTGCTACTCACCTCAAATCCCCTTTTAGTGAACAACCCCATTTGTTTATCCTTGATAGTAACTGATCTCTTTTATATTGTTATTACAAAGCTCACCATTTATTAAAGGGACTGTATCACCTGAACATTGTTTTTACTGTGAATGTAGAGTATAACAAATTATTGAAAAATCTATACATTGTATTAGCAAAACTGCAAGTAAATGCATAAATTAGGAGAAACATGCATTTTAAATGTGTCCGTGGAGTCTCTTGCTTATGACATCACCTGTGGTACAATATGCAAATTACACATTTCCCATTGAAAAATAGTTAATTTGCATACCGTGCCACAGGTGATGTCATAAGCAGGAGACTGCACAGACATATTTAAAACACATTTTTCTCCTAATTTAGGCATTTGCTTGCAGTTTTGCTAATACAAAATATGATAATTTTCAATAGTTTTGTATGCTCTACATTATAACCATTATTAACCAGCACCATTATTATACATCTAGTTGTATGACTAAAATGAACATCTCCTAGAGCAGGGCATTGCTTTGTTTCATGTGAGCTGGAAATATGGGGGATTATTTTAGACATTTTGTTTAGTAGACGCACTATGTTAAAGTTCTGATGAAAAACTTTCTAATCGGACTTTACCCCACATAAATGTACAGTTAT
The DNA here is from genome assembly GCA_036172795.1 of Pelodytes ibericus. Taxonomy (NCBI): domain Eukaryota; kingdom Metazoa; phylum Chordata; class Amphibia; order Anura; family Pelodytidae; genus Pelodytes; species Pelodytes ibericus. The sequence continues at coordinate 130,577,829 of CM069858.1, read as the reverse complement.
TTGTGAGTGATTTGATTTTTGATTAACACCTGAAGCAAGATTTATATGAAACTTACCATTTACTGAGCTGTCTCTACTATAATCTGCCTAAGCTCCTCAAGTCTGAAAAAAAACCATGAGCCAAATCATGGACTAATCTGATTCTTTGATACATTGCTGCCACCATTTGACATTAGAACATTCACTTCTAAAACAACCAGAAAGACTGCAATGTTTAATTGCATAACATTTAAAAAAAAAAAAGACAAATACAATGTATTTCTTGTTCTTACTAGTCTTGTCCATAAAGATCATGTCGGCCATTTCTTGATTTAATAACTCCATAAAATAATAACATTGTTTCCCCATCAGGGAAGACTGCAATCATATATTGATCTTTTCTCATACAGTATATGTACTATATTATTCCATGCAGGAAAAAAAATATTTTATTTGTTTTCAGTTTTATTACTTTACTATCCTATACTACTTTTTGGCCTGTACCTTGACTGCCTATTTGTGTGAGCCTTGGCTAAAGGTAATAGACATAGGGATGGGAAGGCTGAGGCTGGGAGCCTAAGGAAGGGAAGAATTCCTAGGGCCAAAGGGGAGCAGCAGATAAAGAGTAAATGTTAGGCAGTCTGTGGTCAATGCAGGCAGCAGTCCAAGCCGTGGTCGGTTCAGGCAACAAAGAGAGGGTAAACATTAAGGCAAGCCGGGGTCAATGCAGGCAGCAAAGGAGCATAAGTGAGGAATCCAAGCCGGGGTCGGTTCAGGCAGCAAAGAGGAGGGTATATGTTAAGGCAAGCCGGGGTCAATGCAGGAGAGATCAGAAAACAAGCTGAGGTCAAAAGTCAGGGAGGTAAACGCAGTATATGGGGCCAGCACTGTCAGAAATCCAGGGAACTAAGACTACAAAACACCTTAGCAGCTCAGTACACAAGCACTGAATGAAGTCAGTGCTTGGTATTTAAAGGGCTGCAGGGCTAAACCCCTCCCACACTAATTAGGTAGATCCACCCACCTCCCATAGAGCATAGACCACCTGCGCTGCTATCGCCAATGAGAGGGACACGCCCCACCACCACCTGTGCAAGGGAGGAGCATGCCGATAGTGGCACACGTGGTACTGGATGATGGGGATGCAGCCTACCACACGATGGAGCAGCTCCCCAGCGGGTAGATGGAGCCAATGACGGAGCTGCCTTAGGTAAGGGAACCCTGCCCAGTTTAGGATAGGGTCCAGGACCCTGACAGAGCCCCCTTCTGACACAAGACCTCTGGGTTATAGGAGCAGGTCTACTTAGATGTGTTCTGTGGAAGGTTCTGGTAGGAGCATGTACATGAGAGAACGATTCCCAAGAATTTTCTTCAGGTCCGTACCCTTTCCATTTTACCAAGTATTCAAATCATCCTCGATGAATGTGAGAATCAAAAAATGTTCTTCTTCATATTCTTCAGAAAAATTTCGGCGTATAGGAGGAGGTTGAGACCCTCTAGATAAAGTACTTGGTATCCACCACTTTAGTAAAGAGGTATGGAAGGTGGGGTAAATACGTCAGGAATCTGGGAACTTTAAACAAATTGCCGATATTCTGACAAGAGCTTTGATGGGAAATGGACCCACGTACTTCTGTTGAAGTTTTTTGGCCGGACTAGGAAGCCTGAGGTTGACTGAAGAGAGACAAACTTTTTCTCCGATTTGGTATGAGGGAGAGGCTTAATGATGTTGATCAGCTTGTTGTTTGGAATCCATTTGAGGCTTTGTGAGTTGACGTTTTAAAAGGTTGATTCATTGATTGATGATTTGTAGATGATCAGTGACGGTAGGAACAGATTGTTTGTTGGTGTACGTAGGTAGGTTTGAAACCATAGTTAGCATTAAAAGGAGACATCCCAATGGAGCATTGTAGATGGTTATTATAACAAAATTCTGTGAGGAGTAACATAGGGTACCAATTGTCTTGGGTGGGAGATATGTAACATCTGAGGAACTGTTCTAGAATCTGATTAACCCTTTCTGTCTGGTCATTGGACTGTGGGTGGTACGCGGAGGTTAGCAGACAATTGATCTTCAGTCCTTGGCAGAAGGCTTTCCAGAACCTGGAGGTAAAATCTACTCCTTGATCTGAAAGGGTGGAGCGAGGTATCCCATGAAGGCAAAAAATATGTTGTGTGTAAAAAGTTCAGCTGTGGTAGCTGCAGTGGGTATGCTTGAAACTGGCACAAAATGAGCCATCTTGGTGAATCGGTCAACCACCACCATAATATTGTTGGGCTGATGAGAGTGTGTTAGGTCAAGTCCACTGTAAGGGCCTCCCATGGCTGGTTCGGGATAGGAAGAGGTTGTAGAAGTCTGGTTGTTTTTTGATTACTCCATTTACAGCGAGCACAAGTGGTGCAGGATCGGATGTATTGTTGGATGTTTCTTCTGAACTTTGGCCGCGAAAAATGTCTCTGTGCTAACGTGAGAGTCTTTTTAAAACCCCCATGGCCTTCTAGGGGATGATCATGGACAAACTGAAGTACTTCCTTTCTGGCACTGACAGGAGCAAACATAAGCTTGCCTTTGTAAAAGAGACCCTGTTCAGGTCGAAGAGGAGGAACTGGTAGGTATAGAAGGTTTTCGACTATGATTCCGAATCTTTTCTAGTAATGTTTTCTGTGTGGCCAAGAACTGACTTGACTGGAGGATGGTATTATCTGAAGTGGTACTTGTTTTAATGGGTTCTTGTGGAGAGCGTCGGCTTTTCCATTCTTACTTCCAGGGTGGTAGGTTAAATGAAGCTGAAACCTTGTGAAAAACAAAGCCCATCTGTCCATTTGAAAGGTGTCTGTTTTTTGGTTAAACATGTAATGAGTTGAACTATTCAGGAAATGATGCAGCTGTAGAAGTTAGAAAACCCCACAAAGCGTTGAATGGTTTTTACTATGGTAGGAGCAGGCCATTCCAGAATGGAAGAAACCTTTGCTGCGTCCATCTGAATCTGACCCAGTGAGATGATATATCCCAAAAAGCTGACAGTAGTGGTTTTGAATGTGCCCTTTTCAATCTTGGCGTACACGTGGTGTTCCTGGAGATGGGTTAATGCTAGGGTCATATGTCTTCGATGTTCCCGTAAAGAAGGAGAGTATACTAAAATGTCATCTAGATAGACAATGACACAAGAGTCCAACAAATCACAGAACATGTCATTAAAGAAATGTTGGAAAGTTGCTGGAGAGTTGCACAATCCAAAGGGCATTACTCGATATTTGAAGTGCCCATACAGAGTTCGGAAAGCAGTCTTCCACTCGTCCCCTTTACAAATGCAAACTAAGTTATAAGTTCCCAGAAGGTCAAGTTTAGAGAAGAATCAAGCCTCTCTGAGATGGTCCATGAGTTCTGGGATGAGTGGGAGAGAGTACTTATTTTTCACAGTGTTATTATTTAGTTCCCTATAATCTACACAGGGTCGGAGGCCTCTGTCCTTCTTCCCAATAAAAAATATACCCATTTCAGCAGGGGATGTTGAAGGTTGGATGAATCCCTTTCTTAAACTATCCTCCAGATACTCCTTGAGCGCACACAATTTGGGTTCTGATAAAGGGAATATTTGTCTGAAGGGGATGGCTGCGCCAGGTCATAAGTCTATAGGACAGTTGTAGGATATGTGTGGAGGTAGATATTCAGATTCTGTCTTGTCAAAGACCTTGCTTAAAGTGATGTAAGGTAAAGTGATGTTGGGGTTTAACCACGTGTGTGGTTGTGAAATTAATAGTGGTAGCTATAACGGAATAATGACACGGTTGTTTGCAGAATAAAGAGGAAAAAAACTTCACCAAGGGACCAGTGAATAAAAGAGTCATGTTGCGGAGCCAAGGTAATCCCAAAATCACAGGGAATAAAGGAGATTGGATCAAATTGAAGCGGAGGGTTTCATTGTGCTTTGTACCAATGGTTAAGGTGATGGATATGGTTTCTTGGCTGACCGGGCCAGACTAGATGGAACTTCCATCCATGAGATGTACCGTCAATGGCTGGGTCTTGATCTGGGTTGGGATCTATTATAAGTTAGCTAATGTTTTGTCCATAAAGCAACCAGAGTCCACGATGGCCATTTGAGTAATCGACTTTACATTCCACTGTAGTAAAACAGAAATGGATAAATGAGTTGCCTTGCCATCCAGTAATACATTGGAATTAGAGGCAGAAGGCTTACCTCTAGATGTAATTCTAAGTCAGTCTGGTACCAGATGTTTTGGGCTTCCGAAGTACATGCATAAATTGGCAAGTCATCTTCTATTCTTCTCAGAATCCATGCGTGGTCCCCATGTCCTCCCAATTTGCATGGGTTCTTCTGTTGACATAGAAGAAGAAACAGGTGTGCTACGAGATGGAGGAGCCAATCTTGTGGGTGGAACAGGAGGCGTCATCTGTTCCATCTGGTGTTCCCGAAGTCTCCTGTCCACTTGGGTGACCAGATGAATGACTTTCTCTATGGTACCTGGGATGCCTACCCTGGCCAGTTCATCCTTTAATGTCTCCAAGAGACCTAGCTGAAATTGATGGATGCTGCAGCTTCAGTGATAAATTAGGTCATTTGAGCAGTACCATGTGATGAATAGTTAAGCAACTGTTCAGGTAGAGGACAAACATAGCCAGCATGTGCTGGACAAAGGGTTCGTTAGCAGCCTGAAACATCACATTTTTCCAATATGCCTTGAAGCAAGAAATGTAACTTTTTTTCATTCAGTAAGACCCATGAGTGCATTCATGTTTCTTCTATTTTGGACTCAGCTAGGACAAGTTGAGTCCATTCTACAATTGAAAAAGGTACATTCAATGCTATTTTTTGCTTTTTCATTATAGTTCGAGTCAATTTAGATCAGTTCAATAGAGTGAGGGTTTGGCTAAATTTAGTACAATTCTGCTGCATTTCGGTGGAACATGAAATGCAAATTTTAAAGAGCAATTCGAATCACCTAATAAACAGGAATTGAAGGGAAATTTGGGTATCCAAATTTCCCTTCAAAAGTTGGTGCTACATGAATAAATGAATTGACACAACATCACATTACCACAAATAAATGACAACATAAGATTTCCCCAAATTAATTGACACAGCATTATATTACCTCAAAATAATTGTAGGAGCACCAGGTTTCCCTAATTGAATTGTCACAGCCCTAGATTACTCCAATGAACTCCCTCAGCACCAGCTTCCTTGAAATTAATGTCCGCAGCACTAAATTCAACCAAATTGTCACCATATTCCGCCTAATTAATTGTCACAGCATAAGCTTCCACAAAATTACCAGGGTACCTCAAAATAATTGTAACAGCACTTGGATTCCCCAATTATTTTACCACAACACCAGTATAGCCCAAATGAATTGCTGAAGCACCAGAGTCCCCCAAATTAATTGCCACAACATCAGATTAACCCACATTAATTGTCAAAGCACAACCTCCCTCAAAATATTTATAGCAGCACTAGGCTAACCCTGAATCACCACAGCATCAGATTCCTCCCAAATGAACTATTGTAGCACAAGAATGCCTTAAACAAATTGACTGGGTCAAAAAACATTTTATTGAAATCAGGTATATAGGTAATTCATTACACTGCGATTGGGGATAAAGTCAAGTTGTGTCCACATTTTCTTTATGAAGAATCCTGGGTAAACACTACAAGTAACTGCAACCGACACCTCTGATAGCTGAGCAAATAACTAGGACTTGAAATCTGATGATGCATTGTATAATAATTTTTTTGTAGTTATACCAATGTTTACAGAAACAAATAGTGTTGCTCAGCAGTTGAGATAGGCTTATTTTATGAGTAGTTTTGTTAACTAATACATATTCTTTCTATTGGTGTTAAAGCATTTTTTTCTTAACCTTGACAATTATGATGTTTCAAAACAGTTTCATGAACATTTGCCAAAACTGGAACATTTCTGCAGCAACCTGTTTAACCCTTGTGTAGTTTCCAAAATGAGTTACTGTATCATCTCACTATTGTTTTTAAGAATTTTAATTTTTGACTCCAAGCAGTCCATAAAACTTAAACCTACATGATATGCATTGACACCATACGATAATTGAACTATTAAATAAAATGTAATTTGTATTCAATTTGTACATGCAATTCCCAAACTTTAGTAAATGTAGTAGACCATAAAACATTTTGTAACAACCACCTGAAAATGTTCCACAAACGGAGTGTTTTATGGAAGCTAAAGGCAACACCCTTCAAAAACTGACATTAAGAAGAGGATAAATGGGGTCTTATCTCACTAACACATGTAACCTTCTATGTCCCCTGGCCTGACCTCTTTCTGCTCTCATTTATGAAAATGATTCATTTCTATGGAGCTTGACTTTACTCTGCCTGCAGGCTATATATCTTTCTGAATTGGGCTTGAATGATGAGGTTAAACAGTTTGGTTTAGTGAAGGACTTTTAGAGCTAATAATTGCATGCTTTTATAGTGGTAAAGCATGTTATAATAAGAGTTTTAGACAAATGTTTATTTCACTGGCAAAAATGAAAGTACAAAGTATGGCAGATATATATATATTGTATTTTTTATATATATATATATATATATATATATATATGTGTGTGTATATATATATATATATATATGTGTGTGTATATATATATATATATATATGTGTATATATATATATATATATATATATATATATATATATATATATATATATATATATATAATCAATTCCAATGCTTTCAGGACTTTAAATTGAAAATTAAATAAAAAAAATCAACATATTGTGGAAAATACTTACCAGAGTCCTACAGCCTTTTTCAACCTCTAATTTTGTCAGAAACGTTCACTTTGTGAACAAGGAGCAAATATAATATACATATGGTAAAGAGATAGCACTTTTGTATTACTTTAATACTTTAAGACTTATATAGTTTACAGACAGTCAATTAGGATTTTACAGCTTTTAATATTATTAATTCTACTTGGAACTTGACTTCATCTCAACAGGATTTCTTGTATTTTATCCCTGGTGTTACATAGTTACATAGTAGTTTAGGTTGTATAAAGACTTGCGTCCATGAAGTTCAACCCTTTTCCTTTCCCATGTTTACCGCTGTTGATTCAAAAGAAGGCAAATAAAAACCCCTTTCAACAATTTCAAATTCTGCTTTCAATGGGGAAAAAAAATCCTTCTTGACTCCAAATGGCAATTAGATTTCTCCTTGGATCAAGCTCTAAATAAATATTAATGCCTATACTGACATGCATAGTCTTCTATGCTCTGGCTCATTAAAAAAGTATCCAGAACGCTTTTAAGGGTATCTAATATATCAGGCAGTGAATTCCATATCTTAATTGTCCTTACTGTAAAAGAATCCCTCCTGCTGTTGTAGACTAAATCTCCTTTATTCAAATCTTTTTATCTCTTGTTCTTTGTACTGTTGTTTTAATGAACAGGTCTTTTGAAAGCCCTTTGTATGGGCCCTGTACATAAATATGTAACATTATCATATCCCCTCTATGCTCTATGCTATATGTTTGTATAGCATGTACAAATTTAACTTTTCCAGCCTTTCTTCACAACTAAAACTTTCCATTCCCTTTATTAGTTTTGTAGGCCTCCTCTGCACTTTCTCTAGTTCCATAATGTCTTTTTTTTAAATGGCGGCCAGAATTGAACCAGATATACAAGGTGAGGTCTTACCATGGACCTAGATGGAGGCAGAATAATATCTTCCTCCTGTGAGTCAATACACCTTTTAATGCACCCCAATGTCTTATTGAAAAAAGACGAAGATACAAAGACGGCATTCACAAGGCCATTAAGTGGTAACAGAGGTGTTTAATTAGGGAGTACAAAAAAACAAAAATCAAGCAGCAGACTATGGGGGTAATGAAAATCAGGTATTCAAGATGGAATATCTGGCTTGCACTGCCCCAACAGTCTACTGCTTGATTTTTGTACTCACTAATTAAACACCTCTGTTACCACTTAATGGCCTTGTGAGTGCCGTCTTTGCATTTTCGTCTATTTCCGTTGCTTATTGGTGTGAGTCCGACATGTGCAATTGGCACCAAAGACCAAAAAGTGGGGATCTAATTCTACTGTTGCCGTTCCACTCACTTGGGTAGCCTGCATCATTTTTCTTCCAATATCTTATTGGCCTTTGCAGGTGCCCGGATGACACTGTGCACTATTCCTAAATCTATTGTCTAAAACCACTCCCAACAATTTTTCACTAGAGTTGAGCGGACACCTGGATGTTCGGGTTCTAGAAGTTCGACCGAACTTTGGAAAAAGTCCGGGTCCGTGCTCGAACTTGACCCCGGACTTGACCCCGAACACGGACCCCATTGAAGTCAATGGGGACACGGACTTTTGGCCACTAAAATCCCTCTAAAAAAGTCATGGAAAGGGCTAGAGGGCTGCAAAAGGAATTAAAATGTGGGTAAGAGTAGGACAAGTGCCCTGCAAGCAAATGTGGATAGGGAAATAACTTAAAATAACATAAAATACATACAAATTAAAAATACAGCTGAGCCATAAAATAGCACTAGATGGAATCTTTGATTTTAGCTTTGGAAGAACAAATCTAAATATAAAGCATGGCTGCCAGGAGGATCAACAGAATTATCCATTTGAGAGAGGGTTGGAGTGCAGGGTATTCTCTTTCAGTTTATACTAAGTGACCCATATGTTGAGGAGATGGTGACCGTGGCGGTATAGGTAGAAGCGGTGCTGGAGGAGGAAGAGGAGGAGGTAGCCAACACTGTTTTTTTTTTTGTTGTTGTTTTTTTTTTATTGGGGTAGCCCCCAAAATATTGGGACATATAATAACAGAAAACAAAGAATAAGTGCACTTGAGTATAACAATAACTGGGTGAGGCCGGTATAAATGTCTATTCTGCACGTTCAGACAATACACTGGCTGCAGGGCAGGCAAGCACCTCCAAGGCATAAAGGGCAAGCTCAGGCCATGTGTCCAATTGGGAGACCCAGAAGTTGAATGGGGCAGACCCATCCGTCAGTACGTGTAGGCCTGTGCATACGTACTGTTCCACCATGTTGCTGAAATGCTGCCTCCTGCTAAGATGTTACATATCAGATGGTGTTGCTGCTTGTTGTGGTGTGCTGACAAAGCTTTTCCACATTTCGGCCATGCTAACCCTGCCTTCTGAGGTGCTGGCGGTGCCCCAGCTGCGTTGGCGACCTCTTCCTCTGCCTTCGCCTTGTGCTTCCATTGAGCCCCCGATGTCATTTTTGAATGCCCTCAGCAGCGCGTCTACCAGCGCATCTTACGATCACGCTGCAGTGATGGAATTAAGGACGGCACATTGTCCTTGTAATGGGGATCCAGCTGGGTGGCAACCCAGAAATCAGCACAAGTTAGAATGTGGGCAACTCGGCAGTCGTTGCGCAGGCACTGCAGCATGTAGTCGCTCATGTGTGCCAAGCTGCCCAGAGGCAAGGACAAGCTGTTCTCTGTGGGAGGTGTATCATCTGTGTCCTCCGTATCCCCCCAGCCCAGTGATGCCCACGAACTGCGTTGGGTGCCACCCTGCTGTGAACACGGTTCCTCCTCATCATCCTCATCCTCCTCCAAAACTGTGCCCTGGCTTGACAGTTGTGTACCTGGCCTATGCTGGTGCAGGAACCCACCCTCCAAGCCACTTGTGAATGACTGGCCTGATAACCGTGGAAATTACCCCTCTTCTTCCTCCTCCTCTTCCTCCTGTGCCACATCTTCTTCCATCATCGCAAAGTGTTCCTAAGTGTTTTTTCAAGGAGACATACAAGCAGGATAGTAAGGCTGAGAAGGGCGTCATTGGCACTGGCCATGTTGGTGGAGTACTCGAAACAGTGAAAAATGGCACACAGGTCTCGCATGGAGGCCCACTCATTGGTGGTGAAGTGGTGCTGTTCCGCAGAGCGACTGACCCGTGCGTGCTGCAGCTGATACTCCACTATCGCCTGCTGCTGCTCGCACAATCTCTCTAGCATGTGCAAGGTGGAGCTCCACCTTGTGGGCACGTCGCAAATGAGGCGGTGAGCGGGAAGGCCTAAGTTACGCTGCAGCGCAGACAGGCGAGCAGCAGTAGGGTGAGAACGCCTAAAGTGCGCACAGATGGCCCACAAACATGCTAGGCCCAGAGCTGCTTGGAGATTTTGCCCATTATCGCACACCACCAGGCCGGGCTTGAGGCTCAGTGGCAACAACCACTCATTGATCTGTTGTTCCATGCCCGTGCTGTGGGGTTTTTCCCCCAAACATATGAGTTTTAAATGAGCCTGCTGTCGTTTCCCCCTGGCTGTGCTGAAGTTGGTGGTGAAGGTGTTACGCTGAACGGATGAGGAGGTGGTAGAGGAGGTGGTAGAGGATAAGGAAGAAGCTGAGTAGGAGGAGGAGGCAACAGGAGGCAAAGAGAAATGCCCTGCAATCCTCTGTGGTGGAAGGACATGCGCCAAACTGCTATCTGCCTCAGGCCCAGCCGACACTACATTTGCCCAGTGTGCAGTTAGGGAGATATAGCGTCCTTGCCCGTGCTTACTGGTCCACGTATCTGTGGTTCTGTGGACCTTGCCACAGATGGAGTTGCCCAGTGCACACCTGATTTTGTCCTCCAATTGCTTGTGCAGGGAAGGGATGGCTCGCCGGAAAAAGTAGTGGCGGCTGGGAACCACATACTGTGGGACAGCCACCGCCATCAGGTTTTTAAAATTGTCCGTCTCCAACAGATGGAATGACAGCATTTCAAAGGCCAGGAATTTGGAAATGCTGGCATTAAGGCCCAGTGTTCGCGGGTGGGTAGGGCCATACTTCCTCTTTCTCTCCAGTGTTTGGAAGATGGACAGCTGAACGCTTCCATGGGACAGTGTGGAGATGCTTGGGGACGGTGGCGGACAATATGGCATTGCTGCCACTTCCTCTATTTGCTTGGTGGCAGGTGCCACTGTGACTCCAGAGCTGGAGGAATAGGTCAAGACAGCAGAAGAAGAGGAAGCAGGAGGAGCCTGAGACCTTTCTTGGGTTTTTAGATGCTTACTACACTGCAGCTCATGCTTTGCATGTAAATGCCTGGTCATGCAGGTTGTGCTCAGGTTTAGCACATTTATGCTTCGCTTCAGTTTCTCATTGCACAGCTTGAAAACCACTCGTGTCTTGTCATCAGCACATTGTCTAAAGAACTGCCACGCAAGGGAACTCCTCGTAGCTGGCTTAGGTGTGCTCGGCCCCTGGGTGCGGTGGGCAGTAGCAGGCATACTGTCTAGGGGACGGCCGCTACGGTTTTGCACCCTCCTCCCTCTTATGCTGCGCTGCTGCCTCTTTGCGACCACCACCTCTTCCTCCAAACTGGACACGTCACTCGCATGACCTTGATTCCATGTGGGGTCTAGGACCTCATCATCCTCCACATCATCTTCCACCCACTCCTCAACCCTGCCCTCCTTGCCGGTCTACACACTGCCGAAAGCCACAGCAGTTGGCACCTGTGTTTTGTCATCATCAGAGACGTGCTGCGGGGGTCCTCGCATGTCCACATCCTGACGCATAAGTGGTTGTGCATCAGTGCACTCAATCTCTTCCACTTCTGGGGCAAGCTTGGTTTGATGACCCCGCCAGCAGAGTCATCAAAAAGCAAAAGAGACTGCTGCATGACTTGTGGCTCAGACTGGTTGGCTGACTTGCAAGGGGGTGAGGTGAAAGACAGATGACCATGGGCTGCAGGTGTCGACTCTGAGCTTTCAGCAGGGGACCGGGCGGGAGACAATGTATAGGAACTGGAGGCACTGTCAGCCACCCAATCTACTATCGCCTGTACTTGTTCTGGCCTCACCATTCTAATAGCGGCATTCGGGCCTACCAAATAACGCTGAAGGTTCTGTCGCGTACTAGCACCTGAGGAAGGTGTTTCACTTGTGCGTGTAGCTGGCACAGATCGACCACATCCTCTACTTGCAACAGGAGCTCCACCAACACCAGCAGCACCACGACCAGGGCCACGTCTCTTATTTGACGCTCTCCTCATTCTTTGCGGTCACCCACCAAAGTAACAGATGGTTTATGTCAGACGACAATGTAACCGCCAATAGTCAAGAATTTTTCTTTGTATTTTTGTTTATTGGACTGCAAGAAATGCACCGCAAGACGCAAATGTACTATATAGCACCCAAAACAATAAGAATTTTTCAAAGTGCGCTGTAAGCACAGTATTTAACTGTTCTGTTTGGCTCCTTGATACGAAGTACACCGCAAGACGCAAATGTACTATTTAGCACCCAAAACAATTAGAATTTTTCAGAGTGCGCTGTAAGCACAGTATTGGACTGTTCTATTTGACTCTCAGATATGAAGTGCAGGAAGCAAATGTACTATTTAACACCAACAAATTGCAGTATTTAAAAATGCCTAGATGTTGCCCACTGAGCTAACAGAACAGGATTAAAGTAATGTGCCTGGCACACATGCAGTTGCAAGTGTACTGCACTCTCTGTGGTACTGGGCTCAGGGCAGGGTACAAATATGTAGTATAGCACCCACTAAAAAAATCACTGTAATTTGAATAATCGCTGTAGTTTGAATAATCGCTGTAGTTTGCAGATTCAACACCAGAAGTTTTTTTAATCTGTCCCTCACAGCTGCAGCATCCTCTCCCTACACTAAGAAGAGCTCATGTGATGTGCGTGTACGTGACTCCAGCTTATATATAGAGGCTGGGTCAATTGCTGCACTGGGCAATCACAGCCATGCCTACTAATGGCATTCTAAGGGCAAACGAGTCAAACGCTTGTTGATTCGCTGCCCTGCAGCCTTTCAACATGCGCCATTAAATCGTCGAACCTCGAACTCCAACACGGACATACAGTAAAATGTCCGGGTTCGGGTTCGTGGCACGGACACCGTAATGTCCAATACGAACCCGAATAGTGCGGTCCGGGTTCGCTCAACACTATTTTTCACTAGTATATTTCACCAAAAAATCCAGAACTGTGAAATTCAGAAACTCCAGAACTGTGAAATTCAAAAGGTGAAAATGCTATGTACATAAACCAACAAGACATGCATCTGAACTATTCATTCTAATTTATTTAGTTGATAAAATATTTTCCATGTGTAGAAAAAGATAGATTCTAGCGCTAGATCTGTAACAGAGCTGCACCAGCCTGTGTGATTCTCTGCATTCACAAGAAAGACAAACACAGAAAAGTACAAAAGAGGTGGTAGGTGTGCTCAGTAACCCCCATCAAAAAAATGGCAACAAGGAATTTCAATAATTGCCTGAAAGGATGATCAATAAAAGTACAGGTCCCACGGACGCGTTTTGCCTATACAAAGGCTTCCTCTTGGCCCAAAACTCAATACCTTTTGGGTTTTTATTGTGTTTCTCTAAGAATTGCTTGGAGAGAAACACAATAAAAACCCAAAAGGTATTAAGTTTTGGACCATTGAGAAAGTAAGCAAACATTGGAGGGGAGGCAGTAACATTAAAGAAATGGGAAACGTTGAAATGAAGTGGGTATTTGACACCTTGCAACCTCGAGGGTTAAATGCAGACTTCCATCTGTTTAACTTTCTGTGAACCTTCTGTGAATGTTTGATAAAAAGCACTTTCCAATAGATATATGTCTGTTTTTGGATGGAACATATTACTGCTCTATTTAAGTTTTACTTTTATATGTGTTTTACATATATTTACATACATGTCCATGATATGGTATCTGCCCTGGATTTATTATTCTACACTTATGCACTGGTGCTATACTTCTACTGTACCAAATTCCTATATGGTTTCAAAATAATGACATGTATTTTTAAAAAAATGACATGTAGCATATATTTATATACATGTCCAATATATGGTATAATATCTGCCCTGGAATTACTACTAGTACTATATGTACGCATTTGTGTTATACCTCTGCTTTACAAATTTCCCACATGGTTTCAAAATAATGATGTGTATTTGTTAAAATAAAGATATGTATCTATTGGGATGTGTGTTGTTCGATTTTTTGGATTTAATATATCTATATATATATTTATATATATATATATATATATTTATATGCATTTTATTAACCCCTTAGTGACCGAGTGCTATGTTGCATTTGACGTGCCTTGAAGACCAGAATTCCATTATTTTTGTCAAATGTTTACTGAACTGTGAATTTCTTTTTTTGTGTTCAGTCCACCCACACAAATTATATATCATTTTTTAAAGGACGGATAGGGCTTTCATTTGATACTATTATTTTCATCATATGATATCATTTACTATTAAAAAAAAATATAAAATATGATGAAAATATGCCATAAAAAATACTTTTTCCAACTTTGACCTGATTTTTTTTTTACACAATTACAAATGGTAAAAAAGACCCCGTCTATATATTTCTAATATTTGTCCTGAGTTTAGTAATATCAATGTTTCCTTGTTTGTCTATGTTTTATTTCACGTAATAGTGCAATAAACAATATTAGTTTTTTTTTTGTCTTCTAACCATTTTCTTCTACAGTGATTTTTTTAACCTGAACCCTAAATTTACCCCAACTTTAAATTTAATCTAACCCTAAATTGACCCCCACCCCTTAATCTAACCCTTGTAATCATCCGAACCCCCGTTTAACCCTAATTATGACCCTATTTGTGACCCTAACCCTAGATCTAGGTTCAGTAGATCAAGGGTTAGCTTTTTCCATTTATTTATTTATTTTATTTAATTAATTTTCTATTTTTTAACTGTAATACCGTCTAACTGCCTGTAGGGGCAGTCAAGTAGCGGTTTCAGAGCGTCGGAAGATAAAAAAATTTTCTGTCTTCCGTCGCTCTCCTCTGGGCACTCTGTATCGGAGGAGCATGCTCGTTATGATATTTGTATGTCATTTGCATCCATCCAACTAATTTGCACTGAAGAATGCATGATAACAGAAGGGAATGTGGTCTATTCACTAAAAGGTGAGTTGAGGTAAGTCTTACACACTAAAGTATCAATAGATAATACAAAGTTAAATCTTTAAAACTTTCATTTTTAACAATACAGTACACAGGGACAATCCTGTTCTTCTTGCAGGAGGAACTCACCATATTTGTCCCCACAAAAAGCATAGATAAATTAGTGACATGAAATATTTATCTCATCTCAAGTCATTGGCACGTCACATCATACTCAGCCTTTGTCTGCTCATACCCCAATATTAGCCCTGTCATGTGCAGAAGATTTACTTTTTTGATTGGGTTACTACATTTTTTCAAAGCATGTCATTATGTTGAAAAATGTATATGAAGCCCTAATTATGTATTCTGTTTCTAAAACAGGATTCTCTTTTTTATTTTGAACTAATACATTTCTATAGCTGGCCAAACCATGTCTGAGTTTTGTATTGCAATTTAAATGAGCTAATATGAAAATTGAGTGATAATTTCCCTTGAAAGAAAGCTAGTGCAATGCAGACTTGTTAACATGTAAAGGAATTTGATGAATAACCTTCCTTGAAGGTTAGGTCATTTACTTATATTTAAATCATTTAAATTGAATTGTAAATGTGCATTTCTTTACTGTGATTTTTTTCAGATTATAATGAAGACTACAGATTGAAATCACTTAAAATTGAATTATTCAAATTTGAATGTTATTGATGATTAGAGTTCTTTAATAGGATATTGCTTGACTGGAGCAAAACAGAGGAATTCAAAAACAATCCCAAGAATTGTGCCCTACTATTATAGGGTTACGTTCAGTTCTTAGTACCCTAGTAATGGGGTAGGCATCATATTGTTAATGTTGGACATTTACTGGACTTTGAGACTCACAATTTTATGATGGTCTATGGACCGTGTCACTGGTATCCTTGTACAGACACTTTGCCCTAGACGAACTCTGAATAGGATGAACTCTACTCAGGGCCGGCCTTAAGTGTCCCAGCGCCCTGTGCGGGCTTCCCCCGTGGCGCCCCCCCCCCCATGTATGTGTCCCTTCCCTCTTCCTTGCCACGTCTGTCTCGCTCTAACTCCCCCATACCTGTTTTCTCTCTCTCCCTCTCCCCCCTCCCCTGTCTTTCCCCCCCAGACCCCCGTGTTCTGTCTCTCTCCCCCCTCCCCCTGTTTTGTCTCTCCTCCCCCTGTTCTGTCCCCCCCGTTGTCTCTCCCCCCCAGACACCTGTGTTCTGTCTCTCCCCCCCCCAGACACCCGTGTTCTCTGTCTCTCTCCCCCTGTTCTGTCTCTCTCTCTCCCCCTCCTCCTGTTCTGTCTCTCTCTCTCCCCCTCCTCCTGTTCTGTCTCTCTCTCCCCCTGTTCTGTCTGTCTCTCTCCCCGTCCTCCTGTTCTGTCTCTCTCTCCCGTTCTGTCTGTCTCTCTCTCCCCCTGTTCTGTCTGTCTCTCTCTCCCCCTGTTCTGTCTGTCTCTCTCTCCCCTTGTTCTGTCTCTCACTCCCCCCATTCTGTCTCTCTCTCTCTCTCCCCCCTGTTCTGTCTCTCTCTCTCTCTCCCCCTCCCCCTGTTCTGTCTGACTCTCTCTCCTTGTTCTGTCTGTCTCTCTCTCTCCCCCTCCCCCTGTTCTGTCTGACTCTCTCTCCTTGTTCTGTCTGTCTCTCTCTCTCCCCCTCCCCCTGTTCTGTCTGTCTCTCTCTCTCCCCCTCCCCCTGTTCTGTCTGTCTCTCTCTCTCCCCCTGTTCTGTCTGTCTCTCTCTCTCCCCCTGTTCTGTCTGTCTCTCTCTCCCCCTCCCCCTGTTCTGTCTGTCTCTCTCCCCTTGTCCAGTCTGCCTCTCCCCCCCCCCCCTTGCCTGGAAATGTTGATCAGGGAGGGGGCGGAGCTAACCAGCTGAGCGGTGTAGCTCCGCCCCCACCCTGTGAAGCAGAGCAGCGTCTGCTTCACGGGGAGCTGTGGGCAGCAAAAGAAAGTGCTGCTCGGCTCCCCATGCTTAATGCAGGCTCCATGCTTAATGCAGGCATGGGGAGCCGAGCAGCACTTTCTTTTGCTGCCCACAGCTCCCCGTGAAGCAGGAGCTTCTCTGCTTCACAGGGTGGGGGCGGAGCTACACCGCTCAGCCGGTTAGCTCCGCCCCCTCCCCAACACAGCAGAGCTTGCGAGCAGAGGGCTGGTGAGGGGGGATCTTTTGATCTCCCCCACCCAGTGCCTCTACCGGCTTTTTTTTTTTTAAGTTTTTTTTTTTTAAACTTTTTTTTTTTAAGCTGGCCGGCGGCGCCCCCTGGGGTGTTGCGCCCTGTGCGATCGCACAGGTCGCACACCCCTAAGGCCGGCCCTGACTCTACTCTTTAACCTACCTAACTAAAATAACTTACATTTATTATGACCAATCTACAATTGCTCTTTCCATCTAGCTGTCAAAGTCTGCTGATTACTTTTCTTTAGCACTTACTCTCTGACAGTTAATAAATGCTTATTATTTTGGTGCTTATATCTGACAAACAAAAATATGAAAATAAAAATAAGTTAGAAAAAATAATTACATGGTTTGCTTTTATTGTGCCATATTTTTAGACATCCGCAATTATTCATAAAAATGTAGATGCATGAAAACCAAATGTGCATGTTTTGATTGTTATGTAAGTTTAACCTCGCTCCCCTCCATTTTGCATCTCCTCGCCACATATCAAAATAGCAAAAATGCTTTCCTGTGCTTGTCTGATTCTGGAGTGCTCAAACTCCAAACTCGGATCTTAGTAGGGTTGCCACCTTTTCTTCAAAAAAATACCGGCCTTGGTACTGTCTCCATAGACTTAACATTGGCCTGATGCCAATTTTTTTACCGGCCTGCTGGTAAAATACCGGCCAGGTGGCAACCCTAGACCTTAGTGAATAGACCCCCTAAGTCTTGCAAAAAGTTTAGAGATAGCAACTAACAATTAAATGCATAATATTGTCTACATTTAAGCTTAGTTTGAATTAGAAGGAAGCAATGACTTGTCATTATTTGTTTACACAGACTTGTTCGAAATGTGATAACATCTAAAGTAAATAATTGCTCTGAGATTAGAACTCTCTCTTTTTTTTTTAATTTTATCATTTGCACATTATATTCATTTGCACACTTTCCTAACCATGGGAATTAGATTGAAATAGAAAGCTGCTTCTCATGATAAGTCTGGTGTAAAATGTTAAAAATTATATGTTTATGGACTGTAATGAAACAGTTTTATTTACATGGTAAACTGTGAACTGATACTTCCAGAATGAGGGATTGGTCTAAACTAACAGACTGTTTAAGACTGAATTACAAAGACATAGAATGGATGAGCAGACACATTATGTTAAATAACTATTAAGCAGTATGGCTATCCCCAGCATTTGACTTATAGGGTGCTGAAATGCATACTTGGATCCCTCTGCTTTTAGGAGTACCTGGTCTATCTGAGCATCAGTAGGTTTCTTAGAGAAATATTATCTGGGAATTAATTTGCAATCTTTTTATGACTTTCTTTAATTTGTGAGGAGAATTTAGGTCATTAACATTCCAGATGAGAAATTACATATTGTCTTCTCTTTATGCATGATGTGGGTATAAGGGGACATACTAACCCACACCTTGACATCTAAAGATTCAGGGTGTGACAGATTTTCACTGTGGGGGCACCTCCTGTTCCAGTGCTTCAGGTTTAACCCATTCCATGTCATGGTTTGGAACCACAAGGAAACATCATCATAGGTAAGTTAGCAAGCCCATATTATATTTGCTGTTTACGTGTGTGTCTTGCGGCTGTTCAAAGAAGTTTGTTTGTGTTGCAGTCTCAATTTAGCAGGATAAAAAAGTGTGAACCTAAATCCCTGGTCATCTAGGCATTTGCAGGTGTAAATTCTTAGCACTTGTTGGTGGTGTGAATTGAGTAATATTGGAACAGCAGCGATCTGTGGTTCAATTCGCCCTCATAACAGTAGGCTGCCAGTCTTTTAGTTATAAAAATAAAAGTCATAAAAATTTAGAATCATGAAAATTACCGGACTGGATCTTGAGTTTGATTTCTTGTCCCATATTATGTGCTCGTTCAAAGTATGATTCTCAGGGTAATCAAGGTCCAGTGGCTCAGAAACCAATGTTGTAGGGTTTTCAATAATTAGTATGGTTTCTTTCACATACTCAAGGAGATTCAACATTTTCAAGGGCTTTTTTAATAGTGCTTGTTCTCCTTTTCGTTTTGTGTTACTACTATTGATTAAAAAAATAGGGACAGTAATCAATATTTCAACAACAAGGTCATTGTATTATTGGTTTACAACGTTAACATTATGTACACTATTGATACAAAAAGTGACAGTGCGCTAAAGTGTCAAACCAAGGTGCAAAATACAGGATATGTATCAGAAATATGACTCACGTAAATGTGGTCTCACAGATGGTTACAAATGATTTCTTCAAGTTGTATAGGTATCTCCAAACAAATAAAACAAATGTTAGAGCATATACAGTACAATTTTAATAAGAAACATAAAATATCTTACACTTAAAAAAATGAACAGATGATCCAAGATATCAATCCTGACGGGAACAATCAAGCCCCAGGAAGGTGAGAAGAAGTAGTGCCAAGCAACGCGTTTCGCCCTTCTAGTGGGCTTCCTCAAGGCTAGGCAAAAGAAATTATGTACACTATATTCAGAACCAGGCTCAGGGTCAGGCCCAGAGGAATAGTAATTTTTTAAGTTTGGTACCAACTGGCTTAGAAAATATCCTCTGCAGTGAGAGAGCTTCCTAGTTTATTCCCCTGTATCACTCGGGTACTAAATGAACCTACTACTGTATAAAACAACCATTGACCTTGACTGGATCTGTATAGTTTTTCAACTCCTTGGAAGCTAAGTCCCATATGTCTACCAGGACATTAAAAAGTTGCATGTAAATAAACTTGAAATATTTAAAGAAGTCATTAAAACTGTAAAATTTTATACTTTACTCTCTGGTCAAATAATTCAAAAGTATCACTTGTAGAAAAAGCATTAACAGAAATAGAGTAAACATTAAGGTGAAATGGGATGACCTATCTATGTATTTTATCTTAACTATGTTTAAAAGAAAGAGTTTGCCATAGCCAATTTATTGCTTGAAATGTATTATCTTTATAAACACCCTGCTGGAAACATAAGAAGAATTTAGATATTCTTATCAAAATCACTATCAGTTTAAATTGACAGAGAGGTTGTTTGTTTAATGAAAATTGTGTTCTATTTGTTAACTGTTGGTTCAAATGATATAGCCATCAGACACTTCTGTGTTATCTCATAAAGTTATCAATGATATTACAGCATTAGGAAGGCTTTATGGTAAAGTGACAAGAAGTGTGAGCCTCTCAACTGCCATGTAATTATCCCTTGTTCAAGATGTGCCAAAAAATGTTAGTCTTGATGGACGACCTATAAGCTAAAAATGAAGAAAAGAAAACTCCCAATGTTTGAACTGGGATTATCTATCTCAGTCTTTTTAAAGGATTAAAGAAACAGGTGTATTATTTACATAAAATTTAAAACTTCCTCTCGGAAATGTGAACCTTTTACCCCATCTGCCTCACAACCTAAAAAAAGTCTGTAATTTTCCTCTCAGCGCTACAATTCGGGAGTTATGGTGCAGGATATGGAGACGCAGAGCCTACCACAGAGTAACCATACTCCCCCAGAAGTTTGAGGACCCAGGTTGAAGCGGCCCAAATCCATGGCCCTGTGGTAGCAGCTGCTGCATCCAGTGTAGCCAAAACTGAGACAGAGGATACCCTGCAGACATCCTAGAGCCGGCATGGAACATAACAACTCTGACTGGATATACAGGATGCTGCAAGCTGAAATAGAATAAATTAAGCAGAGCAGGGCAAATACAAACAGAGCAGACAAAAGAGAAAAGGCAGAATTGAAACATACATGAGCAGGGTAAAGCATAAGATATAACTACAGAACTAAAGAGACATTTATAGGCACAGAAATAAGTACAAGACAAACAAGCAAAAGACAGGTCTAAGGAGTAGAGTTGAGCAGACACCTGGATGTTCGGGTTTGAGAGGTTTGACTGAACTTCG
This sequence comes from Pelodytes ibericus, assembly GCA_036172795.1. Taxonomy (NCBI): domain Eukaryota; kingdom Metazoa; phylum Chordata; class Amphibia; order Anura; family Pelodytidae; genus Pelodytes; species Pelodytes ibericus. The sequence goes on along the minus strand of CM069858.1, from coordinate 130,556,836 downwards.
GAAAAAAGTCCGGGTCGGTGCTCGAACTTGACCCCGAACTTGACCCCGAACCCCATTGAAGTCAATGGGGACACAAACTTTTGGACACTAAAATGCCTCTAAAAAGTCCTGTAAAGGGCTAGAGGGCTGCAAAAGGAATTAAAATGTGGGTAAGAGTAGGACAAGTGCCCTGCAAACAAATATGGATAGGGAAATAACTTAAAAAAACATAAAATACATACAAATTAAAAATACTGTACTATTTAGCACCCAAAACGATTAGAATTTTTCAAAGTGCGCTGTAAGCACAGTATTTGATGGTTCTATTTGACTCTCAGATATGAAGTGCACCGCAAGACGCAAATGTAATATTTACCACGGAAAACTAATAGAATTTTTCAAAGTGCGCTGTAAGGACAGTATTTGACGGTTCTATTTGACTCTCAGATTTAATTCATGTAATGCTATTGCTATTCCATAAACCGAAATAGAGTCCCCATTCATAAGAATAGGTCTTATGAATAGGGACTCTATTTCGGTTTATAGAGTAGCAATAGCATTACATGTATTCCATAAACAGAAAGTCTATAAACCGAAAGACATTCAACTTTCGTTTTATAGAATACATTTAATGCTATTGCTATTCTATAAAAAGAAAGTCTATAAACAGAATGCCTTTCGGTTTATAGACTTTCGGCTTATGAAATACATGTAATACTATTGGCTTTAATCGACTCTAATCGACTATTGGCTTTAAACCGACTCTAGTTCGGTTTATAGAAAGACAATAGTATTACATGTATTCTATAAGCCGAAAATGTATAAACCGAACAACGTTCGGTTTATAGACTTTCGGTTTATAGAATACATGTAATTCTATTGGCTTTCTATAAACCGAAAGTCTATAAACCAAACGTCGTTCGGTTTATAGACTTTTGGCTTATAGAATACATGTAATGCTATTGGCTATCTATAAACCGAACTAGAGTCCCTATTCATAAGACATTCTTATGAATGGGGACTCTAGTTCGGTTTCTAGAAAGACAATAGTATTACATGTATTCTATAAGCCGAAAGTCCATAAACCGAACGACGTTTGGTTTATAGACTTTCAGTTTATAGAATACATGTAATTTTATGCTATTCTATAAACCGAAAGTCTATATACCGAACGACATTCGGTTCATAGACTTTCGGTTTATAGAATACATGTAATGCTATTGGCTATTCTATAAACCAAAATAGAGTCCCCATTCATACGAATAGATCAATTGACCTATTCGTATGAATGGGGACTCATTTTCGGTTTATAGAATAGCATTACATGTATTCTATAAACCGAAAGTCTATAAACCGAATGCCTTTCGGTTTATAGACTTTCGGCTTATAGAATACACATGTATTCTATAAGCCGAAAGTCTATAAACCGAAAGGCATTCGGTTTATAGACTTTCGGTTTATAGAATACATGTAATGCTATTCTATAAACCGAAAATGAGTCCCCATTCATACGAATAGGTCAATGCTATTGGCTATTCTATAAACCGAAAGTCTATAAACCGAATGACTTTCAGTTTAAAGACTTTTGGTTTATAGCCGAACCTCGAACGCCAACCCGAACATACAGAGAAATGTCCGGGTTAAAGTTTGTGGCACAGACACCGTAATGTTCGGTACAAACCCGAACAGTGCGGTTTGGGTTTGCTCAACACTACTAAGGAGACATAAGCAACCAAACAAACATAAATAGAGGAACTAGTCTAATACTATGAGATAGGGTTAGGGTTTTGTTACACCTGATGGTCATCATATGATAGGCCTGCCAACCAGCATCAAGGTACATCACAATGGCAAGTCCCTAACACTAAGATTAATAATAAACTAGTAGCTAAATCTAAAGACAGAAAAAGAGACACCCAGACATACCTATAGCAGGACTGAGGAATGATGCAAACAGAAGAAATGGGTGGGGCACATTTAAATAGAGACAAAGTAACAAGGCAGAAGGAAACAGAGAAAACCCATTAGGGAACAGAACAAGAAACAACAACAAAAAATCAGAAATGTATTAGAACAAGAGAACACAGGAACAAAGAAGAATGGAACAGATAAATCCTTTAACAGGAATCAGGAAAGAATGCTAACAGGGCTCTAAGAGTGGGCAAAACTATAACCAGGCTTTAGGACAGAGAAGCCCCTTACAGGGGCAGGCATTAAAATGTGCAGGCTACTTAATGCAACCACTACCTTCACATTTGAACACTTTCAGTGCTCACCTGTTTAAAAAAAATAGTCACAGAAGCTCCCCCAATAAAAATCCCTTGGGGTCAACAACCTCCCTCTGGCCCCATGCAAAAAAAGTGACTGCAGGCTACACAATGCCCAGGCTCTCTTTAAAGAAATCACATAGGCTCCCATCAGGGGCCTTGGGCTGCACAATGCAAGAGACACCTTTAAATAAATATTTGCCCCCATGGGAGGCCTCCTGCTGTGCGGTGCCCCATGTCCCCTTTCAGTGATAATATAGTCTCCCAGGTGAAACCTTGGGCTGCGTGATGATTGAGGCCCTCCCTTAAATAAATGATATAGACTCCCATAGGGGACTTTGGACTGCTCTGTGAGAGAAATACTCATAATGAAATACCAGCCTCTTTGGCTGGTATTTCATTATACGTATTGCTCTCTGGTTCCTGGGCTTTCAGTGACATCTTGCAGTTTTAAACTTACTTAGACTCCATTTCTGTCACCCCAGTTAATCCACTCTTTTGCAGGTCTAGGACTTCTGTACCCCCCCACTTCATGATGTGTAGGTGGCGATGGCATGTCCTACAGTAGACATGTATCCGCATGTTATGGATGCTCAGAATCCCCATGCTCACAAAGAGTAATAGAATGGCACGTGTGCAGGCCTGACGAGCCAGTGGCAGGTTCCCAACGATACCTCACATCACAGCTACATCAAAGTAAAAGTGATTTGTTTGATATATACAGTATATTTAGTGTTGAGAGGCTTGAATATATCTTACTGGTGAAAATGATCTGTTATCCAAAATATTTATGGTCCCAAGCATTTTGGATAAGGGTTACTTAGTCTGTATATGCCAGTATTGTGAGGATATTATAGGGCATATCAAACATGTTTCTAAAATATGTAAAAATAATATTACACACCAGCACTCTACACCAGCACTCATTTAACTTGTATATTAGCATACATCTGACATCAAAAAAAATCAAATTTTTTACATGCTAATATGAACAAATTAAGATGTTAAAAAAAACAGGATTTAAAAATAAATCAAACTAGACTTGATACGGGTAAATACACAATAATTTCCATTTTGAATCATAGTGCTCATGCCAGGATTTGCAATGCTTGTGAGAACATGTCTTTTCACAAGCCCCTTGACGAGTATCGATGGGCTTGCCAAGACTTTGTCTTTGGATGGTCACAGTTAAGACATGAATCTTTCAGGTATTTTGTGAGTGCATCAGTCTGTCAGATGTGTTACTTAACTGGATATATCTACCTATCTGTTACCACTTGCTAATTAGGAATTTTTAGTGCTAATTGTCATAAATCCTAACATGAAATGTGCACTCAAATGCACCTTTTTTTATCCTAGAAAAAATATGTCAGTTTTCAGGCCATAATGATAAAAAAGGCTTGTGGTTATATAGAATCAGGATGCACAGACTCCCGTGTTAGGCTCCTTAATAACTTATGAATAAACATACTGTGAAGTGTCACATTGCTCTAGGCAGAAATAGTTGGCATTCTATGATAGCAATGGCGAAAAATCCACTGCATGAAGTAAACAGTATCCAAAAGTGAATGCATTTACTATTTGCCAACTCCTCACAGTTGCCAGTTCTGTTTCATGAACTTTGATATGAGGTGGTTTAAACATTAAAATAGATAGAATCCTTGTTCCTAATGATGTTAAATATAAACAGAAAATTTGTTATTTTAACACATAGGACAAAATGTTCCAAAATTCCTGCTGTTTTGAAGGCACAGCATCACTTTAAATGCTGAAAATCTTCAACGATTTTAATGCCATTTCAAAACTTAAGGCCTCAGTTACATTCCCCCTACTGCCAAAAAACACTTGATGCTGTTTTTTACCACCCAGTCAGTAAGATTTAAGTTTTTTAGTAACCACTTCCAATTTTCCATTTTATAAACAAAATCCAAGACTATATAGTCACACACAAACATAGTCAGTCAAGTACACACACACACAGTCATGCACACACTCACGCACTCAGCCAGGAACACACAGTCATGCACACACGCACACATACAGTAGGCTATACAAACAAGAACAAGTCCATATAAGGCGTTGTCATAAACAGGAGATTGTACACAAAAATTTTAAACAACTTTTTTCTTTTGCACTGTCACCATATAAAAAAAAAATATAGTCGCTGTGAAAACACAATTTCTCAATTGTATAAGTCTCCAGAAAAATAATACAGATCAAACAGACGTAATGCAAAAAACTGCACAAAATAGGGATACACACACTCATACACATGTCACAAAATATATAACAAGTACAAAGTAAGGTCTTGCCCCAGCACCCAAATTTGCACTCAAGACTTGCCCCAGCACCAGAATTTGCACTCACAGGCATTGCCCTGCACCCAGATTTGCACTCACAGGCATTGTCCTGCACCCACATTTGCACTCATGACCTGCCCCAGCACCCAAACTTGCAATCACAGAAGTTGCCCCAGCACCTAGATTTTCACTCACAGGACTGGGCACCCAGATTTGCACACAGAAGACTTTCCTGGGCATCCAGATTTGCACTTAACACTTACCCCAGCACCCACTTTGCACTCAGGACTAACCCCAGCACACACTTTTCTCTCATTGAACATACCCCAGCACCCACATTACTCACATGACTTACCACAGCAGCCACTTTGCATTCAAGGCTTGCACCAGCACCCACTTTGCACTCAGGACTAACCCAACCACCCACTTTGCATTCACATAATTTATCCCAGTACCAACATTACTCACAGGACATACCCCCGCATCCACTTTGCACTCAACACTTGCCCGAGCACCCACTTTGTACTCAGAACTTACACCAGCACCTACTTTTAACTCACTGGACTTACCCCAGTACCTACTTTGCACTCAGAACTGTAACAGTAATTAAAATCTAAATATGAATTTAACAATGTCATAAAGACACTATGATAATACCTGATGTGATGATGTACCTACATTCAAGTAAAAGTATATTCTCCAGTTAGATAGATTAAATGAGATATGTTGTGTCATTAAATCTTTTCAAAATAACCCATAATAAAATAATGTTTAATTTTATCTATGTTTAAACGTGTAATTAAATGCTAATATCTATGGCAAGGTTTTTTTTTTATTTTCATAACATTTTTTGCAATGTAATCAACACATAAAAATTCTTGAATGTTCAAATGCAAAATAGCTTTGAGGAGTTGAACACTATTAAGCATAATTATCATAATAAAGACTAATTGCCTCTAGGCAAATAGTAGACAACTATGATTTGATGCATCTGCTTCCGGGCTATTTCTGGGAAATTTCTTTAAGTCCAGCAAACTTCACATTAAAGTATGTGACAGTGCAATAAATGCCTATTTTAAATAACTGGTGAAGGACATTAGATACATCGCTGTACAGGTGCAAGATCTTGGGAAACTCTAAAATCTCTGCTTCACACAGCATTCAAGGAGACTTAGGTAATTTATGCACTATACAAATCACATGACAAAAATTGAAAGTATCTATAGTGAGAATATTCATGATTAGCAATATAATACTGTAAACTATCATTATATACAAAGAGTCATCATATTTTTCATTTCTATAAAATAAGCAAAAATATATAAAATAGGTCACTTACAAACTGAGACATAGAAATATTTCTATAAACATAGAATGCGTTAGCAGATAAGAACCATTTGATTCTAGACTGGCCAATTATCTGAAAACTTTCATAAGTCCATGGCCTTATCGTATTTCTAGGATAGCTCTATGCCCATGCATGCTTACACAATTTCACTGTTAGAGGGGTTAACATCTACCACTTCTGCTTGAAGGCTATCCCATGCAGCCACTAATCTGTCAGTAAAGTAATACATCCTGATATATATTTTCAAAATTTGGCTCTCTAATTTATGACTATATTCTCTTTTTGTGGTAGTTTTTCTACTTTTAAATACACCAAATCAGCCATAACATTATGACTTCCTGCCTAATATTGTGTATGACCCCTACTGACACCAAAACAGCCCTGATTCATCGAGGCATTCCACTGGACCTCTGAAGGTGTGCTGTGGTATCTGTCACCAAGACGTTAGAAGCAGATCCTTTATGTCTTCTAAGTTGTGAGGTGGGACCTCCATGGATCAGACTTGTTTGTCAAGCACATCCCACTGATGCTTGATTGGACTGAGATCTGGGGAATTTGGAGGCCGAATCAACACCCTGAACTCATTGTTGTGTTCTTCAAACCATTCCTGAACCATTTTTGCTTTGTGGCAGGGCGCATTATTCTCCTTAAAGAGGCCCATGCCATCAGGGAATACCATTTCCATGAAAAGGTGTACATGGTCTGCAACAATTCTTAGGTAGGTGGTACGTGTCAAAGTAATCCACATGAATGGCAGTGTGATGGTAGCAGTCTATGACTCATGGGGATACCAGGATTAATGATAATTGATGTTTCATGGCGTTGCTTCATGTGTGCAATGCCATTAGAAACATAGAAACATAGAATGTGTCGGCAGATAAGAACCATTCGGTCCATCTAGTCTGCCCAGATTATGTTGATGTGTTACTACTTTGTTGTGGTATCAACTATGCCATCTCAGGATGTGTCCTGATTATCTTCGTACAGGAAGTTTATGTTAACTTTGTGTAGATTTACCCTCCACCCACTGTTTTCCTATGTGTAAGTAGGTCTGTTTTGAAATAAAGTAGAAGTCTGTCTCAAGTAGACATGTGCAAAACTAAAATTTCCGTTTCGTTTCCGTCCATTTGGACGAAAATGTTATTTATTTCGTCCAAAACGAATTTCGTTCATTACTGCATTCGTTTCAGGATTTCTATAAACTGAAATAGAGTCGGTTTATAGAATACCAATAGCATTACATACATTTCATAAACCAACATAACTTTTGGTTTATGGAATGTATGTAATGCTATTGGTATTCTATAAACTGAAATAGAGTTGAAATAGGTCAATTCGTATGAATGGGGACTCTATTTCGGTTTATAGAAAGCCAATAGCATTACATACATTCCATAAATCGAAAGTATATAAACCGAAATCTCTTCCAAATTGACCTATTCGTATGAATGGGGACTCTATTTCGGATTATAGAAAGCCAATAGCATCACATACATTTCATAAACCGAAAGTCTATAAACCGAAAGAGATTCCGTTTATAGACTTTCGGTTTATAGACTTTCGGTTTATGGAATGTATGTAATGCTATTGGCTTTCTATAAACCGAAATAGAGTCCCCATTCATACGAATTTACCTATTCATATGAATGGGGACTCTATTTCAGTTCATAGAAAGCCAATAGCATGACATACATTCCATAAACCGAAAGTCTATAAACCGATTTCTTTCGGTTTATGGAATGCATGTAATGCTATTGGTATTCTATAAACCGAAATAGAGTCCCCATTCATACGAATTGACCTATTCGTATGAATGGGAACTCTTTTTTGGTTTATAGAAAGCCAATAGCATTACATACATTCCATAAACCGAAAGTCTGTAAACCGAAAGTCTATAAACGGAATCTCTCTCGGTTTATAGACTTTCGGTTTATGAAATGTATGTAATGCTATTGGCTTTCTATAATCCGAAATAGAGTCCCCATTCATACGAATAGGTCAATTTGTATGAATGGGGACTCTATTTCGGTTTATAGAATACCAATAGCATTACATGCATTCCATAAACCGAAAGTCTATAAACCGAAAGAGATTCATGAATCTTTTGAATACCGTATTTGCTCGAATAGAAGACAAGTTTTTTTTCAGAGCAAATGCTCAAATCGAGGTAAGACTAAAATACAGTGATCCAGGTCCCCCGCAGAGCTGCAGGGGACCTGGATCCCAATCTCAAGCAGCAGTGAATGTCTGCACAATGAGCGCAGACATCCTCTGCTGCTGCCCGGCAAGTCCGTTGGGACTTCTATGACTGAAGCCGGGAGGTCATGTGACCTCAGTACGCAGTACTGGAGACCGTATCTCCAGAAGGATATTGATACTTTGGAGAGAGTTCAGAGAAGGGCTGCTAAACTGGTTCATGGGTTGAAGGATAAAACTTACCAGGAAAGGTTAAAGCATCTTAACATGTATAGTTTGGAGGAAAGACATAACAGGGGGGATATGATAGTAACATTTAAATACATAAAGGGAATCAACACAGTAAAGGAAGAGAGTATATTTAAAAGAAGAAAAACTACCACAACTAGAGGACATAGTCTTAAATTAGAGGGGCAACGATTTAAAAGTAATATCAGGAAGTATTACTTTACTGAGAGGGTAGTGGATGTATGGAATAGCCTGCCAGCAGAAGTGGTAGAGGTAAACACAGTCAAGGATTTTAAGCATGCGTGGGATAGACACAAGGCTATCCTAGCTATAAGACCGGGAACGGGGGACTAATAAAAGTACTCAAAAAAAAAAAAATTGGGCAGACTAGATGGACCGAATGGTTCTTATCTGCCGACACATTCTATGTTTCTATGTTTCTATGTTTCTCCCCAGCGGAAGTGCCGGGCAGTAGCAGAGGATGTCTGCGCGTATCGTGCAGACATCCTCCTACTGCCCCCACTAGCCACCAGTGAGATTTGGGCAGCTGGGTTATGTCTGCATGATACGTGCAGACACCCCCCGGCTGCCCCCACTAGCCACCAGGGAGAGAGGCAACATTGGGGGGAGGGAGGAGGGAGAGAAGGAGAGATAGAGGCAAGGGAGTGGGGAGAGAGAGGCACCATTGGGGGGAGGGTGGAGAGAGCCAGCATTGGGGGAGGGAGGGGGGAGAGCTAGTCTGGGGGGTAGGGGCAGCATTGGCACATAAAAGGAAATAAAAACACGAAATGCATTTTTTATATCATCATTTTTATTAAATATGAAAAAGCAATTTACATGTGAATATACATTAGTTAAACTTTTTCCTGTAGGGTAGTCTTATATTCAGGCTTTTAGTTTTTTTCCTAAAGGAATATTCAAAGTTTGGGGGGGTCGTCTTATAATCAGGGTTGTCTTATATTCGAGCAAATATGGTACAAATCGTGTTGCAAAGTTCTACTCATCTTCCTTCTTTTCCTGTAGTAACATCTGTTGAAAGAGAGAAGAGGAGGAAAGCAACCCCACGATGGTGGATCCCAGTTATGAAAACACATCAGGAGCCAATCCATGACCTCATCCTCTCCTCCAATAATGACTTTCAAGGCTGCCATCCATGATACAGTTGCTGGGATCCAGCAGGACAATAATTGTATGAACCAGTAACTCACCATGATGGTGGGAAATCAGGATCAGTTTCATGCCCAGATGATGAAGAGGAAGGATCTGTTCCTTAGCCAGTTACATGTGTGAGTTGCGAATCAAAAGCAGATGAGATTAATATACCAATGAGGATTATCAGTCTGTAGCTGAAAACTGCAACCAACTCTTGAGGTACATGCACACTAACTTGGCCCTAAAGCACGCTCAGTTAGAGAGTACCGCTATTACAGAGGTAACTGCTAACCTCCCTCCTTCAGCACAGGTAATTGGAAGTCAGCGTGGTGAGTAGGATGATGATACTGACTTTGCAAGACAATTGCCTAGCACATCATCAGATGAGGATGAGTAAATCCCACTGTTGCCTCTTGATGGTAGTCATAGAACACCTGGTAACTTATTATTCCTTTAACCCGCTTGTACTCCTCTGCTGAAAAACTCTTTCCACCCTCTCACTGTCCCTCCATGGCCTGGGATTGTTTACACACATAAAAATAAAACCTAAAAACAAATGATTTGCCAAAAAAGAAAATCAATTTTAAGTAAATTAAATCATATTCAAGTATTTATTTGTGTCTTGTTTTCAGGTTGATACACAATGCACAACTACACTGAAAATTGAACACAATTATTGCAGTGTACATCAATGTTGGCATCTACCCTTTGGATGTGAAATGGTTCTTACCACACATTACATAAGGGGTGGTGGCACATATATCATAACAGCTGTTGCGGATGATAGATATCCAGCAATGTGATGACAGCATAGAGCTGACATGACATGACTGATATTGTTCTTCCTCTATAGCTGTTATGTCATTGCAATCACATATTCAGGGGTCCATGGGTGGAGGGGTATAGTTGTAGTTTAGTTGTATCAGTGGGAGGTATGGGAATGATTCAGTATAATAACACAATTAGTTTTGCAAATAGGAAGAGAACAGTGTATACATCACCAGGAGAAGAGTGAAGATGCAACACACAACCAGCAGCTAAGCAGTGAATCCAGCTTTCCCAAGATCAGGAGGTGAATTTTGTACTAGAAAGAACATCATGGACAGACATTATTTACACAGTTAGTCCTGTGTATGAGAGGTATATTGAAGATTTTATATAAGTAGCTGTCTAGTATGTGTACACAACATGGTTAGCTATATGGTTGTCTACTTTCATTGATATATTTGACAGTGTTGTGATCTCATTTATAAAAATTCCCACAGGTGATGATCTGTGATTGTGAGTAATGTTAACTATTGATGTGATCAAATAAAGAACTTTAAAATTGTTTGTTGTGTACTTAAAGGGCTTTAAAGTTGAATGCTCCAACTAAAATCTAAGGAATTGCAATGGGTGAATTTTGCCTTTTTTCCCCTGAATGATGAGTATGTTGAGTAGTGATCAGTGCATATTGGGCAGCAAAAAATCTATGGTTGTCTCGATCTTAATGTTTCTGATCCTTCAGTTACAGAGCTGCCCAAACAACCTATTTGGTTCCGAATTCAATGATATTGAATAGCCAGATTTCGGAGATTTCTTTTTTGTTTTTTAATATGTACATTTTTTATTCATTTTTTTATTACTATGTAATAGCATACAAAAACATGCAGTCTTGACAGGAGGAGATGGAAAATTGATCATAAAAATACAATATATTATCCAATATAAAACATTCATCCCCACAATATCGAAAGGATGAAAAACTTTAAAAGTCAAAAACACAATTCTACACTAACATTCAGCAGGCTTCTAGGCGGGAACTATGGGTAACCTACAGTCAGGGGGTCCCAATGGGGTTTAATATTTAAAGTGCTCACTTTTGGTATGTTGATTTCCAGGATGACCAAATCTCCCTATATTCATCCAATTGTCCATTTGCTGAAAAGAACCCTTTTTCTATATTACACTGGCACCTAATCTGATTTATCACTTCTTGCCTCATAATGTGACCCTTAATCCACTTATCCCTCGCTATTTTCAGAGATAACATAACATGTATTAGTAAACTACTTTTGGGCTTAGTAAGAGTCAACAAATTTAAATAGAAAAGAAACAATTGAGGTAATAAATTCAAGTCTGGGCTGATCATCCTTTGCAAGCAGTGTGTCAAGTCTTTTTTGAGCGGCTATAAAGACCTACATTGCCACCATATGTGGTCCATGGACCTGACCCCACTACAGAATTTCAGAGAGTTATGAAATTTGTCTAACTTGCCTGATCCAAATACATTTTTGGCCAGATTGGGCTATATCGGTTAGTCCCCATAGTTGTTAGCAAATAATTATAAAATATGTATGTATAAATAATTAAAGACAATGTTAGCATGTTGTTTGTAAGAACAGAGAGTTTAAATATTTTCTAACAGTTTATCATATGTGAGACAAATATCATAACAGTAAGGGAGGAGTATCATGTTTAAATGAACAGTCTGATGTGCTCTTGATGGTAGTCATAGAACACAGCTGAATTAATATTTCCATTCTTAATGCTTTTCCTAAATCAACATTTCTAGGGAACGTCTTTACAAGTATTTTATTATTATTTTCTTTATCGTAATAATGCAATTTGCCTTCATTACATTACAATTACATATGGTACCAAAGCTGATTATGTCATGAATTAATCAAGTCGTAAAGTAAATATATTCATAAAGAAATGGAAAATATACTTCAAAACTAATATGGCTTTTGTTTTATAAAACATCTCAATCCGCATGTGTCTCTAAAAGAAGGATGTTAAAGTTATTTAAACTAGTGTGGTACAGTTTACTGAAGAATCAAATGCTATTTAGTGAACTCTGAATTATTATGTGCTACTGACAAGCATAATTAGAGATGTCTGTCTATAGGCATCATATGAATAAAGGAAAATTTGTTGTTCACCTGAGACTCTTTACCCTCTATGTCTCATCAAAGTAATTTAAACCCTTAGCTGAATTAGACATGGACAGGTGTAATTGGCCTAGTCTCTGCTGTATTCACTCATGCAATTACCATAATAAGGTACTCTATAGAGAGAGGTCAGTAGCTAGCGGCCAGTTTGGCTGGAGCCTTATAAAATTGTCAACAGAGTAAAAGAACAAGGGATGTATTGGGTCACAGGCAAAGGTTCAATGGACTCTAGTAATAGACATATTGACAGCACTGTCTGCTAGAAAACTACAAGAAGTGGGCAGGAAGAATGAAATATGTGTTGCCAAACGTGCCTGCTGCGAATGTATGAATATTCAAAGTATCTATATAGTGCATTGTTCATAATATATTAAAGACATTTAACTTTAAGTTGGTATGAAAGGTCACTGGATTTATTATAAGAGGTCCATGGTGTTCAGTGCTTCCTTTGCTTACAATTCTCAATGTTAAAGGAAAAATATACATTCAAGAATGATCAATCAAATGTTTTAAAATATGGGAATATTAGATTGGCATAAATGAAATACATTGCATAGTCAGCAGGTTATTAACAATGTTGCTAATGTTCTGATCAGGATACAGCATGACATCAGTCGGAAAAAGAAAACATTGCTGCCACGGGATATCCTCGTCAAACAACTCTGGAGTTCTGAGATGTGCACACAGAACGCAGAGGCTTAGAATATGGAGGTGGCAACTCATTCAAAAGAAACACTGGAGGTCATCTTGCGAAGCAGTGACAACTGGGGTACACATTGAAGTCAACATCTAGACATTATACTGTGTCAAAGGTTATGGGTGATAGTCGCAAATGCAAAAGGAACAACACAAGACTAGATATAGATATTGGAGAAAACAAGACACAGGAGCATGAAGGCAAAATAATAAAAGGCATTGAAAAAGAGACTAAAGCAGGGACAGTTGCTTAGGAGAGCCAACAAACTGCAACACTATGTACTGATTTTAAGGGTCAGGGCAGTGCTGTATTTACCGCGAGGCATCCTAGGCGGATGCCTAGGGTGGCAAATTTTGGGGGGCCGCCCCACAGCACTGAAAAAAAAATCTGGCCCTTTAAAAAAAAAACACACAAAAAAAATGCACTTGCAGGCTGAGACGGAGGTGAGAAGGGATCATAAGATCCCCCCTCACCTTCCCTCTGCCGGCAGGCTGCACAGGGAGCCTTACAGGCAGCACAGAGAAACCTCCGTGCTGCCTTTTCGGCTCCCCATGCAGTGTGACACGGAAGTGCCGACATTCACGTGACCAGCGCGCTGACGTCATATGTGCGCCGGGTCACTTGACCTGTCGGCACAACTGCCTGGGAGCCGAACATGCAGCATGGAGGAGACAATGATGCCTGCCACTAGCCACCAGGGAAAACAGGTAAGTGCTGGGGAAAGGGGAGGAAATTGTCTGGGGCATATTAATGGGACATAACACTGACATATTATTGGCAAATTTACTGGGGCATATTAATGGGACATAGCACTGGCATATTAATGGCAAATGTACTGGGGCATACTAAATGGCAAATAACACTGGCATATTATTGGGCAAATTGGCAGGGGCATATTAATGGGACATAACACTGGCATATTATTTGCAAATTTACTGGGGCATACTAAATGGCAATTAACACTGGAATATTGGGCACATTTACTGGGGCATACTAAATGGCAAATAACACTGGAATATTATTGGACACATTTACTGGGGCATACTAAATGGCAAATAACACTAGCATATTATTGAGCAAATTGGCTGTGGGAATTTAAAAGGCAAATAACACTGGCATATTATTGGGCAAATTGTCAGGGGCATATTAAATGGCAAATAACACTGGCATATTATTGAGCACATTGGCTGGGGCTTATTAATGGCAAATAACACTGGTATATTATTGGGCAAATTGGCAGGAGCATATTACATGGCAAATAATACTGACTTAATAGTGGGCAAATTGGCTGGGGCATATTTAATGGCAGAATAACACTGGCATATTATTGGGCAAATTGGCTGGGGAATATTAATGGAAAATTATACTGGCATAATATTGGGCAAATTGGCAGGGGCATATTCAGTGGCAAGTACTGGCATATTATTGGGCAAATTGGCTGCGGAATATTAATGACAAAATAATACTGGCATAATATTGGGCAAATTGGCAGGGGCTGATTAAATGGAAGATACTGGCATATTATTGGGGAAATTGGCTGTGACTTATTAATGGCAAAGTATACTGGCATATTATTGGGCAAATTGGCAGGGGCATATTAATGGAAAATAATATTGGCAATGTGTATGTAATGGGGTGATGGAGGCATGTAAATTGGGTGATGGGGCATGTCCTTGGTGTGCAACTTGGGTTATGGGTCATGTTGTGGGTGTGCATCGTGGGTAGGGGGGTGCCCAAAATTTGTCTGCCTAGGGCAGCACAAAACCAAGATACATCACTGGGTTACTTTAAGTAACATATATGCTGTGCCAACCCCCACAACATAAAATATAAATAATTACAATTATCCAAATTACTATTTATTGTATATTGGCAATCTGACTTTCACATACTCTTTTGTTAAAACTCCATACATTGTTTTTCTTGAATAAAACTAATTCCTCTATGCTTTATAAGTATAACATATAATTATATGACTGTGCACATATTGTATGTGAAAATTGTGAATTAAATAAAAGGAAATCAGTATTATTAGAGCAAATATAAATACAATAGTTGAATCACACAGTTCAACAAATAGAACTGGAATGGAGTTGAGTATTTGCAATGTGAATCACTATAGGGTCTACTTAGTATAAATCAATCTGGCCCCGAAAGGGGCTATATTTAAAACAGTTGACAAAGTTCATTATTTCCCAAAATTCATGAGCTATTCAGATCACCAAAGTAATCCAAAGTGGTCAAAAACTGAGAAAATCAGATCTACTTGAGTAGACCCTTTGGCTATTAAACTACTCTGACAACATTATTAAGGCTACAAAGAATGTACATGTAACTTCTGGAACTTGTATTTTGTCACAAAAACATATTTTTTCAGAGCATAGTTTTCTATTTGTCTGACTGTGTGAATTGTGTCTGCTTCTTTTTTATGAAAACTGCAGCTTGATCCTATTCTATGTTTCACTTATGCAGGGCATTTACACAGTCTGTGCAGAAGCTCATGAAGAAAAGGTAACTAGAAATATATTTTAAAATGTTATATTGCCAACAATAATGTAGGAATTTTGGAAAGAGAGATTAAACTCAAAGTTTTAGACTCCAGACAGCAGGGAACCCAATGTGCAGTTTAGTCAAAGGAAAGGTGGGTTGAAGAGCAGCAGTCAAATTTAGGATGAGCTCTCAGTATCTGGTGCCGGTAATAAAATACACTCTAATAGTCCAGGAGTAGACACTGATGAAGAAAACAAAAGTAATGGTCAGGCAGTCCAACTCCAATGTAAGTGGCAGACATAGTTCCTCCATGCTGCCCGAAACTTCCGCCGGTACTTCTATGATGTAGCCGGAAGGTCACATGACCTTCCGCTTCCATCACAGAAGTCCCGATGGACGTGCCAGTCGCAGACATCCACCACTGCTTGTGAGGGGAATCCAGGTCCCATGCAGCTCTGGATCCAAGTATTATAATCAGATCTCAATTTGAGGTCAGACTATAAGTTGACCTCTATTATAAGACAATGTCGTTTTTTCAGAACTTTTTTTCTGAAAAAAAACTTGTCCTATAATCAAGCAAATATGGTACTTCATGGAGGAAAGAGGAGACATAAACCACACACCCTCGTTAAAAACAATAACAAGAACAATTACCATACTAATGTAGGGAAAACTGGATAAATGGCTTAGTTAGCATACAAGGAGATTGTTAAACAAAGACACTTTTATAACTGTCACCCAACCCACTACATAGAACTGACAAATTAAATGTCAAACAGATATAGTTTATCACAAACTCAATAAAAAGTTAGACTGACATGAACGCTATTCAGACCATTTATTCAATTTCTTAAACTTTAACTTAAGTTCTTATACACAAAAAAATCTTTACAAAATAGGCTAATGCAAATATACAGGAAATAGAAGTAGAGTATAAATTGACAAAAAATGCCCAACAGAATATTAATCACAGTAATACACTATACGCCAGTCTGAATTCAGCCCAGTGGGTTTACTAGTGCTCAGATGGAAAATCCAAAACAAGTCTCTTTGCTCTAAAAAAAAGGTGCTGTAAATCTATTACTCTAGTTAGTCTCAGAACTCTCTCTATCCCTTGACACAGAAAGGAACTAGCTCCCTCCCTATTCATTCCAAAAATGTCTCCCAATTGGAGGCTTTGCAAATTCCTGTGTCATGGAGCATAAATGCTCCCTCATTAAACTTTCAGTGCGTCCCACATATTGTTTATGGCAGCTTCAACAGGTAACCAAATATGCCCCAAAGGAAGTATTACAGATGATGTATTGATGTATTTCATTTTGTATGCCTGTTACAGTCTAATTATACCCGGGACCTGGGCAAGTAGCCTATAATGCGGCTATCTCAGTCAAATTCAGAGCTTGTTCGGTGGTGATTGAGGCATAATGGGTATTTCAAAAATCTCTGATTTTCATGGCAAAAATACCCCTTTCTGAATGTCTCTAATGTCTCAATTTCCAAAAAGCCTGAACTTGCAATTCAGGGATACTTTGTGAAATTTGCGAAATCTAGTTCTGGACAAATTCTGGACAAATTGGCACATATGGAGAAGACATGTATTTAATAATAATGAAATAACTCAAAGATGATGCACAATTATGACTAATTTTAAATATATCATCAACAGGTTAAGTATAATTGTATCTGTCAAGTTCATAAACTGTCCTAGGATTTGGCATTATGACACTTCATTGGGATTTGCATATACTTACCCATACTTCATAAGCTTATTCTTTAAATGTTAGCTGCAAAATGAAATTTGGTCCTGGAAAAAATAAGTTAAGAATTCTGTATGCTTTACTGAGGAATTCTTAATTGCAGAATAAAAACAATCAGAGATGTTTATAACTGAAAAGATTCTCAGAAAGACCTAAAGGCAAAAACTTGGCAGGCTTATGTTATTTTAAACTGAGTAGCGGAAATGTGTAATTTAATAAGACAGTTCATTTCAAGTATTTCTGTTCAGTCTAGATCCTGTGCCTTTCAATTTGAAGTTTAATAAGTGTTTAATTCAGGCAGTATTTAAAAATACAGGATTCCAGACCCTTGCTATTATTTTACCAAATTAAAAAAATATGTGAAATAAATACATAAATTACATTGCTTTAAGCTATTTGTTGACTTTGTTTAGTAGAATGTAAATTTAGAAAAGGCTGCACAATAAAAAAGCTATTCCTGATATATTATTAATTATATGTTATCATATTTGTCTTCTGGGTCTATTCATGAAAATTTGACTCTTGCTAGAATCGACTTTCATTTTGAGGCAAATTCTGCACCCACCAGAGTTTGACTTAGAAAAAAACCCCTGGTCGAATCTTCCCCAACGAAAGTAATGGGGAGCAAAATAATGTAATCTGTTTTTGAGACTAAGTCAAACTAAGGTGCCAAATTTCACTTAGTCTCAAAAATAGCTTATATAATTTTGCTTTCCATTACTTTCAATGGGGAAGATTCGAACCTTGTTTTTTTTCTAAGTCAAACTCTGGTGCCAAATTTGAATTAGTCTCAAAATGAATGTCAACCTCCAAATTCTAATTTTATTGAATAGACCCATACGTGTCAAACTGCGAACTCACAGCTGTTTCTGTACTACAACTACATTCTAGAAAGCTGGTGGGAAATTATGTGGTTTGTAGTTTTGCTGCAGAAGGAAGGCCATAGTTGGATTCCTAGGCACTAGTGAAGTGAAAAGTGGTGCAGCAACAGCCTTTGAACTAAAGTTGCCCTTCTACCCCCTTGCAACACTCCTAATTGTATATTGTTGCAACATTTGGGATAGATTATACACTGTTAAACCACTGCCAGCCCAAGTTTGTGTTCCTCTCTCCTTGATGCTTATGGCAGTATATGCAATGTTTGTCAATATGCCTTTGGTGGAATATTTTTAGTAGTTAGTGGGAAGCTGACTTGTTATTTACAAATCATCCGCATTGTGTGGCTTCAAAGATCAACAACTTGGAGCTATTTTTTGAGATACCTTGGCTTTGTGATTTTCAAAATATACATTAGTAAATTGATTAACTAGTTCAATGAATCTAGAAAGCTGTTCTAATTTTATTTAGGAGTTCAGTGTATGCCATGAAACAAACCCCATCAGTCTACAAACCTCCTGCAAACTGCAAGATATACATGAAAAACAAGGTTTGTAAAACCTATTTTAGTTTCTCCACATACCTCCCATTGGTGTGAAAAAGATTCTTCAGAAAAGGCAATATTTAGCCCTATGTTCCACTGACTAGTGACTTTATTCTCAAGACACTATAACCACTGTTTCTTCTGTTTTGCTGAAAGAAAGGTGACTGTCAAGGTACAATACATTTTGCATTCTTTCATTTTTGTTTTTTTTGCACTCACTAGCTTATGACTAGCTGATAGTTCTGTTGCCCTGTATAATTTTGTTTTAGCTTAATTTGGACCTAGAACTGGGGTTCTACTATTTGGCTTAATGGGTCTGAATTAACATATCACTTATCACTGGTTTTTAACTAACATTTTTCTAGTGCTTACAGTATATTTTAGAATTTTAGATATAAAAGATATCCATTTCTAGATGTTTTACATATTGCTACATTCTACATCAGCAGTAAATGGGTTAAATAGATCAAGTTTATATATATAAATGTATTTGAATGTATTTTTAAACAAAATGAAAATAAATGATATTTATAGGTTTTTATAAAAGGATTAAATAACCATAATGTAACTGGTTTTGCTGACTACAAAATGTTAACTGTATTTATTTTAAATGTTACAAGTACATAACAAGCAGCTATTATAAAGGCACTACCTGAATCTGGTTAAAGATTTTTACAATCAGATATTTTAACAAACTCCATGTCAGCATGCTATGTTGTGACACTGGTGAGATTTCTTCACTAGTACACTAAGCATTTCTCTCTTTGCTCTACTTGAGGGATAAAGAGTAATGTGAACTTTCTTAACGCTTAATCATGGCAAAGTAAACTGCAGATGCTACAAGTAAAAAGGAGAGTAAAAAAATACTCTTCCCGATGTATGCAGCAATAAAACAAAATTAAGCTGAGCCCCCTTCAGAATAAATAGAAAAACCTCAAAAAACATAGTATTATCCTGCAATAAAATAGTGTTGTATTCCACACCTATGTGAGAAAATTAATTCAAAAGATGTGTATCTCTTTATTATAATGTGAGAACATGCATGCCTCAAAGGATGAGAAACAGCTGTTCAATAAATAATTGTTAGTTAAATTAAATATTATATAAGCACTAGAGATGAAAATAAAACAGGGATAGCCTATAAAAAAAACTTACTAAAAGCATTACACTCATTCTCTATTCACTAATCTTGGAGATTGAATGTCTACAATAGGATTAATCTCAACCTCCCACCTCAGATGCCTAATTTCGACCTTTCAAAATGGTATTCAGTAACTATTTTGCAAATATTGAGTTGAGGTGAAACCTCCTGAGAGCGAGATGAAACTTACTCCTGTTCATTTAAATAGGGGAACGGAAACAAATTATTTTCAGGTCCAAGGATCGAGTTGAAAATCCGTAAAATCCTTAGCCTTATATTAAAATAAATAAATCCCACACAGGTAGACCAGGTCCTGGGGGCTTCCTTTCGTGATATTATTGTCCCCCACAATAATATGATCAGGGCTGGGAGTCTGCCAAATAGCTCCCAGCTGCCCTAAAATGAATGGGCCAGGGAGCACTCCCAAATGTAAATCCCTACCTACAGCCCTTAACCCTACCTTGGACCAGATTTGGTGGGAAATCTAAGATTGGCCCAAAACCTCTAAATAAAAACCACCCTTTGAGAGCCATGAGGGTGGGCAGCAAAAATCACCCACCTCGATGTCTTATCTCTTATGAGTATGCTCTTATGAAGAGCTAACTCAGAATGCAAGGTCAGCTCGGGAGGGCTGGGCTTTCAAATGAGCATAGGAGGCATCTGATAGGCTGTCTTTGTCAGCCAGTCAGGAGCCTCCTTGTGCCAGTCAGCCAATATTCTGCTGGTTTGAAAATACATGCAAAGAGAATCCACTTATTCAGTTGCAGATGAAAGGAAGGAACATCACAGTATTATTTTAAACACAACCAGAATATTCTACATTATCATGACACTTCTTAATTAACTCCTTGTCGACATGTGACGGACTAAGTCTGTCCTGTCTGGCAAAGCATTGCTGCCATCAGACGGACGTAGTCTGTCTTGCCGTTAAATGAGTGGTGTTTTCGAAAAACAGTGATGCTTTAATGCCTCAAAATATTAAGACACACCGAAATCTGGTGCCTAGGGCACCCGTGATCGATCCCCAGAGTGAGTCTCAGGTGGCTTATTGGAGAGCCCATGTCCCTCCAATATGGCTGCTGCCCTCTTGTCAGAGCATCAGAAGTGAAAATATGCAACCAGAGGCGTCGCTAGGGGGGGGCTACTGGGGCTGAAGCCCCGAGTCTCCACTCCATAGCCCCGAGTCTCAGGCACTGCTGTTAAAATTATTAACAGCAGTGCACAGTTCTTCATGCTGGCATGCCCCTTAGCGTGGGTTCCCTGAGTGACAGGGAGCCCCACGCTATATTCGTGCCTCACTGCCAGCTGTGGCACGGCAGGTCTCTGTCTCTTCTAGCAGAGACCTGCTTCTAATAGAATTTCCCTGCCCGATGCCAATCAGACACGGGGGCGGGGCTTAAACCCGTAACCCCGCCCCCTCTACCGAGCAGCAGGAAGGCAGCATGGAGGGAGCTGGTCTCTGGCAAGAAGAGTTCAGCAGCTCCCTCCACATCCTAGAGTGCCAGGGAGAAGCCAGAGCAGACCCCCCTCCATCAAGGTAAGGGACACTAACATTAGTTTGTATGTTTGTTGTTGTGGACCACCCTTTCCATGATGCTCAGCCAGCATTATGGTGTGTTTTGGCTGGCTGAGGATCATGAGAATGGTAGTTCACAGCTAACTTTGTATGGGCTGTTGACTAAATGTCTCATAATGCTCAGCCAGAATTGCCTGGCTGAGGATTATGAGAAAATGGGTAACCAAATACACAATAAGAGGTGTTAGCTGTGAACTACAATTCTCATGATACCAAGTCAGCCAAAAAATGCAAATTGAGATATTATTATTCCGAAAAGAAAAAGCCACATTAATTACATTAGAGTGTGAGCTTTATTGGCGGGTTGATTTACATTAGAGGGTGAGATTTATTGGCAGGCTGAATGACATTAGAGTGTGAGCTTTATTGGCGGGTTGATTGACATTAGAGTGTGGGCTTTATCAGCGGACTGATTTACATTAGAGTGTGAGATTTATTGGCAGGCTGAATTACATTAATGTAATTCAGTCCGCCGATAAAACTCACACTCTAATGTAATTCAGCCTGCCAATAAAGCTTACACTCTAATGTAATTCAGCCTGCCAATAAAGCTTACACTCTAATGTAAATCAGTCTGCCAAAGAAGCTCACACTCTAATGTAATTCATTTTTCCAATAAAGCACACACTCTAATGTAATTCATTTTGCCAATAAAGCTCACACTCTAATGTAAATAAGTCTTCTAATAAAGCTCACACTATAATGTAATTCAGTCCACCGATAAAACTCACACTCTAATGTAAATCAACCCGCCAATAAAGCCCACACTCTAATGTAATTAAGCCTGCCAATAAAGCTCACACTCTAATGTAATTCATTTTCCAATAAAGCTCACACTCTAATGTAATTCAGTCCGCCAATAAAGCTCACACTCTAATGTAAATAAGTCTTCCAATAAAGCTCACACTCTGAAGTAATTCAGTCCACCGATAAAAAAAACTCACACTCTAATGTAAATCAACCTGCCAATAAAGCTCACACTCTAATATAATTCATTTTGAAAAATCAAAGCTCACACTCTAATGTAATTCACTTTGCCAATAAAGCTCACACTCTAATGTAATTCAGTCCACCAATAAAGCACACACTCTAATGTAAATCAGTCCGCCAATAAAGCGCACACTCTAATGTAATTCACTCTGCCGATAAAGCTCACACTCTAATTTAATTCAGTCCTCAGATAAAGCTCACACTGTAATGTAATTCACTCTGCCAGTAAAGCTCACACTCTAATGTAAATCAGTCCGCCGATAAAGCTCACACTCTAATGTAAATCAGTCCGCCGATAAAGCTCACACTCTAATGTAAATCAGTCCGCCGATAAAGCTCACACTCTAATGTAATACATTTTGCCAATAAAGCTCACACTCTAATTAGCAAAATGAATTACATTAGAGTGTGAGCTTTATTGGCAGGCTGAATTACATTAGAGTGTGAGCTTTACTGGCAGAGTGAATTACATTACAGTGTGAGCTTTATCTGCGGACTGAATTAAATTAGAGTGTGAGCTTTATCGGCAGAGTGAATTACATTAGAGTGTGCGCTTTATTGGCGGACTGATTTACATTAGAGTGTGTGCTTTATTGGTGGACTGAATTACATTAGAGTGTGAGCTTTATTGGTGGACTGATTTACATTAGAGTGTGAGCTTTATTGGCGGACTGAAATACATTGTAGTGTGAGCTGGGTGCTGGGGTAAATTCTGGGTGCATTGTGGGTGCAGAGGAAGAACGTAAAAACAAGAAATACATTTTTCAATAACCTTTTTATTAGATATAAACATATAGATATATCCATGTATATCTATAGATCCCCAGAATTGACTCTGCATCAAATATTCATCAACAACTTGCCTTTCACTGAATAGACCACTGTGTGTGTGTCTGTGTGAGACACTGTGGATGTATGTCTTCTCATTGGCATGATATACAAAGATTATGCATTTACTGATCACTGGCATGATATACAATGTTAAAGCATTTTGGCAAATAAAAAGTTACAACCCACTTATCTCAGATTAGAATTAGAAGAGGCCTATGTAATATAGTACTAATGTTACTGGACCCTTGGGAACATTCAGAGATGTCAGTGGCATAAATAGAAACTGCTGAACCCTTATTACATACCCCCAATAATTTCGATATTTAGTTCAATATTAAGCCTTGCATATAAAGTTTCTGTTCATTGGTATCATATACATCATTTATGTTTTATTGCTCATTTCTTATATTATACCTTTTATATATACCTATTGCTCAGTGTCATTATCATATAAATCATGTATACATATGCATTTATTGTTAATATTATATATATACCAGGGCTTGACAAATAAATTTTAGGAGCCAGAAAAACAAAAAATATAGAAGCCAGACAATGGCACATACACACAATCACACAAACATGCACACACACAATCACACAAACATACACACACACAATCACACAAACATACACACACACAATCACATGTAGTCATACACACAATCACACACACACAATCACATGAAGTCATACACACAATCACACAAACATACACACACAATCAAATGCAGTCATACACACAATCACACACACACAATCACATGCAGTCATACACACACAATCACATGCAGTCATACACACAAACATACACACACAATCACATGAAGTCATACACACAATCACATGCAGTCATACACACAATCACACAAACATACACACACACACACACACAATAACATGCAGTCATACACACATTCACAGACACACAATCACATTCAGTCATACACACAATAACATGCAGTCATACACACATTCACACACACACACACACAATCACATGCAGTCATACACACAATCACACACACACACAATTACATGCAGTCATACACACAATCACACACACACAATCACATGCAGTCATACACACAAACATACACACACAATCACATGAAGTCATACACACAATCACACAAACATACACACACAATCAAATTCAGTCATACACACAATCACACAAACATACACAATAACATGCAGTCATACACACAGTCACACAAACATACACATACACAATCACATGCAGTCATACACACAAACACACACACACACAACCTTGCAGTCATACACACAATCACACAAACATACATACACACACACTATCACTTGCAGTCATACACACAATCGCATGCAGTAACATACACAGTCACATCCATCCATTCACACAGTCAGTAACAGTTTTAATTTTTTTTAATACTATATGTCTTATTTTGGTTTATTTAGGTTATAAACGTATGTTCTAAATATTACGTTGTACAGACAGATACACACACATACAGTCAGTAACATACAGACACACACATACAGTTAGTAACATAGAGACACACAGGAAGCTGTCGGTGCACACACTTCCCCCTTGTGCTCCACTGAATAAAACAAAAGGGGAAAAAATGATCCCAGCAGTGAGGGCACCATTTGGGAACAACAATACCCGGACGCCAGGTCTAATTTCAGTCAAATCTGCCATGGGCTCCAGCCCCAGGTCTTTTGGAGACCTAGCAACGCCCCTGTATGCAACGTTCCTTACTCTGATGCTATTGCTAGACTGCCCCTAGACTCAGTCTACAACATTGCAATGGAAAAACAGGTTTAAGTAGCTCAAAATCTAGGATTAGGATTAGAATAATGGTAAGGGTTACAATAAAATTAGGGTTAGCATAAGGGTTACAATTAAATTAAAATTAGTTAAAATTAAGGGTTAGCATAAGGGTTAGAGTTAGGGTTAAATTTAGGGTTAGGGTTCAATTTAGGGTTTGGGTTGAGATTAAAAAGTCACTGTAGGTGAAAAAACACACACATTATTTTTGGATATTTCCCTATAACACGCAAAAAACTGCAGAAAACCATGGAAACAAGCCTATTTCTAAACTTGGGACAAAATATAGAACCTTTTTAGAGGGGTTCTTTTTTTAATTATTGTATTTGTGTAAATCATTTTTTAGGTAAAAGTTAAACAAAAGTGTTTTTAAAAAAATCATCGTATTTTATGATTTTTTTAGTAGTAAATTAAAGATATGATGAATATAATGGTAGCCTTTTTATGGTGAGCAGTACTGATATAGAATAAAGTGTCATTAAGTGGAAGGGAGGAATATGAAGGGAGAGGTTAAGGATTAATTATTGGGATGGTAGAGTGGAAGATGTATTGGGAGATAATAGATGAAGACGGAATTAAGAGTTAACACTGCAGCTGGAAGTCCAGATAAAGTTGAGGGCACACCAGTGAATGTACATAGGGTTGATTGAGTTAATGACATTGAAAGTAAGCTTAGAGATGATAGAGAAGCATTACAATTCCAAGGATAACAAATGGATTGGTAAGGAGAGTATAGCAGAGAGGAGAAAATTGAGTTGTTTAAGAATGTTGACCTGCGGCCAGTATATAAAATTGGTAATCGACGGGATAGAAAAGAGGAAATGTACATCTCAAACAATGAAAAATGCGTGTTTATCGAAAACTGGAGCTTCCCGAGTGGATCAACGAATGAAACAAATCTGATTGAATGATTTTTGTTCATTCTCTATTCCTCCATTAATTTATTTTTTTTATCAGCTTGCACTAGATTTTGCTGAATAGCCAAGTGGCCGACAATGCAGATTTTTTATGGATTGATACTTGTGCAAAAAGGAATTCCCATGTCTTGAACAATTTTACAGTGAATGGTAATCATTACTTTATGTACAAATGTTAAAATTCTTAACTATTTGTTTGTGTTTTAAGCCTATGACAGATGCAGAATTGTGTTTCTCTTTAAACTAGAACTAGAAGAATGTGCAATATGCTATTAATTCCAGCCTTGTATGCTGAATAGCTAAATTATAGAGAACTGGTCTGTCAGGACTACTACAAATGTATTAAAAGGTTTCCACTATATATAAACCATTAAAGAGACTATTGTACATCCAGTAACAATTTAGTAACATAGCTCAATGACACAAAGCATTAATTCAACTTAATGAGAGTAATTAGCAAATGAAAAAAAAGGTTGCCAATGACACTATTTCACAACATTTATTTCAACATGCTATTTTATAACACTGTGGCACAATAAATTGTCTGCTAGCTAGTAAAGCAACAGAAAAAAAAAACAGAAAGATAGAAAAGTGTGAGGAGGCCAACACTGATTTGGCATGCAACATTCTCCATATTATGGCGGAAGGGTACAAATATTCTAACAGCTGTTCATGATGATCAATATCCAGTAATGTGATGACACCACATAGCTGACATGACATCACTGCTATTGTTCCACAAGAGATTTCTGTTAATTAATATATGTTAAAATATATTCCCTAACTTTTAATGAGGTTATGGGATTCATGTGTGTTTTAATATGAGAAATTAAAAATAACAGATTGATTCAGGAGGTAAGTACACCATTCAGGCCAAAACTGAATATAGCAATCATCTATTTTATTTTCAGATGAGCTATTTTGGTCTATATTTGACAGTTTCCTTGTCAATTTACAACGTTTAAATATACTTTTTGGCCATAGAAAATGTAATTCCCCAAATCATATCTTTGAAGTATGAGTAAAATCACTGAATTCTAGTGCAATGATATCAAGGAGGTGAGTCAGGGCAGGGAACCAAGCACATAATCAGGCCAGCCAGAATCAGAAGACCTGAGATCTGTAAAGTCAGGATCAAAACCAAAAGTCAGTAACCAAAAGAAGAGTCAGCCAAACTAGGTATAACTTGGAACTTGGTAACCAGAAAAAAACATAATGCTAATAGCAACCAGGTGAGCAACCATGGTACCCGCTGAGGGAAGAAACTGGTCATTGTAAAATAGCTGGAAGTAGGAAAGGACTGCTGTTTAAAATAGGTGAGAAACCTTGACATAAACCCCTCTCAACAACCTTCCTCTAGTCCATTAGGCATTTGTCATAGACATCGTAGGCTGGGATCCAGGAGCATTCTTTTGGACCTTAACCTTTCCAGTGGCCCATTCCTCAGTGCAGAGACCCAAAAAATCCTAGTAAACTTACTTGTGATCTCTCACCTGGACAACTGTAATACTCTCCTAACTGGCCTACCACTGGCTCATATTTTTGCTTACAATTAGAGTAACCTCCCATCCAAATTAAAGTGTGATTCAGAACAGCTCCCTAACTGGGTACATTTAATTCCAGCAAGATTCTTAGAGTTTGGATCTAAGTATAATTTATGCTAATCTATCCTTTGGGGACTAGGACAGTTCAGTTGACTGCTGAACTGTCAGCCGTGAAACGCAACATGGGCATTTCACCGCGGCAGTGTAAGCGCGGACGTGTTTTTTTTAAATCATTTATTCATTTTATTTGTGTAGCACCATCCTCATCACATATCATCAATTATTAGAGTCTTTCTATAAATACTGTATTTTCATCAAGGCACTAGGAACCTCTATAATGAAGTCCTAATGTAAATCATTTATCCATTTTATTTGTGTAGCACCATCCTCATCACATATCATCAATTATTAGAGTCTTTCTATAAATACTGTATTTTCATCAAGGCACTAGGAACCTCTATAATGAAGTCCTAATGGTTTACATTTTAAAAGATTACTTCCCACAATCTTTCCACAAAGATTAGTGTGGTCAGGGCACACTAAAGATGGAGCCATGTTGCAGGAGGTGGAAGTGTCCTTCAAGTAAGTAAATCTATTTATCTACATACTTGCTGGAAAATTCACAAGCAAATATGTAGATTCAGTGCATAACATTTAAGGCCGATAATATGTCTACATTTTCCAAAGCATTATAATATTATGCACATTTTATTGGTTTTCTTTTTATACTATTTGCTGTCTTATAACCATACTAACGTATTGAAATAAGTTAGCTTTTTATGTCCTATTCACACCGTTTTTATTTATGTGTTTTTATTTGTGTATAATATAAGAAACCACAAAGTCATGATAATGCAATCAATTCTGCAATTCACATACTTAAAAATTGAATTCTTAAAGCACATTTCTTTCACTTGAAGCAAACATTTTAATTGCTTACATTCAAATCACAAGTCATCAACAAAAAAAGAGCTAGCAGTGATCATTTTAAGCTAAGTTATTTTAATTTGATTTTATGGCTGGAAATTGTGAGGAAGACATTTACAAGGTTAAAAAACAAATGACTTTACAGCTTAGGATATCATCCATGACAATTAGGATTCCTGTTTCTACTGACTGAATTTTCACCTTCAAATCTATCAGGTCAGCGAGAGGTAATGTTTTCATTTAAACATACCTGTTAAGTTGACCTAAGCTTTAACATAAACAAAAGCTTTTAAATGCAGACACCTGAAATTCTTAGGTTTTTAATTTTGGCTCCAGTATTTTGCATTTGAAAAGGAGTACAAGACACATCAAATCTCTTTGAAGAACTGCTCTACAACTTGACGTACCTTTCCATAATAGCCAGCAGAATATTTCATGTTTAATTAAATATTGAGCTCTACATAGCAAACTCTCCATACAATTATGTATTTCAAAGATATAGATTTAAATATTTAGCCTTTAGAGTTCCAGTATAATGTTTATAGATTAAACCAGTTTTATCACCTTAAAAGAAATGTACATTTCCACACTAGAGTATAAAATCATAGTCAATATGTTTTTATAAATGGTTCAGAAGTTTTTAAGATAATTGTATCATAGAAACATAACATTTGTCAGTAAATACAAAACATTTGGCCTATCTAGTATGCCCAATTATCTGAATACTTTCATTGGGATTTTCTTATATCTAACATAGATAGCCTTATGCCTACCCCATGCATGCTTAAACATATTCACTATATAAACCTCTACCACTTCTGCTGGATGGCAATTCCATCCAATTGTACTAAAACTGAATCTCACAAACTCTGCTGCTCTGGTATACAAAGCACAACCATTACCAACCAGCAATCCAGTTAGAATCATTTATTTGTTTGTGCTATTTTATGATTCATTATTAAAATCCAGAACACTGGTTCTGCTGATCTCTTTGGTAAAAATATTACTGATTTAAAACACATGCAATAATTAACAATATTTCTTTGGTTTATATTAATTTGCATTCTTTTTTGATGATGCTTTTTTGATGATAGCATTTATAGGTCAGCATGAAAATGCAAATAAATAAATAAACAAGTACATAATAAATAAATACAATAATACAGATTTATGTTCTGGTTTCCACAATGGAAGGTATATGGGTTTGTGGTAAACATAAACATAAAAAGAAAACTATGGAATGAAGAATTTTGGTTTCTTGAGTGTTGTGGAACATATAGGCTTTCGCCAGAGGTTAAAAACATGTGAAGGGTCACCCAGAAGTGAAGGATGACTTGGTACTACATGAAACAAATTGACCTGTAAGAATTCCACTTAGCAACAACAAAGCAGTGGCAACTTGCTTTCAACAGTGTAAACTCCCACTTGAAGGTTCATGTAGCACTAGTGATAAATTTAAAGGCACAGTACAAGCAGTGTTGTATTTAGGTTTTGTATTGTCACAGCCTTACTAAAACTATGCACCTCCCAACCCTCATTTGTTGAACTCCTTCATATCCAGACTGTACCCCTTCCTCACAGAATCTGTTCACTACAGAAGATTGCCCCCATATATGTTACAATAGTGTCAGATTGTTCCCTCCATTCTTTGTCCACCAAACCAGATTGCCCCACATCCCTTTCCACTGTAGCATTTGCCCCAAAGAGAGTAAGGATATACCATCAAAAATGGCAGCCCTAGCTCTGCTGTCTACCCTTTCAGTCTGCCACTGCCCCCATCCAGTCTGCCACCCCAGGCCTAGTTGGCCTATGCAGTAATACAAGATTGAGTATAAGCATGTCAGGTATAGCATGTGAAAGCCTAAAACAGGGAAATCCATTTTTTTCTGAAGCGGGCATCATGATCAGAAAATGTGTTTATATTTAGATAAATAGAAAGTAAGTTAACAAAATATACTGATAATTTCATGTTTCTATTTTGATTAAATTAGTATTAAATACACTGAAAGCTATAAAATATAAAGTACAAACTGTTACAATTGGTGAGTTGCGCAGAGAATTAATTGCACATTCCACATGTCTGTAAAGAAAAAAAATGGTAATGAAATATCCTTCACTGTCATAGGTGATATTGTTTCTAAATGTCATTCACCTTGCTGAACCCTCGGTGCTATTACCTGTAAAGGAGATTGCTGAAAGTTATGCATGACAGGAATGTAGAGACAAAGCACTTTCATATGATAGACAAGGGGCAGATGAGGCAGGACCTATACTTCTGAAGAATACACAACTATCTCAGTTCACAAGGTGCTTAGTGTACATCATCAGTATAGTTTTATGCAACTCATGTTAAAGCAATGCCAGACATCTTTTTTTATGCAGTATCAATTTATCAGATTCCTAAAGTGTTTTTTGTAGAAAAAAATAGATGATTATTATTTGGCATTCTGGTATTAAAATTGTCAGAAAAATGTGTCAAAAAATTGTTAAGAGTAAAACCAAAAACCTCTAATAATGGTAAATTTCCTAGCACAATATGACTCAGTTGCCAAATAATTCCACAATTGCATATACATACACAGACAGGGATAGGCAAAGTGACAAAAAATGTGTCTGTCTGTGTTAAGGTCGATGAAAGTCCATACAGTACCATTAGTCAAAGTCAACCAATTGTCCTCCATGAGCAATGTTGGTATCTAACCCTGTGAAATTACAAATGGCAGGCCCTATACTATAAAATGTAGACTAACTAATGCAATAAGAAAAGAAAATAATCCCTTTAAAGTTTAGGGTCACTTAGGAATTTTTCAAGGAAAACAAACATCAAGTGAGTTGCATAAGATGATGACTTTAAAATTGCTAAACATGGATTAGCTAACACAAAGTGCTATTGGAACATAGGAGTGATGATTGCTGATGAGCCTCTGTTTACCTATGTAGATATTCCATTAAAATTCCCATCTCCAGTACTCATTTACAACATTAACACGTCTGCCCGGTATTTCTGATCCATTTGATTACTTTAATGGACAAAATTTGCTTTTCTTTCAAATACAAGTAACTCCAAATATTTGAATGATAGTGTATATTTGTGAGAATTTAAATAGAAGCATCTATCTATTTAAATACTTTACATTTTCATACATACACATGTATATATATTCATATCATACATACATCTATTTTCCTGCCATGTGACATGATACATCTTTCTATGTCATGAGTATGCAACATTTGCTAAGTTGTTTTATTTCAAATGAATACATAGCACAACTTCAAACTAAAGAAGCTAATATGCTTAACACTGTGTTCTGCTATACAATTATTTTAATATCCAATTGTGAGTGTGCCTTTATATTTCAAATTTTTTTGCATTGCATAAAGCATATTTGTATTGTAATGTGTTAGTATGATTTACAGGATTATACAATACGTATTAAACAACAATCTTTTCACTGCATGTTTTATTTTTTATTTTTGCAGTAGCAGCAGCCAAAATTTATAGGATCAGAAAACACCAGCTGTTTATTATGTCTTCAACTTTCTTATCTCTCCTCTATTGTTATCCTTGTTAATCCCTGTAACTGTGATTATTTTAGCACTGATAATGTTTGCATTTATGATTTGCCTTTTATGTATATATTTGTTTTATCAGTGTAACAAAACCAAAATAAAAAATAAAACAAAAACTCTACATGCCATTTTTATAGAAACATTCTGGCCTTGCATACAAATACTGGATCAGAAGGATATGATTTAATTTCTCTTAGGTTTATGAGATGACTGATAGTTTTAGTTTGTACTGAATGTGACATAATGATCTATTAACAAGTATAAAAGGGACCAACTTGCAATAAACATGTTTTTAGTTACATGTCTATAGCTTTGCAAAGAAAAACATTGATGCTTTGTAGAAGACTATTGTGTGCTCAACTAAATTTATCTTTCTAATCAACCACCATAAAACCCAATTTTCCAGCACCGAGAAGTCCCATTGGTCGAAACGTGCTGAGTGACGTCAGGGGGCGTATCTGGAAGTTTGTGTGTTGCAGCTGGGAGGATCTCCAAATGCCATACTGGTTTCAAGGGGACTTTCTGTCCGGCGATGATCTTATTCCCCATGTCTACATGCAAGTTTTACTTATTGGGATTTTACCTGTTTTATCCTGTAAGCCTAACCGGTTGTGGGGGCTATTAAAATGTTATTTCTACTTTTTGTACTACCCTATGGTCCGTCTCTCTTCCTGACCTATAGATATTGCTCGTTTTTAACATTACACATTGCCATCTGAGGAGAGTGTATGGCATCATCTGAGGAGAGTGTATTATATCATCTGATGATATTGGGAATTATAGTCCCTCTGCGCCACTGCACTAGAGCCAGTATAAGGGCTCTAGTAAATATCAGTTAATCTCCTTTGGGGGCATATATCACCACTGCAAATTGTTACAGTGTCACACACTGTGTTTTTTGTTGTTTTTTCATTTTATGTATGCACTGTCAAGCCGGCTAAATATTGTCCACCAGTGTGTGAGATAAGTATTTCACTTTATTGCACAACACGTTTTTGTATATTTCCCTTTTTATACTGTGTGTGTGGTGGTCTACAGTGTCTGCTGCATATTACCTATTTATAGTCTGTCATTTTTTTTTATCTGTTCCCAATTAGTAGGTTTATACATATATATTTTTATATTTATTTTCTGGCTCCTCACCTGGTTATCAAAATGTGTGTGTGTCTTTATCATAATAACTATTGCAGTAATTACTGTTAATTCCATAATATTAAATGCCTGGTCTGACAAAATATTTTGGAAGAATTCACTAGTTATCAACAGTTGTACTACAGGATTGTCCACAAGATACTAATGTTCAACATGCAATTCACAAATGTGTTAATATTACTTTGTAAGGAATCCAAATTTAGATGAAATACTGAATTTGGGGCAATGTATTTGCATTAGCCATCCAGTGTTCTGTTAAATAATAATCATATACTGTATTTTTATTTATTTTTACAGTTTTTATATATGAATATGTATCTTAACCATTTCCCTACTCTGTGTAATCACACTGCCACACACCCACAGATCCAGCAGTGTGCTGTAAAATGTGGATGATGAAAATCAAATATCTGATCTGTTTATAAATATGGGGGTTATGTATACAAAAGCTATTCTGATGCAACATTCTAGCGACCGATCTCTTTAAATTATTATTAGAACTTAGAGATCAGGAAGGCGGGGGGGCTAAATAAAAATCCATCCAGAGAGAACTAATTAAATTAATTAAATCACACTTGCTGATAAAAATGAACACATATTCAATTAAACCTTTAAATAATTCACCAGATATTGCTGAAGGAGACAATTGTTTAAAAGGCAGACTTGTGTTGTAAGTAGAATAGAGTTATGTTAATGTTATTTGCATTTCATTATAATTTTTCTTACTTGTATTATTTGTATTATTGTTACTATCACTTCTGTTATATGTAAATAGTAAAATAACAATTTCAAAGTACCGTATTTATCGGCGTATAACACGCGCCGTCGTATAACACGCACCTAATTTTAAGAAGGAAATTTCAGGGAAAAAAACTTAAGAATTTAAATTAAGAACTTTGAAGCCCAATAATCCATTTTAATATGCCAGGATATTGCCCCCAATATGCCATTTAATATGCAGGATATTGCCCCCAATATGCCAATATGCCATTTTAATATGCCAGATATTGCCCCCAATATGCCAATATGCCATTTTAATATGCCAGATATTGCCCCCAATATGCCATTTAATATGCAGGATATTGCCCCCAATATGCCATTTAATATGCAGGATATTGCCCCCAATATGCCATTTAATATGCAGGATATTGCCCCCAATATGCCATTTAATATGCAGGATATTGCCCCCAATATGCCATTTAATATGCAGGATATTGCCCCCAATATGCCATTTAATATGCAGGATATTGCCCCCAATATGCCATTTTAATATGCCAGATATTGCCCCCAATATGCCATTATATGTAGGATATTGCCCCCAATATGCCATTTAATATGCAGGATATTGCCCCCAATATGCCAGATATTGCCCCAATATGCCATTTACTATGCAGGATATTGCCCCCAATATGCCAGGATATTGCCCCTTAGTATGCTCGTTATACCACCCTCCTCCCCCCCCTTCCCCAGACCCCAGTACTTACCTCGTTCCTGCTCTGTCCCCCGGTGCTCTGAAGCTTAAAAAAAAACAGACTTTATTGACCGCGCGGCTGAAGGGAAGCTCACAACGCTTCCCTCACAGCCACGCAGCTTCAGAGCACCGGGGGACAGAGCAGGAACGAGGTAAGTTGTAGATTTTTTTTTTTTCGGCGTATAACACGCACACACCATTTTCTCCCTATTTTCAGGGAGAAAAAGTGCGTGTTATACGCCGATAAATACGGTAGTTACATCTTACTGTATCGTCGTTATTTAAAATGATCACATTTTTTCTTTTAATAATAAACAAAAGATTATATTAGCAGTATTATCTCAGGCAAGTATTCCCTGCCAATCCTGAGAATTTTTTTTTTAAATGGTGCAAAAAACTAATATTTGAATAATATTATGTGTATTCTTCTTCAATAATGAAACAAATGGACTATAAAGATAAACATTACATAATGATTAGAGTTCAAAGTATTATTTCAAGGTTGAGTTTAGAATAACTATATTAAGTGTCAAGAGAAATCATTAGGAACGCAACTTATTTGCTTTTTTATTAACTAAGGGAGAATTAACCAGATCAAAGACTTGACAGGTGATGTACACTTAGAGATATTTTATTTATTTGACACTATACATTTTTCTGGTTATTTAGTAATTATTAATTATTTTTTTATTTTCATAACACGCTTTGTATAACATATATCAGCTAATCCAGGGTCACAAATAACATCAGAGCATTCATGTTTTTTTTTGAAAGCAGTGATTGGTTAGTAGTAACCAGTAGTCATATTTCTAGAGATCACTGTTTTTATTTTGCTATTCAGTCTAATTCCCTTGAGAAGCAGTAAGTCTTAGAACTAATCCCAGCACACCAGCTTCACCTTTTTGTCTTTAATCAAAAAATAAAATCCAATTAAAGACCATTATGCTAATGTGCACAGAGACAGAGATAAAAACAAGGCACTGAAATGTTTAATTTGGGCCAGAATGAGTTTATTTCCCAAGACATAAAGAATCTCCTTTAGATTGTTCCTGCAGTGACATTAGAAACATGCAAACTGATCCTGTGATTAGAATCTGGAAGAGAGAGATAAAAGGTTTATTTGTGTGACAAGGGCTGTTTGATGGGCCATTAGATGACACATTTGTATGTTTGCTTAAGCCCTCTTTGATTCTGTCAGTGCCTTGTCAATGGAAAAATATGAGAAAGCCTTTAAAGATGCTTTATTGTTTATCTAGTAAATAGCTGAAATGCAAATTACGCTAATAAATGGATCATTTTATGGAAAGAGTAACCTTTCTCTGCATAATATAGGGGACAAAGGCAATCAAACATGCTGATGGAAAATCTACAAAATCTGAATATGTGTCAATACACAAAAGAGGTTACTGACAAGGGTTTTAACTTATCATTTTTAGTGTAATACTAAGATATAGAGAACAAATTTGTTTCAAATTGTTTTTATTATTCTTATATTTCCATTTGATTTGAAGGTCTTAGTTTTTAAAGCTTGCATACTTGTGGTGCACACACTGTAGGGGTTGAGGGGTCACAATGTGTATAATCCTGATTTATGGGATAATTACTAGCACCATGTTACAGTCCTAATAAATATAGGCTAATTACTTGATCACTCTTTGACCATATTCTTACACATTGACCTCTATCACAAATCTCAGGGATGTGTGAAATAGATGATACATTTGTGAGCTTCCACCTGGTTCATCAGGTATCCTGGGGGTGTCCAACGCTAGTTACCCTGTCACTTCACAAATTAATATAAATGGTAAATGTTCTCTCATGTGTCCTTGACCAAAGGTCAGTTATATTTGGCTGTAGTTTATTTCAATACTTTTTAGGGAAAAGTTTTTTTTTAATATGATGTATGATAAACTAATCAAAGTTCATACACTTATAGGACTATTTTTGGAATCCACAGGGGTCTACTCAACATGTGCCAGACTTCGTGGCCGAAATGGTGCCTTTAAAGTCTGTAATTATTCAGGGCACATTGGGGACAGATTGGAAGATGAATGTCAAGCTACACAATATGCCCTCTGTGCCCCTGAATAGTGTCGCTATTTGACATCATGACCACTTACATGCCAAGGCCTGCTGAAACATCCTGGAACCAAAAAATACTTCTGTCATCCCCATGGACCTCTATGAGATGATGTAGACTCATTTCAAGAGGAATTCAGCTATTCAGCTAGTCCTCCTGAAAAGAAAAAATAATAATTGTGGGGGCCCATAGCAAAATGGTTCCCAGATCCCCCCTATAAGAAATGGAAATGGGAGTTGGGCAAGTGGTCCCAACACCATATAAAATACAATGGAAGGGCCAGGGCTAGCACCTCTAGCCACCCATAACAGTGGCTACGGCTACTTGCCCTGGGCCCCATGCAATAAAATCATCCTCCCCAGGGTCTGGGCAAATGCCTCCAGACAACAAAAGAAAATAAACCCCCCCCCCCAGGTTCTGGGGCTGATGATGGCCCCCAGACTTCAATAAAAATAAATGATGCCCCCCCCTCCCTCCGGAGGAAAAGGCAAACTGAAATGCGAGTTCAGGTCTGAATTAGTAGTCTCATTTATGGGATCCCTTCAGTTCAGCTAATATGCCCGATCAAAATCCAATTCAGAACTTATAAGTGCATATTGAGTAGACCCCATTATTTAAAATTAGCAATGGAGGCCTACGTCTCCTGACATTAAAAAAATGTAGAAGCTAAAACAGGAACATTGGTGGCTTTAAACATAGTGGAATTAGGTCAATGTATCCTTATCAAATTTGTACCCATTTTCCTGCTAAATTTCAATATACCCCAAGGAAAAACTTGTACGTATGCTGCTACAATGCCTTCCTTTTTTCATACCATTCCATAACATAGCTTAAATTGAAAGATAGAATGGCACTTTTTTAGTATAATTAGTTTGAAGTGTGTTAGGTATGGTAATTTCCAATTTGTCAGCTACCTACATTTACCTACTAAAAGTAACAATGTAGTTTATGTTGACGTTTCCCCCCTTCTTTACACCCTGTTCCAAATTATTATGCAAATTATATTTTTCTCATTTACCTAAATAATTGATGTAAATAACAGTCAGCATAATTCTCATGTTATCAACTATTAAGAGTACAATTCAAATTTTATTTAGAAAACATCCTAATGATAACAGTATTTTTTTAAACATAAAAAACTTACAATGAACTATTCCAAATTATTACGCACAGTAAGTTTCAAAACACTTTATAGGTTGTAAAGAACTGAAAATTGTCATTTGTTGTGTTTGCAGCATATTTACTGAAATCAAAAGCTATTTCAATCAAACTTATAACAACATTTTAACTTTTTAAACATTTTAACAGGTCATGTTACATTTTAACATAGGACCCCTTATGTGATGGCAGCTTCACAAGTCTTGCATCCATTGAACTTATAAGTTTTTGTATAGTTTCTGCTTGAATTTGTTTGCAAGATGTCAGAATAGCATACCAGAACTGCTGTTTGGATGTAAACTGCCTCCCACCGTCATAGATCTTTTGCTTGAGGATGCTCCAAAGGTTCTCAATAGGATTGAGGTCAGGGGAGGATGGAGACCTCACCATGACTTTCTCTCCTCTTATCCCCATAGCAGCCATTGATGCAGAGGTATTCTTTGCAGCATGAGATGTTGCATTGTCATGCATGAAGATGATTTTATTACGGAAAGCATAGTTCTTCCTTCTGTACCAGGGAAAAAAGTGGTCAGTCAGAAACTCCACATACTTTGCCGAGGTCATCTTTACACCTTCAGGGACCCTAAAGGGGCCAACCAGCTCTCTTCACATGATTACGGCCCAAAACATGACACCACCACCACCACCTTGCTGACGTCGCAGCCTTGTTGGAACGAGATGGCCGTCCACCAACCATCCACTACTCCATCCATCTGGACCATCCAGGGTTGCACGGCACTCATCAGTTAACAGGACTTTTTGAAAATTATTTTTCATGTATTTGTCTGCCCAATGCAGCCGTTTCTGCTTGTGAGCATTGGTTAGTGGTGGCCGAATAGAAGGTTTATGCACAGTTGCAAGACTCTGGAGGACTCTACACCTTGATGTCCGTGGGACGCCAGAGGCACCAGCAGCTTCAAATATCAGTTTTCTGCTATGTAATGGTATTTTAGCAGCTGCTCTCTTGATCCGATGCATGGATCTGGCAGAAATCATACTCAATGTGCCTTTATCTGCACAAACCTGTGTGCTCTGAATCAAGGTGATTGTAGAAAATGTCCTGCTCACAGCGCTGGAGAGTGTAAATGGAGTATGAATCCCACTAGTCGGCTCCGGTGCCTCTACAGGTGCCTGGCTCGCAGAGCTATGAGTAAGCGCTATATGCGCGAAACGCGTCAAGCATAGTGACTGCAGTTTTTCACTTTCATTCATCAACTATTTACCTGTTTTTGGATTGAATAAACATCACTTACTTCACCTATACCGACTCCTGGAGTGCCATTGGTCTACTCTTCATTCCTTCCTGTGCTCTGAATCAGCCACAAATCTCTTAATAGTGTGATGATCACGCTTACGTTTTCGTGAAATATCTAATGTTTTCATACCTCGTCCAAGAACTATTTCACTCTTTTCAGCAGCAGAGAGATCCTTTTTCTTCCCCATATTGCATGAAAATGGTGCTCTGCTTAATAATGTAGAACACCCTCCTTTAGTAGTCTTTCCTTAAATTGGGCTCACCTGGCAATCTAATTATCACAGGTGTCCGAGATTGTTTTCAACGATCAAAAGAGCCCTGAGATACAATGCCATCCATGAGTTAAACCGAAAACCAAAATATTTCATCTTTTTGACACTGAAATTGAATGTGCATAATAATTTGGAACAGGGTGTATAGTGACTTCACTCAGAACCCCCACCAGAAATGTTGTCTTCTTACTGCCACACTCCATCTCCACTTCAACCAGCCACCACATTGGCTCCTCCATTTTCATTATCTTCTAAAAGTGTCTCCCTCCTCAGTTAGTCCCTCTTTAGTCAATGGGGAAACTTAAAATACATGACTGCTTAGGTCCATGACCTACCCTCTCAGTATCCAAACATACCCGATAGGAAATTACCTCTGTGACTAAACAAGAGGAAAGAAGAAAAAAGTTAGGGAGGGAGGGAAAAACAAGGTGCTGTATCCAGCTTGTCCTGGAGCAAAGAGGAGAAGCTGACAGGGAGAACAAAATTTATGCGGTACAACATTGTAACACATTTTACACAACCAATCAGAACCGACCCAAACACCCTTAGAAGGATAGCATGGACCAGCAGTCACCTTCCTAAAGGTGCAGGGCTGCCCTTGACTGCTTAGGTCCATGACCTCCCCTCCCCTTACCCAGACATACCCAATAACATAACCAAGCCCAATGAAACACACAACAACTTGATAGTGGATAAGGGCTTGGCCATAGCTTTATTTATAAACCAGCAATTTTACCATAATCTTAAAACGAAGTGCTAGCTGCAGAGCCATCAGCCTCAGCAGACAGTTGACCCAATGGATGAAAACGAGCTCTAGTCTCTTGGTGATGTCATCGACCGCCAGCAGGAAATGGCTCCCCAAGCATGATAGGGTGGACTTCAAAACGAATCAAAACCAGTGCTGGTGAGGAAATTACCATCACCACATCACCCTGGGGAGGCTTAGTCTACCCAGGGAGATGTGACCTCCTCAGCCAGCGCTCTCTCTATACCATCTTGAAGATTTATATTAAAAATATCCAGGCCAATAGGGATAAGATGCACACCATGCCTTAGCTCCCTGTGTCAAATGACAAACCCTGTCTTAAGTACAGAATGGGACACCGCTAGATTTAATTTATGTCTGCAGTGTTCCAGGGATTTAGGTTTGGAAGACAACTGTCAAATAGGATGGGAAACAACCTCTGACCACACCATGGTGAGGTCACGGGACAGGGCAGAGCAATGGGCTATATCATCTTTAATGGAATGTATAAGGTCAGTTATGCGGTTGAATCCCAGGTCATTGCCCCAGCATGTAACACTAATATGATAGCGGAGGGAACATACTTCTAGAGTTCTAGACACTCATTAAAAATTTAAACCCACGGATGCCCCGCCATGGAATGTGAACTTCCTCGAAAGTTAGCCCAAATTTGCGGCCATATACCACCCCCAGCCTGGTCACCAGGGGAACCAGGCTTGCGGGGCTTTCCTGCTGCTCCCTGTTTGCGGCCTGGAGCACCAGCAAAGTCTGCTCATTTCCCGGGGGCCTTCTGCGTGCCGATCAGCGGCACAGGGAGCTGAGTCTGCAGCTCGCCACCTCACTCCCAGTGTGTGATGCATTTCTGGTGCGTGATGCTGAACTTGAATGTGGAAGAGAACATGCTCCACCAAGATGGCCGCCGGTGCCATTTTTCTACCCTCTTCGCGTCGAAAACTGCATGGCAGGATCAGAAGATGGAAAAGACGGAGGAGAATAGCACCTGTCAGCAGAGCTACTGGATCTTTGCATGGTAGGGGTGTGGAGGCCTCATGGACCTCATGGGTAGGGTAGCAGGGCTCCCAGGGCGACCTGGTGGGGATGCAGTATTCGGGGGCCTGGGTCCTTTCCAATATACCCTGGAGGGAAACATCCCCATGCTCCTCCAGGACGCATGTCAACAAGCACTCCAGTTGCTCTGAGAAGCTGACAGCCATCACAAGGCCACAAAGTATGGCCTATGCAAAACAAGGCCTAATGTCAATGTCCTTGCATCAGAACTAAAGTTTGTTGTTTGCACCACCAGTCCTGAACTAATAATGCTGTTCTCCTTATCCCCTTCTCTTTTTTTATTAGGCGTTTCAGAAGCTTCCTTGAATTCAACAGAAAAACAAGGTGCTGTATCTAGCTTGTCCTGGAACAAAGAGAAGGAGCTGCCAGGGAGAACAGAATTTATACAGTACAACATTGTAACACATTTTACACAACCAATCAGAACTGACGCAAACACCCATACGAGGATAGCATGGACCAGCAGTCATGCTACCCTTTCCCAAAGGTGCAGGGCTACCCTTTTATTTTACTGACAATCATTGGCTGTTTTTTTGATAATTTGACTACATTTACATGATGCTCAGCCAAGCATGTCCTGGCTGAGCATCATGCCAAGATATAGTCCTTAACCACAGTGTTAACAGATAATGTGCAATCACTATGTGGTTGACTAACCATTATAACAGCAGAATTGCTTTGATGCCACAGGTCAGTCATCACTAAAGTTGGGTGAGCATAATAATGTGATTATTTGATGCTGTAACAATATATATAATACTTTAGAAAAGCAAATCTTTGCTTAAGTTTGCTTTAAAATATTTGTGTCATTTGTTTTGTGTTAGGTGCTATTTTGGGACAATGTGTTTGTGAACAGCCATCAAAGATTTCTAAAAACAGTATGTATTAACCTCTTCAATGCCATTAAGCCTTGCAGTGCATGAAAAGTTAAATTATCAATAACAGCTCTAATGAGACTTTTAAGACAAATGCAGACTGTATTGCACGTTAGATATATGTAACCTTTAATCCCAAGATAAATACAAAAACATTTCAGTGACTAAGGATGATGTCTCGTATTAATCAGACTGTAAAATGGAAGATCAGTTAGAGCGGAAAACAGTATTTATCAGTTACCTCACAATAGACTGATTGTATCCTTTGGATTCATGCCACTTCTTAGACAGGTTATTACATATCTACATTCCAAAACTTCAATCCCAAGACCCTAATCCGGCTCCATTTGAGACAATGTGTGTAATTTACTAATTTGTTTCAAACAGAAAACATCAGCCAGCTACTTTACAGAGTATTAGATGAACACTCATGTACTTGGCACAAGGAGTAACAATTCTGGGCACATTTACCTAGGTTACTCATCATGAGGACATTCCATCTTGGTGTTGTAATTCTTTACCTCAATTTTAAGTATCAGAGTAACCCAACAAAAATAAATATATAAAAAATTTGAATGTGATGATCATATGTACTATCTGCATATCATGTGCAGAAACGAAATCTATACATTATTTGAGTGCCATAGAAAAAACACTGCATTTATCCTTGTCACAGTCCTCCAAAATAGATACTAATGGCTACTAAAATTATGTGCATGCTAATCCTATGTATCTCTATCTTATATGTTTAATGAAATAACTTTTTTCAACAGCTGTATAGTCTTCTGAGGTTACATTATATCTATGTAACTGAGGGGATTATTTATAAAACTGCCACAAATCCCACAGTACTGTATAATGTTAAAAGAAAATATACAGATAATTTTGTGACCCACTTCCCTTAAAGGGACACTACCACTTACATAAGATGTAACTAGATTACCTGTGCATTTAAAACAGACACATGAATACGACATATTCAAATTTTGTTCTCTATGTTTGAATTAATTGCATATAAAAGTAAAATTAAAATTAGGTGTCTGTCTCCAGCATCCATTTTGAGAATTGTACCCATGATACAACAAAATCTTCCAGCAAGTTTCACTTTACAAATGTGGCCAGAGCCTTCATGATGATGTCATAAGATACACCCCTGCTCTCTTGTGTTTCTATACTTGTGCTTAGGGTTAAATCTTTTTAACAATGGATCTTCTGGAAATATTTACTTTACA
This sequence comes from Pelodytes ibericus, assembly GCA_036172795.1. NCBI lineage: Eukaryota > Metazoa > Chordata > Amphibia > Anura > Pelodytidae > Pelodytes > Pelodytes ibericus. The sequence continues at coordinate 130,513,446 of CM069858.1, read as the reverse complement.
TAAAGTGGCCATTTAGTGGTCAAATAAACAACTCTTAGTTCCAACATCACTATTGAACAATATGTATTTGTATTATTTCTCTACAGTTTTCTAACTTTGACGTATAAACAAAAAGCTTACAAAAAATGCAACTGCATTACGCAATTAAAGCATTCTGCTACTTCAACCATATTAAACACATATAAAAAGGAAAAAGAAAAAAAAAGAGCCATATCTTTTCAAGACTATATGCCAACATTTAAGGTTAATGAATGCTAGCCCTCTTTCTTACTAATTTCCTGATGCTACCCACACCATTTGGTTTATGTTTTAATTATGTAAGCAAAAAAAGACAGATCACAGGACTTCCTGTGTAAAATTATACCAGACAAAAACAGGTGCCAGTGTAGCAGCTTTATGCTTGATGCATATAGCTGTTGGAGAAGTAAAGGACTGTATACATTTCCATAACCCAGTGGGAAAACAATTTAAAATGCATTGTAAAAAAATGTGAGATTATTATGCTTAATATTTTTTTTAATAATTGTTAAACCATAGCTACTTATTAATACTATATTGAAACATTGTGTGGCTTCTCTGGTTGTTGGAACTTTACTCAAATTGCATGTGAATCCCTTTTCACTATTTTATACTATGTTTGTTTTAGAAAAATGGCAAAGGTGCTCTGGTAAATAAACATTATGTAAGAAAAAAGAAGATAACATGTGCAAGTTATAATTATTTTGTAAGGGATGAATACTGCACAGAGAAATGTTTCAGAGATTTTTTATACATATTTAGGAACTTATGTTTTATGGTGCATAACATAAGCTTGAGAATGGGGCTGTGTACAATGAGATCATAGATGGTTAATGAAAACAAAGTTAGTTAAGGAGTTAAAAAATATTTGCAATAGCGTAGAAAAAATTGACATGCAATAGCATAGAGCACAGGATGAAGATTAAATATAAATATGATAAATAATGTAGTTGCAACACTACTAGCACCAAATGTATCCATTTTTTAGAGACATCAAAAAGTATGGGAATATAATGTATTTTTAGTTTACTGGAGTAGATAAATTGGGACATAGGTAAAACCCATTCCACTGCTAATATGATTTGAAGCTCTTTTCTTGAACAAATAGAGTAGCATGTACTAAAAACACACACACACACACACACATATATATAAATATATATAAATATAATATATTTTATGTGCAAAACTATTTTTGTGCTGTGCTCTTTTTGAAATGTACTAAACATGGAACACTCATACTGTAAATATGAGCAAATTGCGAATACAAACTGGCAAGTTTGTGAATATTTTTTCTACCTTTTTTATTACCACTTGCTAACAGCTGGTGTGATTTTTACAAGCAAAATAAGAATTATTTTTCTCAAAACATTCACAAAAGTCTTTAGCATGCGCAAATATCATCCCTTCATTTGGGTTAACTGGTATGTGGATTCCTGGTTTCACATAAGCACCTAAGATGAACTACAAGCCAGTCAATGTCATTTCGGGACTATACAGTAATTCTATCCCCAAAGGAATGACTGGATTATAGAATTTACTATGAGTCTAGATGTACCAAAGTACCACAAGAGAGCCTGGAACTCCTCGCACAACTGAAATTCAAAAATCAGGTGACAATGTTGGAGTTGGACATCATAACAACCTGTCTATGTTTCCTCCTCAACTACTTTCTTGAATTTGAAACTGTCTTTCCATGTTTAGTGACTTCTGTTTACTTCACCGCTCATTTAATGCTTTAAGGGAAGAGCATACTCTATTTTTTTTAAAATATTTAAAATCATTTGCCCGTAGAATATGACTTATCTTAAGAGTACTAATAAACAGTAATACTGTTTCTATTTATAATCATGACATACCATAACTGACTTTCCTTTGCAAAATGTTATTCTTAATTAAATTGTTGCCTAGTCTGTATCTGATGTAACTTTCTAATGAAAAGTTTTAGGTATGAGTGGGTTTTACGACAATCCCCTAAGGACATGGGAAGTTCTTAATAAACTATTGTGAGAGGAATGTTTATCCATTAAGGCCTTTCTGACCCTGTAAAGTCTTTAGCAGAAGTGTGCTAATGCTTTTGCATCTATGCTGCATAACTTCTTTCAGCAAAACCAGCATCCATAATCAACATCCCACCTGCATATGCTGTACAATGTATTGTAGTGAGCTATGCAAGTCTTCACTCTACATTAAAAGGAAAGGTCAAGAATTAAGGTCAAACTAGGATTTGGCGTAATAGGTAATTACACTTCTATTTGGCCTAGGATATGGTTTGAGGATAAATCAGAATCTTGATAGGTAGGTTTGTGCCACCCCTGGTTATTAGATTTGTGTCAGTGAACAAAGTTTGGATCAAAGCCTACAAACAAGCAGCCAGGGGTCGTGAAGCATGGCTGGGGACTAATTGCTAGTCTGAGTGGTGAAGGAAGTTCATAATAAAAGACTATTACCTTCCCTCCTCTCAAATCACTGGAGCGAAAATATGAGAAATTATATTTATCAATGGTTTGCTGGCATGGAGTCTGAATTTCTTTTTTAGTATCATGACAGAAGAGGGAAGCACTTTTAAAGGATAGGATGCAGTTGTGAGTAATATAGTTATAAACTTCTGGTATTTCTGATTATAAAAAATATATATGTATTAAGTTCACTCATGCATTTTGTATTCAATAATTTATTTTCAGTATTGAATCACTGAGTTTTTTACATAAATAATCAAACATTTGTTGATAGAAGCTTTTAATTTTGATAACAATAAAAATTGTCCATATTCACAGAATTTAGTGAAGATAAGTCTGCAATGTCAAATCTGTATAACTACTAGATAAGTGGACAGACAGAAAGAGATTGTGAGATTTTTTTTCTCTGTGCATAAACATTTTGGTTAAATATTGAATTATTTATTTGTGCAATTGATACTATATATATGTATGTGACTTTTAATAATTGACTGTGATCCTCTAGTTTATATGATATGTTCATCTGCATATTTCATTCACCTTTCAGAATGTTAATATTGGGATTTTAAGTGTTTTATTAGTTTTTATTGTCCTTTTTGTCCCTCCCCTTCTACACTGAAACCACTAATGAAAGCTAAAAGCAGTAAGTTTCTGAATTTGTTGAATAACACTTCTTTTTGTCTCAGCTAGTACCGACACCAACCAAAGGGGAAGCATAACATGGAGGAGCTTATCTCTAACATCCAAGTAAGGGAGCATTTAGGGAATAGTGACCATAACATAGAATCCTTTGAGATTAATTCAAAAAGGCAAATTGGTATGGGTCCCACAGAAACACTGAATGTTAAAAAGGCCAACTTTAGTAGGTTTAATACATCCCTTCGTCTTGACTGGGATGGATTATTTCTAGGAAAAAACACAGAAGGTGAGTGAAAAACCTTCAAACTAACACTACAAAAATAAACATATAAATGTTTACCCTTTGGTAACAAATATAAAAGAAGCAAACTAAAAGCAATGTGGCTAATCAGTAAGGTAAAAAAGTAAATAAATAAAAATAAAGTAGCATTTAAACATTATAAAGTTGAGGGATCAGCAGAGGCATTTACAAAATATAAAGAAGCCAACAAAGGCTGTAAAAAGACTATAAAATTGGCTAAATTGCAGAATGAAAAAACAATTGCTAAGGAGAGCAAGAGGAATCCCAATAAATTCTTTAAATATATAAATGGTAAAAAATTAAAGGCTGAAAATGTTGGGTCCTTGTTATCTGAAATGGGTGAGATTGTCAGTGGAGACAGAGAGAAAGCAGATATTTAAGTAATTTATTTTCTTCTGTTTTTACCAAGGAAGAACCAATGGACAAGAAACTGCTAGCTTTACAGCCACAGCAAGCATGTGATTGATTGACACAAGAAAAAGTGTTAAAACAATTAAATGCTGTTAAAATAGACAAAGCCCTGGGTCCTGATAGTATACACCCACGGGTACTTAAAGAACTAAGTCAGGTCCTGGCCAGACCTTTATTTTTGATTTTCATGGATTATTTTATATTAGGCATGGTGCACACAGATTGGTGTAAAGTTTATGTGGTGCCCATATTTAAAAAAGGATCAAAATCCCAGGCGGGCAATTACAGACCTGTCAGCTTGACATCTGTGGTGGGGAAACTGTTTAAAGGGTTGCTAAGGGAATATATTCAAGATTTCATATTGAACAGGAATCTCATTAGCAGGTGCCAACATTGCTTTGTAAAAGACAGATCTTGTCAAACTAATTTATTCCATTCTATGAGGAGGTAAGTAAAAATATATATATGGGTGCTGCAGTGGGTGTGATATATTTAGACTTTGCTAAGGCATTTGATACAGTTACACATAAAAAATTATTGTTATATTTAACTTTAAATGGCCAAAGAAGGACCTGCTGTCTGCACATGTACCCCACACTGTTGCAATGGTAAGCCCTCTGTATGCGACAACATTTTTTTATTTGAATCCTGATCAGTTCTCTTTGGAACATCAGCGGCTCTGTGACCTGTCGCTCTAACTAGTGGACAGTTGGGAGGCATGCTTAAAGTGGTCGCAGGAGTCACCTGGGTCCCCTAAAGTGGCGTGTGCGGTCACAGTTCCAACACCTTCCACTATGATTGTTGTTTTCCCATGATGTGTCTGGCATGTCCATTGTCCCAAAGGGGTCAACCCCTTTGCCAGTACAATGGCATAACTGGACAGAAAATATTATAACATATGCGAATGAATTGTGCTGAACAGTAAATTATATAGACAGCAAACTATAAAGGAATGTGAATTTGTTTTTTTTTCCATTTTGCTTTAAAAGCAGTTACTCAACATTGTATTGGGTGTGGTTCTGAAAAATGTAAAATCAGCAATTACTGTTATTGCCATGTATCTCTGTTTCAAAACACAAACGCTGTTGTCTATCGACAGTCACGGATATCAAAAAGCTACATCTGATAAAAATTTGCTGCGTTCACTTTTTTTTTGCTACATATCTATTAATGACAAAACAAAATAGCTTATTCAGAAAAAAACCCCACCTTCATGAAATGTACAGTGCTTTATTGTCATCTATGCAATACATAAATTCAGTATAAAACTATACAACATATTATCTTAATATATTTTTATATATTTTTTTAAATATTTGAAGTTAAAAGCACCTAGCTTAGATGAAAAAATATTACAGATTTAGTCACATATTTTGCTTAGCCCACCACTAAGCTAAAGTACTTCAAACTTGGTGAGTCCTATCTCTATAGTTTACTTACATGGAACTGAATCTTTCTGACAATTGGTCATAATTTTTCATCTACGATAGGTTCCTTTAATATAACTTTAAATAAATACTTAATAAAGTACTTAATTATTTTTGCAAATACATCAGTAGATACCAAATTGGCCAAAAATCTGCTGAAAATGTTCATACAAAGACCCTCCCATAGCCCCTCCCACAAAAATAAAAGTGTTCCTCTTTGGACATTTTAAATGTTGGGAGGTATTTATATATACATTATATAGCAATGTGCATATACCAATCTAATCCTTCAGCTATGTGTGGGGAGCGATACAGTTCACCTGCTGGCAATAGGAACCAGAGCAGAAGGGTGTCAGCATTATATGCAGCTTAAATTTTCTCCCTGTTTGCATCTTAGTGGTAGACAAGTATTTACACAGCAGGATCTTGCAATAAATAACCATGCATTGACAGATTTGTAAATATATTACTTGTTCTAAGAATTAGGATTTAGAAAACCGTCAAGTTAAATATAAAATAAAAATAAGAAAGCAGGACTGTACACAACTTAGTCAATTAAAGTATTGTTTTTAGTATAATAATTGCTTTTAGTGTGAATACAAATTGGGAGTAACTCTCACCACTTGACCTATTAGTATCCAAAAGAGGAAAACAAAAGCAGAAATAAAACATGAAAAAGGAAAAAATGTCTTACTAATGCAGAAGAGCAGTGCAGGCTCCCAGAGGTCAAAAAACACAAACACTTACCATTAAAGTATAAAAATATCCAAGTGGCAGCAATAAATCACCAGCATGGGTAAACTTCATAAAAATAGAAACACATGTCTATATACAAAAGCCCCACAAATTTCAGTAAATGCCTTGCACATTTTTCATATATTATACACAACACAGTCCAAGGAATACAGCTCCACAACTATTTTCAGTACCCAATTCTCTCTTGTTTTGTCTTTTTCTTAGTTAATAATGATATACTTATAACACTAACACTGAAATGAATTAGTACAATTCATATTTAATATACAAATATAGTCTGAAGAGTACCTAATGCCATTTTTCAAGGTTTGCATCTTAGGTGCTTAGTTCCTAAATATATATTTAATAAATTTAAGTATGCAGTAAAATTCTAAATTAAATGTTCATTCAACTGGTTAATTTATTAAGGAATATGGCACCTGGCCTTATGTGATTGAACTATTAAATGAGTACATTTAGTTTTATATTCGGCAATAAACTATTTAATTGACCCTGTCTTGCTTGAACTTGTATCATGGCATATTTTGAAACATCTGCAGGTAATAAACATTTAGGATAGAGAACCATCAGAATTGCAAATTCTTTGTAGAGCTATATATTTGTGGATTGAACTGCAAATTACTTGAAGCTTCAGGCTATGTATTCAGAATTGATTTTACCCTGGTACGGTATACAGTTTGTAGATTATTTTGCCCAATTTGACTTTCACATGACAATTGGAAGGAGCCATTTTTATTTAATTGAAATAAATTACAACATTGTCATGTTTTCACAAGCAGGTCATATCAGTTTAAACAGCAACAACACATACAATAGGTGTCAATAAGGACAGCATTGTCAAATAGAGCTAGACCGCAGTGCAATATAAAATGTTATATTTGATCAAATATTTTTATAATACCATCAGAAGTCAAGTAACAACTGTCTTAATTGACATTTTAAGGGCAGCACTTCATTATAGGATGACTAACTGTCAGTCTTCACCTCCACTCCGGGCTGTGTATAAATAAACAATCTCATTCTGTAACATCTTTTGTAATGTGGTTTAGTTGCCATGATTGTCCACCAACATCTTGTCCCAAATGGGTTTTGTGAAGCCTAGGGCTGTGCGTAAGTGTTTACAATAAATACGTTCAAAAAGTATCAACTGACTACAAAGGGGTGGAGATCACTTCCAAAAACGGAATGAATGCCATGGAAGAACCAGCCTGGACTGGCAACTGTTCCGGTGCATAGTAAAATGTTTCCATTAATTACATTGTCTTTATATTTGATATTTAAATGTATGTAGAAGCTGAGTGAAGGGATAAGGTAGATCTCTTAATATACCGTATTTGCTCGAATATACAACAAGTTTTTATTCAGATCAAATGCTCTGAAAAAGACACCTCGTCTTATATTCGAGGTCGTGTTATAATCTGACCTCAAATCGAGGTCAGACTATAAGACAGGGATCCAGGTCCTCCGCTGAGCTGTAGGGGACATGGATCTGCCTGGCTAACAGCCGGTGGATGTCTGCGAAATGCGCGCAGACATCCTCCGCTGCTGCCCGGCACGTCCGTTGGGATTTCTATGATGAAGCCGGGACCCCCCAATGAACCCATGGACCACCACAGAGAAGAGCAGTCATTATACAAGTATCCAGTACATGTATTGTGCTAAAACATATAAAGTATTTGCTTTGTTAATGTTTGTGGTTCAACCTACATATTACATTGATAATCATTAGTAGAGTTGAGCGGACACCTGGATGTTCTGGTTCGGCGGGTTCGGCCAAACTTCGGAAAAAAGTCCGGGTTCGTTCTCGAACTTGACCCCGAACCTGAACCCCATTGAAGTCAATGGGGACCCGAACTTTTGGCCACTAAAGTGCCTCTAAAAAAGTCCAGGAAAGGGCTAGAGGGCTGCAAAAGGAAGTAAAATGGGGGTAAGAGTAGGACAAGTGCCCTGCAAACAAATATGGATAGGGAAATAACTTAAAATACCGTAAAATACATACAAATGAAAAATACAGCTGAGCCATAAAATAGCACTAGATGGAATCTTTGATTTTAGTTTTGGAAGAAAATTAATCTAAATCTAAAGCATGGCTGCCAGGAGGATCAACAGAATTATCCATTTGAGAGAGGGTTGGAGTGCAGGGTATTCTCTTTCAGTTTATACTAAGTGACCCATAGGTTGAGGAGGCGGTGACTGTGGCGGTGTAGGTGGAAGCGGCACTGGAGGAGGAGGAGGCGGAGGTAGCCAGAATTTTTCAAATGTACTATTTAGCACCCAAAACAATTAGAATTTTTCAAAGTGCTCTGTAAGCACAGTATTTGACGGTTCTATTTGACTCTCAGATATGAAGTGCACCGCAAGACGCAAATGTACTATTTAGCACACAAAACTATTAGAATTTTTCAAAGTGCGCTTTAAGCACAGTATTTGACGGTTCTATTTGACTCTCATATGTAATACATGTAATGCTATTGCTTTTCTATAAACCGAAATAGAGTCCCCATTCATACGAATGGGTCAATTGAAAGTCTATAAACCAAATGTCTGTCTAGGTCTTATGAATGGGGACTCTATTTCGGTTTATAGAAAGCCAATAGCCTTACATGTATTCTATAAACCGAAAGTCTATAAACCGAAAGACATTCGGTTAATAGACTTTCGGTTTATAGAATAGCAATAGCATTACATGTATTCCATAAACCGAAAGTCTATAAACCAAATGTCTTTCAGTTTATAGACTTTCGGTTTATGGAATACTTGTAATGCTATTGGCTTTCTATAAACTGAAATAGAGTCCCCATTCATAAGAAATTCTTATGAATGGGGACTCTATTTCGGTTTATAGAAAGCCAATAGCATTACATACAATATAATCGCCGAACCCCGAACTCCAACACAAACATACAGTGGAATGTCCGTGTTTGGGTCCGGGGTCCAAAAACCGTAATGTTCGGTACGAACCCGAACAGTGCGGTTGGGTTCGCTCAACACTAATCATTAGCACTTTTTTGGAATAATTGTTTAATCATACACCTTATAATATGCCTACAAAATCCCTGACGTTGTGCTAGGTTACCTAAAAGAATTGGTGTTGTTTTGAAGGCAAAGGGTTGTCACAACTAATGTTGATTTGATTTCAATTTGTCTTCTCTTCACTCAGTTTGCATTTTGTAAATTGATAAAAAAAATTACTATTTAAATTGATATGCAATAATCTGCATACTTTTTTTTCCAGTTACATGGCACTTTTCCTTGTTCACAGTATCTATGCCTTACAAAATCCCATTAGGGACAAAACATTGACTTTGTCAATAAAGGGGTACTAAAGGAAATGTGAAGTGAGTTTCTTTATTTATATCATATCTGTGAATAGTCTGTCAGTTTGAAGACTGGTCTGCAAAAATAATAATCACTGTGAAATATGTCTGCTGTGACTTCTTTGTTACACTGCTATAATGTTGCATTATTTTGTATAAATTACACATATAAATAATTCTCATCAACCACCCCTCTCCACACTCTTCCTAGCGTTCAAAATATCTGATTGGGCTGTTAAGACTTATGTCAGAAAAGGTATCAGGAAAACCTGAAGAAAGAAAGACAATGATTGAAGAGCAAAGGGTGACTTGCTCTTGGCCATACTTGGATTTAGCAGAAAAAGGATTACATTTAATTTTGTCTTCCTTTTCTATTATTGGTATGTTGGTTATGTTAAAATAGCTATTTTTGACACTGAATTTCATACAGCTGTATTTGACCAATTCAAGAGTTATGAAATCTTCCATTGTATTGCTAATGGTGGCTTACTTTTTCTAATCACTCACTCAGTGGAATATTTTTTTTCTCTCTGAGACTGTTTTATCCTGTTTTTAGCATGTTACAATGCTGAGTCATCCCCAATATAGTCTGAAATTTTTATGAATTATGTTAAAAAGTTTGCTAACTTGTTTTGTCTGTACTAGGCAACACTAATGTTTGAATTGATGTGTGTAATAATTTGACAGCAAGCATATTATTAGTGTTAATAACAGATGTATGGATGATACCATCAATGATACACCCGTAAAATGTAAAAAATTGTTTTTATTTCTTTTAGAGTTCAATTGAGGTACATGCACTTAAAATGACTTGTACACGAATGTTGATTTATGTTATAGCAGTCTTACTACTCCTGATGATTGCTCTGTGCAGCATGTCGTAGCTTGTGTTTTTCTACCAGACTAACTAATGCGTTAACCAATGATATACGGTTACTTCATGTGTTGTGTGCACCTTATACACAAATATTTACTAAATCGATCTGGGCATCTGTAAAATTAAATTGCTACCTTAAAGGGACCCTGTTACCTAAATATTGTTTAACTGTGAATGTAGAGACTCACAAATGATGTGTTAGCAGATTTATAAGTAAATGCATAAATTAGGATGCAAATATATTTTAAATGTGCTTCGGTTTCTCCTGTTTAAGACACTTGGAGCTTGATATGCTTATTACACATTTGCCATTGATAGTAGTTCATTTACAATTTAACATATGTACAATGAAGATCATGACGATCAACAGCTCCATGAGCTTCACTGTACATATGTTCACTGTGTACTGAGTATCCGGAATCAAGGGGAAGGTATTGGTAACTGCTGCAGACCTGCAAGATCTCATCTAATTTAACAAGACGGCAAGGGTGAGTGCATGATTATATTAACTGCTGTATTATAGAACTGTGAGCGCAATATTCTTCTTTTTTTCTATGTGCATTTACATACCAAACCACAGGTGATGTCATAAGCGGAAGACACCATAGACACAATTAAAACACATTTTTCTCTAAATTCATGCATTTGCTTGCAACTCTGCTGACACTGTGCATAGGTCATTCTTGATATTTGTCTATTCTCTACATTCAAAGTGAAAACAACTTTTAAGAGTTTCTTTAACACCGTTTTGTTAATTATCCTTAGCTTTGCTTTGTCTCATTAATGGATAAAAAAGAAATGAAATGAGGCCTTTATTCTTGTCACCTAGATAATCATTTCTTTCACAGGTTACAAGGATAAATGCCTTATTTAAGGTGAAAATGAAAAGGATATACCAGCACTTTATTGAAGACAAATACAAAGATATCTCCTGAGGAAGCCAACAGGGAAGTCGGAGAAATGCATTGAGGCCAAGACTACAGCCTTTTTTGGAGTACCTGACTACCATCTGTCCAGGACACTTTACACACAAGTTGCACTTTATGTGCTTGTATTTGTAGTATGTGCATTTTTATGTATTACTGTGCAATGGATTTTTTATATTTTTTATAGATTGTGAAATAAATTCAGAAGATTCCATATATTGATGAGCTTTACACCCTAATTTGTTTGTGAATGTGACAACCAAACATTATCACCTGACACTCTATATTTGTACTGTATTACACTAAAATGTTTCTTTCTCCCCATTCTGAGATATGACTTTTTCTTTGTGACTCATTCTTGAAGTCATAATCCTAGAGTAGCCTCTTCATTGTTTACGTTGGGACTGGCGTTTTGGGGGTACTAATTAACCCCTTGCCGACACAGGACGCGCTTTCAGTGCTCACACAGTATTGAAACAATGCTTAGTGGAAGCATTGTTCAATACTGAAAAATATGCCCCTCGGCAGAGCGATTGAAATGCTGGTTTTAAAGGCACAGTGCCAAAAAAAAGGCACAGCTCAAAAAAGAGCATAAGAAATGAATTTAATCGCTTCCTATGCTCTGTAAGTGTTGCTGTCGCAAGTCGAGGCAATCAGTAACACAAAAAAAAATGCACTATCTTGGTCACTGTGTGACCAAGTTGGCGCAGCCCTTCTAAGGACAAGAGCACAGGAGGCAGGAAGTAGCTGCTTCCTGTGCTCTTCAAGCAGTCATATGATTGCCTCATCACAGAGGCAATCTGTGACTGCAGGCGACTGACAAGCAGTGGGGATGCACTAATGAGCACCCCTACTGCCTGCTCAGATCAATATTAACCCTATATTGATCTGACCAGTTAGGATCTGCCTCCCTCTCCTCCCTTTTTTTCTTTAGTGAGGGAGAGAGACAGATCAAAGTAATAAAAGTAAGTTAAAGTACAAAAAAATAATAAATACACAACCACACTAATAATAAAATAATAAAATGTTTATAAAAGCAATTCCCTTTCACTGATCTTGCGTAAGCAGTGATCTTGCACATCAGCGCATTTATTTTTGCTGTTTGTGCATTTTTTAGGGGTTAAATTATTTTGTACTGTAATTTATTATTTACTACAAAGGCTTTTTCTAAGAGTTATTAACCCCTTCTTTGCCGTCGATCACTTCTTACGCAATGATATTGACGCCAAACCAGTTTTTATCTGTCTGCATATTTTATTTATTTATTTATTTATTTTACACACACCTGCTAGGGGGTTATGCGTAAAGAAAAAAAAAAAATATATATATATATATATATATTTTAAGCTGTCTGAGGGCATAGCTATCAGTAACAGTGAATTAGTGGCAAAGGTTTTTTGGTGATTGCTCAAATGAGCATCACCATTCGCCCTGGTCAGATAAAAATTGGTCTGATCAATATTCACAAATATTGATCTGCCTCCCTCTCTTCACTTACATTTTTGTGACGGAAAGAGACAGATCAGTATTAGTGATATAAAATAACTTAAATAAATAAAAAAATTGTCAGGTTTTATCAAAGCCATTCACTGTGTATTAACCCCTTTCCTGCCATTCATCACTGTATAAGCAGTAATCTTGCACAGCAACAGTATGTTTTGCTGTCTGCACTTTTTTATGGATTAATTTCTTTGTACTGTAATGTTTTAAATTACTAGATAGGCTCGTGTAAGAGCTATTAACCCCTTCTTTGCTGTAGATCACTGCTTAGACACTGATTCTAAGGCCGCGGACTCAGTGTTCGATTTTGACCCTGGTCAGCTTTCTGATACATCATCTAGTGATTTATCGGTGGCTGCTGAGCCCTTGCCACAAGGAGTGATAGGTGTCTACTTTTAAAAAATATATGGTTTGACTGGGGGTAAATTACATTGGCTGGCTTCAAAGATATATCCCATATAGGACAAAGAACGCAGGTTGATTACATGTCAAAATTCCAAGTTGGAATTTTGAGATGCGCACCTCACAAATGTTTCCTTCTAGCCCAAAAAAAACCCTATGCATGGGTGGTATCCCTGTACTCGGGAGATGTTGCTGAACACATACTGGGTTGTTGTTTGGCAATGACATATACCAGAATCTGTGAATTCATGCCTGAAGTACAATGCATGTGGAAACAAAACTCCCAAAAAATTACTACCACAAACTTTTACAAAGGCTGGTGGTAGAATTAGTAAACATAAAGTATTAAATACCACCATTTGAAATACCTTAGGATGTCTATTTTCCAAAAATATATGGTTTGATGAGGTAAAATACATTGGACGGCTTCAAAAATGTTCCAAATGGAACATAGGCGCAGGCTGACTACATGTCAAAATTCCAGGTTGGAAATGCGCACCCCCTTAAATGTGGCCTTTTAGCCCCAAAACAAACCAACTAACCTATGCATAGGTGGTATTCCTGTACTCAGGAGATGTTGCTGAACACATATTGAGGTGTTGGTTGGCAGTGGCAAATACAAGAATCTGAAAATTCATGCCTGAACTACAATGTGTGTGGGAAAAAAATGACATCCCAACCCTTTGACATAGGTTGGTGGTAGAATTAGTACTTGGAAAGTGTTAAAATACCATAATTTTAAATACTCTAGGATGTCTAGTTTTCCAAAATATATGGTTTGATGGGGTAAAATACTTTGACAGGCTTCAAAAGTGTCCAAAATGGAACATGGGCGCAGGCTGACTTCATGTCAAAATTCCAAGTTGGAAATGCACCCCCCCTAAATATGGCCTTTTAGCCCCCAAACAACCCAACAAACCTATGCATGCATGGTATCCCTGTACTCAGGAGATGTTGCTGAACACATATTGAGGTGTTGTTTGGCACCGACACATAACATGATCTGTGAATTCATGCTCGAAATACAATGTATGTAGAAACAATACATTAAAAAATTACTAACCTAAAATTTGACAAAGGCTGGTGGTAGAATTAGTGAATGGAAAGTGTTAAAATACTACCATTTGAAATACCCTAGGTTGTCTGGGTTGCAAAAATGTATGGTTTTGTGGGGTAAAATACACATTCTGGCTTCAAAAATGTCCCAAATGGAACATGGGCGCAGGTTTTCTGCATGTCAGAATTCCAAGTTGGAAAACCAAAAAGCGCACCTCTCAAATGTGGCCTTTTAACCCCCAAATAACCTAACCAACCTATACATGGTTGGTATCCCTGTACTCAGGAGATCTTGCTGAACACATATTGAGGTGTTGTTTGGTACTGACATATAACAGGATCTGTGAATTCATGCCCAAAGTACAATGTTTGTGAAAAAAAATTACTACCCAAAATATTGACATATGCTGGTGGTAGAATTAGTGCATGTAAAGTGTTAAAATACTACCATCTGAAATACCCTAGGGTGTCTAGTTTTCAAAAATATATGGCTCTATGGGGTAGAATACACTTTCTGGCTTCAAAAATGTCACAAATGGGACATGGGCGCAGGTTTTCTGCATGTCAGAATTCCAAGTTGAAAAACCAAAATGCGCACCCCATAAATGTTGCCATTTAGCCAAAAACAAACCAACAAACCTATGCATGGGTGGTATCCCTGTACTCAGGAGATGTTGCTGAACACGTATTGAGGGGTTATTTGGAAATACCCCTTCACATTTTAAGGTAATGTTTACCTAAATTGTAATCTATGTGAAAAATTTAAAAACAATTTTTTTTTGCTGCAAACTTTGCAAAGATTGGTGGTAAAATGGCTACATGAAATGTGTCAAAATACCCCAAGTTAAATGCCCTGAGTGGTCTAGTTTTCAAAAATATGTACATGTTGGGCGTCATTCATGGATTTAGTACAGATATCAGTGTTACAATGTCACTATCTCTAATTTTGAATAAAATAATTTTAAAATAGCTTTGCACTACTTTTAGTTCTGGCCCTGTAACATGAATAAAAAAGCACAACAACACAAAACATGGGCTATTTCTGAACTCAGGACATATATTAGAAACTATTTAGAAGTGTTTTTTGTTGTCTCTGGTATATGAGTATAGGATTTTTCAAAAACAAATCATACAAAAAGTTTTTTTTTTCTTTTTTTGACATATTTTATTATTTTTTCACATCAAATTATATGCTATTATCAAAATAATGGTATCAAAAGAAAGCCCTTCTTATGACGATAAAAACTATATATAGTTTGTGTGGGTAAACTAAATGAGACAGAAATAAATTACAGCAAAACACAAACACCTCAGACATGTTAAAACAGCCCATGTCACCAAGCGTCGGACAAGCCAAAAAAGTCATGTCACTAAGGGGTTAATGAAGGTGCCAGTTGAGGACCTACGAGGCATCGATTAGACACTCTAATGTACTTGAACTCTTGCTCAGTTGTACACTGGGGCCTTCCACTTCTCTTTATATTCAGGTTACAGACAGTTTTCACTGTTCTGTGAAGGGAATAGTACAAAGCATTTCTCAAAGAAATCATAGACTAATGAGTTTCAAAATATAGGGGTTTATTTCTGGCCATTCTGATCCTGCAATTGAACCCACAAATGCTGATTCTCCAGATTAAATTAATTAAAGAAGACTAGTTTTATTTTATTTTTTTATTAGCACAACAGTTTTCAGCTGTGCTGACATAATTGTAAAATGATTTTCTAATGATCATTTAGCCTTTTAAAATTATAAACTTCGATTAACTAACACAAAATGCCATTGGACACAGTAGTGATGGCTGCTGATTAGTTTTGAGTGAACCAGAACTGCACTGTCGGGTTCATACCGAACATTACGGTTTTTGGACCCCGGACCCGAACATGGACATTCCACTGTATGTTCGTGTTGGAGTTCGGGGTTCGGCAGGGCTGGCGCCACCTGTAAGGCGACCTAGGCAGCCACCTAGGGCGCAACTAAGCAGGGGGCGCCAGAACCGTGAAAAAAAAATCCTCCCCTTTCCCCCTTACTTACCTCCTCTCTGCTGCTCTGTCTCCCGGTGCAAGTCCGTGGCTGTGAGGGAAGCGTTGTGCACTCCCCTCCAGTCGATGCGGATTCAATAAAGTTTGTTTAAACAAACTTTATTGAATGCGCATTGGCTGGACGGGAACGCAAAACGCTTCCCTCACAGCCACGGACCTGCAGCACCTGGAGACAGAGCAGCAGCTAGGATGTAAGTAAGGGGGAAGGGGGGAGGAAGAGGGTGGCTAAATCCTGGCACATTGAGAGGCATAATCCTGGCATACTGAGGGGCATAATCCTGGCATATTGTGTGGCATAATAATCCTGGCATCTTGGGTGGCTAAATCCTGGTATATTGAGTGGCATAATCCTGGCATATCGAGGGGCAAAATCTTGGCATATTGTGTGGGAAAATCCTGGCATATTGAGTGGCATAATAATCCTGGCATATTGGGTGGCTAAATCCTGGCATATTGAGAGGCATAATAATGCTGGCATATGGAGGGGCATAATCCTGGCATATTGTGTGGGAAAATCCTGGCATATTGAGTGGAATTATAATCCTGGCATATTGGGTGGCTAAGTCCTGGCATATTGAGAGGCATAATAATCCTGGCATATTGAGGGGAATAATCCTGGCATATTGTTTGGAAAAATCCTGGCATATTGGGTGGGAAAATCCTGGCATATTTAGTGGCATAATAATCCTGGCATATTCGGTGGCTAAATCCTGGAAAATTGAGAGGCATAATCCTGGAATATTGGGGAGCATAATCCTGGCATATTGAGGGGCATAATCCTGGCATATTGTGTGGGAAAATCCTGGCATATTGAGTGGCATAATAATCCTGGCATATATTGAGTGGCTAAGTCCTGGCATATTGAGGGGCATAATCCTGGCATATTGAGGGCAAAATCCTGGGATATTGAGGGGCATAATACTGGCATATTGAGTGGCATAATAATCCTGGCATATTGGGTGGGTAAGTCCTGGCATATTGAGAGGCATAATCCTGGCATATTGAGGGGCATAATCCTGGCATATTGAGGGGCATAATCCTACAGCTATTATTCAAATTACAGTGATTATTTTAGTGGGTGCTAGATAGTCCAATACTGTGCTTACAGAGCCCTTTGAAAAATTCTAATTGTTTTGGGTGCTAAATAGTACATTTGCGTCTTGTGGTGCACTTCATATCTGAGAGTCAAATAGAACAGTACAATATTGTGCTTACAGCGCATTTTGAAAAATTTTGAAAAATTCTAATTGTTTTGGGTGCTAAATAGTACATTTGTGTCTTGCGGTGCACTTCATATCTGAGAGTCAAATAGAGCAGTCCAATACTGTGCTTACAGCGCACTTTGAAAAATTCTGGCTACCTCCTCCTTCTCCAGCGCCGCTTCCACCTACAATTCCATGGTCACCGCCTTGTCAACTTATGGGTCACTTAGTATAAACTAAAAGAGAATACCCTGCACTCCAACCCTATCTCAAATGGATAATTCTGTTGATCCTCCTGGCAGGCATTCTTTAGATTAAGTCCTTTCCAGGACTTTTTTAGAGGCATTTTAGTGGCCAAAAGTTTGTGTCGCCATTTACTTCAATGGGGTTCGGGGTCAAGTTCGGGGTCAAGTTTGAGCATGGACCTGGAAATTTTTTCGAAGTTTGGCCGAACCTGCGGAACCCGAACATCCAGGTGTCTACTCAACTCTACTGCTGATAATGGGTACCTGTACATCTATGTAGATATATACATTAAAAATCAGCCAGCTACAATAGTAATTTACAACATTATTAATATCTGCACTGCATTTCTGATTCATTTGATGTTATTTTAAAGAACAAAATTTGATTTTCAAAACCAATGACATTTCTAAGTGACCCCAAACTTTTGAACGGTAGTGTAGTTCAGATGCAAAAATTGTGAATGTTAAAGGACAATTTGCTTAAAAACGTTTCTATACTTGAGCAGGCATGCAAACACACAAGTTTGGATGCAACATAGGAACTCATTTGGGTTTACCAAACCACAAAACAAATGAAAACACAAAATATGTCCAATGTCTCAGATGGATATCACTTCTGCTTGTAAACAACAGGAACTGCATTTAAGCAAAATATTATTTATTTTGTCTGTGGCTGTAAGTATGTGAATAGAGTATTTTTAGGAAGAAATCATGCCTAGGCACCAACATTGCTTGTGGTGGACATTTACTTGGGTCTGTGATGGACATTTTAATGATGTTATAGGGTCCAAACCTTGCCACAGACACTGGTTTCCTTGTACGGACACCTTCCTATCCCTGCTTATGTAATATAGTTTACATTTCTTTTTACAATATTGGGGTCTATTTAATGAGGTCCTCTAAATTTAAGAAAAAAAAATATTGTTATATCTCTGATTTGTTATCAGAGAAGAGAATAGTGAAGTGATATAGAGGTCAAATTAAAGTGGAGGATGTGACAGCAGTTAAAGGGACACTCCCAACAAAAAATGAAAAGGTTTTATTTTGTATTGTTGATTTCAGGTATGTCTTTTGTTTTTGTTATGTAACTGTATTTAACAAAATATTTAGCTAAACGAGTTTGACTTGACGTCACCATTTTGTGAAATATAGTGTTTTCGGGTGCCACCCCCTAGTGACTTTAGAGCACCAATTTCTCACTTTGGGGCTGGGGACACAGAATGTGGTCTATAAGTCAGAATTCTGATCATAGACTTGAATTGAATGGGAGGTTAATGTATCTATAACATCACAAGGGGACAGAGTTATAATCCTGTTTGATCAGGCCAATTTACTCTCTTTGTGTTGGAAGGCCGGTACAAAAAAAAGTTGTACACACCCACCTTGTCTTGCCCACTATGATACACATTAGAGAGTAAAAGAGCAGGGGCGTATCTTATGACATCATCATGTAGGCTTTGGCCACAGTTGTAAAGTGAGACTACCTGGACATTTTTGGATGATGTTGCATCATGGGAATTATTCACAAAATGGGTTTTCCTTTTTTTATGCAATTAATGAAATCATATAAACAAAAAAAAGTGGCATATGATTTATATATGTGTTTGTTTTAAATGACCATTTTATCTAGTGTTGTGAGAGTAGAGATGTTATACACTGCACAAATTACATACCATATATTTGCACACAATATTATTTTATTTGATTCACTGTGTAAATAACCATTTTACGTTTCTGTTATGGAGCTGGAGATAGCTGGGAGGGGGGAAGTACAAAGGAGGTGGAGTAGATTTTGGAGTTAGGAGGGGAATGGAGGTGGTAGTTGGGAGGGTAAAGGAGGTGCTCACAGGGAGAGAGGAGGTAGTCAGCGGGGGAAGGAGGAAGGATGCAAGGGAGGCAGGGTCACCCTACTGAGTGGAGCTAGAGAGCAGCAACCAGGGCACACATTCAGAAAAGAGAAGAGAGGGCAGTATGACGTGGGGAGTGAGAGAAAGGTGCACTCACACAGGAACTCTCACCATATTCCTTGGAGGAGGAATATGATATTTTCATCAGAGCAGAAGAAAATGAGGGGCAGAAGGAGGAGAAGAAAACAGGCAGCATTTTCACTGCCAAAATGCCAAATTAGAAAAATTCTCCAATTTAGCTGAATCTGTGGTTTTGACATGCTGAATATATTTGATGTTATCTATTGCTTCATCTGTTGAATATGTTCCTTCACTATTTATTTGGCTAGGATAAGTGAGTTATTAGATATCATTGGGGGTGGGGCTGTGTTTCCATGTTTTTTGTGAGAAGCTATTATTTATTAATCCTTGGTGCATGGCCTGCTTAGTCAGTTCTATTGTTCTGGAATCGTGCCATGTGGACTAAGCAGAGCTTTCCTGATTAGAGCTGGGGCTCCTCAAAGTGTCATGAAGTAGAAGTGACCCACCCACAACTTATGCATTACCACATTATTATAATTGTAATTGTTATTTTTCATGGGAATCTGAATGTGCTGGCTGTGTGCAAAAGTGTAATTTGTAACTTGTGCTGCCACCTTGGAGTATTAAAATGTTTCAAAATCTATTCATTTACTCAAAATAAAGTGTACCCTTGTGATGTTGCCCAGACCTACATCTTATGTCTAGTATAGTGCATTCCATGGGCTATACTGTCTTACCTCCATTACCCACCTCAAAGGAAAAAAATGATGTTTAAAGCACAGTGAGGCCTCTGTGTGGTGCACTTGAGCAAATCACTGTTTTCTCAACATGGTAGTATTACTTGCGAGCACATAGGAGTGGAAAACCAACATCCTAACTTTTTTGGCATGGCTGTAGCCTGCCAGAAATATGCTACTCACATTCTGATTTTTGCATAATGTATGTATGGCTCTTCTTTTACTTCTTGCACTTTACTACCTATGTATATCTATATTTACATGTATTACAACAGATAGATAATTGCTTTAACAATGATTCAATGATGAGTCCCTTTAAAATGATACCTTTATTGGCTAACGGAGAGTCTGAGTGCAATATTTCAAAACCAAATTGTTTGGTCTCTTCTTCAGGCATTGATGACAGTTAAAACAAAATACAGTATTTGCTCGAATATAAGACAAGTTTTTTTTCAGATCTTGTGCTACACCCATCATGGAAGTGGATTACCAAAAGTCATCCAAATTCAAGCTGGGACTACAAACATGAGGACTTCGATGCAAGCATTGTATGGGCAAACTGTCTGACGAAAGACCTTCTATTCAGTCCTCTCCATAGGAGCAACATACAGTTGTTTATATGTAAGCCAGATTTGTTGTGTATTCATTGTATTAAAATTGGTTATTTATTTATCTCCTCCACTGGTCCTTCGTTCTGAGGAATACTGTATTCTGATTCCAGCTGTTGATCCTTTCCCCTGTGGGGCTCCACGTGCTACATATATTGAACAGTTTATCTGCTCAGACAGAAGTCAGTTGCTTCAATTGGGGGCTGTTATCTGGTATCACAGTATCATGCTATGCTTTCCTTTTCTTGTTGTTCTCTTACCATTCTTATTAGAGCTTTTTCTTCTTATTTTCTTTAATGTTAATTATTTTTCAGGGTCTTAGGGTGGGATAGAGATAACCTATTGTGATTTCACTTGACATTCATACATGCCATAGTTTGTAGTTCACACAAAAATGTCAATAAAAATATATTTAATTTTAAAAGAAAGTATTCACTTTTTCTTAATACATGGCTCCAAAGGTGTCCATGTATTACCATACCATACCATCATTATCACTGAAAAAACATCTGCATCCATCATTAGAAATGACTCATTGCTACTGGAAAGGCAAATACATCACCAGCAAATGCATTGTCTATGACACATTGAGACAAACGTACCCATGTTGACACATTTAAAGACAGAGTAAACATCTAATTTTGTAGTTTATTTGAAAGGGATTTTTTTTTTTTTAAATAATTCTTTAATGGCACTTCTACAAAGTACCATTAAAAATATATCCCATTGTCTTTGTGATAAAAGAATAATTTTGTCACTGGAATGGTCTGGGCAATTGTCGATCATTCCTAGCGGTGTGTGTGTCAATCATGTAAGATGGGAAGGAGGAAAGTTTGTGAATTAAAATACACACATATATGTGAATGCTATTGTGAAATGTTAGGAAGACTTGGCAGTGAAATCGGAGTGGAAATGAATGTATGAAAATGCTAATGTTTATGTCAAAAGTTGGGAAGGAGGACAGTGGAGCAGGATTAAATGTGAATGAATTTCTCTAGATTGTAAACTTGCAAGCATGGCTCTCTACCTCTTGTATCAGTCTGTTCTTGTTCATCTAACTTAGTGTGCAGTCCTCCTATATAAATATATATTATATCATAATATATATTACACTATATAAATAAATGCTAACAAATATTCAAATGTTCATATAGTTAACAGGGCAGGATGACACTATAGTATGAGGGAGCAGGCACATAGCAAAAAAGTGACAAGATATTGGCCTGGATTCAATGGTCCCTGTTTAGCCAGAAACTGGCTTTAGTGGCAAATTAACAGGCAGTTTTAATTCCATGCCCCTGCTAATGGCATTAACAGATACAGCAATGAAAGGGTTCATTCGTGAAAAAAAAAGAAAGTTGGGGGAGCCATTTAAGCTCCCCCAATGTCCCCCACCTCCCCGAAAAACAATTAAAGTAATGTGCAATCTTTCACTGGACCCATTAAAAAAAAAAAAAAACAACAGCCACCGTAGTGACTTCATAAAGTGCCATGCCTACAGTCACTAAACAGTTTTTTTTAATGGCCTCCTGGTCACAGGCCAGCACTATAACTGTAACCCCAATTAAATAAAGTAATTTTCCCCTTCATAAGGCTTTGGGGGTGCTATGCCCCAAAGGCCCATTTAAATAAAACATAATTACCCCGCATGTCCCTTCCTAGTGCCATGGCTGGCCAAATGCCCCTGGCACAATAAATAAATGCAATTAAATCCCTAACTACCCTCCACTTGTACCTTGCCCAGGTAGGCCCCAAGAGGGTGGGCACGAAAAGTTCCCTGTAAAATAAAATGAATATTGCCTGTATCCAGGTTCCTGTGACTATCAGCAAATGCCCTGGTTCCTCATCTTCTGGCCCACAGAAAGGGGCTACCCCCCCAAAAAAAATCAATCTAGTGGCAAACAGGAACAAAAAATATGGTGCAGCTACCTCTATCCAGCCTGCCTAGCCCAGGAAGCACCAGCCCAGGAAATACCAGCCTCCAGAAGGCTTTGAATGACTGACTACTTCAGCTCATATGAGGTCCCCATCTCAGCCAGGCAGGATTTTTAAACCAGTTAATAGTAGGTTGGTTTTAAAACCAGTTGATAGTAGGGCTGGGACAGGGAGGTTACTTATTGGCTGACATAACGTGCAGTATTAGATTTTTAACTTTTGCCAGCCTTAATGGCCAGCATAGAATCCAGGCCATTACTTTTCTTGCCATATTAAATTTATTTATTCTTGGGGGTTTTCCTTTCCAAATAAATGTTTTAAAACTTTCTTGGACCATATCCAGCCAGGATCGCTGTATCCCCCAAGGTATCATTTTAAAGAGGTAGAACCATTTTGGCAGGATATAGTAATTGACTAAATTAATCCTACCCCACCACGATATTTCGGTATTCCTCCAATCTTGCAGCTTCTGGTTTGTTTCTCTCATTAATCTTAGAAAGTTTACCTCCATCACTCTCTCCACCTCATCCGGAAATTGTAATCCTAGGTACTCACAGCCTTTTGAAGTCCACGTGAAATTAAATTTTCTTTTTAAATTATCGAGGGTGTATTTCTGTAAATTTTTAGTCATAACCTTTGTTTTTTCTAAATTTAATTTATAATTTGATATTGAGGCATATCTATTTATTTCATCCATCAGATAAGGTAGAGAGTGAGACGGGGATGTAAGGGAAATCAATACGTCATCAGCGTATAAGGCTATTTTGTGGTCTGCATCTTTGGTTCTGAAACCGATAATTTCTTTGTTGTTCCTAATATTAATTGCCAATGGCTCAATTGAAAGAATATATATCAGCGGGGAGAGGGGGCAGCCTTGCCTTGTTCCATTTGATAATGGAAACCAATTTGCACAGATATTAGGCCCCACTGTCCTAGCTGTTGGACCCTTATAGAGTGCCATAATAGCATTATAGATCCACCCATCTATGCCGAATGCCTTCAGTACTCTCTCTAGGTAATCCCACCCGACCCTATCGAAAGCCTTTTCGGCATCTAACGCTAGGGTCGCAAGTGGGGTTCCCCGTAGCCCAGCCTGGTCCATTATATCTAATAGTCTTCTGGTATTGTTGGTTGATGATCAGCCTGGTATAAAACCAATTTGGTCCAGATGTATCACTGAGACAAGCATTGGTTTTAATCTACTGGCTAGGATGGTTGCATATAATTTCATATCAGCATTTATAAGTGAAATAGGTCGGTAATTCTTAAGTTCTGTAGGATCTTTGTTAGGTTTCAAAATAGGTAAAATATTGGCTTTTAGTAACTCGCCTGGTATATCTTTGGTAAAGACCATTTCATTGAATGTTTGAGTCAATGGGCCTACAATATCGTTTTTAAAAATCTTATAAAATAGATGAGTATAGCCGTCTGGTCCGGGAGTTTTATTCGTGGCTAGATTTCTTATTGCCAATTCAAGTTCTTCAGTGGTAAAAGGACTATTCAGATTTACTTGATGTATTTCTGATATCATAGGGATAGCTGTGTTTTTTATGTATAGGTCTATATCTTTGGTATTAGAATTTTGTGATAAATTGTATAGTTTATAATTGAATTCATTAAACTGGGTGCCAATACTTTCAGGGGTCAGATGAACCTTATCGTCGACTATCAGTTTATCTATAGTTCTTTTAGTATAATAAGGTTTTATTTTATTTGAGAGTAACTTGTCTGCCCTGTTACCTTTGTAGTAGTATTTTATCTTCAGCTTTTCCATGGATTTTATCATCTTCTCCTCTAATTTGCTGTTTTTTTTAGTTTGTATATCTAATATTTTGGTCACAAAATTTTTAGACGGCGCCAGTTTATTTTTATTAGTAATATCAAATAATTCTATATACAAGTCGGATAGTTCTTTTCCTCCCTTTCTTTTATAATTTTTTTCCATTTTTATACAGTAACCTCTTATTACTGCTTTGTAGGTACACCATAGGGTTAGATTGGAGATTTCTTCTGATGTATTTTCTTAAAAAAACAACCTAGACATTTTGGTAATATATTCTTTGTTAATTGGATCTTTTATCAAAAGTCGTTTAGTTTCCATGTTGTTTTACCCTTTGGGGGGCTTTCTCCTAATTCTAAAGTTAAAATGCTATGATCCGACTTATCACTTTTTCTATCCTCTTGACTATCTGGGGGGTACTTAAAAAGTGATCTATCCTTGAATAGGATCCATGTATCCTTGATAAATGAGTAAAATTTGGATGTAAAGTTCTCCACAGGTCCAATAGACCGTATTTTTTGCATAGAGATCTTAGGCATCTAGCCTGGCTGATAATTGACCTATCTACCTGAGTTGTTTTAACTAATTTTTTATCCATTACTGTATCAAAAACACAATTGAAGTCCCCAGCTATTAACACTGTACCTTTCTTAATCCTGTCCATTTTTTCTAGGATTTTTTATAGCATTCCTATTGGATTTTTATTTGGAAGGTATACATTTACCAGAGTGAAGTATTCTTCATCTATTTTAATTACCACAATAATAAATCTGCCTTCCGGATCCAGTTCTTTCATAATAACTTCTGTTTTTAGTTTGCTGGAGATCATCACTGCTACCCCTCTTTTCTTTTTATTTGGTAGGGATGCATGCAATATATTTGGATAATTCCCCCCCCCCCCCCCCCCACCTCTGCGATTCTCCATTAAGCCAATGGGTTTCCTGCAGGAAACCTATATCGGCAGAGTGTTTTGACAGACTATCATAGACCATTCTCCTTTTAAAAAGGGAATTTAATCCTTGTGCATTAATTGATATACATTTAACCCTCATTCCTAAAATGTAAAAGTTTTCTCTCCCTTATCATTCTTCCTCCTTTGCTCAGGTCTCTCGATCCTCAGATCTGCTATATTTCCTTTGTCGGGACTTGGGACCCTGAGAATGTTCCAATCTCCCGGCACATTTAACAATTAAACAACAAACATTACATTTTACATAGATTAACACATAGAGCAGTCGCGCCTTAAAATAGGATTCAACTGTGCTTAGTGCAGAAAAAATGGTCAACAGTACAGACATTTAACCATTTCCCGCACCAGGCGGGA
Organism: Pelodytes ibericus; assembly: GCA_036172795.1. Classification (NCBI taxonomy): domain Eukaryota; kingdom Metazoa; phylum Chordata; class Amphibia; order Anura; family Pelodytidae; genus Pelodytes; species Pelodytes ibericus. The sequence continues at coordinate 130,487,558 of CM069858.1, read as the reverse complement.
GGGGGGCTGACCCCCAGTAGACGTAAAACTTTCCCAACATTTTTCTCCCCCTATCTCCTGATGGCCTATTATATATATCCTACCCAAAAAAAAAAAAATCCACCCTCTCTTCCCTCTCATTCAGTTATCATTCTCCTTATTCTTGTTGATCCCTTCTTAATAAGCTAAGTCAGAGGTAACTTTATTTGCCAAAACTTCAGTTTTTTTTAACCTAAATATATTGTGGGATAATTTAAATGGTGTTGTTCTTATATTGTGTATAGATGAGATAGGGAAAGAGGAAGAAAAAAAACAAAAACCTATGTATATATATTTATATAGTAATTTAAACTAACTACATCCATGTTTCCCTTTCATTTTTCCTCTCCTCTACCCTTCGTGATTTTCTAATTTCTATTGTTGAAGTGCCTAGGATTGATGAAGAAAAAAAAAAATTGTGCGAAATTCAAAATCATTTAATTTCTGTTTGCTGCTATAAGTTTTATCTATTATCATTTGTGTTATCAAGTTTAATCTAAAAGTGTAGAATACCCCATTATTCCCTTCTATTTAAATCCCTAGTATATTATGTAAAAAGGAGAGAAAAATAAAAAAAAAAAAAAAAAAAATAACTTAATTTCATTTTTATTTTTAGTCTACTTTTCGTGATTTTCAAGCTTCCAAAATTAATACGTGCAAATGGTGATAGAATTTGAGTTAGAACCATATCATCTCTCTTTCTCTTTTCTACTGTTCACCTTATCTATTACAATTAGTATTGTTCTTAGTAGTCTAAGAAATGTTCTATATCCCTTTAATCCTTTCAGACTTAGTTTAGTATACTTCACATTTAGTTCCCTCCTGTAATATGATGGAGGGGAGAGAAGGGGGAGAAAGAGAAAAAAAAAAGGAGGTCTTAGCTACCCTATTATTGAGAATAATTACCATTCAAATATGATAGTTCATGCTCACAACCTCCGGAATCCCTCACTTCAAAAAGAACCATGGTACCTTATAGAAAAAGAGGCATCGGACAAAGAGGATCTTGAATACTACCTATGGTTAAATAGTAACAAAATTCATTCTAAAGGCCTGATGGGCAAATCAAGGATTCTAGGCCAGGTGATTAAGGAATGGGACACTATTAAAAAAACTATGAACCTACAAAATAAAATGATTCCTTCATGCAGGGGCATAGCGTGGGGGGTGCAGGGGGGGCCGGCCGCACCGGGCGCAATATCTGGGGGGGCGCACTAGCCCTATGCGGCCGCGCGGCCGCAGCCACAACCGCGTGATACTTCCTGTCAGCCGCCGGATGTGAGCGGCAAATGACGGCGTGACGTCACATCCGGCGGCTGCGCGGCGGAGGCTCTTCTGAAACTGCATCGCGGCCTTTCTTCCCTGAGCTGTTGGAAGTGGAATTTGTAAAGGTAAGAATAAAGGGGCTTGGGGGACCTATTGTATTATGTATTGAGGAGGGGGTCATTAATGTATTGGAGAGGGGGAGGGGGGGTCATTAATGTATGGGGGAGGGGGGTCATTAATGTATGGGGGAGGGGAGGGGGGTCATTAAGGTATGGGGGAGGGGGGTCATTAATGTATGGGGGAGGGAGGTCATTAATATATGGGGGAGGGGAGGGGGGTCATTAATGTATGGGGGAGGGGAGGGGGTTCATTAATGTATGTGGAGGGGGGTCATTAATGTATGGGGGAGGGGAGGGGGGTCATTAATGTATGGGGAGGGGAGGGGGGTTCATTAATGTATGGGGGAGGGGAGGGGGGTTTATTTAATGAATGGGGAGGGGGGTTCATTTAATGTATGGGGGAGGGGAGGGGGGTTCATTTAATGTATGGGGGAGGGGAGGGGGTCATTTAATGTATGGGGGAGGGGAGGGGGTCATTTAATGTATGGGGGAGGGGAGGGGGTCATTTAATGTATGGGGGAGGGGAGGGTCAGTAATGTATGGGGAGGGGGGGAAGTAATGTATGGGGGAGGGAGGGAAGTAATGTATGGGGAGGGGGGGAAGTAATGTATGGGGGAGGGGGGGGAAGTAATGTATGGGGGAGGGAGGGAGGGAAGTAATGTATGGGGGAGGGGGGCAGTAATGTATTGGGGATGGGGGGGCAGTAATGTATTGGGGACGGGGGGCAGTAATGTATTGGGGAAGGGAAGAAGGGGGGCAGTAATGTATTGGGGAAGGGAAGAAGGGGGGCAGTAATGTATTGGGGAAGGGAAGAAGGGAGGCAGTAATGTATTAGGGAAGGGAAGAAGGGAGGCAGTAATGTATTGGGGAAGGGAAGAAGGGAGGCAGTAATGAATTGGGGAAGGGAAGAAGGGGGGCAGTAATGTATTGGGGAAGGGAAGAAGGGGGGCAGTAATGTATTGGGGAAGGGAAGAAGGGGGGCAGTAATGTATTAGGGGATGGGGGTCAACTGTGTATTAGGGGAGGGAGGGGTCAGCAGTGTATTAGGGGGAGGGGGGTCAGCAGTGTATTAGGGGAAGAGGGGGGGATGGGAAAGATCTGACTTGGGAATTTGAGATGAGGCAATGATTATATTTTTTACATTTGTGGCCTAATGAATAATCTATATATATGTGTGTATGTAGAAGGAAATGTAAATAGGTGGGGCTACAGGGGTGAGGGAATTATATTTGTAATATATTTATTAGGAACTGTGGAGGGAAGGGGGTTGGATGAGAGCATTAAATATCATAGCATTAAATTTTATATTTATGGGGTAGGAACTGTATTATATATTTTTGGTTTAGTGCAGGGGTAGGTAACCTTTGACACTCCCTTTGTTTTTTGACTACATCTCCATTAAGGCTTGCAAAGCATCATGAGAGGTGTAGTCCACAACATCTGGAGTGGCAAAGGATGTCTACTCCTGGTTTAAAGCATAGGTGTATAACCATTTGGCTTCCCCAGGCCAAAATAACCCCTTAAACTCTTAAAGGATCACTATAGTGTCAGGAAAACAAAGCGGTTTTCCTGACACTTTAGTACCCTGAGGGTGCCCACACCCTCAGGGTCCCACTCCCGTGGCGCTGAAGGGGTTAAATTCCATTCAGTTACTTACCTTAATCCAGCGCCAGGCTCCCTCGGTGCTGGTGACCTCTCCTCCCTGTCTGACGTCAGCTCCCCGTCCGACGTCACTGGAGCTGAATGCGCATGGCTGCGCGCGCATTCAAAGTGTCCATAGGAAAGTATTTCTCAATGCTTTCCTATGGGCACTCTGCGCGATGGAGGCGAAATGTGCCTCCAGGCTCCAGCGTCGCAGATGCCCCTCTAGTGTCTGTCCGGAAGACAGCCACTAGAGGCTGCCTTAACCGCAAATGTAAACGTAGCAGTTTCTCTGAAACTACTATGTTTACATGTGAAGGGTTAAAACCTGAGGGGCATTGCACCCAGGCCACTTCATTGAGCTGAAGTGGTCTGGGTGACTATAGTGTCCCTTTAACGCTGTTAGGGCGTTATATGCCGTCCGCATTTTAATGGGCTGTTAAGCTGAATTCTGATGACTCCGCAATGCTATGGGGCTGGTATGTAATTTTTTCCAGGCCCTGGTGCGAAGAGAGAGTGAGGGACTATCTGGGGGAGGGACAGTGCAGCGGCCGCCCAGAGCAGCACTGAGCGCAGGAGAGAACCACACCAGACCAGCCCAGGCAGCAGCAAGAACTTCTTGAAAATACTTATGTAAATTTTAGATGCATTTTACTTTAATTACATAAGTATTTTCATAACAAACAATACATGTGCTTGGGGGGTAAGGGTTTCTTTAACCAATCTAGTAGAAGAGACTCGAGTGCTAAAATCCACGGGTTAGGGAAATTACTTGCCTTGCCCCGGGTGCTGACAACCCACGCTACGCCACTGCCTTCATGTAAACTAAAATCAATACAATATAATATAAAAGATATCACCTTAAAAAACTGGGATAAAGCTCATGAATGTCCAATAAGAGATTTGTGTGAACAAGGCAAATTATTGCCTTTTGAAACATTGGGAGAGAAATATTCCCTCCCCTCCAGAGAGATATTTTCGTATCTGAGAATTAAAAATTTTATGAAGAACAATGTGTGTCATAACTTGGATACACTAAAACAAGAGCTAACTAAAATTTTCTCATATAAACAAATACCTAAAATCACAGCAAAGACAAATCCTCTAGTAGCGATGAGAAATATATACCCTATAAAAGTGAAGTCGATATGGGAGAGGGAGCTAGCAATCAAAATTACAGATGAGGATTGGGCAGGCTCCTTTGCCCAGACAAATAAAACAACAAGATGTCTCAATTTAGCAGAAAATCAATTTAAAATAATGTATAGGTGGTATAGAGTCCCATCTGCCCTGGCAAAAATGTACCCACAATTATCATCTAAGTGCTGGAGATGTGGGGTGGAAGACGGCACTTTCCCTCATGTCTGGTGGAGTTGCAAGGCTGTTGCTGTCCTATGGGATTGGGCTTTCGAATTGATTAAAAAACTTACTAATAGTAATACGACCTGGAAGCCAGAATCAGCTCTCCTACACTTAAAGCTAAAATAATCACCTAAAGATAATCAGCAGCGTGGAGGTCAAGCAAACCCTTTAAAAAAAGCCAACTGATAAATCAAGTAACGTATCAGGCAAGGATGGAAAAGAGTTTGAGTAATCTACAACCATCTCCATCTAGAAGACTATGCGAACTCTATACATATATATTAGAGCAGCTAGAACAGATGAAGATCAATAGGAGAGAGATATGGCTACCTAATACCATCTTAATATAATAGGCCCAAACCAATATCAAAATAAAAATTAAAAATAAAAAGGGAAAAGATGGGAAGAACTCCTCAATAAAAGAGAAGGGAAAGGGAAGGAGAAAAAAGAAGGGAAAAAAGGGGTAAAGAATGAAAAAAAAAAAAAAACTTCCAATGGCTATGTCTGTGAAACCTTGAAATGCTCCCCCCTGGACGGGGTAAAGGTCTCTCGATCGGTCTGCAAGATTACAATGCATTTTATTAACCTGTGCAGAGAGGGGGGGGGGGGATATTTTGCCGGAAAGAGTCCGGAGGATACTTAAAAGACTCTTTATAGAAGTGAATCTAAATATAAACAAGCATTTTAAGAAGGGACCGGAGCGGCTACCCCTCGATGCACTGGGACATAATAATTTGTTGTATATATGATGTTTTTTGTATGTCTGTTAATGTCTTTCGTGTTTTATATGTTATGGAGAAAAAGAAAACTAATAAAGATATATTATAATAAAAAAAAAAGAATCCAGGCCATTGTCATCATATTGTAAGAAAGAGCAATAAACATGCTTAAGATTTATAGGTGTTTGTTCTCAACTCAATAGACCAGAAAAAAGTAAGCATTAGAATAATCCCTATGTATGGCAAATTTGTATTTTTAGAGTTAAATTCTTCTTTACATGAAAACTCGTGATACAGGAATGTTGCAGTCCAAGATTCTATAAGACACACAAGTAGTCATTCACAAAAAAAGTCACTAGAAGTGAATGGCAGGAATTCGGCTATAGCCAAAATAGCCAAATTCCTCTCAAAATGGCCTGGAATTAAATCTGTAAAAACAAAAAAGTGACACAGTAAATACATATATTAAAATAAAATTAACATAAAATAATATTAAAAAAAATATTAAAACTTAACAATGCTTATATTAATGTAAATATCCTATTACAAGATATGAAATTAATATATTTTAATTGTTTACTATAATTCTTCTATACTTTTCGGTTCAATTCTCAAGTTAAAATCTGGAGATTGAACTGCCTGAAATTTCTGCCAATTTCTAGCCAACTTTGGGAAGGCTTCGGTGTAAGCAAAATCCCCTTTAAAAAATGATGATTTCATTACAAAATAGGGCATATTGGGCAGTCAAACTGTGCATTTCTCATTAGTTTATGCCCCTATCTGAACCAAGTTCGGGCCAGGTGCGTATAATTGAGTAGACAATTATGTTTTAACATTTTTATTAACATTTTGTAATTTGTTACTGTATGTCATTAAACATTAAATCACATTATTAGCCATGTTTCTGCATGCAGACAATATATGTATATAACGTGTACATTTGTAACTACAGCAAGTATTTACTAGAACGGAACCAGCTGTTAGTTAAGTCTAAATGGAGTGAATGAAGACGGTTCCTTTTTTTTTGTCTACGTTTGGATCATTCTTACTTATCTGTGATGGTTAAATCGTTGAGTATAATATAAATAGAAACAGGGAAAATATGGCAATGATATGTAAAAAAATGAATTAGAATGTAGGGGAGGGATGACGTAAGACGCACGCACGCACGCTAGCGGCGGCGCCTCGCGAGAGGAGTGGATGAGGTTGCATCTCTCGAACCTCTCAACGGAGACCGAAGAACAGACCCGCTGATCGGCACCAATTGGAAGAAGACTCCCGTGCATGAGAACTCAAGCAGAGTTAGACTCAAGGACTGAGTACAGGAGGGGAAGGTTCGGAGGAGCGCTCCCCTCGGTATCTCTACAGAAACGTGAGTAAACACGGACTTTTGAACAAACGCTGCACGGGAGTACCACAGTATATTGCATTACACATAAGGTAGAAAAAGACAGGGGAAAGAAGGAAGGCACAAGTATTTTTCCTGGTGCCTGTCCTGCAGTACAAGGAAAAAAGCCGCTTGATCAGCTTTGGGTAAAACTCCAAAATGGCTATTAGTAGCTAGGTGGTGGACTGGGTTAGGAATTATCTCCTGTTGATCCTTGCCAACACTGGGGTAATCAATTTAACCATGGCGTCAAAAAAAACGAACGAAAACAAAGAACAGCCAAAATTAAGGGAAAAACGAAAGGAAAAACAGGTTAAACCAATGACCTCTTTTTTTTCCCCACATTTGGAAAGAAATGAGCCACCTACCTCTAAAAGAGACAGTATATATAATCAAGGGGTATCAGAAGAAGCTGGGACCAACAGGGACCAGTCGGACTCTTCCTGGTCAGAACCTCAGGGGCCCTCAGCAGATTACTTCAAAACCCTAATGGAAGCACAATTTCTCAAATTAAAAGAGGTAATTGATAAAAATGCAATAGAAATTAGAGAGGATATAAGACAGGAAATTAAAACAATGGGGGAAAGAATACAACTGGTGGAGAGTGGCATGGAAAAAACCTCACACCAGCTGGATAATCAACAGCAAAAAATGAATAACCTACAAAGTAAAATACAAGTGCTGGAAAGCAAAATAGGAGATCTAGAGGATCGTTCAAGGCGGTGCAATTTGAGGATTAGGGGTATCCCTGAGACCATACCACAAATCAATATGGGAAAATATCTGAGGGACTTCCTCTCTTTCCTTAAGCTGCAGCCGGAGAAGGACATAAATACCCTGGAGCGCTTTCACAGAGTGAATAAATCTCCTAATGTTCCGGAGCAAAACCCAAGGGATCTAATTATATGCTGCCATTCCTTCACCCTCAGGGCGCAGATAGTGAAGAGGTTTGCGGAGAGTGAACTAAAAGGCTCTGAATTTGAACATCTCAAAATATATCCTGATTTATCTTATCACACAAGGAGACAGAGAAAGTTTTTTCAGCAGTACACAGTCATCCTCAGAAACAACGAGATCAGATATGCATGGAGATATCCAATAGGAATCACCATCTTCTACAGGGATAAAAGGGAAGTTTATGATACACCAGAGGAATTAAAACAGAGTCTGCAAGAGAAAAAACTGTTTCCCTAAAAACAAAGACTGGCTAGCAGACAACACAGGAGATCAGGGAGAGAACCGCTTTTTTTTTCTTTTTTTTTTTTTCCTTTTTCTGAACCCCTGAGCGGTCTGTTCGGGCTTCTTTCTTTTTTTTTTTTTTTTCTTTTCTTTTCTTTTTTTTTTTTTTGGTTTGTTTTTGTCTGTCCTTGGACAATAGGCATAATTGTCCCAAGGCTCGATACTGTTGGTTTATGTTTGGGCTATACTGAACAAATGCGGGGGTTACAACTGGCAAATGTAATATATTGGCCAAATTAGAACCTTAGGTATACTAGGAAGTCAACAATAGATTAGAGGGCCCGGTAGCATCAATGAATGCACCACATGGGAGGGGGAGGAGGGAAGTGCAGGGAGAGACGAGGGACAAGGATATATAAATTGTCTTTACTGTGTTTTTTATTTTTTTTATTTTTTATTTTTTGGGATGCAAAATTCGTCAATATGGGTTCACCCACAAAAATGAATAAGGAAAACATATGGTACAACATAAAGGAGCACCCCAGTAGAACAAAATATCGCAACACATATTCTCACCGAATAGGAATAGACTTAATAATGACACTCGTTTCACTCACTCAAGCACGTAGGAATGAAATAAGGCTTTTTTTTTTTTTTTTTTTTTTTCACTACAGGAGGTTTTCTTCACCCACACCATATACAACTATTAGCATTAGGCTGTAGATTGGGGAAGTACTCCACTATAAATCACATTGATATTTCCTAACACAGGGATTGAATGAGGCGCTTCTGTCCCCCTCCCCTTCCATTAGTGTGGATTAGGGCTAAGAGGTGAAATAGTAAAGCAGAAATAGGACCCCACTAAGAACACCTACTCGTGGATCGTAGGGGAAGCTAGGGCTGGAAGGGATTTCGAAGGGAGGGGCGGGGGGACGGGAGAGGAAGTGTGGAATTTGGGGGTAAAAGCATGAGGCTGGGTTTCTTTTTTCTTTTTTTTTCTTTTTTTTTTTTTTCTTTTAGGAATTTATTCAATAATAAGGACATACTACACAAATTAGCTTAAATATGAGAGATGATCTGTCAATAAATAACAATAAGGAGAATATATAGTATTACACAAAAGAGTAACACAGTAAGATATATTAGATATCACATATTTGCACCGAAAAGGAATAAACTTAACAATGACACTTTTTTTTTTTCTTTCTTTTTTTTTCTTTTAGGAATTTATTCAATAATAAGGACATACTACACAAATTAGCTTAAATATGAGAGATGATCTGTCAATAAATAACAATAAGGAGAATATATAGTATTACACAAAAGAGTAACACAGTAAGATATATTAGATATCACATATTTTCACCGAAAAGGAATAAACTTAACAATGACACTTTTTTATTTTTTATTTTTTATTTTTTTTATTTTTCATGCACTCAAGCACGTAGGACTGTAATAAGGCACTAAAGAATGTTTTTTTTTTTTTATTTTCTCCGTGAGAGTATCGGTATGGGTCCAACCTCATCCACCTGCCATACTGCTACAACCGAACATGTCGTGGTTGGCAACAACCTTGTTTTTTTTTTAACCTAATATTCCCCCACTGAGGGCCAATGCCCCCGGTGGGATGGGTTCGCAGTGCTCAAGATCTATCGGTAGCACTCTAGGGATGGGTGTGTGTTACAGTTATGTTGTAGTTTATTATTTGTTTGTTTGTGTTAAATGCTGTGCTGTGGATCGGGGACGTGGAGACCGGGGGACCCTGGAGGGAACGAGGCGGGATGGGAGAACCGGAGTCAAAAATGGGTAGTATTAAGGTAGCCTCTATAAATGCTCAGGGTCTTAACTCCCCCCAAAAACGAAGTATATTCCTAAATACGTTAAAGAAAGATCATATACAGGTTTGCGGGGTACAGGAAACACATTGGAAGAGGTCAGACGAGTCAAAAATAAAGAACCGAGCATTTCCACTTATACTCTGCTCCTCCCTTAGGGACAAAAAAAAAAGAGGGACAGCTATTTTGTTTTCTGCAGACCTCAGAGTCAACATTATTCACCAGGACTGTGATCCGGAGGGTAGATTTGTTCTTGCAATTTGTGAGATAAATAATATAGTGTATACCCTGGTAAATATCTATGCCCCAAACCATTCTCCGGTACGCTTCATCGGCAAAATACTTGCCAAACTTGAGAGAATAAAACAGGGGAGAGTCATAGTTATGGGGGACTTCAATTGCCAAATGGATCCTGCCATGGATAGCTCATCAGCCAGGGGAACTACTAAAAACAAAAATACAATAAATAATGCTAGAAGACTAAGGGATATGTTGAGGAGTTATGCATTGCTGGACCTCTGGAGGGTGTTCCACCCGGGGAAGAGGGATTACACGTGTTTCTCTCGCTCCCATCTTGCATACTCAAGGATAGATCTGATGGTGTCCGGGACTAATGTTGCCAAAATAATAAACAAGATAATTATTATTACCATCCCTTGGTCCGATCATAATATGGTACTTATGATTGTGAAAGACGAAATGGCTAGGACAAGGACCCACTGGAGGCTAAACGATCAACTCCTGCGTAGGGGGGATAATATTTTATATTTGAAAAGGATGTCTGATCTCTTCTTTACTGAGAATTGGGATAATGAGGTCCCTCTCGCCACCGTTTGGTGTACATACAAATGTGTGATGAGGGGACATCTGATCAAGATGGGAGCGAGAGAGAAGAGGTCTAGAGGAGCCCCCCTTGCGGAGCTATACGTTTTATTAGAGCACCTGGAACAGGAAAATAAAAAGAAACCATCACCTCAAGTCACACAAAAAATTAAAGATACGCAAGATAGCATCAATGAGCGCTTGATAAATAGAGCCAATCTAAATTTAGAATACCTCCACCGAAAGTGGTACTACCAAGGTAATAAGGCGGATAAAGAACTAACAAACAGACTAAAAAAAGAAAAATCTATAAAAACCATAAGTAGGCTTAAAGACAAGAACAAAATAATATTACACCCAGATAAAATCGGAGAAACATTTAGAGCATTCTATGAATCACTATATAATATTCCGGTGGACCCAGCCGCCTCTAGGGTGGAAGATTTTTTTGCGGAACTCAATCTACCCCAAATTTCAGACACACAGTCAAGGGAGCTCAATTTGCCACTTACAGCCACAGAAGTGGAAAAAGCCATTAATAACCTTAAGAATAACAAAGCACCCGGTCCGGATGGCTTCAGCAATAGATTTTATAAATTGATGAAAGGCAATATTGCACCCAAACTTGCGGTGGTTTTTGGTGCCTTCGGCGCACAGCAGAGGATACCAAAATAATTGCTGCAAGCACACATAGCCCCAATACCTAAGCCAAACAAAGACCTGGAGTCAACATCTAACTATAGACCTATTACGTTACTAAACGCAGACATAAAGATCTATGCATCAATTCTGGCGGAAAGACTTAAGAAGGTAGTACTCTCTCTGGTCCATACAGATCAAACAGGCTTTGTGCCGGGACGATTAAGTTCCAACAACGTAAGAAGGCTGATAGATGCCATGGATATGGCCCAGAGGGAGGGGCTGCCCCTGCTGACCCTGTCGATAGACGCCGAAAAAGCATTCGACAGGGTCAGCTGGGATTATTTGCGATATACACTGATAAATTTAGGCATTGGGGGACACTTTTTGGATAGCATTATGGTTTTGTATACAAACCCCACAGCTAGAGTCTGCAGTAGTGGCTTTGTCTCGGGTTGGTTTGACATATCCAACGGAGTTCGGCAGGGATGTCCCCTTTCGCCATACTCTCAATGGAACCGCTAGCAGAACATATCAGAACCAACCCTAAAATAATGGGTATCCCGGCGGGAAAAAGGGAATTAAAACTGTGTATGTATGCGGATGACGCAGTTCTTACCCTATTAAACCCCAGACAGTCTATTCCGGCACTTATTGGAGTGATGGAATCATACTCCACCATCTCGGGATATAAAGTTAACTGGGGAAAATCAGAAGCAATAGCCTGTAACATATCCCAAAGAGAAAAAGACCATCTGACTAAGCTAGGGGGTTTTAAATGGGCTAAGGATTCCATCAAGCATATAGGTATCAAAATCACCTCCGATCCCTCAAAAATAGTTGAAATCAATTTCCTCCCTATGTTACTACATATAAACAAAAAATATCAAGAATGGAAAAATATTAGGGCTTCTTGGTTGGGAAGAATTAATATTGTAAGATCATACTTGCTCCCTAAGATGTCCTATATCTTTAATATGATACCCTTAAAAGTACCAAAAGCATGGATTGAATTAGCACAGACAGGGCTATCGTGATTCGTGTGGCAGGGCAAACGTCCCCGTATCCAGACAAAACTGTTGATGGCGAAGGCCGACAACGGAGGTTTGGGAATTCCCAACATCGGCAAATACCATCTTGCCTGTCTAATTTCACAAGCCCTGATCACACAAAATGATAGTTATATAAATGAGGGCTGGTACTATATAGAACAAACCATGTCTGGTACTCATAATTTGCTACGTCTTTTTTGGCAGACCACACCTAAAATCACAGTTGATCCAAAACTTAAAAATTTACCGATAACTTTGAGGGACCTAGTTCAGACCTGGGAGATATTCAGAAATAGTATAGGCCTTAAAAATAAAATACTGGCCCCGGTAAATATGGATATATTAGCCGCAAACGTACAGGATCTGGATTTAAAAACATGGCTATACAGTGGATTAGTGAAAGTTGAGGATTTGCTGGAAGGGGACAGAGTAATGGGGTTCGACAGCTTAAGTCAAGCCAATAACCTACCCAGCAAAGAAATCTTTACATACTTAAGGGTAAAAGGGTACATTAAGAAATATTTATATACAGGGAAAGCCCCAGAAACGGTAGCTTTAGAAGATCTAATTAGAAAAAAGGTAGTTAAGAGACCCATATCCAGTTGTATGGAACTATTGAGGAAAAAAGACTCAACTATTATAATCCCAGCCATGATCAAATGGGGTCTGGACTTGAACATCCAAATAAATAAAAAAGACTGGCTAAACTCACTTAGAGCAGTGGCGGGGGCAGTGCATTGTCTAAATTTGAGAGAAGTGCATTATAAACTACTCAATCGGTGGTACCTGACTCCGTCCCGTTTAGCTAAGATATCCCCGGGAACCAGCGACACCTGCTGGAGATGTGGCACCCAACGGGGGGACTTAATGCATATATGGTGGAGCTGTGGCCCGATCCAGCTGTACTGGAGAATGGTGGGGAAAAAGATAGCAGCCATTTGTGGTACAACCATGCCCCATGCCCCAGAGTCTTTCCTGTTACATTTGGATATGATAGCCTGGCCAAGAAAGAATAGGAAGCTCATAATTCACTGCTTAACAGCAGCTAAATTGTTGGTTGCTAGGAATTGGAGATCCACCCTGGCACCGATATGGGACACGCTAAAACAACAACTAATTTTTCAACTTAGGATGGAATCGGGAATCGCATTCCAATTTGATTTAGGAGAGTGGAACAGGGCTGATTGGAAGGAATGGATTCTACAAATTGAAAAAACTTAAGGGGCTTTTGGAGGGGCAAGAGAGTAAGGGGAAGTGCTCGTAGACAGAGGTGGAAGGGGAAAAAGAAGGTCGGGAAAAGGGAAAACGAGAAAAAAGGAAAGGGAAAGAGAAAGGAGGGAAGGAGAGAACAAAGAGGGAAGGAAAGGGAAGGAATAGGGAAAGAAAAGATGAATCAGGGTCATTAAGGCCACCCACATCTCCCCATCTTCTAAACTGACCAATAAAACCCAGAGCAAAAAAGAAGTGAGAAAAAAGGAAAAAAAGAGAAAAAAAGAGCGAAAACATATACGGTTACCTATAGACTCGCGTACAGAAGGGGTCCTGCCCGGTCTTCACGTATCTCGGTCCTAAAGGGATATAGCATCCTAGAATTAATGAACCTGGAAAATTCACTACAGTAGTCTTTGAAAAGAGGATGTAGTCATGTTTCTACACACAGCATTTTTTTTTTTATTTTTTTATTTATTTGTACAGTGCGTATTTCTTGTAATGTATGTCTACCCTTTCGGGTATTTTTGATGTCTTTGTAATTTTTTTTCTTTTCTTATTGTCTGTATGTATAAGCCATAAAACAGAAAATAAAGTATATATAAAAAAAAAAAAAAAATGAATTAGATATTAAAAAAGTACAGGCAAACCAGGCAAAGATGTAAGATCTTAGATAAATTACCCTACAAATTTCTAAAAACCACATGTTACACAAATGTTCCTATATTATCATATTCATAGATGACAGATAATTCTTAGGATTTTAGAAGAGATAAATATCACATTCAGTGCTTTTTTAGTCATTTCATGGTTTAAAGTTATCAGTCCATCTGCAGAACATGTACATTTGGTTTATTTACTTACGTATTGCAACTTTGGTAAGAATAGATAACTAATCTTCTCTACAAATGATTCTACATAACATTTCCTAATTTTGCAAATTTATCACACTCATGGCGTAAAACTAAAAACTATTCTATACATGTATGGTTTTGTTCTTTATTAGGAGTGTGCAAAATACAGATTAGCAAGACAGCAATTTAAAAAAAAATATACCCCCTCTAACATTGCAAATCAGCAGGATCTGAACAAGGTGTGTGTGTGTGTGTGTGTGTGTGTGGGGGGGGGGGGGTGATATAGAGCATTACATTTTATTACAGGACTAAGCAAGTAAACCATTCTGACTACAAAATAGACATCATAATGGAAAGAGAATGCCTCACATTATTTAGGCCTTTAAGACTGATTATGGGAGATATTTCTACAAGGGGACATTCTAACATGTCAACAAAAACAAAAATAATGCTCAAAATGATAAAGTAACAACACCATTATAAACGTAACCCTTTCGTGACATTAGCCTACATACATATATCAGCATACGTGGTAACCAATTATTTTGACCAACTTTACTTTCCAATATTCTATTTTACTGGTAAAACTTGTTTTTTACCTATTTTTTTGGACATATGTTCCTGCTTTTGTGTTGGTTTCATAGTTAATCATTACATTTATATACATAATTGCTTTGTTTGTTCATATTCTAGTTTAAACTATAGGGCAGTCACATGTCATACATTATAGTGGTACCTGAAAATATATGTATTTTAGCATGCTGTGTGCCATTCTAGCACAACATGAAAATATGCAATGCGTAGCCTACATATGCCCCCCCGATAGCTTATTTTCTACTTAGCATCACAGCTGACATACTGCTAGACTATGGATAATTCATAATTATCGAGCAATTAGAATCTTTTATATTGATCGGAGGATTAAGCATACCACAGATAGTTCATATACCATATGAATTGGAGCAATCTTTCTAATCTAAAAATAATGTTACATTTTAAGGTAATATGACATAAGAAATGTATTTTTCTTTGGCAGAATGCAAGGATACAAATTCTAGCGGGACATATTTAATGTGCTTGCATCGGAAGCACAATATTCAACAAACCTGGAAAGAGTTGAGAGAACCTTGTTATCAGCATTATACAAAATGACCGCACTATACGCAGAAATGAGTTCTGGTTTATAGTAATGATCCTGTTAGAGTGCATAGGGCAATTTTACATGGTTCTTCATATGAAATATAAAACATTAAATGAACATTAAGCATAATCTGCCCAGTGTGAACAAAATAGGCTCAAACTCCCAAGAAAACTAAGAGGCTTATTTTCAGATTAAGAAGCAGATGCATGTCAAAGCTGCTCTGGGATGGATAATGTGGTCTAAATGCAATGCAGTTTTTTTGAATGCTGTTTAAGAACACAGTCTGTTTTCAGACTCTCTTTGGTGTGACTGAATTAGATCTATGTTTTAGTGCCTTATAATATTGTTTCAAAGTATGTTCCCATGACAAGCTTTAGAAAAGACACGATGAGGCTTAAACCAGATAATTTAAAGTCTTCAAATCCCATGGCCTTGTTTTTTTGCTGACATATTTAAATACACTATATTGTTTTCTACTCTTACTATAAGTAAATCATTATAATTAATGGATATTATGATATAATACTTATGATATAAAACATATTTTTAAAATGCTATCTCTGTATGGTCTACATTAATATGATTATTTGTTTAACTGCTGTTTAAGCTTTTATAGTGAAGAGCCCCATACCATGCAGACATGATTAATTTTATGAGGTAATGCAACTGAATTTAGGGGCTTTTATCCAGAAAAAGGAGGAACCAGAAAAAACCCCTTTAAGGCAATATCCAGCCTGCAAGACACTAATTGGACTCCAACAGTCTAACACATCATAACCCATTCTAAGCATTGTTTGATGTCACTAGCATTATCACTAACTAACACTTTTAAACTGTGAATATTGCTCCAAATAGAAAATATAAAAAAGTGAAAATCTACTTTTGAGGGTCAACTCAAAATGTGGCAATTATCATGTTAAAAATGATGCCTTCGAATTGCGGACTCATTTGGGCCACATCAGTGAAACATGGGGTGTGAAAGTTGAGTTACCCAGGTAGCCTCGATGTAACTTCATAGTTCCTTCCACACCAATATCTGCCGAAACAGAAACATTCCTGAAATGCACCAAACTGAAGTGGTAGCCTCAATATCCCCATTATAACCTCTGAAGGATTTTGCACACTCACAGAAAAATTGCCCAGAAATAAACAAGCCTCTATTGGAAATACTCACAACATCAATAAATTGATACACAATAGTGATAAAAACAACTTACAACCAGTCACTGTCAAGGAATCAGTGTATAAATACTAAGCACATGTCAAGATTTTACAGCAGGATTTCAAGCCAGCAGTCAACTCAAGAAAAAAAAAAAATCAAACCAAGAGAAAGGCTGGGGGAGGTGGACCAGGATACTGGTAGCAGGAGATGGGGGAATGCAAGGGAAAACACTTTGTCCTAAGTTTTTTGCAGGAGGAGAACATGACACTAATTAGGTGGGTGATAGGCACAGCAGCTAAGAAGACAAGCCTGAGGAGGAGGAATGACATCTGGCAGGAGCTCATGGATTATGTCAACAAAGTTGGTGGGAACATCTCGTCAATGGAGGTGGTGAAGAAAAGGTAAGTGCATTTAAAATACCCATATACCATAGGGCACATGTAAATTTGCACTACATACATAGCTCACACACCTGTAGTTCATGTAACACATGTCATAGCTGCATTTTAACTGTACATGAATGTAATGAATACAATCTGTATTGCAATATTCTAATCATCTTAACAAATAATTTGATTTTAAATAAAAAATAAAAATATGAAAATGTATTATTCAATTAAACATATTAATTTGTGTCTGTCTTGTTTTTCTATTATATCCACACCTCACACACTTTCATACTGAATGGTACCCTTACCCACAGTTTGGTATATTGCATTGTACGTCAATGTTGGCCTTTATACTTTGGAAGATAAATTATTATTTACTACACTTTACATGGGGTAGGGGTTACACATCTCATAACTGTTGTTGAATATAAATATTCAGTGATGTGATGCCAGCATAGAGCTGACATGACATTACTGGTAGTGATCTTCATCAGCAGCTGTCAGGGCAGGCCTTAGGGGTGTGCGACCTGTGCGAGCGCACAGGGCGTGACACCCCAGGGGGCGCCCTCCCGCCCGAAGAAAAAAAAGTAAAAAAAAAAAAAAGCCGGTAGTGGCACTGGATTGGGGAGATCAAAAGATCCCCCCTCACCAGCCCTCTGCTCGGCATGCTCTTCTAGATCCGGGGAGGGGGCGGAGCTAACCGGCTGAGAGGTGTAGCTCTGCCCCCACCCTGTGAAGCAGAGCAGTGTCTGCTTCATGGGGAGCCACTGGCAGCATGAGAAAGTGCTGCTAGGCTGCCCATGCTTGCATTAAGCATGGCGAGCTGAGCAGCAGCTTCTCTTGCTGCCCTGGGCTCCCAGTAAAGCAGACGCTGCTCTGCTTCACAGGGTGCGGGCTGAGCTACACCTCTCAGACGGTTAGCTCCGCCCCCTCCCTGTATCCACTTTTGAAGGCCAAGGAAGGGAGGGGTGGGAGAGAGAGACAGGGGCAGGGGGAGAGACAGAACAGGGGGAGGGGGGAGAGAGATCTACAGAACAGGGGGAAGGGGGAGAGAGAGAGACAAACAGAACAGGGGGGGGGAGACAGAAAAGGGGGAAGGGGGAGAGAGAGAGACAGAGGGAGGGAGAGAGACAGAACAGTTGGAATGGGGAGAGAGAGAGACAGACAGGGGGGGAGAGAGAAATATAACAGGGGGGAGACAGAACGGGGGGGAGAGAGACAGAACGGGGGGGGAGACAGAACAGAGGAAGGGGAGGAGAGAGACAGAACAGAGGGAGAGAGAGAAGGGAGAGAGAGAATAGGTATGGGGGAGTTAGAGAGAGACAGACAGGGCAATGAAGAGGAAAGGGACAAACATGGGAAGGGAGAGAGAAACATACATGGGGGGGCGCCAAGGGGGAATCCCGCACAGGGCACCGGAACACTTAAGGCCGGTCCTGGCAGCTGTTATGTAATTGCAATAACACATGCCATTAATGTGAGTGTGAAACACTCAATCAGCAGGCATGCAGTGAATCCAGATTTCTCAAGATCCCTACTGTAGGTGAATTTTACGCTAGCAAGAACACCAAGGGAGCCCAGCATTTACCCGGTACGTTCTGTGTATGAAAGGTACAGTGTAGATTTTCAGTAGGCAGGTATCTAAAATCAGTGACTATATATCAATAGTCTCTGTTATTTACAATCACGGAATGAATATATATATATATATATATATATATATATATATATATATATACATATATATATATATATACATCTTAGTACATAGTTACACCTTCCCTTTCACTGTAGTTACACATTGGTATCTGCATGCTGCACGTGTATTTTGTTGCATGACACTCTTTTATGTGATTTTTTGACATGGTCATCATTCCATATATGTTAAAATATCATATTTATTTTTACAAATATCATTTTGATGGGCTTTTTGTATCAGAAATGATACTATGGCACAAATGTAGGCATGTCCATGTGAAAAAACAGTAGTTTACAATGTTTTATAGTGTACTTTAGAGGGCTTTAACATTTAATTCTCCAGCATAGACCCAGAGAATAGAAATGGGCAAATTCCGTCTATGTTAACTGAATTCAGAGTGTATTCAGGGTGTGATTGGCGCACATTAGGTTAGCGAAAATCTATGGTTTTCACTGACAAAATGTCCTGATCCGAATGCCACCGATGCTTCTGTTTCAAACTCGAATTCAGGATTTATTGAGTAGCCACATTTTGGAGATTTGAGAAATTTGGCAGAAGTGCCTAACCCGAATCCATTTCACAATTAATCCTTGTTTACTGGGTAGACCTAAGGAGAATTGAGCACCGCCTGCTCAAAGCTTTGTTTGACACACAGAGATCAAGGACGGTAAAGAATCTTGTTTGTCATTTTCAGTGTAGCAAATGTTAATAGATAACTATGTACTTAACATTTGGTAACATGATTAACTTAACTAAGACTACATATAGATACATATTGGCCTTTTGTAAAGGAGCAAAATAAGTGGTAAATAGAACATTGGTAATGCTAAATATTTATATTATATTATATATATATATATATATTTATATATATATATGTTTGTGTGTGTGTATATATGCATATATATATATATATATATATATATATATATATATATATATATATATATATATAAACATAGAAACATAGAATGTGTTGGCAGATAAGAACCATTTGGTCTATCAAGTCTGCCCAATTTTTTTTTTTGAGTACTTTTATTAGTCCACCGTTCCCGTTCTTATAGCTAGGATAGCCTTGTGTCTATCCCACGCATGCTTAAAATCCTTGACTGTGTTTACCTCTACCACTTCTGCTGGAAGGCTATTCCATATATCCACTACCCTCTCAGTAAAGTAATACTTCCTGATATTACTTTTAAATCGTTGCCCCTCTAATTTAAGACTATGTTCTCTATATATACATATATATATATATATATATATATATATATACACACACGCATATATACAATATATATTAAGTATAATTATATATATTCACACATAGACATGTTCACATATAGAAATTATTTACATCTACAAGATTCATTAAATTTATATATATTTAGAGACAATTAGAAAGAAATATGTATTTCGTTATATGTGTCTCTTTATGGTAAATATTAGAAAAATATGTTTGTGTGTTTTTCATTTTATCCGGCCAACTGTTTTCTCTGCTGGAAAATATATTGCAGCTTTCAGGTATGCCATGAATAACAAATTACATTAAAACAGCTTGCAGAATTTGGAAGTCCTCTTATCTTGTTATAGTTAATAGCAAATAAAATACTGCATTGCTCTCAGAAGGAGAGAAAACATCTTCTGCCATCATGTGGTTCTTTATAGTAGACATATTTTGATTCTAGTTATTCATGCTTGGCTTTATGCTTAATTTTTATAGTAGTACTTTATGCAAGGAGAGGTGACTGCATTATGCCAATTACAAATAGTGATCTTCTAATTTGCATATAATTATACCAGGAAAGATACTTTAAGATTTTGGGCTAGATTCTATGGCACCAGTTAAAAGAACAAACGTGACATTGGTTAAATAACAAGCATTTGCCATTCAATGCCGCCTCCAAAGCTATTAACTGGTGTGGTAAAAACATTACTACGTCCTTTAAAAAATTAACCCACCTGTTAAAAAACAAACTTTATTGAGACACTGTTCTATTTGGTAATTTCCAACTAAATAGTGATTTAATGAGGAGGGATAAAAATAAACAAGTAAAAAATTATATTTTGCCAATTAATTTACTGCCTCAAAAAAACCCCACCTAAAGGTTTAACTCGATATATGCACAGTAACCCTTCTAGTGCCATAGGAAACACAAACAGAAATCTGAGCATTCCCTGGTCCCTTGGAGGCTGGTATTTAATTTTATTGATAGATCCAGGGGCATGTTGGTGGCCCCTGGTCCCAGGGGGGATTTATTTTATTTTTTAAATGGGACATGGGGAATTGCGTCAGCCCCTGAGGCAACTTATAATTTATATATTTAGAGACCAGGGGCATGCTGCCAACTCTGGTAGCAATGGGACTAATATATTTAATTATGTATTGGGCCAGGAACATTTGGCCACTTTCTCGCCCCTGCATTATTATTATTTTGGGGGAGGGGGCAGAACAGTAAGGACTGGGGTCTGGCTATTACCACCCCAGCTCACTAATGTTAAATTATTTTTTTTATGGTAAATAACTGCTATTTAAAAATGCCATTATTCCCCTACCGCTAAACTTTATCACATAAGTTCTGAGTAGTCTACTAGCATTTGCCGTTATTTCTTCATTAACAAAATGCTTGAAAAAATCTCCAGCTATTGCAGGAGTTAATGGCCAGTATTGAATCTAGGCCAGTCACTCTTTTTTGAAAGCACTTCCTGGGTTTGTTACAATTACCCAGTATTCCAATTTAATATTGTTTTATAAAATAATAAACTATTATTTAAGGCAAGAATGTTACATTGAAAATAAAGTTAAGTTCCTTGGAAATACATTTTATGTAAAATATTTCTTATATGGATCAAATATAAATATTTTCGTTAGGAAATTATAAAACACCAATCAGATTATCTCTTCCATATATACAATTAACCTTCAATTAATAATTATATATAATCAACAACCACACATTAAATAATCCACTAATGCCACTCTTTTTTCATTATTTACCTTACAAACTTTTCACATATGGTACACTATTGCTATGTGCTTTTAACTAGGCTTAACTATCTACCGTCTACTATAGGAATACATGTAAAATGCTACCTTTAACCTACAAAGGCCTCAACTTCTTGAACCCTCCATACATGGCCTCCCTCTTTAACCAATACTTCCGTGCGTTCCTTAAATGGACTAAAGCTCTCCTCATCATATCTCCTACTCGCACCTCTAAGCTTTTGCCAGAGCTGCCATCTCCCTCTGGAACTTTCTTCCGCAGAGCATCCATCTCTCTCCTTCCTTCTCAAACTTTATAAAGTCCCTCAAAACTCATCTCTCATTCTATTGTTTTAGCTAAGCAGCAGTGAGTTGGTATAAGTAAGCAACGTTCTTATAGAAGGTATTTACAATACCGATGGCAAGAAATCCTGTTTATAACCTGAAGCATGAAGCATAGGAGAAGGAAGGCTCTCTGAGTGAGTACCAGTAAAAATGGAAGTGTGTAAACACAAAAAAAACAAGAACATAAAAATAAAAAACACTAGTATACAGCAAAGAAGCAATAGCATTTTAACATATTTTGTATCAAGTCTGCTCAAATGGGCTCAGCTTTCTAGCTGTAACATTTTTTTTTTCCTGTTAATATTTCAAATTCAAACTCTGCATGCTAACCAATCCACACTTAATTGCTGAGCAATTCAGTTTTTTTTTTACCTACAATGTAATGGACAGTAGCTAGCACAAGAAAGATCAAAGAAAACACAGATAAAAACCCCAAACATTATAAAGTTATATTTGAGGTCAACTTATAATGAGATCTCAACTAGAGATCTGATTTCAAGACTAAGATAAAGGTCCTCAGTAGACTTGTAGGGAGCTGTATCCTCCTCATAAGTGTCAGGAAGCATTAGAAGATGCCTGTGTGCATAGAGCAGCACACAGACATCCTCTGGCTGCTCTCACTAGACACCAGGGAAGTGGGTGTCTAGGCATTCATGGGAGGAGCATCTCACAAGCCTGAGGATGCATTGGTAAGTCTTGTGACAAACTGGCAAGTCGGGGGGCGCATAGGCGAGTCTGAGGGCAGATTAGCAAGTCTGAGGATGTATTGGCAACTATGGGGATGGATACATTGTCAAGTCTGAGGATGCACTGGGAAATAAAAGGAAATACATTTTCAATCATAATTTTTGTTAAATAGGAAAAAACTGTTAACATGTGAATGTGAATTAATATTTACTATTAAAACTGTATTCACATAGGGTAGTCTTATATTTAGACTTGTTCTGTTTTCCTAAGTTAATAGCAAAACGTTTGGGGGGGTGAGGGTTGTCTTTAATCAGAATTGTCTTACATTTAAGCAAATATGATAATAACAATTTGTTGAAACAACAGATAATTATTTTAAACTGATCATTGAACATCCAGTAACACCCTCTTCCACAACCCTTTTTTTTTTATTTCACTTTGAGAAACACTATAGTAAACTAGTGAGTTTGTAAAGAAATAACAGTTACCAAAAAAATACTTTTGTAGATTTGTGTCCTTTAAAAAAAAAAAACATAGAACCCTTTAGTCTTTTTAGTATAACAAAATAATAATTGTACTCAATAACAAATGGGGCATGTATGTAATGCAATTAAAAAAATAATGAATTGTACATAGAATAATAACCTGTCCCCACCCTTCTTTGAGAAGTGAAATATTTCCATTGCAGCAATGGGGTGTGGATTGTTCATATGAGGTTAATTAAAATGGTTTATTGACCTTAGGTTAACCATACAAAAGTTTAATATATTCATTAAACATGGATGACATTAATCTTAATAAAACTAACCTTTATTTTAAAAATGATCAAACAGTTTAAATAACCTATCTCTCTAGCAGAATAAATGATGATATATGAAATTAATATCTTAAAAGTCATTTTTCCTTGCTGATATATAAACCTATTTTATATAACGATCTACCCTTAAATCTTTACAGGAAAACTAAACAGTTTTTAAACTTTAGTTCCTTAAAGGAAGCAAGGGTTAAAAAAAACATGCCCCGAGAGATTGAAGTAAACCCGACGTGTATCTTAACCCCTTAGTGACAAGACATTTTCACCTTGACTTTCCCTTGGTGACAATGGCTGTTTTGACATTTCTGGGGTGTTTGTGTTTAGGTGCAATTTTCTTTTTTCTCACATACTGTACCCTCACAAATTATGTGTTGTTTTTATCGTCATAAGAAGGGCTTTCATTAGATACCATTATGTTCATCATATCTTATAATTTACTACAAAAAAAAATCATAAAATATGATGAAAATTTAAAAAAAAACCCCACTTTTTGTTAATTTGACCTAAAATATAATTTAGACAAGTACAATCATTAAAAAAGACCCCATCTAAATAGTTTCTAAATGTTGTCCGGAGTTCAGAAATATGCATGTTTCCATATTTTTCTGTATTTTTTTTGTGAGTTATGGGGCAAAAACCAAAAATAGTGTTTTTTGTTTTTTTCCTATATTGACCTTTTGACCCCAACCCGAACCCACAATTTAACCTTAACACTAAATTTAACCCCAACTCTAACCCTTATGCTATCCCTTAATATATTTTATTTTTAATTTAATTTGAACCATATCCCTTATGCTAAAAATTATTTAATTTTAACCCTATAGGCTAATCTAACTATATAACCAGTTTTTAATTAATTAAATAGTTATTTTAAAAATGTTCCATTGCTATGCTACTTAACTACCACAAGGGGCAGTCAAGTAGCATATTCAGAGCGACGGAAGTGAAGTTACTTTCACTTCCGAAGCTCAGACCGCCAGAGGGCATAGCCATTTTGACAGACCATGCTGCTCGTCAATATGGCTTCCACAATTGCTCCGTGGGGCGATCGTGGGGGCCCCAGAAAAGAAATTACGGTGCTGGCTATTGCCTCGACATCGAGGCAATAGACCAGCACCGTTAAAGCGGTTTTCGTGATCATTGATTGCGAAAACCGCTTGATTCTCCGCAGGACATGCCAGGCATGTCCTTTGTCGTTAAGGGAGTTTCTCCCAGGACGTGCCTGACACGTCCTTTGTCGGCAAGGGGTTAATAGATAAACGTGAGTTTACTCTCTGCTGTGTCTCACATCTGAGACACAACAGTGTCAGCGTGTGCACAGCCAATTAGAGCGGGGACTCGTCCCGCTCTGTCTGTCGAAAGCGGTGTTCTCTCTCTGCCTTCGCAGAAGCATGGCAGCTGTTGGTTAGAAGATGTACTGACATGTACTATGAAAAGTACAGGCCAGTTTATCCTCACACTAGGAACAACTAACATTTCACTTTCTCCTTTAAGTTATGTTATTTTTTTTAATTCACTCAATGTAGAATGTTGCTATAATGACATTGTAGATTTTTTTTTATTAACCTTTATTTGCAAATAATCTGGATATCCGGATTGGGGTGACATACACTGATCAGCCCTGCTACCCCTGCAAAATAAATAAATAAATAAAATGTTTAAAAAAAGTGCGGGCAAACGAGGCAGCTGCCCAGGACTCATTCATTCTTGGGGCCCAAGGCAGCTGCCCCGTGGGCCCCCGCTACCCGTGTGACTCCCCCCTTCCCCAGTTAGTACTTACCTCCTTTCTGCTGTCTCCCGGTGCAAGTCCGTGGCTGTGAGGGAAGCGTTGTGCGCTCCCCTCCAGCAGCACGGATCAAAAAAGTTTGTTGAAAAAAAAAGTTTAAACAAACTTTATTGAATGCGCATTGGCTGGAGGGGAGCACACAATGCTTCCCTCACAGCCACGGACCTGCACTGGGAGACAGCAGCAAGGAGGTAAGTAGTGGCTGGGGAAGGGGGGGAGGAGGGTGGCATAATGATCACACTGAGGAGCAAAATCCTGGCATATTAAGTGGCATTATCCTGACATATTACATGGCAATATCCTGGCATATTAAGGGGTTATACCCTGGCAAATAAAGTGGCATTATCCTGGCATATTAATTGGCATTGTCCTGGCATATTAATTGGCTATATCCTGGCATATTAAATGGCAAATTCCTGGCATATTAATTGGCATTATCCTGGTATATTAAGTGGCAATATCCTGGCATATTAAGTGGCTATATCCTGGCATATTAATTGGCTATATCCTGGCATATTAAGTGGCTATATCCTGGCATATTATTTGGCAATATCCTGGCATATTAAGTGGCTATATCCTGGCATATTAAATGGCAATATCCTGGCATATTAAATGGCAATATCCTGGCATATTAAAATGGGGAAAAATGGGGGGCAAAATATTATAACATTAAATGGCAAAGGAATGGCATATTAAATGACAAAAGAATGGCATATTGAATGGCTAAATTCTGGCATATTGAGGGCACATAACACTGGCAAATGGGCACAGTTGGCAAATGGGCACATAACACTGGCAAATGGGCACAACTGGCAAACGGGCACAACTGGCAAATGGGCACATAGCACTGGCAAACAAGCACAACTGGCAAATGGGCACATAACACTGGCAAATGGGCACATAACACTGGAAAATGGCACAACTGACAAATGGGCATATAACACTGGCAAATGGGCACATAACACTGGAAAATGGCACAACTGACAAATGGGCACATTACACTGGCAAATGGGCACAACTGGAAAATGGGCACAGCTGGCAAATGGACACAACTGGCTAATGGGCACATAACACTGGCAAATGGCTCAACTGGCAAATAGACACAACACACTGGCAAATGGGCACAACTGGCAAATGGGCACATAACACTGGCAAATGGGCTCAACTGGCAAATGGGCACATAACACTGGTAAATGGGCACATCTGGCAAATGGGCATACAACACTGGCAAATGGGCACATAACGCAGGCAAATGGGCAAATAACGCTGGCAAATGGGCACATAACAAGCAAATAACTGGCAAATGGGCAAAATAACATTGGCAAATAAGCAAAATTGGCTGTGGCATATTGCCAATCTGGCATGTTCTGTGGGGCAAAATAACATGTACTATGGGGTAAAAGGAAAACTGTGGCATGTTCTGTGCGGCAAAATAATGTGTACTATGGGGTAAAGTGACACTGTGGCATGTTCTGCAGGGGCAGCTCAGTGGGACAAAGTGACACTGTGGTATGTTCTGGCGGGAAAATTTATACTGCAGCTTGCCAAATCGTGTGGGTGCAATATGAGTACAAGCCAAGTGCTGTGGGTACTGTATAGTGCTGTGTTAAGACCTTTAGGTGCAATGTGGTTGCAGGGAAACATAATAAAAATAAGAAATTCACCATTTTTCAATAACATTTTCATTACATATGAAAATAGTTGAATATAATATTAAAAAGTTCAAAGAAGTATACATGCAGCTAGTTATATACATATATTTGAGGTCCACCTCAAGCTTTTGATCAGGCTGTAAATATTTTAACGTTTTTTTTTTTGTGTCCAGAAAAGTAATATTACTTTACTGAGAGGGTGATGGATGAGAGGTTAATATATGAAGGAGTTTAAGCATGCATGGAATAAGTATAAGGCTATCCTTGATATAAGAGAAGGCCAGGGACTAATGAAAATATTACTTTACTGAGAGGGTAGTGGAGGCATGGGATAGTCTTCCAGCAGAAGTGGTAGAGGTTAATTCAGTGAAGGTGTTTAAGCATGCATGGGATAGGTATAAGGCTATCCTAGATATAAGATAAGGCCAGAGACTAATGAAAGTATTACATTACTGAGAGGGTAGTGGATGTATGGAATAGCCTTTCAGCAGAAGTGGTAGAGGTTAATACAGTGAAGGAGTGTAAGCATAAGGCTATTCTAGATATAAGATGAGGCCAGGGATTAATGGAAGTATTACTTTCTGAGAGGGTAGTGGATGCATGGAATAGTGTTCCAGCAGAAATGGTAGAGGTTAATACAGTGGAGGTCAGAAACGTTGTATTATTTTACTGAGAGGGTAGTGGATACATGGAATAGTTTGCCAGCAGAAGTGGTAGAGGTTAATACAGTGAAGGAGTTTAAGCATGCATGGGATAGGTATAAGGCTATCCTAGATATAAGACACAACCAGGCACAAAGCGGAACAGTTGGGAGGCATGTAAGTGGCATTTCTGGGGTGGAGTTGCATGGTTGGGTTGGGGGGGCCCCGAGGCAATTTTTGCTCCGGGGCCTGGTGGTTTCTAGTTATGCCTATGCCACCTGCCTAATATTTTGATGCCAATACAGCCCTGATCCATCAAGTCATGGACTCCACTACACCTCTGAAGGTTTGCTGTGGTATCTGGCACCAAGACCTTTAATGTCGTGGACAATTATTGATATATATATATTTTTAAAAAGCCTAATTAATGCATATATGTCATTAGATGTGTCACTTTGACATACTCCCTATAGCCATGTGCCTATTGGCTAAGGGGTAAAGGAGTGGAAATATTTAAATAAGTGGAAGTAGTGTACGCACCTTCAATAATCCGTTTATATACAGGCAAAATATGGAAAAAAAAACCCTCGCCCATTTAAAAAAAAGAAAACTATCTTGCCGGCAGAGATGGTGCCTGAGATCAAAAGACAAGCTTCCATGCTGCCTGTTCGGTTCCCTGTGTGGTATGACGGTGGAAGTGCTGAGAGGTCACGTGACGCTGCACTCTGATATTGGGCACTCAACATGAGGGGAGCAAAAATAGACAGCATGGTAGGACACCATGCTGCCTGCCACTAGCCACCAAGAACCAGGGTAAGTCCTTGTCATAACTTACCTCGCAGCAGATCCCCAGAGTATCCTCTCCTAATCGCGCACCCGGCTGTACCTGACTGCACACAGCCGGGGACGCGCGTTTCTCCACTATCGGAGCTCAGGCGCGCCTCCGATGACGTCACACCCGACGTCAGCGCGCGACTAGCGGGAACATTTAAAAGTGCTCTTCACAGTAATACCTGTGCTTGGTGATTCTCGTGTTTTCCCTGATCTTCTGGCGTTTTCCTATACTTGATTACTTGTTGCCGATTTGGATTGCTCCCTGGACTATTCTGATCTTCTGGTTTCCCTACTCCTGGTCTGTTATCCGTTTTGCTGCTTTTCTGTGTATGACCCTGGACTGTTTAACGTTTTTGAAGATTGCTGATTCCCCTGATTCTGGACTGTTTACGTTTATGAAGTTTGCCGATTCCCCTGATCTTGGATTTGTACCCGACTATTCTATTTCGCATACCCTGGCTTATCCTGCATAGCGGTCTCTCACTCCTCCTTATATCAGACCATCACAGTCCTAGAGTTCTGGGGGGCATGTAATGGAGGTGATGGGGGTGATGGAGGCAAGTAATTGGGGTGATTAAGGCATGTAATGGGGGTCATGTAATTGGGTGATGGGGTCATATAATAGGGGTGATGGTGGCATGTAATGGAGGTTATGGAGGCATTTAATGGGGGTGATCGGGGTCATGTAATGTGGGTGATGTTCTCATGTAATGGGGTGATGGGGAATGTAATGTGGGTGATGGGGGCATGTAATGGGGTGATGGGGGCATGAAATGGGGTTATGGGGCATGTAATGGGGTGATGGGGCATTTAATGCGGAGACACGAGCCAGTTTACCAGAGAATGGTGGGACTAGCATATAGCACACACACGTTTGTTGTGGGTACCCTTTATAAGGTCTCATAACACTATCAAGTAAGCTTCCTGTGCATAGCGAATTTTTACTATTTGAGAATTATTTTTAGCAGATGCAAAGATTTATACTTTTTTATTTTTGTCTTTATATAAATTTGTTCATAATAAAAATTATATATTGTAGTAAGTGGTACATTTCATGGAGAGAGAGTTTATACCATCTCTGGATTATTTTTTCTCTTTACATTATTTCTTCGCATGAGAGTACCTTGAATCCAAGTCTATTTGACTCACGATCCATTGGTTCAACATTAATTAATTCTGAATGATTATACACATTATAATATATTTATTTTTTATTGTAGTTTTGTTGTGCTCCAGAATTTGGATATCACTTAACCATTTAATGTCCTACTGAGATGCAATGGAGACAGCAAGATAGCTAATAAAGAAGCAAAATGCCCCAAAAAGAAAATTAACACCTATTGTACATCAAATGTATAAGTGCTTGAAAAAGGGTAAAACCAATCATATCTATGGTCATTCTGTATATTTATATTTTAATAGATTGCAACAGCACTGACAGTGTATCACTGCTTAGTTAATCTCACCCAAGTTATATATTTCTATTCCAAAAGATTAGTATGCTAAAATAAAAGCTCGTTCCAGTGAAAACTAACATAAAACATCAAAGGAATTGGGGACCTAAAATGTAGCTATTTACATGTGATTGTAATATTAATTTAATTGAAATCTGCACTAATAAATGATAGCAAGCTAAATAATGCAGAATCATTTGGCATATGACATCAAGATGGTTAGTGTCACTTTTGAAGAAGTAATTACAGCCCCAAACACTGAAGTATTTATTAACTTATCAAATTAAAACACCTTTTGACATGTCAGGGTTTGTGGGTAATTATAGTTTCTCTTTTGCGATGGTAATTTGTATGATTTATGTATCCTCTAAAGCAATATAGCGAGCCAAAAAGCTGCCTGAAATAATTTAATTTAAAAAGTATGAGCAACATGTATCTCTGGCTAAAGTAGCACAGCCCTGAGGGCAGCAAACTCTCTGAAAGAGGAGCCTCGTTATGTGTTTACTTTATGGCTTGCTATTTCCCACCTGGCAAAATGGCTCATGGTTTCCACACAATAAACCTATTTATGCAGATTATCCCCCCCCCCCCCCCTGCTGTATATTTTATGGACTCTACCATTCCCAAAAAGTTGAATATGACCTTAATGTGAACCTAATCTGAATCAACTGGTGAATGGAAAATTTGACTACCAAGACACATTTGGTTCATCATTCAGTTCACTTAGTCAAATCATATCTCTGTTTTCATCTATGCTTACAATGACTCCAAATATGACAAGTATAGTGTAAAATAGTCACATTAACCTGTCCATTTGAATATTGCTAGATGTTAATCTTTAACTATACATTTTTAAAATAAAACACACTTTGTTATTGTCTGTGACTGTTAGGGACAAGGAACCAGACAAAAAGTAAGATGCAAAAAACTTTATCAATAATGAATAGAAGTATGGTAAAAATAGTCCATTAGCAAAATACAGGAGGCAAGCCATGGTCAGGAACCAAAGCAGGTAATCAGACGAGCCAAAATCAGGAGAACGGAGATCAGCGGAGGCAGGAAGGGAAGTCAGCAGAATCAGGTCAAACAGGAATCATAGGAAATGTACTTGGAAGAGGGAAAGAATGTAAGGGCAAAGACGCCACTGAGACTCGCTGCTTAAACACCCTGCACTGCGCAACAAAGAGGCTGGCTAATAGCAACCAGGTGAGTAACCATGGTAACAGTAGCTGAAAGGAGCTGGTTATTAATCACAACTTAAGGGTGATTGAAAAACTATGTTTTTTGGATAACGGATTATTTTTGGATAATGGATTTTTGTAAAAGGGATAAGAAATAATAAAGGTATATGTTATTAAAGGGCTCGTGCTAGTTACATGATATACAGGAATTGTACTACTAATTGGCTGTTCAGGTCGTTCGGTAACCAAAGCAGGGTTAGGTCTACACAATATAGACCGATTTGCTCTGAATTAGATTCGGATTGGGCATGATAGCCGAATTGATTGAATCCTCAAAATTTGGCTACACAATATACAGGAAATGTATTCCGAATTGGCCATTCGGGTGATTAGGTAACCTAAGCACTGAAAGCATTCAGATCAGAATAATTATTAGCAACAAAAAGTATACATTTTTGGCCATACAATATGAAATGATCAGCCCCAAATACAATTCAGATTCACATTTTGGCCATTTCAATTTGCCTGGAAAACCTGTACACAAAAAAATAAAAACATTTTAAACTACTTTTTTCACACGGACATGACTACATATATGCCCTAATACCATTTCCACTACAAAATTGACATATACTGTGCCCACTTGCCCAGTGCCACCACTCATATCTGGTGTCACAATTGCTTGCATTTAAAAGCTATACTTTTTTGACTGTAATATAATAGCAGTCAGTTTCCTTCACACGTGTGCGTTTCAGGGCCTGCCAGGGCACAGTGTCACACCAGTGCAACCCAGACAGCACACCAATCAACGCATGCTGTTGCCACCACCAGAATGCCGTCATTGCAGAGCTCAGCAGTGTGGCATTTTTTTTGTGTGTCTGCCTTTGACAACAGCGATGCCATTTGCAACCTGTGCCAAAAGAAACTGAGTCGTGGGAAGTCCAACACCCACCTAGGTACAACTGCTTTGCGAAGGCACATGATCGCACATCACAAACGCCTATGGGATCAACACATGAGTACAAGCAGCACACAAACTCAAAGCCGCCATCCTCCTCCTGGTCCAGCATCATCAGCCACGTCAACCACTGCTGTCCTCCTTGCTCCCTCTCAACCATCCGCCACTCCGTCTCTCGCCTTGAGCAGTTCCTGCTCATCTGCCCACAGTCAGGTGTCTGTCAAGGACATGTTTGAGCATAAGAAGCCAATGTCACAAAGTCACCCCCTTGCCCGGCATCTGACAGCTGGCTTGTCTGAACTCTTAGCCCGCCAGCTTTTACCATACAAGCTGGTGGAGTCTGAGGCGTTCCAAAAATTTGTAGCTATTGGGACACCGCAGTGGAAGGTACCCGGCCGAAATTTCTTTGCACAACAGGCAATCCCCAACCTGTACTCGATTGTGCAAAAGGAAGTAATGGCATGTCTGGCACACAGTGTTGGGGCAAGGGTCCATCTGACCACTGATACCTGGTCTGCAAAGCATGGTCAGGGCAGGTATATCACCTACACTGCGCATTGGGTAAACCTGCTGACGGCTGCCAAGCATGGAATGCGTGGCTCTGCAGAGGAGTTGGTGTCACCGCCACGACTTGCAGGCAGGCCTGCTGCCACCTCCTCTACTCCTCCTACTCCATACTCTTCCATAACCTCCTCGGCTGAGTCCTCTTCTGCTGCTGCGTCTTGCTCCACATCAACGGCACACCCCGAGCTCCCCAGGTACTATTCCACATCCCGGATACAGCAGTGTCACGCCGTCTTGGGGTTGACTTGCCTGAAAGCAGAGAGTCACACTGGACCAGCACTCCTGTCCGCCCTGAACGCACAGGTGGATCAGTGGCTGACTCCGCACCAACTGGAGATAGGCAAAGTGGTTTGTGACAAAGGAAGAAATTTGTTGGCGGCATTGAATTTGGGCAAGTTGACACATGTGCCGTGCATGGCACATGTGTGTAATCTGATCGTACAACGCTTTGTGTATAGGTACCCAGGCTTACAGGACGTCCTGAAGCAGGCCAGGAAGGTGTGTGGCCATTTCAGGCGTTCCTACACAGCCAATGGCGCACTTTTCAGATATCCAGCGGCGAAACAACATGCCAGTGAGGCGCTTGATTTGCGACAGCCCGACACTTTGGAATTCAACACTCCTAATGTTTGACCGCCTGCTCCAACAAGAAAAAGCCGTTAACAACTATTTGTATGACCGGGGTGCTAGGACATCCTCTGCGGAGCTGGGAATTTTTTTGCCACGTTACTGGACGCTCATGCGCAATGCCTGTAGGCTCATGCGTCTTTTTGAGGAGGTGACAAACCTAGTCAGTCGCACCGAAGGCACCATCAGCGACATCATACCATTTGTTTTCTTCCTGGAGCGTGCCCTGCGAAGAGTGCTGGATCAGGCCGTAGATGAGCATGAAGAGGAAGAGGAAGAGTTGTGGTCACCATCACCACCAGAAACAGCCTTATCAGCATCGCTTGCTGGGCCTGCGGCAATGCTGGAAGAGGATTGTGAGGAAGAGGAGTCAGAGGAGGAATGTGGCTTTGAGGAGGAGGAGGAAGACCAACCACAACAGGCATCCCAGGGTGCTCGTTGTCACCTATATGGTACCCGTGGTGTTGTACGTGGCTGGGGGGGAAGAACATACCTTCAATGAGATCACTGAGGACGAGGAACGGGGCATGAGTAGCTCGGCATCCAACCTTGTGCAAATGGGGTCTTTCATGCTGTCGTGCCTGTTGAGGGACCCTTGTATAAAAAGGCTGAAGGAGAACGACCTGTACTGGGTGTCCACGCTACTAGACCCCCGGTATAAGCAGAAAGTGCCTGAAATGTTACCGAATTACCACAAGTCGGAAAGGATGCAGCAGTTCCAAAATAAATTAAAAAGTATGCTTTACACAGCGTATAAGGGTGATGTCACAGCACAACTGGAATCTAACAGGGGAAGAGGTGAAAAAAATCCTCCTCCTCCCACGACCACTCCGGCAAGGACAGGACGCTTTACAGACATGTTGTTGATGGAGGACATGCACAGCTTTTTAAGTCCTACACATCGCCAAAGCCCTTCGGGGTCCACCCTCAGAGAACGACTCGACCGACAGGTAGCAGACTACCTCTCCTTAACTGCAGATATCGACACTCTGAGGAGCGATGAACCCCTTGACTACTGGGTGTGCAGGCTTGACCTGTGGCCTGAGCTATCCTAATTTGCGATAGAACTTCTGGCCTGCCCCACTTCAAGTGTCCTGTCAGAAAGGACCTTCAGTGCAGCAGGAGGTATTGTCACTGAGAAGAGAAGTCGCCTAGGTCAAAAAAGTCTAGATTACCTCACCTTTATTAAAATGAATGAGGGATGGATCCCGAAGGGACTGACAGTATACGATACATTCGACTAAAAAAGGCCTGATGAGGGGGACGTAACATGGATTAAACTGATAAGAATAGTACTACTTAACACACCACTCCTATCTGGTGGCACATTAGATTGCACGTGCAGTGCCCCAAATTTGAAGTAGGAGGACTGACCAAGCATCTTTTTCCATCTCCCGGTTCCTAAAATCGATGCCATATACACGTCCCCTGATAGGGGATGTAACAGGGATTAAACTGATAGGAATAGTACTACTTAACACACCTTATAATAATGCAGAGAGAGGCAACGCAGAGAGAGGAGTCTGAAGAAGAGGAGTAAGAGGAGGAAGGTGGCTTTGAGGAGGTGGAAGACCAAACACAGCAGGCGTCCCAGGGGGCTTGTTGTCACCTTTCGGGGACCCTTGGTGTTGTACGTGGCTGGGTGGAGGAAGAGACCTTCAATGACATCAGTGAGGACAAGGAACGGGACATGGCTAGCTTGGTATCCAACCTTGTGCAAATGGGGAGTTTGCGGTTGTGCAAATGGACTGTTTGCGGTTGTTTGTGGTGCGTTAAATGGGGATTTTGGTCTGTCACTGTGAAGCGGGCGTAACCCTTACACTACCTGATCGATGCAACATCATACCTGATGTTTTAAAGCACGTTATTCCAAACAATTTAGGAATGTTAGGTGATTTATGCCCTTTATGGATTAAAACCAGACTCTGCATCAACTATGTAATTTTCCATGGGAGTTTTGCCATGGATCCCCCTCCGGCATGCCACAGTCCAGGTGTTAGTCCCCTTGAAACAACTTTTCCATCACTATTGTGGCCAGAAAGAGTCCCTGTGGGTTTTAAAATTCGCCTGCCTATTAAAGTCTATGGCGGTTCGCCCGGTTCGCCCGGTCGCGAACATTTTACGGAAATTCGCGTTCGTCGTTTGCGAACGGAAAATATTATGTTCGCGACATCTCTAATAATATTATGTCTTTCATTTTTTCATACATTTAAGGCTTGTACTGTAAAACATTCCATCACTGTTTTGTTTTTATTTATTTTGACTGTCGAGCTGTAGTAGGAGGAGTTAAACACTGCACTCAATGTCTTAATTACCATTAATACCTTTCCTAACATTCACCCGTAAACTCTCTTATTTAAATATTCAGTGTTGACTATGGGAAATTGGCAGTAATCTTTCTAGGGAAGCTTCTATAACTTTTTTAAAGCCTTGGTTAATTTGGCTTAACATCTTATTTTAAGATGGTGGCTATCATTGCTTCTTCTGGTTCCATTCCGAAATCTTAAGTTAAAAAAAATATATATATATCTATATATAAATATATCATTCTACTAAGCTGCTTCCAAGCCTTCCAGATGTGGAAACTTTCTAAGTTAATTAATTTGCTTATGAATTGGTTTTTAACCAGCTGGCAAATACTAGAAAATTAACCTCTCAGACTGGATTACAGCCAAGTTAATAAGTACTTTCATAACACTATTGAGTCACCACACCAGTTCTCAGAAAAGCCAAAGTGTAACACTGTGAACACTTGCCTCAGTGTAGTAGAACCATATGGAAAATAATTCTATTACACTGAGACATTAATCAAGTATAAACATTTTATCATATCTTTAGAAACAGTGTTCATTTTCATGCATAATGTACAGTATGTTTTACCGTTTGCATTATAATATCCGACATAACACTTTAATTTACTATTTTTGCAGGGACTTATGGAGCTATAAAACTAAATAATGTAGACCAAATATAAAATGCCTATGTAAGTCATCAACATTTTCACAGAAGTATAAAGTTGTGTTAAGTTGAGTTACTTGTCAAGTAACTGTTATAAATAGTTGAATTATTCAATAAAACACTATTTTTGAACAAAATCTCTAGAAACAAAGAAAACAAAGATTTGTATAAGTTCATATCGTGAAATTAAAGTTCTGTTTGCTAGAAAGCAAACGTATCTTTTACAAACATATTTAGTGTGCCATTACATTCCAACAAACTAATAAATATTTATTGCAAAAGCGTTGTCATGATTTTATATTGATAGTAAATATACTTTTAGACATTTTTTTTTTTTATAAACATGTAATATGCTTATTGGAATGTATCTCTACACTTGAAGGAACTGAACAATTCTCTTGCATATATCTGAAGAAGCAAAATGTTATTGGCGAAATGCATCAGGTTGTTGGAAAAAGATGTACAATACAGATGCACATACAAAGTGTTCTAATCACTGAATGATTTGTATTTGCTTCATAAAATGATTTTATAAACCTTTCTTCATATAATCCATATTTACATTTATATTTCATTTTATTCCATTTTTATTATATTCTTTCTCTGTGGATCACATTCCGAGTATTATCATATGTTCCTCTTCATGTGTAGACATCTGTGGCTATATCCCCCTTATGCTCATTTGTGTTTTCAATACAGTTCTTAGTCCCAGAGCGCGAGTAAGATAAAGGGTTTACTCACTTGCGTGTAGACGCCACCCATCCCTACCCCTCCACTTACTCTCCACCTACCTTGCTCCAATTAGTCCACGTATTTTGTTCACTTCAGGCACGTTTATTTAAACTTCTCTCTTGCCACTTTATGGTTCACCCTTGATGAAGCTGTTGTACCGAAACGCACGTCGGGCATTTCAGCCACTCTGCCCGCTGGCTATTGTCCTGCTCTTATCTGTCTCTCCATGCTTATCCTATTACCTTCCTTATTTTAGTTAGCCGTTTAGTCCAGGTAACTTAAAGCCTTTCACAATGTCTAGTGTCTAGGGATTAGCTGCAGTTAGGCTTTTTTCGGTATTAATAGGTATTTTACACTTTCTATCATATTATACCCATTTTTTCCTTGCTGCATCTTTCATTTGTCCCTTACTGTTCCTAATCTGTATCATAATCTGCCATATCTGGAAAATATGTGGGAACTAGTGTTACAAATTGATTATCTACCTGTGTCAATACCATTTGGAGAGACATTGTATCTTTACTTAAACTTATTCATTCACAAGACATGCTGGTAGAATGTGTTGAACTCTTGGCATTTTAATTCTCTTATATAGATTTTATGTGTTGTGATCCACCATCTATATTTGTCACTGACCTTTTTCAATAATTATACTGTAGTACACAATTCGTCATTATTGGTCTATGTTTATGTGTTCCTATGTCTTAAGCAGTCGGTGGGGATTTATGGCAAACCACCTAATGTGCTTTTTAAAGAAACATTGATTAAAACATATAATTTTAAAGTTCTCTCAATGCCATTCCTTTGTTAATAGTCCATTTCGGTGCTTCTCTTTGTTATAAATGGTGTAATATGGGCTTGATTGTAAGCTGCGGTAGTGTATTGGTGCAGGGATGGAACTAGACCTCTTCTAGTTGACATGTGTACTGCTAAAGAATCCCTGGCTACTACAGGGACATCATCACTGATGGGGGCAATGAAGGCCAAAACATGTGGTTGCAGTGTTCCTTGGGCAAAAGAGACTTGCCATGCATTTTAGATCTCTACCACCTTTCTTGGTGGGAGCAGTCTGGCATGTTAATGGAGAGGTCTCCTCTGTAATGGTGCAAGTGAGCAAAAACAAACAAAACTTGTATACTGTTTTACTTGTTTGTGACACTGGTTATTGATATTGTTAGGACGGATCTGTTGGTACTTTCTTTTTCTATAAATTTTATTTTTTTCAGCATTTTAGAGACGAGTACCTTTCATATTGTTATATCAGATAAGAGCAGAGATTGATAGGCAGACAAGACAATTGGATAGAAAGATTGAAAGTGTTACTGACTGGGGCTTTTAAAGTGACACGTGGAGCAGATTGCCCTCCTGCCCACCATGCCAGCCCTCCTCTGATAGTAAACAGTGTAATAATCATCTTTGTTCTATAAAGCCTTAACATATTTAACTTCTCAGATTAACGTATTACAAATTAACATAGCATTGTTCATTTCCTGTTAACTATTATATTCAAGTCTATTTATACACTTAAACATTTATTTTATGTCCCTCTCCTTTCCTTCCTCCAAGTTATATGTTAATTCAGTAATAATTACATTAAGACTATTTCCTTGATAATGATAAATTCCATTCTTTGCTTCGATTAAGAAAATCTCCTTAACATATAAAGTAACACTTCAGGACTTAATTAAATATAATCTTCTAGTTACATGCCAATATTTGCTTAAAATTACAAATGATACTTCTGAGAACCAACTAGTATTTCTAGAATGCACATAATACAGCACTCCTCTCAGGTTTCATTTTGCAGCAGATCATTACAGATGTGTGAATTGTGTTTGACATGTGAATGCTTTTTACTGATAAACAATTCACCATTTATGTGCTCAGGAGACACCCAAAACACACAGAGAATATAACAGGTTAGACAGTAAACCTATGTTAGTATTATTTATTCAATTCCACACACTTATAAATGTATATTTGTTCTCAAGTTGAAGTTTCTAGTAAACACTAAAAATCACATGTTCTAATAGCTGGGGTGATTTAAAACAAAACCAAATATGTTGGAAGATTAAGTCAGTACCACCAAAAGAAAGTTAGAAAAAAAATGTACAAGAACAATAACAACACCATGTTGACTGAGAAAATTGGCAGTATCAAAAGGACCCCATCACATCAACATTATTTATGCTGTGACTGTAGAGAATAGAAAAAAAAAATTACAAGTTATGGATACGTTTTGTTAGCAGAAGCGAAAGCAAATGCTTAGCAGAAAAGACTATCTGTTGTGTCTCCTGTTTATGGCATCATCTTTGGCTCTATATGCAAATTAACTTCTGAAAATTGTATAATTTGCAAACTAAGCCACAAGGTTATAAAGGAGACACCACTGACAAATCTCTCAATCTATGTCTGTACATGCAGTTCCATCAAGGTACAGATCATATTTGAACAATGCTCCCCATGATGATAATAATAATAATAATAATAATAATAATAATAAAGTGTTTAAACAGTAAACACTTTATTATTATTATTATTATTATTAATAATGGTACCTGCCCAAGTCTAGTCACAAGATAATGCAGACCTAGTTACATTCCAAACATAGTTTATAATAACTTGACGAACCGCCTGGAAGAATAAGCACAGTATATGTTTTATATAAAATATAAGAATATGGGGAGGACATTCATTTTTATAAAACCTATGCAGGGGCGTCACTAGGGTTGGTGTCACCCGGTGCGGAAACTCATGGTGTCACCCCCCTGGATTTCCTCCAATACAATGCCAAACAGATTCCTTAGTAATGCCAGTTAGATGGTCTATTAACTATGCCACACACAGGAGCCCCATAACTATGCCACACACAGAAGCCCCATCAATTATGCCACACCAGAGCCCCATCAATTATGCCACACCAGAGCCCCACTATTTATGCCTCACCTCTGCCCAATTAATTATGCCACACACACAGGTGCCCTATAATTATGCCACACACACACACAGTTGCCCCATAATTATGCCACACAAAAGAGTCCCTTAATTATGCCACACATGGGGCCCAATAAATATGCCACACACAAGCGCCCCATTATTAGGGTCTAGGACACTTCCGCGCCGCATCTTCATCACTGACAGTTCAGCGCGGCAGTTAGAACGCTGAACTGTCAGCAATGAAGAATAACGCGTCCGTTTCATCGCGGCCGCAGCTATGTAAGAGCTGACAATTCAGAGCTGAACTGTCAGCTCTTACAAATGTTAAAGTAAAACGAAAATAACCCCCCCTAATAAATGATTCCCAAACCCCAATACTAAAATTAACCCAAATACTAAAATTAACCCCAGAACCCTAATACTAACCCCTGACCCCTAATACTAACCCCCTAAACCCTAATACTAACCCCCGACCCCTAATACTAACCCCCTAAACCCTCATACTAACCCCCTAAACCCTAATACTAACCCCGAACGCTAATACTAAAATTAACCCCCTAAACCCTAATACTAACACCCAAACCCTAATACTAACCCCCTAAACCCTAATACTAACCCCTGACCCCTAATACTAAAATTAACCTCCTAAACCCTAATACTAACCCTAATACTAACACCCGAACCCTAATACTAACTCCCTAAACCCTAATACTAACCCCCGACCCCTAATACTAACCCCCTAAACCCTACTAATAACCCCCTAAACCCTAATACTAACCCCAGACCCCTAATACTAAAATTAACCCCCTAAACCCTAATACTAACCCCCGAACCATAATACTAACCCCCTAAACCCTAATACTAACCCCTGACCCCTAATACTAACCCCCTAAACCCTAATACTAACCCCTGACCCCTAATACTAACCCCCTAAACCCTAATACTAACCCTAATACTAACCCCCAAACCCTAATACTAAAATT
This sequence comes from Pelodytes ibericus, assembly GCA_036172795.1. Classification (NCBI taxonomy): domain Eukaryota; kingdom Metazoa; phylum Chordata; class Amphibia; order Anura; family Pelodytidae; genus Pelodytes; species Pelodytes ibericus. The sequence continues at coordinate 130,446,932 of CM069858.1, read as the reverse complement.
AACCTACTAAACCCTAATACTAAAATTAACCCCGAACCCTAACACTAAAAATAACCCCCTAAACCCTAATTCTAACCCCCTGAACCCTAATTATAACCACCCTTACTAAAATAAACTAAAATAGCTAAAATACTTACCTTTAGCAATGAAATGTCCTGCGATTAAATCTCCAGCGACGAGCTGTCTTGCAGTGCAGAGTCGGCGGTGAAGCGGCTGCGCAGAAGCAGCCGCGATAAAGTGTCCCATCCACCATTATTATGCACACATGGGACCGCCATTTATTATGCAACACAGGAGCCCCACGAGGTGACAATTGTACAATTATAGATACCAGTAATATTGTGCCACTCAGATACTAGGAATATTGTGCCAGTCAGATCCCAGTAATAGTGTGCCAGTCAGAGCCCAGTAATATTGTGCCAGTCAGAGCCCAGTAATATTGAGCCATGCAGAGCCCAGTAATATTGTGCCAGTTAGATACCAGGAATATTGTGCCAGTCAGAGCCCAGGAATATTGTGCCAGTCAGATACCAGGAATATTGTGCCAGTCAGAGCCGAGTAATAGTGTGCCAGTCAGATACCAGTAATATTGTGCCAGTCAGAGCCCAGTAATAGTGTACCAGTCAGAGCCCAGTAATATTGTGCCAGTCAGAGTCCAGTAATATTGTGCCAGTCAGAGCCCAGGAATATTGTGCCAGTCAGAGCCCAGGAATATTGTGCATTTAATGTGCTCGTTTTCAAAACGAGCACATTAAATGCACAATATTCCTGGGCTCTGACTGGCACAATATTCCTGGGCTCTGACTGGCACAATATTACTGGGCTCTGACTGGCACAATATTACTGGGCTCTGACTGGTACACTATTAAAAATCTCTTCAGTCGCTCTGAAACCGCTACTTGACTGCCCCTACAGGCAGTTAAGTATATTACAGTTAAAATTAGAAAATGAATTAAATAAATAAATAAATAAATGGAAAAAGATCTAGGGTTAGGGTCATAATTAGGGTTACAGGGAGGTTCGGATGATTACAAGGGTTAGATTAAGGGGTGGGGGTAGATTTAGGGTTAGGGTAAATTTAGAGTTGGGGTAAATTTAGGGTTGGGGTTAAAAAGTCACTGTAGAAGAAAATGGTTAGAAAACAAAAAAAAACCACTAATATTGTTTATTGCCCTATTATTTGAAATAAAACATAGACAAACAAGGAAACATTGGTCTTACTAAACTCAGGACAAATATTAGAAATCTTAGACAGGGTCTTTTTTACCATTTGTAATTGTGTAAAAAAAAATCAGGTCAAAGTTAGAAAAAATGTTTTTTTATGGCAAATTTTCATCATATTTTATATTTTTTTTAACAGTAAATGATATCATATGATGAAAATAATAGTATCAAATGAAAGCCCTGTCCGTCCTTTAAAAAATGAGATATAATTTGTGCGGGTGGACTGAACACAAAGAAAGAAATTCACAGTTCAATAAACGTATGACAAAAATAATGGAATTTTGGTCTTCAAGGCACATCAAATGCAGCATAGCACTCAGTCACTACGGGGTTAAATTAAGGATTCTAGTGGTGTTGTCCTGTGCTTCTTGGCTAGGGATGAAACCCACCTGATCACTGTAATAAATTGAGAATGTTTGTTTAACGAGTGAGGCAAGAATTTTTTTTAATGGTCAGTATTAAGTATTGAAATTGGTCAGTAACTGCTGCTTAATTCTGGATCCTTTTAATCAATTGTTAATCTTAATTAGTGTCCTTGAATCTATATATTGATCATCCTTGTGTTAAGCATCAAAGTATTTAGTGCAAGGCAGAAAAATCAAGTGCCTAGGGTGGCTATTGTCTGGTACCTACCCAAGCCTTGCTATATACTGGTACCTGCCCAAGTCAAGTCACAAGTCTAGTACCTACTAAAGTCTGGCTATAGTCCAGCACCTGAGTCCAGCAACTGCCTAAGCATAGCCACAGACAGGCACCTGCCCATGTCTAGCTATTGTCCACCACCTGTCTACAGCCATACAGGGATACAGATAAAACAAAGAGACAGACATGACACAGGAAAATGGCTACTAGCCCTGGCCTTTTATGATTATTTTGAAATGTTTTACTGGTTCTCAGTCCATGCATTATTAGGGGAGCCAGGATTGTTTGCACTGCCTTCCCTAATTTTATTTGGAGCAGGAGGGTTTTTTTTAATGGGGCCAGCTGAACCAGCTAGCCCTTGAGGGGAAGAAGCATTTTTTAAACAGATTTATTATATTTTTAATTTTTTAATTTTAATTCTCTAGATCAGCTCTGGAAAACTGAAATGGACGAAATGCGGCTATCATCCCCAAATCCGAATTGTATGTTGGGCTGATCATCGCATATTGGGTAGCTGCAATTGTATTCTTTTTATGGTCCCAATTATGTCCCGATAAGAAGTCCTCCAATGCCTCAGTTTCCAAACGGCCCAAACTGCTGATTCAGACACAGAATCATTTATATCGAGTAGCCGTATTTCTGGGATTCGTTCAATTTGGCTATCATGCCAGACCCAAATCGAATTTGGAACAAATCGATCTATAAGGAGTAGACCCTTAAATATTGGCTCCATGGGTTAGGGAGAAAAGAAGTAAATGGTGAATATAAAAATTGTATTTCATTTTATTCCTGTAAACTTAATTGTTTGCTACTTAAATAGAGTTGAGTGCTCATGGAGCATTTGTTAGAGCTATGCAGAAAAACTGCAATTGATATATTAGCTGTTAAATGTTACATTTCACATTGGTAAGCTTTTATGTCTTTTGTATCATCAGAAATAAACTCAAACTAGATAAGCTTAACACTATGCAGTTCATTTCGTCTTTATAATAATTCAACATCCCTTTTATTTCACTATTATATAAAGACAGTCAATCATGCAGCACTTTTCACTAAAAGCATATTTACATGGGACACCATATCCAGTACCAGGAACATAAGCCACACATATGAACATGGCAACAAGAAAATACTTTCACAAAGAGATTACAATACGAGGAGTGGCTTTATGTTAATCACACTTTTCCTGTAAAAAGAAAAACTAATTCAAGTGCCACTACAAAGCTTTTTTGTCCATGTGTATGAATTCCTTTATCTGACTGCACTGCAGTTCGTTCAAGCTTGAATTCATTGTAAAACTGAATTAAACATATTAGTGTGTTCTGTTACTTGATAAAAGCAAAAAATGGTAACCACTATTAAAATTATGTTTTTGGTTTTTATATCTATTCTAATTGAAATTCATGAGCTGCATTTATTTATTTAATTGTATTAACTATTTGTGAACATACAGGTTTAAAAGTTTAAAATTATATTTAATATGTGTGCAGAAAATGTAGGCCTAACTGATCGGTTTCCTTCCAGGGTATCTATAATTACTAATGTTATATATTTTAAAGCCTTTACATATATTAAAGTGCTATATGTACTATAAAGGTCTTTGCTAGTTGATCTTCAGTGACTAAGCAGATGTAGTGGCTTTTTGCTAATGTTAACTGACTTTGGTCCTCTCCAAAATTATGGAATCTCATTCCAGTAAAGTTTTGGTGACTCTCGGGTATCTTATGGATTTGTCTAATTGCTCAAGGTGGTAGGTTATTTAGGTGATAGCTGACAGAGAGTTTATAGGTCACCATGCCTATTTTTGTTTGCTCTAATAAACACTCGGTAGGAGCTCACTGGATACATATTCTACAGCTTCTTTTTCCTTGACTGTAGCAAGGGGCCCTGGTGCCCTATAGGGTCACCCCAATATGTGCAGATAATTGGCCAAACAATGGTACCTAATATAAAATGCATTTTTATTAAACTTTTTAAATGCTTATATTAATGTACACGTACTATTATACTGTACAAAATGTACATATAATAATTTCTGTGTTTAAAATATGTCTTCTTTAATTCTTGTAGACTTTTCTATTCAATATTCCAGCTAAGATCTGGAGAATAAAAATGGATGAATTTTGTGTGTTACCCGAATCGTGTTCGAGCCTGTTCAGGGGTGATCGGCTCATATTGGGTAGCTGATAATCCATTGTTTTCAACACAAAAATATATTGAGTCAACCCTTACATCATCAGGATGTAAATGGGAAAGAAAATGGAGGTAAAATTCAGCCAACCCGAACCAGGCAGGTTTCTGAGCCTTATCCCTATATTTAGGTAGGCTTAACTGACAAAGAATAACTAAAACATACTTTTACATGAACACCCTAAACTGGCTACAATCGGTTAGGATTGCACTAAAGTGTTAATAGCAATAGCTTATACTGGACACATACTGGACTTTTTTACAGTCAATTAAATGATGTTCTTCACAGACCTTTTCATGTACACTGGTGTACTCTAACCAGGGGAGGTCTGACAAGGGAGGCAGAGGGGCAATTGTCCCCCACTCCGTCCTCTACCCTAGTTCAATGGACTGCGGCTGTAGCAATTTTCACTTTTAAATGGCTTAGTGCCTATACTCCAACTGTGGCCCTGAAACTGCTGCAGAACTGCAAATCCCATAATTCCCCACCAAAGTTCTGGAATTGTAGTTGTAGTATAGGAACCGTTGGAGGGCTGCAATTTTATGCCTGGGCCCTAGTGTCTGTCTGTCTCTGTATCTGCTGCTGGCACTTTGAGAGGGGCTAGCTAGAGTAGTACATCTTAACACCACATGAGCTTGGTGCACCTCATAGATACTACTGCCAGTGATGCATGGCAGGAGGGTGGAAAGTCTACATTGCCAAACTTTATAAGGTAGGTGTGCCAGCTGACCTGCATCTGCTGTGGTATCTGGTTGCTATTTATTTCCAGTCTAATTGCTGATTTCCTGACCAGAATTTGTTAATTCATCCATTTTTTCTGACTCAGGACCCAGTTGGGCAACTCATAGACTGAAGTGATCTCTAATTGTCATGAAATCAGCCAATGTGATTTACTCTGGAGTTTGACTGTGGAAATAGCCCTGAAAGAAGCCATTGCCCTTCTCTAAGAAGCCTTTGAGGAGGTCTTCAGCTTATTTCAGGGCCATTTTGGGAGCACTCAACAATTAAGGAAATATCTAATGAAATATCTGTCTATAGTGAAAATAGCCAAATACCTATGGAAATGGACAAAATTAAATACAATTTAAATAAAATGAAAAAAATAAATAAATGAAAAATAAATAAATAAATAAAAGTGTATAAAACATGGCAAATATACTAAAATAAAATATAATAAATAAACATATAAACACATTAAATAAAAATAAATATAAAAAAATTATTAATATTTAAAAATAATTGTATTACTGAAATTATATTGTAGTAGTAAAATATAAAATATAAAAAAACACATTAAAAATGTTTTTCACTAGCATGGTAATAGTTTTAACATGCCATAATAGCATTTAATATTGCTATTATGGTATAAATGGTGCAATTACCACACCAATGAACACATTTTGTTATATAAAATACACATATGCCATATACCACTTAGAAACTCAAATAAAAGCGACAGAATGGCCATGTATATATCTATGTACATTATCATTTTATACACTGCTATAACAGCTCCTTTTACATAACTAGTTTTAGGTTGGCATTACAGCTACAGGTTGCCATTGTCATTTATTGTTCACTACCAACAACTTTTATGCATTATATGTAGTCTCCAGCCATCATGCCAGGTGTATCACTGTACCATTTCATGTTTAAGGCCATTTTATAGAGTTCATGCTGCATCTGGTTTTACAGATACTAGCTTGAAGTCTACCCTGTCAGTTAGTATCCTAAAAATAATGTCATTACTTTCTGGTACTTTAATATTTCAAAGATCTTTGCTTGTTTGTCACTTCTCTTCCTCTCTCTAACTCCCAATGACTGATGATTACACATTTAATTTATGTTTCTAGCACTAATTTTTCATATGGTAACCTGCACCCAAATGAAGCAAGGCAATCTAAAACCAGATAACAAAAAGATAATTAATACCAGCTAAATATAATAGGACTTGAATGAATCTGGTAAATACTTTGAAGCTGAATGAAATGAATGCAAGCACTCAAGCTTTGCATCGTTCCAAATAATAACTGCAGAAAATAAAAGGAAAAGTTAGCTAAGTTAATTAACACTGAGTCAAATGTAAAAAGACATAAAAAAAGGTTTAACAATGACTTGTCACAGAGATAAAAGAAATAAGTCATTATTTAGTTATCTTGTTAGTATTATTAAAGCAGCCTTATCAAGGTCAATGTGACATTGACTGTGGAGCTTTGCTGCTTACTGGAAACAAAATGCAAAATCCTACAACACAAAGAGAAACTAAAGATAAGACAGGTAATTATTTAATGGTCTAAAAAGAAGGGTCAGGTCATTGTCTTAAAGGTCATAGAGCATTATATTAAAAAACAAACAAACCCTTGCTTCTTAATTCATTGCGCTTTACTTATTGACAAAAAACAAATGGAACCTGTAATGACATAAATAATTAACACTACTGAGGTCATGTGTGTGTGATAATGTAAAGGGGCCAAACAAATTGACAGGAAATAACAGTTCCATTTTCTTGTACGTTTCTGTTTTGAAACAAAGCTCTATTTGTGCACTAAAAGAGTTAGTTGATAATATATTGTTAGGTAATTTTTATCAGTATCGATTAATACTATGCAGAGCCACCATCAGGCATTGACAGGCGATAGGCCAAGCAGGCCCATTTAAAATAAATAAATATGGCAGAGGCACTGGCTAGGGAGATCAGAAGATCACCCCGACTAGCTCTCTGCAGCGAGATGGCAACATGGTGTCACTGGCTGCCAAGGCACACAGTCAAATCTAAGGTCAAGGCGCTGGGATCACGTGACCAAACGTTCTCAGACTTCAGACATTGGAAGCGGAAGAGGCAGCAGGGTAGGATGTCTGTGCTCTTGGGCAGCTCACAGAAACCGTGCTGCCTGCCACTAGATACCAGGGAGCTTTGGATGAAGTCTTGGGTAAGTCCTGGGAGTACAATGTAGTGATGAGGCCTGTACTGGGTTGCTGGGGTAACTTCTGGGTGTGCAGTGTGTGTGATGAGGCATGTCCTCGGATGGTGAGCTACGTCCTGGGTGTGGGTGCTGTGGTACATTCTGGGTGTTCAAAGACAGAGAGAAGAATGGATCAGCACTCACAATATGCAGGATCAATCAGCAATTTAATGTGGAAATGCAGTGAATTTCATCTGTGGAAATAAACACAACAGCAATCAAATCATTAGGGGTGAAATAAATAATATGAATACTGATAAAAAATAGATATCAGTCTTCGCCAATGAAATAAATCAAAGGCTATACTACTTATACAGATATCGGTCTTCACCAATGAACTAACTTACTGGCGGTTTACAAATATTAATTAGTAAGCAACATATAATATTATTGTAATTACAATATTACATTTACATACTGCAAATACAAACTGCAATTTATATATATGAGTTAGTATATACTATTACCAAACTAGTACATTGGTTGAATGCAAGTAACTACGTAACAGTGTAGCAAGCATGCAGACACGTGATACAATTAACAGTGAACCATGTGCTTCGTCATGCAGACTCAGAGAGACTCTGAGGTGTGGTATTCATGAGAGTCTAAGAGAGATGTTGTCTACAAGGGTCCCAGTGTGTAAGAGAACTAGCAAGAAGTTTTACCAGGACTTTCTTCAAGAGAGAGCCACCTTCTTTGTTGTACACTCCCTCCCTCACAGCCAGTCTTCTAGTAGTATTTCCAGAAACCATATTGATTGGGGGGAGGGGCTTGTTGAGGTAGGGATTAGAGGTGACTGACAACTTGTTAACAAGATTTGTCATGTGCTCTGGAGAGTGTAGACTCCATTAATGCCCTATGCTAGATTGCAGAAGCTTACACAATCGTCTGCCCATATTAGAACACTGTATTAGAACAGTTAATTGCCACACGGCAGATTGGGTTGTCAATCCTACCTCCGGGAGGAAGTTAGCAGAGCACAACTATAACAACTTGATGTGTTTTGAGCTTACTCATAAGCTCTGGATGTGCAATATGGTGATGTAGATTTTTCTGGGGTAAGTCTGGGAGTGCAGTGGCAATGTGGTGATGATGCATGTCCTGGGGTTTGTTCTGGATTAGCAATATAAGAGATGGGGGTGTATCCTTGGGTGCTGGGGTAAGTCCTGGGTGTGTATGTGAGTGGCGGGGCATGTGCAAAACAAGTCCTGTGGATGCAAAGTAGGTGCTGGGGCATGAATGATCCTGTCTGATGGTGGCCCTGATACTATAAATTGCAAGCCCTTTGCCTTATAGGATGTGTTACATGGATCATGTCAGTGCTTATATCATCTCCAAAAGTACAGTACACTGGAAATTCAGAATTAATAAGTGTACTACAAAAGGGTTACTTTTCACTACATATAAAAAGGATGGTTTGTTTTTAACACCATATTAATGTTAAGTCTGATCTGAAGTGCCTTATATAGTGCTTTGGCAGGTAGATTCCCTATTTTGGAAAAATTACAGTGTAAGGCCTCACCCAGTTTGTATACTCATCCAAGCTGTTCCAGTGATTTCAGTATCCTTTTGCTTTGCTTACTTCTTTATTTTCTATGCTCGTTCCTGCTTTTGATTTCCTCTCTGGTTTTGCTTATTGCCTGTCCTTGTTGCTGCCTTTATTTTGCATACTGTACCTTGTTACACTTAGTGGTATCTCCCACAGAGTGACATTCCTCTCTAGCTTGGGCACATAGTTGTAACCCCCCGCCCCCCCCCCCCCCCCACAGAGTGGCATCCCTCTCTAGCTCAGCCACATAGTGGTATCCCCCACAGAGTGGCATCCCTCTCTAGCTCAGCCAGAAAGTGGTATCCCCCACAGAGTGGCATCCCTCTCTAGCTTAGCCACAGAGTGGTATCCCCCACAGAGTGGCAACTCTACACTTGCTTGGCCACAGACTGGTAGTCCCCCAGAGTGTCACCTGCCCAATCGGGCTACAGTCCAGATCCTGCCCTGTTCCAGAGTAGCCGCAATCTGTGAGCACTCTGTGGTATATGACCAGTGAATCTGTAAGTGTGATGACTTCTGTTCCCTTAAAGAAGTTATCCAGCAAAGCAGTAGTGCTGGTTACCTCCGGAGGTTACTTATGTAATTGAAGGCTAAGTCTGCTCTTATGCCCTGTATCCTGATTGCCTATACTTCTCAGTCCTGCTATCATAAATGTTCTGTTTATGTTGCTTTCTTGTTTATAATTCAACCCTCTATTATTTCAACCCTGTCTCAGAAATCTGTTAAACACTCATCTTCTGTTACTTTTGTTTCTGCTCTGTTCCATTTCTGGTTTCCTTGCTCTGTTATTCTATTGCTCGATTCCAGATTTTCTTTGTTTCTTCTTGCTTAGTTCCCCTATAAATGCAACTACACCCGTTTACACTGTTTGCCTTCTTCAGCTCTGCAGGAATTTTCTCTGTTTGTATGTCTGTGAATTGTTATTCATTTGCTATTTGACTTTAGCGTAGGGACTTGTCTAATTTTGAGGTACATTGACGTGTTTGGCAAGCTTCATCTTATGGCCATAATTAACCCTAATCTAGGAGTGTTAGGTCAGTTTCTGCATCGTTGTTTGTGTAAATATATTTATTCCCTTATCCTCTCTCCCTGAAGCACCTGAGAATCTCAGCTCCTCTCCCCTAACCCCATGTCCATCTTGGTTGCCCTTATGACACATCTGAGGATCTTTTCTTCTCACTCCATCCCTTGTGTTTATTTAGCCCTCATCCATCCTCTGTATTTTGTTCTGTTTTATATATGCATCTCTGTATGTCTCCTTAGTTATGTAATGTCTTATGCTTTGCCCTTCTTTGTATGCTTTAGTTCTCCCTTTGTGCTCAGGGTCACACAACATCCTGGACTCATCCCTGACATATGGGTAAAGACTATAGTCAGGGGCCCTGACACACAGGACTAAAATACTCAAAACATTTAGTCATTATAGGCAAAAGCATCAGTTCTAGTAATATGGTGGTGTTACAAAAATGGGAAAGAGACCTAAATGTTTATGTCGGTCACAAAGAGATTGAGGAAAATGGATTTTTAGTTAATAAAGTTACACATAATTTGACTTTTATAAAATTATTAATCCATGCTATATGATGCCAAGTTTGGATTAGCTCCAAAAATGGGAGATTTTAAAAAGAAGAGAAAATAACATTGAATACTACAATAAAACTGTTAATAAAAAAACTAATATTGAAAATGTATCTTTGAGAAACTGGTGTGGAGAAGAAGATCTGACATTTTCAGACATATTAAATAAGGGAGAGATCCAACCCCTTCCCACAATTACAGGAATTGTCAGCAAAAGAAATGTTTACTTTTTTAAGAATAATAAAAAACGATATAAATAATAGTATCTTAATAGATTCCAAAGGGTCAGCAGTTAGGGATATTGCCAAGCTATTTGATTCATCAAGAAAGATGAAAACTATGCCTAGTGTTTATGATTGGTGGAGTCTGACAAAAAAGAGAATAAACCAAGAGCTTGGACTGCTTGGGAAAAAGATAAAAGTAGGAATGTTCAACCCAACCTATGGTTTAAATCAATAAGTGAAGTGAGAAAGGCAGTAAAATGTTTAAATATAACAGAGCTGCACTGTTAAAAAAGCTGCACTATTAGATAACATATAGATGGCATTTGGTACCAGAAACAATGTCTTAGATGAAAAACAGTAATTCCCCCATGTGTTGGATATGCAATGTAGATATGGGTAGCCAAAAACACAAATGGTGGAATTGCTTGATTCTAAAAAAACTTGTGGGACAGGATTTCTATTGAAATATCAGATTTATTCAAAATTAAAAAAGATAGTATTGAAACAGCTTTATTTCATATACAATTACCTTTCACATACTGTCAAATAAGATATCTGATAATTCATAATCTCATAGCCACAAAAATTGGGATTTCACGACATTGGAAACAACAATGGACATAAGTCTACAACAATATGTTTCAATATAATATGGAAAAGCGAATTGCAGGGAACGACAATAATAAATAAATAGATACATTTAATAAATGACGGGCCCCTTGGTGTGATACGTTCCTGAAGAGTAACGTTTAGTAATGATAAAGAATAAAACTGGACAACATTAGATACATAAGGGAAATATAATAAATGACTCCTGGTAGCGCCATCCCTATTGTTGTATTATGTTGTATGTATTATTTGTTGTTTATATTTCCAGGTATGAGTAGATAAGAAGAAAATCTTCGAATAAAGCTTTATATATTAAAAATAAAATAGCAGAGTTTGAAGTATGGCTAAATGGGAGCATTTTTTTAACTACATTGGTATTCCCTATGGCATTCTCAAGTAAAGAAGTGCCATAGGGTTTTGTTCATGAAAGAAGGAATTGCAGGAACTTGAGAAGTGAATTGCAAACTTAAATACCAAGTAGCTGAATTGTAAAAATACTCCCTTTCAGCTTTTCCAATTCTGCTATTTTGATCTTAATTTTGCACATTCCTTCTCAATTCCCGGTTTCATGTACAAAGCCCTTATGGCTCAGCTACTCTGGCCTTAAGTTTGAAACTCCCTTCAATTCCCTCTTTCAAATACTTTATTCATGAAAAGAAATTTCAGAGAATTGACTAGGGAATTTAAAATTAAGGCCAATGTAGCTTAGTTGGAAAAATCCAGTTGAATTGGAGATTTGTTTCCAGTTTAGCTGTTTTGACCTTGAGTTTAAACTCCCTTGTCAATTTCCTGCAATTCCATTTTTTATGAATAAAGTCTATAGGCCTCTTCATAAATCCTTTTACAGTAAACTACAATTCCCATGATGGCCAGCCAGCAATGTTGCAAGCTCAGTATAATGGGTTTTGGCAACAATTAGTGTAGTGTTGTTTAGTCCTTTGCCTGTTAATACATATAGGGCATAGTCTTTTTTGTTTTTAGTGAGAACCAGGGTAATGTGGGCAGCCCTTGGCCAGTTTATGTATAAATGGTGTATTTGGTTATTGTCTCTCTTAATAACGTATAGATAGTACTCTTAGATATTATTATATTTAATGAACAATATTTACTGTTTAATGGTGTATCATACCAGGTCTATTCACACACTGTTACATTTGGTGAATTAACAAAAGAGTTGCAAAAATCTAAAGCAAAACAGCTATATTGGCTACATGTGTTAGTTGCATTTTTTTCCAGCTTGGATGTCAATTAATTATATTTAACTATTTTTATTGCACATAGTTACAGAGAAAAACATATGTATGTTCTAACAGTTAAGAGAAGCCTATAAACAAAATGTTTTAATTACATCAATTTCTAAGAATTAACTTTTTCTGTTTTATGCATACAAAAATGAAGCTTTTTAGCTAATTTCTTATTTCCAGATGAAGTTTTGCTGATGTGAATATTATTTAAATATGCACAATATGTTCTAAACTCTAATAAACATATTAACAGGGTTTCTTCCTGTCCTAGATGTAGTTTTTGTCACAGACATTGAGAATATTGCATTAGTGTTTATATAGTTACATATTATATATTTTAAATGTGATTGAAAGTATATTTACATACCACTTACAGTGAGCTAGAGATTTTGAACAGGTCAGTTTGGAAGAAATTATCTGTTTCTTATGCAATTGTTTCTTGTGTCACAATGGACTTGATTATGTTGCATGAGGTATCCTTATCTTCCAACACTCCTGCATTATGTGGGACAGCCTCGATAGGGAACATTATCACAGGGTCCCAAATTCACCAACATGTATCCTGATTAAATATCGAGCTTGATACTGCTTGTTAACCCAACTGCCCATGTGCAGTAACTTTCCACACTGCCTGTCAAATAGCAATGTGAAAAGTTGTCTACTTGTGTGAGCCAGTGGCGTCTCGATGGGGGTGAGGGGGGAGCGGACAGCACGGGGTGACATTGCGACATTGCGCTGCCGGAAAAAAAAAATCACTGCGGCAAGCGCTATTGTAAGGGGGTGGGGGCGGGAAGATCAAAAATGTACCCTCTTCCTGCACTGTGAGGGAAGAGTTGTGCACTCCCCTCCAGCCGCGCGGCTTCATTAAAGTTTGTTAAAACTTTTTTTTAAAATAAACGTTATTGAACCCGCGGTGCTGGAGGGGAGCGCACAACGCTTCTCTCACAGCCGTGGACCTGCAGAGCAGAGCACCGGGAGACAGCAGCAAAGAGGTAAGTACTGGCTGGGGAAGGGGGGGGGGAGGGTTGGAAAATCCTGGCATATTGAGGGGCAGAATCCTGGCATATTGAGGAGCAAAATCCTGGCATATTAAATGGCGTATTGTGGGGCAAAATCCTGGCATATTCAATGGCATATTAGGGAGCAAACTCCTGGCATATTGAGAGCAAAATCCTGGCATAATAAATGGCATATTGGGAGGCAAACTCCTGGCATTTTAAATGTCATATTGGGGGGCAAACTCCTGGCATATTAAATGGTATATTGGGGGGCAAAATCCAGGCATATTGAGAGCAAATACTGGCATATTAAATGGCATATTGGAGGGGCAAAATCATGGCATATTGAAGGGCAAGATCCTGGCATATTAAATGGCATATTGAGGGGCAAAATCCTGGCATATTGAGGGGCAAAATCCTGGCACATTAAATGGCTAAAGAATGGCATATTGAGGGGCAAAATCATGGCATATTAAATGGCATATTGGGGGGCAATATCCCGGCACATTAAATGGCTAAAGAATTGTATATTGAGAGACAAAATCATGGCATATTAAATTGCATATTGGGGGCCAAAATCCTGGAATATTAAATGGCATGTTGGGAGGCAAAATCCTGACATAATAAATGGCATATTGAGTGGCAAAATTCTGGCATATTAAATGGCATATTGGGGGGCAAAATCCTGGCATATTGAGTGGCAAAATCCTGGCATATTAAATGGCATATTGAGCGGCAAAATAGTGTGTCGCAGGTAATGTGTGTATTGGTGTCACTGTGTGTGTAAGTGGTAAGGGTGTGTGTAAGTTTGTCACTGTGTAAAAGAGTGTGTGTGTGTGTCACTCTGTCTGTGTAAGGGTGTGTGTGACTGCAAGGGTCTTTGTGTTTAAATGTGTGTTAGGGTGTCAATGTGTGACAAATTTAGAGAATGCGAGTTGAATATTTAGATGTATTTATTTCCCACACTATACATTATACTTTTATATGTATAAAATTTATGGAGGGTTGGTGGTGTGGGAGGTGTGGCGGGTCAGAGGAGGGGGGCACCAAAATGCACCGAAAATCCTTGCACTGGCCTTGACGTAACGTCACATCCGTTGTCTGTGTTTTCCTCCTCCGTGCAGGAGGGAAGACTGCACAGAGGAGACGGCCGGGGACACAGAGCATAGACAGAGCAGCAAATAAGATAAGTACTACTGGGGAAGGGCAGGAGGGTGGTATAAAACAAGCAAAATCCTGGCATGTTGAGTGGCAAAATAATCCTGGCATATTGAATGGCATAATAATCCTGGCATCCTGAGGGGTTAAATACTGGCACATTGAGTGGCATAATAATGTCTGTGGGGCAGAATATCATGTACTATGAGGAAAGTGACACTGGCTAGTTCTGCGGGGCAAAGTGTCACTGTGGCATGCCAAATAGTGTAGGTGCAATATGAGTGCAAGCCAAGTGCTGTGGGTGCAATATAGATGCATGGCAAGTTCTGTGGGTACTGTATGGTGCTGTGTTAAGTCCTTTAGGCGCAATGTGGGTGCAGGGGAAGGGAATAAAAAATAGGAATGCAATTGTTTAATAACATTTTTATTAAATATAATATTAAATAATTCAAATAAGTATAAATGCAACTAGTTATAGAGAGATGTCTGTGTTTATAGACTTGTATTGTTTTCAAATTGTGCAATTGTCACCTTGTGTGGATCCTGTGTGTCACATAATAAATGGTGGTCCCATGTGTGGCATATTTATTGGGCCCCATGTGTGGCATAATTAAGGGGCTCTTTTGTGTGGCATAAGTATGGGGCGCTTGTGTGTGGCATAATTAAGGGGCACATGTGTGTGGCGCATAATTAATTGGGCTCCAAGGTGAGGCATAAATAATGGGGCTCTAGTGTGGCATAATTTATGGGGCTTTGGTGTGACATAATTTATGGGGCTCTTGTGTGTCATAGTTATGGGGCTCCTGTATGTGGCATAGTTATGGGCTCCTGTGTGTGGCATAGTTAAAGGGCTCCTGCGTGTGACATAATTTGTGGGGCTCCTGTTTGTGGCATATTTAATGGGCCATCTGACTGGCAATACTTAGGAATCTGTATGGCATGGAATTGGAGGAAATCCAGGGGAAGGTGACACCATGAGTTACCGCACCGGCTGACACCAACCCTAGTGACGCCTCTGGTATGAGCCACACTGCAGTGGATCATCTCTCAGTAAAGTTGGTAAATACAGGTATCTAAAGTTACGTTTTCTTGCTGGGACTGTTACTTACTGTGTCACAGATTCACATTTTGATGTTTGTGTTTTTAAAGGAAATAGGCAATTATAGCATTGTTATATGCGGTCAACCATATTTTCTGCCAAAAATAATGGTGACATTTGATACCCCTACCTGGTAAAGGATATCTGTAAGGTATCAGCCCAAATTTGTATATCAGGAGAAGCAGATTTTATTCAGAAAAACATACTATATGCATGGTCACTGTAAATCAAAGTGAAATAAACATGAACATATTAAAGATTCCTACTGCTAGCAGCACAGATTATAAAGATTCCATTATAACACACTGAGATGAGCTTTGTAAGAGATCAGAACATACGCAGAAATCTGTGGTTAAGAAAATCTGCATATGACTAAAAATGCTTCCAGAGAGCGGTTGTATCTAATATATATTTCAACATGTAGACAAAGTTCAAAAGGCCTGATAGATGTGTGAACAACATGTGAGAGGAAAATAATAAACTCGTTTTCGCAAGAATATTTACTGGTAATTTTTAATGTAGAAAAATAATGAACTGTACATTTCCAGTGTAGAGAGTCAACAGACTGACTAGTGAATCAAGAATCATAATTGTAAGATTAAGTTTAGAACAACTAATTTAATAAATAGTTGGTGTGAGGATTTAAATAAATAATATGGCTGATGAAGAAACTCAGATAAATAGATGTGATAATTGATTAATATAAAGACACAGAGGCTCCCTAGATACACAGTTGCAAACATGCATTACAGGATTTATAAATTACAAAGACCACAAAGCACTGGTGCAATAATAGACACAAATAAAATATTTTAAAATATCCATCCACTTCACCTGCTCACAACTATACAGTGAGGGAAAAAAGTATTTGATCCCCTAATGTTTTTGAATGTTTGCCCACTGACAAAGAAATGACTAGTCTATAATTTTAATGGTAGGTGTATTTTAACAGTGAGAGATAACAAAGAAAAAAATCAATATAAATGCATGTCAAAAAATGCTAATCAATTTATGACTTTTTTTAACATGCGTTTTTGTGGATGGTTTTTTTTTTTTGGTTATTCTGTCTCTCACTGTTAAAATACAGTACTAAAAGTATAGACTGATCATTTCTCAGTGGGCAAACGTTCAAAATCAGCAGGGGATCAAATAATTTTTTCCCTCACTGTATCATCAATCAATCTAACGTCTACCTTACAAATATAGCTCACATATTCCTCCTATATTCCTTGCAACACAAGATGCAACCAAAGCTCTTGTTCATGCACATTTTATCCCCAGTCTAAACTACTGCAACCCTGTGTTAAATATTGCCTTTTTCTATGATAAATGGTGTCCCCAAATGTATTATCCTGACTTAACTAACACCTCTTTCTTCTGTCTATCTTTTAAAATGACTGTCTGTATCCTTCAGAATTTCTCCTACCCATACGAGAGCTCCTTTCTTTATTCAATGTTTTGCTTGTGGGGGGAATTAAAATTGATTTGGCACACAAACTGAAATGTATTTTAGTTTTCGCCATAGATATTTCATGCTGAGGACAAACAGTATCAAGACTGATATATTGACAGATAAAGATGAGATATTGATAGACAGACTTGATTAATAGGTTTTTTCCACTAACACCCCAAATACTTTTTGTTACACTTATGGAAAAATTAAACCACAAAAGTATTGAGAGATCAAAGTAACATTAAATGTAATCCAATTTCCCATAGAAGCGATTTACATAAACCGTTAATAAGCTGTCTCTAAATGTACAAACGGAACTTTTTTAAGTGTGTATGCCATGCAAAAGTAACATGGGTTGACTTTAAACAAATTAACTTTCCATCTATTCATTCAGCTAAATGCTAGCACATATAGAAATGTTATTTTACCTAACCTTCTAATATCTATCCATATGCCATTATTATGGCAACTGATGAGCAGAAAAAAATACAGATATGTTTACATATTGTATTGAACATGCTCATGCACACATCCTCAACATCCTCAATACTCAGCTTTCAATCCTTGAATGCCTCATTAAACAAGGAGTGTTGTTAGAGTGTGCACTTGCCAAAATGAAGAACTTGAGGAATTCATCTCCAGGTAAGAATATAGCTCAATATTCATATTTGCTGCTGATTTCACCAGCAAACATGAAGATTAAATTAGACCTTGCTGATGACAAGTCCATTTTTGCCAAAGCCAAATTATTATAAGAACATTGGGTTTATTCAAGTAGCTCTGACTTTCAATCCAGGCTATTCAGGTTTCACCAAAAAGCCTCAGCATTCTACCGAAATCAGTAAATAAGCCATAAGGGGACCAATATAATCGGTCCCTGAATTTCAGTCTGAATACTGTTTAGCCAAAGTGTTAGCTGTGAATGCCTCATTAGATTCTATGAGAGTTTGTGGCTATTGAAGAACTAGCCCAACTTTCAACCAAAATGTAGAAGAAAATATTTTTTTCCAACTGGGCTACTTTGGCATAAGTTTGGAGCAATCTTTAATATACAAAAATGGGCCCAGGTTCAAGAAATTGATACAAATTATTGTTGCAATCAATTGACATTCAAACAGTGTCCAGGAATGTTTGTATAAAGAGACCACCATTTTAGTGCAGGATAGATTGCAACAGCAAACAAAATAAATATTATCAACATGGCAAGTTGAGTCAACAGAAAGGAGGACTAGGGCCACAAACAAGCCCCTGGTGGCAGCAGAGGGTTAGGCCTAAGAGATATGCTCAGAGTTTCACAGAAAAAAAGAGTATCAGGACTGCTCCATAAACTAGTGCTACAACTTGATGATAGGGGCTGCAGTTAAGATTACAAGATATAAGAGGAAGATCCAGATCTAACAGAAGGGTTATGGGTGTAGTCAACACACTTGGTTAGTACAACAGGAGGTGGTGAAGGCAAGTGCATTTAAACACTTTTATACAGTAGACATATTCAACTGAATCACACTTATTTCTACTGGTGACATAGCCAGTTGGGATCTGTCTACTGAATGTGTCAATGTTGCAAATGTTATGTTTTTGTGTGATATGTGGTTATCTCACAACTTGTTCACCTATTGGCTGTGTATAGTTTTCACCCTTCAAAAAGTATAATTTTTTTTGCAAATATGTGCAAATCTGATTTTTCTTTCAGGTTTGATTCAGTGATATTAAACTAATTTTGGACTATTTTTTTATTTTGCAAAAGCTCCCATAGAATATAATGTTGATTTAGAGGCTACCACTTTGGCTCAGTGCATTTTGGACATGTTTTGCCACATTTGTTTTCAGCAGATATCAGTGTGGAATCAGCTATGATTTCTGAATTGCAACATATGCGGGGGCACATTAAGGCAACATGAATAGCTCGAAATTCGGGTACCAATGTGATCTGGTACTTCAGCAATTCTGAGGCACCATTCTGGTGCTTAAAACTGGAGCAGAGTCAACCCTTAAGTAATATAAAAGAAAAGCAATGCACTGGTTTTAAAAGGGACCTTCTAATAATACCAAACTCAATAGTAATAATCAAATGTTTAAAGAGGAAATGGTATGTTACCCAATTTGATAGCAATCATTTTATCTACCTACATAACCTTTATAACACGTTGATGAATTTTGACAACACATTGTTTAGTGATGACTTGCTCACTCACTGCTAAGTGACTAAGTGGAGTCACTTTTGTTTCAAATTGATTTCATGTTTGTATTTTTCTACATTTGGTCACATAGTAGAGTTATTTTAAATAACTAACAGTTAATTTATGTACGATGCCTTTAAAATGTTATTTATTTTTTCTATTCTCATAAAGTTCAACTATATAGAAGCACAAATGGAATAACCCTTGTATGAGGATTAACTAGCATGTATCTCTGAAGGTACACGTTGGATTATTTTGCAGAGGGGGACAATATTTTTTAAACCCTTGCTCCTGTTTTTTTAAAGTTTAAAAAAAACCAAAACACTTTAGTTGTACTTTAACATTTGTAGAAGAACAAGGAGGGAATTTGCTCCATGGGGAACTCTCCATCCTGACTTATTGTTTTAATGCAGAACCCTCAGTTTACAGGTAGTACTCTATGCTTAGAAAAAAAGAAGCATAGAGGGAAGGCACTTCCAAGAGTAAGGAGGAGCTCATGTCTTCATAAATAATTATATAAAAGCAAATGAAAAATTCTTGGTTAGCTTCAATCTAAGAGATAAATCACATGTTAAAAATACTATAAACATGCCAATAAGGTATGTGTTATGTGTGTATATATCTATATATATATATATATATATATATCTATATATCTATCTATATATATATATATATATATATATATATATAGTAAGAGAGTAAGAGATATATATATATATATATTTACTTAACACCAAATTCAGCTAGCCCCCTCTAACTGACATTCGAATCTTACTGTTTTTTTATATATTGGAATAATAATGCATGACAAGTGTGAACCCCCTTTAAAATGATGAAGTGATATTACATGCTAAATCTTCTGTTCTTTGAGGTGAGCCCACTTACTGTTTCATAAAAAACCACACTCATTTCCTGCTCTGAAACACTTTCATGTGTATTAACTGAATTTTCGTAACTTTTGAAAACAGGATTATAACCATTTTCTTCTCTCAAATTAACATGTGGTAAAGACTGAGCGGCATCCTTTATATAATTGACAAAAATGTAAACAACTGCAAAATCAAATACAGAGCTGCTGATACATAACTTTGCTATAGAAATATGTGCTTAGTGTCGGTTCGGTGCAAAGCTGGAATATTAAAAATATTGCTGCATGAATGAAAGAACAGTTAATGGGATCAAATTTCTGTTTACCTGCATTGTGTTTGTTTCTTTCACTTCATAAAGAGAATAAACTAAATACTGTTGATGATCATGAGAAAACTTGATGTGTATTAAATAGTACACTAACTGTCAAAATATAAAGTTTTGCGCAGTTGACATAATATGTTTATTAACATGTGAATTGTTGATATGTTTTAAAAAAACATTTTACCTATCAGTCTGATCAATTTTTTAAAATAACAAAAGGTATAATTTGTAAAATGTAAATGGCAATATCTACATCTCTAGTTAATCATTAAAATAACACTTTATTTATTTGCATATATTTTTTGTAAATTTACTGTATATACTTCCTGTCTCAACCATGAAGGAATTTTTGTTGAGATGTTTATAAAATACATACTTCGGTTTGACCCTTGTAAAAAAATGTGCTTTACCCCAATATATTTATATTTTTGTCTTTATTTTTTAACTTCTTTTGGCGCATGGATTTAGGAAATGTAGGGAGACAGTAACTGCACAGAGGTTAGCAGGGACATCAAAATAGAACACCCCTGTCCAACAATAAATATAATAAACAATTAGAGGAACTTAAGACAGGTGAAATAAATATAAGCAAGTGTGAAGTGAGAAAAACTGAGAAAATAATCAAAATCCCTGAGTCCCTGAAAGTCTTTCATAAATTAAATCACTGAATGAAGGTAATAGTAGCATTGAATTCAAATAATATGTATTTTTTACAGCTAGTTACATGTTTTTTTTTTATATAGATGAAGTATCCAATTTGAGCATTTAGAAAATAATGTTCATCAGAAAACATGGACTGAAGAACAACTTACAAATAAATGGTGAAGGTAGAAGAATAATACTGTAGGATTGATGGATGAACTTGATTATTAATAATAGCTGAATAAAAGGGAAACATGGATGTTAGTAAAAATATAATTATTGTTAATTGGTAAATCAAAATGAGCACATATTGATGGGAAACTAATGTACCTTATGTATTATGCCTAAGAAAGGTGGAGTAAAGGTTGTTCCATATGAATCTACATCTACTTGATTTTAATGGATTTATCTATTGGAAGAAGCTGTAGAGCCTTTCAAGCAGTATGAGGAAGAGTTTATGCCACTGTTACTGTAGAGAGTCAAGAAAAATAACAAATACAAAAGTGCAGTTATTTTTTAAGTTTGGAGTTATGACCCTATCAACAACAAGATGTCTGCGGCAATATGGATGCTGAATGAAATGAAATATGGTGTATATTAATTCCTATGCATCTTACAGGCAGTAATGGTCACCTCTAAATTTCCTCTTAACCCCTTCCCGACGTTAGGACGTACTATGCCGTCCTGACTTTAAGTGCCTTAAAGTCGTTAGGACGGCATAGTACGTCCTGTAATAAACAGCTCATAAACAGCGAGCACCGGCTACAATTCTCCAAATCGCGCTGTGCCCGAACATCCGCATTCGAGCACGCCAACGTGACGTCAACCGTGATGTCCGGAGGTCTCGTGTTTTTTTTGCAGGGACCCACAGGGTTTGTTAAGACCCTGATCGGGTCTCTGCGAGAGTGTTCCTGGCTACCAATCACCTTGTGATATACGGCCAGGAACCAATCATGAAGTTTTGGTGCTTGCGTCGTTTGGGACGCAAGCACCATGCGTCATGAAGGGGTTAAGAATCACCTCAAAAACCCTGAGTGACCAGGTAAATCTAGAGATTCAAACTAGAGATCCCGGCAGGATTCCAACATTTTGCTTTCCCTCCCCCCGCAGGCCAGCAAGGTACAAGAGTGATTTTGATGGGAAATCAGACTAATGCTTGCCTATTAAATAAGCCACGACCTAAAGTGATATGGGGCAATTCACTAAAAGGTTAGTTGAGCTAAGTTGAAATGTAAACTTTATGAAACCAATTTAGCTGGAAATTGTGCATGGACAAACCTGGTGAGTTTATCCTGCTAGGCAAAGGTATAATTCAGTTGGTGAGATGAAATGCTCAGCTCATTTCAACCTTATACTGAATAGCCTCCCATAGAGCTCACAATAGTTTCTTCAAGTTATTTTAGCAATGATCTATCAGATAATTCTCTTTACAGACTAATTTGCTCATATATATAAAACAAACACTTGCAAAAAATATCATGGGATGCAAAGACTTGTTACTGCTTTTGTCAATAACGTCTCCAAAATCTCAGATTTAACAAAGATAATATAGGATCACTTAGCTAGGTAAATTCAGTGGAAGCATAGTAGAGCACTCCCTTTAGTAGAGTATGAAAGATTTCTCTAGAATTAACTTCACATTTAAAAAAATAAACTCATTCACTATTCTGAGTCAAGTTACATCAACATTGCCCACTCATAGAGTACTTTACAAAACCGCATGTAATACTAAGTCACTAGTTAGTCGTGAATTTTCCAGCAGCTGTACTGTACCTGGTTTATGAAAAAAAAAAAAACCACTGTGTGCTATTTTTAGTCTTCCATCTTTGTGGTCCTTTGAACAACTTCAGAAGACTAATTTTGACATAAAAAAATATAATTAAAAGTTAAGTATGTTCGCTCGACCATTAGGTCACTCTAACTGACTTAATTCATCTGGTGCATTAATCTAGCTGGGAACATTACAGTCCATATCTTGGAATTGGTAAGTTTTATGCATAAACTATGCAAAGCTTTATTCCATGGCCACAGAGTGATGCTGGGGCAATGACCAAACCATCCTGACAGTGGGGAGTAATGAATGACGTTTGTTTGCTGCAATTCCATGTCTGGAGGTGTTTTTATGATCTAAATATCTAGTTAACCAAACCTAGGCAACCTACTGCTTCTCCCTCCCTTGATGCAAGTCCAATTTCCAGGGGGAGAGGCAAGTGCCCCCCCTTGCCCCTCCCATGACTGCATTGCCATGATGCTCATTCTGCCCATAGGCAAAGTCTTCCACTGTGAAATCAGTCTATTTGATTGACCGAATAAACTTGTAGAACATAAAATTAGATGGATAGTTGTAGAAAAAAAAAAAGCATGCCATATTCAGAATTAAGAAAAACAAGTAACTTCCTTGGCTGCAGGCAAATGTGAATAGTGAGATGGAAATTGGTGTGTTTTTAACATGGGAGAAATGATGTCTGCTCTTTAGACAAATAAACATGATAAGTGCCAAATTACCCATCACTGTCATAGAGAAAATAGTTAGATTTCTGAAGCATGTAACAAAAGTAAAGATCATACATATGAAGAGAAAAATAACCTAAGTAAAACTTACTATGCATGTTATTTTGGCATACCTCGGAAATACTTCACGCCCACTAAAATGTATAATTCTTAAGAACTGGGTTCACGATTAATCTGTAGACTATTTCTAAAATTCTGGATTTGCGTACATTTTTTAAGTATTAGATTTATGCATGTAAGGAAATCCCTTGCCTTATTTTGTACAGTGCTAAAGTTCAATCCTTTTCAAGCCAATTAACTACTATCTATCTTGCTTTTATTTCAACTCAGACTTCATTATGGTCCATCTACATTTTCCCACCAGTTGAATTATAATGTCCATTACAATAGAATTGTCATAAGTTTAAATTTATTGACAATGTTATGTGAATGTTGCTTCTATGTCACAGATTCAAAATAAAAAGTTACATGGTCATGCACAGTGCACAGGCAGCATTGAGTTTAAACTGTATTGGTCACAGTGCTAAAAGCCACAGATAATTTTTTTTAGATTTTAAATTTAGATCCAACACATGACCCAATGTATCAAGGCAAAACAGGTGCTTTTTCTAAAACAAAAGTGCTACATTTGAAGCAAACTGACATAACTTTCCGTTGGTTTCCATGGTTACTAGTACTATTTTAGCACTTTTTCCTGAAATACCACCTTTTTGTCTTGATAAATATGGCCCACAATGTCAGGAAATTATGGTTTATTAAAAATACACCTACGTTTTCAAAATGGTTTTGTTCATAGGGAACACTACAATAAAGTTACTTTATTTATACAGAACACTACAGGCCAGCAAATTTAGTGATATAGATTTATTCCAAAAAATAGCAAAGTTTCAATACCTTGCAGGATTTTTTTTGAGCCGATTATGTGATAAAACAAGTGTAACTTTATAGACAGGCCAGTGGACAAGTAAATGAGATACACGTGTTAAGTAAAGGAGCAAAAACTAGTAAGTGAAGTAAAGATCAAATATAACATAAATCACAAACTAAAATGTGGTTACTATAGTGACAAAATAGTGTACAACATCATTGTTACATGTAGTATAATAAGTAAAAAAAATAGGGCACAATTAAAAATAGCAATGGGTGCTAATATAGTAACAACATGTCCAATATTACTTCAAATATAAGTAGTAAACAAAACAATAACATGTTCAATGGGACAGCTGTCCCTATACAGCAAGACAAACCATGATTACTATATAGATATAAATCATACTTTCAGTAAGTACAGAAGCAGCTGCGCTCAAAGAAGGATAAAGGTGAAAAAGAGAGGTCATAATCAATACATAAAGCTCATCAAATACATAGTAACATAGTAATTTAGGTTGAAAAAAGACACAAGTACATCAAGTTCAACCCTACTACCTATCATTACAGCTTTTGATCCAAAAGAAAGGAAAAAAAAGGAAGCTATTTCGAATTTTGCCTCCCAGGGGGAAAAATTCCTTCTTGACTCTAAGGGGCAATCAGATTTCTCCTTGGATCATTAAGCTCTATTATTCATGGTTATTCTATTATTAATAGCCCTTTATGTTCTGCTTTTCTAAAAAACTAAACAAAAAAAAACAGACCATTTTTAAATGCATCTATTGTGGTTGATAGCACTACCTCTCTTGGTAGTGAGTTCCATAACTTTATTGTCCTTACCTCAAAGAACCCCTTCCTTTGCTGTCTATGAAATCTTTGCTCTTTCTCAGTGGTAGACCTCTTGTTCTTTGTACATTTCTGTTAATGAACAGGTCCCTGCAGAGCTCTTTATATTGGCCCTGCACACATTTATATAATGTTATCATATCCCCAATGAGACGCCTTTTTTCTAAAATATATAAATGCAATTTTGTAAGTCTCTCTTCTTTCTAGTTCTTTAATATCCTTTTTAAGGACTGGTGCCCAGAATTGTACTGCATATTCAAGGTGAGGTCTTACCATTGATTTGTAAAGAGGCAAGATGATATCCTCCCCCCGTGAATCTATACCTCGCTTTATGCATGCCAATATCTTATTAGCCCGTGTAGCTGCTGACTGGCATTGCGCACTGTTGCTAAATCTGTTATCTACAATTATTCCTAAATCCTTTTCATTAGTAGTTTTCCCCAGGGAAATACCATTTAAAGTATATTGCTTTGTTATTATTTTTCCCATAATGCATAACTTCACATTTGTCTATGTTGAACCTCATTTGCCACTTCACTGCCCAGTCCCCCACTCTGTCCAAATCTTCCTGCAAATAAAAAACATCAAGATTAGTCTGTATTACCTTACCTAATTTAGTGTCATCAGCAAACACAGAGACATGGCTCTCAGCACAACGTGGGAGATCATTAATAAACAAATTAAAAAGAAGTGAGCCCAAAACAGACCCCTGAGGTACTTTACTCAATACCCTGGTCCAATTTTGGGCTTTTCCATTTACAACAAATACAGTCATGCAAATCACCACTTCATCTCACCTCAATAACTTAGACCGACTGCACAAAAGGGGTGATATCAAATTCAATTTTAAACCTGTAGGGTAGACACAATCAAGCTTATTGATCCACCACCAAAATCAATGATGTGGTTGGTGCGTTGATGTAACCATCACCAAAAAATAGTAAGCAAAAATGAATTGCCTGAAATATTAGTTGATAGGATTCTTGTAGTGCCTCAATTGATATACAAAAGAGAAAAAAGATAACATACATAGTGTAATATGGTATGGAATGAATAAAGTGCAGAAGAGTCACTGATTTCACTCACAAATATAAGTGGAAAAGTGGACTCTTCATAAAGTGCTGCTTGTACTCCACAATCGTGCAGACAACAACTTATTTTTTTCTTAATATTTTTTGGTGGTGGTTACATCAGCGCACCAACAACATGATTGTTTTTGGTGTATTTGTTATGTTTGTTCACTTGTGAAAGCAGATAATCACACAGGTTGGTTGCAGCTTTTAAAGGGTCTAAGCGCTAGAATATACCTTTTTTCATTGATCCACCACGCCTTTCATCTTTTTAATAAATCCTCATGGTCACCTCCTCTTTTGGGTTCTGGTATAGTACCAAAGACCTGGAACAGACAACAATTATTGTCCAGCCTCATGAAAAGAGCATAAATGATATGTCACAAAAAATTAGGTTTAATCTGAGACCTTCTCTTTCTATGAGGATGTTTTATTTTTTTCATATTTAATATATAATAATCGTGTACAAGCTACACAGGACATCCAATGATAATTTTTGATGGTACTTAGAAAATGTGTCTTGTGTGGCGTAACCCCAGAATGGTACTCTGATTGTACTATAATTTTTCTCAAATTGTCACCCCGTCCATACACTATATAGTTGTTAAATGTAAAACATTTAGTCAGGGCCATCACAGCAATAATCATGCCATATGAGCCCTATAGTTTCTGCCTCTTTTTTGTCATATTCTCACATTCCGTGCCAGAGTGGATGACATTATATTGACTTACATTTTATTTATTTATTTTATGTTTTCCCTCATTTAACACTATGCCCCTTTCATCATGGCATTTCATAGGTTACCTTAGCTTATTCCAACAACCATTGTTTCTCCTTCACCCTATTGGCCATTTATATATATATATATATATATATATATATATATATATATATATATATATATATATATATATAGAAAATTGCTTTTTCAGCTATAAAGGTAGGATCACTGGTGATATGTTATGACATGAGAAGAGGATATCCCGCTGTGCACCACTATGGTACTACACACATCTCTATGGTGCATGCACTCTCGTCGGGATCTCTGACGGAACTTCTGTCGCACGCATATCTCTTCAGACTGCAGCATGGTATCCACATGTCTGGTAGAAGACTACAGATAGGCAAAATGCATAGTGTGAATGGATACCCCTGCCGCTTTTGTGACTTTCTCTATAGGATCTTACCGTTTTTTCTTGTTCTGTCCACTTTTGCTGCTTATTGTTTGCCCAATTGCATACATCTTTGCTGAATGTCCTGATTTGACATGTAAGGATTCTTGTTTTCCTTACTTTTGCTTTTGAGCTTATTTAATTTTTTTTTGTCATGTTTTAAGGTAAT
Source organism: Pelodytes ibericus (assembly GCA_036172795.1). Taxonomy (NCBI): domain Eukaryota; kingdom Metazoa; phylum Chordata; class Amphibia; order Anura; family Pelodytidae; genus Pelodytes; species Pelodytes ibericus. The sequence continues at coordinate 130,419,348 of CM069858.1, read as the reverse complement.
ACACTGGTTGAGTTGCAGATTGTTTATGGTAAGTGCTGGGTTCACTCACCTTTTGTTTTCTATTTTTTTTTTAGAAGTGGTCATTAGTGAGGATGTGGTTTTAAAGAGATTGGGCTTTGTGTGACATATTTCAAGGTTTGGTGGCACTTATGGACTTGGAAGCATATGATATGTGTGGATAATGCACTACAATGCTAAAACCATTCATGGTGTAAATGCAATGTTACAATGTTTTGAGTCAAGCCAACTTTGAGTCCAAAAAAGATCTAACAGTGCTTGGTGCTTTAAGAATAGTTAGATGGGAGGCCCACATATAGATGCTTGCCCTGGGTCCCATTAACATCAAAGATGACCCTGGCCAAGCATACTAAAACCTCAGTGACTGTTTTTTTCTCCACACCCTTCTCAATTTTCTTTTAAAATTCACTTCTTCAAAGAAGTTTAAAATTATTTCAACTATAACATAACATATCCCCAGTAATCCTACCTGTATAGCTGAAAAAGCAATTTTCTGTCAGCAGATTTGGCATGGATTATCTCTTCTGTCTTACCAAACACATTTATGTTACACCTGTCTCCCACTCCTTCCAGACTGTAACATTGCAAATAGGATTCCTTCTATCTAACAAATCAGTTTTTTCTATGTCTAATTGAGAACCTGTTCTGTTATAAGCAGTGCATGATATATTAGTGCTCTATAAGTTAATGTTAATGCAATACATTGGGAAACTATAGCCTACTGGCTATTCAGTATTTAAACAGTGATTGCCCATGAGATCATTGCTACTCAGAGTAAGGAATTGGACGACACATAATGATTACAAATATTTTTTAGAAGTATAGTTAGTTTTACAAAGAAGACTATTCATAGTAAGTCATAAATTAGTTGATTCTAGACAAATATAGGAAATTACAAAGAAAACTGACTTTCAATTACATTTTTAAGCAAAGAATATATTTTTAAAGGGACACTACCACTTACGTAAGATGTAACTAGATAACCTGGTGATTTAAAACAAACACATATATAAATAATATGCCACTGTTTTTTATATGATTGAATTAATTGCATGTAAAAGGAAGAATAAAATGAGGTGTTTATCTCCTGGCTCCATTTTGTGAATATTTCCCAAGATGCAACATCGTCCAAAATCTTCCAGCCTGTCGTACTTCACAACTGTGGCCAAAGCCTGCATGATAATGCCATAAGATACTCCTCTGCTCTCTTACTGGTTCCTGTGCATCATAGTGGGCAGGACTAGGTGGCTGAGTACAACTTCTTTTTTACCTGCCTACCAACACAAAGAGAGGAGATTAACCTGCTCCTTTGTGATGCAATAGTTACATTCCCACAGTGGCATCCCAAGAGGGGCGCGGGGGGTGCGGACCGCACCAGGGATGACACCAGTGCTGCCGGTACCCCCCACACCGCGCTGCTTAACTTTTTTTTATCTGGCAGCAACATCCAGTGGATGCGGCCGCCGGGAAAAAAAAAAAAATCACAGAGACCGGATGTGACGTTACGTCACATCTGGTGACTGTGTTTCACTCTTCGTGCAGGAGGGAAGACTGCACAAAGGAGGTGTCCGTGCGGGGACATGGAGCAGCAGCCATTCGGTAAGTGATGGGGAAGGGGGGAGGAGGGTGGTTGAAAACGAGCACATTAATTGCACAATATTACTGGGCACTGACTGGCATAATATTACTGGGCTCTGACTGGCACAATATTACTGGGCTCTGACTGGCACAATATTACTGGGCTCTGACTGGCACAATATTACTGGTATCTGAGATGCACAATATTACAGGGCTCTGACTGGCATAATATTACTGGGCTCTGACTGGCACAATATTACTGGGCTCTGAATGGCACAATAATACTGGGCTCTAACTGGCACAATATTACTGGGCTCTAAATGGCACAATATTACTGGGCTCTGACTGGCACAATATTACTGGTATCTGACTGGCACAATATTACTGGGCTCTGAATGGCACAATATTACTGGGCTCTGACTGGCACAATATTACTGGGCTCTGAATGGCACAATATTACTGGGCTCTGACTGGCACAATATTACTGGTATCTGACTGGCACAATATTACAGATATCTGACTGGCACAATATAACTGGTATCTGACTGGCACAATATTACTGGGCTCTGACTGGCACAATATTACTGGTATCTGACTGGCACAATATTACTGGGCTCTGAATGACACAATATTCCTTGTATCTGACTGGGACAATATTACTGGGCTCTGAGTGGCACAATATTACTGTGCTCTGACTGGCACACTGTTACTGGTATCTGACTATCACAATATTACTGGTATCTGACTGGCACAATATTTCTGGGCTCTGAGTGGCACAATATTTTTGGGCTCTGACTGGCACAATATTACTGGGCTCTAAGTGGCACAATATTACTGGTATCTGAATGGCAGAATATTACTGGTATCTGACTGTCACAATATTACTGGACTCTGAGTGGCACAATATTCCTGGTATCTATAATTGTACAATTGTCACCTCGTGGGGCTCTTGTGTGTTGCATAATTAATGGTGGTCCCATGTGTGCATAATTATGGGGCGCTTGTGTGGGGCATATTTATTGGGCCCCGTATGTGGCATAATTAAGGGACTCTTTTGTGTGGTGTAATTAAGGGACTCTTTTGTGTGGCATAATTATGGGGCACCTGTGTGTGTGTGGCATAATTATGGGGCACCTGTGTGTGTGGCATAATAAATTGAGCAGAGGTGAGGCATAAATAGTAGACATGTGCATTCGTTTTCGGACTAACGAAAGCCGAATGAACGAATGGTTAATAAACGAAAATCATTTGTCCATTATAGAAAACTTGTATTGCCTTTCTATAAACTTAACGAGAGTCCCATTCATAAGAAATTCTTATGAATGGAGTCCCCATTCATAAGAATTTCTTATGAATGGGGCTCTCGTTCGGTTTATAGAAAGACAATACTACTACAAGTTTTCTATAACCGAAGGTTTATAGACTTTCGGTTTCTAGAATACATAGAATTACATGTAAAATTACTATAAAGAATTTCTTATGAATGGGGCTCTCGTTCGGTTTATAGAAAGCCAATAGTATTACACGTATTCTATAAAGCGAACGAATAAAACGAAACGAAAATAATGAACGAATTTCGTCTGAAATGAATGCAGTAATGAACGAAATTCGTTTTAGACTAAATAAATAAAATTTTCGTCCGAATTGATGAAAACGAAACGAAAATTTTAGTTTTGCACATGTCTAATAAATAGTGGGGTTTTTGTGTGGCATAATTTATGGGGCTTTGGTGTAGCATAATTTTTGGGGCTCCTGTGTGTGGCATAGTTATGGGGCTCCTGTGTGTGGCATAGTTAATAGGCCATCTAATTGGCATTACCAAGGAATCTGTTTGGCATTGTAGACTTACAGACTGCATTCTGTGTCCCCAGCCTCAAAGTGAGAAATTTGGGCTGTAAAGTCACTAGGGGGTGGCAACCAAAAACACTATATTTCACTATATTTTAGTTAAATATTTTTATTAAATACAGTCACACGACAAAAACAAAAGACATCAACAAAACATCAATCAAAAAAATCTTCATTTTTGGGTGGGAGTGTCCCTTTAAGCTAATACTAATATAATATTCATCATGCTTGAAATAAATCATAGCATTGGAGAGGAAAAAGTAAGCCATATTCTTAACATTGATGCTTATTTAAAAGGATGCTTTTTTAAAGGTACATAACCTTTTTGAATGCACATGTCCTGGCCACTTTTGTACGAAGCGTGCTCCTCTATTGTAACACAGTCACAGAGGATGTGAAGTGTAAAAACAGTGGAACAGTTAAATATGCCTGTTGTTGCATTACATTATGTGAAATTGTTGCAGGACGTTACCTGGCATCATGTACTTATTTATTTTAGAGGGGCCAGTGGCCCTTGGGCAGCTCCTGGCCTTATTTACTAATTTAATTTATTTTAGGGGGCATGGGTACTTGGGAAGTCACTGGTTTATTTTAGGGGCTAGCAGTCAGTTACTGTACCCATTAACAGTGTAAGTGGTGAGCATTGAATCACAATTTCCCGTACATTTACTGCTAACAGCACTTTTTTTTACTTAACAGCCGGCATTGAATCTACCCCATTTTGTGCGCTACATTTTCTGATTTTCTGTTTGTTTAGAGGTGAAGTGAAATATACACATAAACAGATGAACTTTAATATCTTTAATAATGTGTTTTTATTTAAATAAAAAATTGATAATATTTATGATTTATGTATATCTATATATATTTGTTATGTGTGTTGGATAAAGCAAGGCTTCTATAGAGGTGTGGCTGGCACGTGGGCAGTCACAAGCTGGCCTCATGAACTTCTATTGCACAGGGGCCCCATGACTTGTCAGTCCACCACTGTCAACTCAGGACTTCATGGATGCCATACGTACATAAGAAGATTGCTCACATGTAACCCAGTTGTTTGTATTTCAAAACATCTGAAATTGTCAACTGAAGATGGTGGCCAGTATCAACCTTAATGACAGTAAGTCATTATCAAATTAAATTACATAAATAAGCTAATTATTGACAACAACTGACGTCACTTTGCTATAACATATTTGTGTTTTAGCTCACATTTTTGTCAGTTGAATACATTTTTGTTAGTGTGTTTGTGTGAACTGTGTTGATAAGTTTCTACCATAAAATATGGTGTGCTTTGAACTGTTCAAAAATATTATTTAGTGGTTTTCAAAGAGTTCATGAAAGATTTGGTCAAGTGATTAGATATGGCAGATTTTTTCTATTCACTTATGTAGGTGTTTAAAGTACTTGACCGAAGAGGAAACTATATTTTAGCTCAACATCAAGTCTATCTACAAAAGCTAAAATTCACAAAAACCTAAATATTACAAGTATTATAAATGTATACGACTTCATCATCAATGGGACAATTACTCATCATCAATGGGACAATTACAGTGTTTACAACGTACATGTATAGCCCTATTTAATACATTTTATTAGTAGAATTGAAAACAAACATGTAAGTCTCTATTAAATTTGGTGTTAAATTTGCTATTGTTATCTCCTATGCACAATGTAGTATTAGATTTGGAGTTAAACTTGTTGTCGACATTTCGTGCAATATGTAAATGGACCACTCTGACTTTAAAATGACCGTCTTTGCTCCCACATATACTATTGTTAAATAATTATGTAAAAAATATATGTTTTTTCATTAAATGTGAATATCTGTAATGTAAATATGTTTGATTTGCTCACAAACATAAGGTTTGCAGCTTGCACTGACCCTCCCACTCACTTCTCAGCATTTAGCTGCAGCCTGAAAGGAAAAGAAAACAACATTTTAAAGTGTTTCAAAAAAGCTAAATGTCCCAAATGATAACTCTACAGGCCATACGCATTTATATATTGCATATGAGCCTGTATAGATTACACAGCTCCAGTATATCCAATCATTTGTACATCAACAGTTTAACAAATGTTTTTCTAAATTTTACAAACTTCTGTGCAGAAAGTAGAATGCAAGTGTGTCCAGGGGTAATTTAGTTAATTATGTTTCTGCAATGAAACATGTAAATTTATATCTGTCCCAGAACAAAATGGATGAACATATATTTGCATATAATAAAACATAGGGGGATAAAGGTGAGACCTATTTAGGTTCATAGCAACAAAAAAAAAAAAAATTTCAGAAAGTGTGAATGATGGGTTTATTCACTGAAATGCGAGAATAACTCAAGGAAGTAAAAGTTAATTTTGACACTAAGTCAAATTCGGCACCCTGGTTTGATTATTTCCCATTAAAAGTCATGGGAGGTGAAATTATTGAAGTTATTTTTGAGACTGAGTCAAACTCAGCAACTCGGGTGCTGAATTTTATTTAGTCTCAAAATGAAAGTCGACCTCCAAAATCAACCTCCTCCAATTATATTCTAGAATTTTTGTGAATAGACCCATGGGAGTAAAGACTGCTTTGGGTATGAGCTATGAAATAATACCAGAAAAACATACTTGTAGTGTTTCTTTTTTTAAATTAAAATACATGTACAACTTTGCTACTTTTTTACAGCTCAAGGAAAATTTTGCAAGTATTGGATAACTCTTTTAGGTATGTCAGCTGTTTATGGAGGTATTGCTATACATTAAACATGAAATATAAAAAGCTTTATGTGACAAATAAGAAATTTAGAAAACTTTTTAAAATGTATACCTATATTTCAATCAATGCATCTTTGTCACCGGTACAGCTTTTACATGCTTTTATTCAGACCTCCTATAGCTCACACTTCTTGATGTTTAATCAGTGTAATTGTTTAGAAAGATATCTTTGAAAACCTACATTTATTAGTATGTAGAGTAAAATATGTAACAAATTAACTCCCTTTATCTCCAGTTTAGCAGGTAGAACCAATAATGTTCCTGCAAAGGGGAAAACTTTCATTAGTAGGGATAATCATGCAAATTCTGAGACAGATGGCTAAGATGAGAGCACTTGTTGGCAGACAAACAATACTGCTCCCAGATTTTTTTCCCCCTGAAATGCATTTGTGTTTTTCTGTTTTTATTTACACTATGGTTGTTTTTATTATTTAGCAGCAATATAAAAGCAGTCCAAAAACAGCTTAAATCAGTTGTGTTATATCTATGTAGGGCTAATGAAAAAAAGAGTTGTTAAGTTAGCTGACCTGCAACTTGCTGTGAGATGTGCCACATTTGACCCACAGGATGCAAATTCAGTGACTTGCTTTAAAATAAACAGTACATTATACACCGTGTAAAAAGTTTTCTAAAAGCGTGCACGGTTAAATATCTTGCTGGATGTATACACACTTTTTTTGTCCAAACCTAAGCATCCATATTCCAACTACACAATTATTATATGAATACAATCAAAATTATTATTATTATAATCAGCATGGAAAATACATATCTAAAATTACTGTGAAATGTGTGCATGCAACAAAGTAATTAATATTCCGTTTTCTTATTTCCCCTTTGATAATCTACAATCTCTGGTAAAGGAAGTACAAACCTATGACGTGAAGAAAGCACATTAAATCTGCATGATCAGCAGAAGTTACACGGATAAGACCACAAAGTTATATCTCAAAATCTATTTCTAATTTCTTTTAAACGCTGAACTAATATAAAACTGAAGCAGTAAATAAATCAAAGTTAGAAATAAGTAATTGTAAAATAATATTTAGTGCCTCCGTTTTAAAAACCCATTTATTTACTGTCATTTATGCCTAACATTTTTAATGTTATGTTAAAAGTTAGAAAAATGGCTTGATAAAAGAAAGAAAATATTTTATTTGTCCATCTTGTCTCCAGTTTCTCAGTACGTTCAAAAAAACCTGGAAAAAGTTAGCTATTTTATTGTGAAACTTTTTTTTTATATCCAAACTTTTTATTGCAGTCTATGGTATTCAATGACCAGAGATACATTTATCCTGTCATTGACTTAATCCAAGTTGCTGTTGAGAAAAAGGGGCAATGAATGTGGATCTCTGATGGATAGTTAGACAGATTTTTCTTTTGCCCTGTGGTGATGAGACCCTGAATTATAGTAAAATAATGTACTTCATAAAAGTTATCAGCACAGTCAAACAAACACTCAGAATGAATTTTAAAGGACAACTAAAGTTTTCCTTTTCACTAATGCTTTTAATGTGTGAAATATTCACTGCCCATAGTATAAGGATACATTTTAATTCGTAAATGCCAGTTTATCTCTTTCCCTGGAAAGCAGACAATCCAGTTCTGTTTGCTAGTCCAGAAAGTGACACTTGCTTTTCCATGGGATCAGTAGTGGTCCCCCAGTTATGTGTAGCTTCAATCTAAGAGGTAAATCACAATATAAAAGATTTGTAAACATGCCAATAAGGTATGTATTATTTATTTATATTTACTCAAGGGTTGTTAAACTTAAAGTAATGAAACTATTTCAATCAAGAAATTGGCTCTGTTCCTATCAAATATTTATATAATGCTTTTCTTGGTCCAGACACTGAATTATAAAGAGGTAAGTCTCATAGAAATAGGCAAACATTTTAAACATCTATGTCAGTTTTATTTTCTATGTTTTAAATCAATTAGTGCTGGCAAGGGGAGTGCTGGCAAGGGGGGCAGAGGGGCATTTGCCCAAAGGGGGGCCTCAATTTTGGCACAATGGGATGGAGCTGCACCAATTTTCACTTTGAAATGCCTTGGCGCACAGCACTTTCTATCGTTCTGTAGAATTGTCTTGTTTGTCTATTATTCTCTGTATCTTATCTGTTGGGCTTTATCTTGTATATATCTTATTGTGCCTAGCTCTGATAATGGGTGTACTGATGAAGTTGCACTTAATTGTTTTTGCCCGGGGACAAGTACTAACAACCCATCCCTGTTTGTTTGTTAGAGGATGCACATTGACGTGCTATAGCTTTCACTAGCAAAAATATCTAACTTTTTGAGAATAAATTAACATAGGTGTCTATGTTCAGTTGCATCTGAACACTGGAATTCATTATACAAGAAGTGAAGTGAACAGGTTTCAGTTAGCATGAGCTAATATTTTCATACAAACATTTCACTGTGTTTCATGCAATTTAATACATTATCAAAGTTAATTAACTTATTCTATTTCTTTGCATCAATGACATTTACATGCCTTACACATTGCACCACAGGAGTGATGGTTTTACCTTTATATTAATTGTATTTTTAATTGTAGATTTTTCAACATCTCATGTCTAAGTTAAGGATATAAAAAAAGAAAATAAACACACAAACTAGCATTAATGCCCTACACAACAAACAAGTCATTTGTTGAATATTTATCAGTATATGGATAACTGATTTATATAGTCTAAATTTTAATATATCCGGTAAAATAAAAACCTTTTTTCTTATACAGATAAAAATGCTTCTATTTATCTTAAACATTTAAAAGTTTTCACCTTGCCGAAAGTAAATTAATTTCTCTGCTTTGCAACTTTTTTATATATATTATTTTTCACTGGAACTGATTTTGATATCAAAGTGGGAGTAATTAATTCTTCTCTGATTGACCTCCAATTGAAGTGACAAATTGAAAAAGGAATCAAAGGGATGTTGTAAATGAACTTATTCTTAAAATATTTTAAATGTATACTAACACCGTTTCTGATGTGATTGCTCAAAAATGTATCCTATGGAGCCACCTAGTGCACATAGAAATAATATATGTGGATTAGTATTGCATTTCTAATATTATCATCACATATTCGTATTTATTTAGCAATACAGTTGAATAACTGTAATAATTACTTATAATACCTCTCTTTCTTAACAATTGACTAATATGAAAATTCTGATCTTAAGTTTATAGGATTATACCATTCACCCATCTCACTCTAACAATATTATGTTATAATATTACACATCCACAAACCCCATTACATAAACATGTACAGTGGATATAAAAAGTCTACACACCCCTGTTAAAATGTCAGGTTTCTGTGCTGTAAAAAAATGAGACAAAGATAAATCATTTCAGAATTTTTTCCACCTTTAATGTGACCTATAAACTGTTCAACTCAATTGAAAAACAAACTGAAATCTTTTAGGTAGAGGGAAGAAAAAATATAAAAATAAAATAATGTGGTTGCATAAGAGTGCACACCCTTAAACTAATACTTTGTTAAAGCACCTTTTGATTTTATTACAGCACTCAGTCTTTTTGGGTATGAGTCTATCAGCAATGCACATTTTGACTTGGCAAGATTTGCCCACTCTTCTTTGCAAAAACACTCCAAATCTGTCAGATTGCGAGGGCATCTCCTGTGCACAGCCCTCTTCAGATCACCCCACAGATTTTCAATCGGATTCAGGTCTGGGCTCTGGCTGGGCCATTCCAAAACTTTAATCTTCTTCTGGTGAAGCCATTCCTTTGTTGATTTGGATGTATGCTTTGGGTCGTTGTCATGCTGAAAGATGAAGTTCCTCTTCATGTTCAACTTTCTAGCAGAAGCCTGAAGGTTTTGTGCCAATATTGACTGGTATTTGGAACTGTTCATAATTCCCTCTATCTTAACTCAGTTCCAGCTGAAGAAAAACAGCCCCAAAGCATGATGCTGCCACCACCATGCTTCACTGTGGGTATGGTGTTCTTTTGGTGATGTGCAGTGGTTTTTTTTGCGCCAAACATATCTTTTGGAATTATGGCCTTGGCAATTCTTTTGTACCCTTCTTCTGACTGATACCTTTTAACAATGAGATCCCTCTGATGCTTTGGAAGCTCTCTGTGGACCATGGCTTTTGCTGAGGGATGCGCCTTATTGTGAGGCTCTACCAGGCAATGTCACTGCATCAGGAGTATGTTTTCTGATCTATGCATGTTCTTGAGTTGGACCAAGTCCTGTGACTGAACACCTGAGTGGACCTTCATCTGACCAAGGAAGCTTTATGTGTGATATTTTATTTTCCTTAGATCTGTTTTTGCTTTTTCCCTTGCTTGCTAAATCCCTATACTTGCTGTGTTCCCACGTTGACGTGTTTGCTTAATGTTATACTTTATGCTTGCTTTTGCCCATGTTCGTTATGCTAGGTTTCTTGCTCTGATCCATTTCTGGTTTTCCTTTGCCTTGTTTCTTTCCTTCTATATAAATGTTCCCCACCCATTTATGTTGTGTGTTTCAGTTCCCAGTCTGGTCAGTCTCAGGCATGTATTGTGTATTTTCTGTTTATTCCGATTATTATTTATTATATAGACAGCGACAGTGCTTGGACATGCTTATGTGGGGTACCTTAATGCTGGTGGCAAGCTTTACAATTCATGGTCATTTCAAGTGCAACTAAGCTATAGCATTACCATATTAGTTTCTAGGCTAGTCCTGTGTTTATGTCTGTGGTTCTGTATGTCTTCTTTAGTTCTTTTGCCATGCCCAATGTCTATTCCTGTCCTGTATCAGCCCTGTGTTCTTGTTTTGTTTGAACTCTGTGCCCTGTAAGTCTTGTCCTTGTCTCAATTTGGTTTCTGCTTTGCCCTGCGTGTATCTGTTTCAATTCTCATTGTGTTCCTTTCCAGTCCTTGCCTATGCCCCCTGTCCTAGTTCTGCCATAGTCATGTTTTTAGTGCTGTTTATAGTCCTGCATTAGTCCTGAACCCTGTCCTGAAGTCTTTGGCCTGTTTCAGTTATATTTGTGTTCTGTAGCCCAGTACTCTGTATTGTTATTTCTGATTATGCTTCTTGTCCTTTCTTTGCTATTGATCTGCTTAGTCTTTCCTATCTCAGCCTGCAGCATTCCCCATATTACTTTGAGTGCTATACTCAATGCCTGCTTCAGAGTGTCTGCAAGGTATCGCCAAATCCTGTCTTTTTTTTATATTGGATACAGTCACTGCTATCTCAGGGAACTGCTATGTGGTCACCCTAACCTAGGGGATCAAGCCCTTAGGGGAGTGTGATCACCTGGCACCATCTATACTACCACTATATTGAGCCCTCTTTCCTTAATATAGGTCTATGAGGGTGCAGGCATGTTGTTCATGATCTTAGATCAGATTTTCCTTCATCCAACCCAAGATTCAAAACAATATTACAGCACCCTGACAGAACAACAAGTTTTAAAGACGGCTTAATAAGTTATTTTTCTTATTCTTTCATTAACATAGTTTTATTTAACCCCTTCGTGACAATGGACATGTCAGGCACGTCCTGCCGGGAACTCTGTTCCCATCAATGGACGTGCCTGGCACGTCCTGCAGTGAAACAAGCAGTTTTCGCGATCAACGATCACAAAACCACTTTAACAGTGCTGGTCTATTGCCTTGCTGTCGATAATAGCCAGCACCGAAATTTCCTCTCTGGGGCACCCACGATCGCCCCACGAAGCGATCGTGGGCGCCATATTGACGGAGCAGCATGCTCTGTCAATATGGCTATGCCCTCTTGTGGGCTGAGCTTCGGAAGTGAAAGTAAATTCACTTCCGTTGCTCTGAATATGTTGCTTGACTACCCCTATGGGTTAAAATTAAATTAAAGGAGTTAAAGTGAAATTAAAATTAAAATATATTAAGAGATAGCATAAGGGTTAGGGTTGGGGTAAAATTTAGTGTTAAATTTAGGGTTCAGGTTGGGGTCAAAAGGTCAATATAGGAAAAAAAACAAAAAACACTATTTTTGTTTTTTGCCCCATAACTCGCAAAAAAATACCGAAAAATATGGAAACATGCATATTTCTGAACTCGGACAACATTTAGAAACTATTTAAACGGGGTCTTTTTTAATAATTGTATTTGTGTAAATTATATTTTAGGTCAAAGTTCTAAAAAGTTTTTTTTGTAGTAAATTATAAGATATGTTGAACAATGGTAAGATAATGGTATCTAATGAAAGCCCTTCTTATGATGATAAAAAAAAACATAAAATTTGCGTGGGTACAGTATGTGAGAAAGAAGAAAATTACAGCTAAACACAAACACCCCAGAAATGTCAAAACAGCCATTGTCACCAAGGGAAAGTCAAGGTAAAAATGTCTCTAAGAGGTTAAAATGTCTATACTTCAATTAAACATAAATCGTTTTTTGGGGTCTCCAGTTGTCCTTTAAGCTTTATGAAGAGGATTTGATGGCATTGCATAAAAGATGCTGTAATATGTTTGGCTCTATTTACAGTACTTTAGTTGCAGTCTAATACAATAACATTAACATTTAACATTTTAAAATATTTCTCTACACTTTCATGTTTTTTTCTAACAAATGCCTACACATTTATTTATGTCTAAGAACATTTACTTGATGCACATCATGCACACAGTTGTAAGTAGCCATTTTCACCTATCAATCTTCTTTCCATATTAAACTTGCTTTATTGACACTTTAAAGTCCATTTTTGTGTTTACCTTGGGTGATTGGTTATGCATGCCCAAAATGTTCACTGTTACTGGCTAGACAGTGAAGATTAAATCCTCAAGGACAATTGGTCAGGTAGTTGACAGGCTTAGCAGAAGAAGTAATTTTTAAGGATATTAAATTACTTTAATTATTTTGTCTAAAAGGCAATTCCATAAAATTGGAGCACCTCAAAAGAAGTACAACTTTCAAAAGAGAGAATTAAAAAAGAGAGCAAACAGGAGGCAAGTGTTTTTTCAACCTAAACTACAACTATGTAAAATGTCCACCACAAAATTAGGTAAATGTCCACCCGGAACAATGTTTCTATGACAAATAACTCCTCATATCCACTGACTTACCATATGCATTATATGTTATAAATAATCAGTTATTATTTATTGAACATAAGTGACTTGCCATGCTTACCATATACAGTGTTTATGGGATACAGATATAGAATGCTTTTCTGTGATTACCAGTTTATTTTATTTTTGATTAACTGTTGTCATAAAGGATTTAGTATATTTTGTTATTTTGGGGTTATACATTACCATATAGTAAACATTTAACAGATAATGAAATTACAATATTTTATTGGTAAAAAAGTAATAGTTATTTCAAAGTGTGCTATTATCTCATTCTAATCAAATAATGTGATCTGGGCTACAACCAGGTGTGATATACATTTTAATTTTAAGGCCAGCTTTATGATAAGAAGCAGAAAAGCAACACAAGAATTTATAGATTTAGGATTATGTCACCACTTACTGCAATAATGAATTCTGATGGCCTGAAATAGATCCATGTTCAAACAGATTGAACTTTTTAGCCTCTCATATCAGCCATCTCTTTGCTTTGGTTTTATATTTCAGTTAAGTGAGGACAAAGCCAAGTTCAAAATGGGTGATAAGGTATTCATGAAATACAGCCCTTTCAGAGAGGCTTGTTTATGTGCTATCTTATCAACATTTTTGAAGACAACGTTTATGATACAGCTTTAAATAAACTACATATGATTTCCCTACAAAACATTGCAAATTGATAAATAAATAAATGATAAATATGATATAACACCACACAATGATTATTGTAGTCCATGGTGGAATTTTAATTTATCTATTTTACCTCAGAGCTTTTAGGTTTCATTAGCCATAATTATATATATTTAGACAATCAGCAGAATTTACTTTAGGAAGATTTCATCCAACCAATTCAGTTTTGGTTTTGGCTTATGAACCTATTTTTAACCAATGGTCATCCAATGATAGTCTTGACTGTTCAAAAAAAATAACTTGTCTTGTTTTATATATGTCTTCATTTTACATTCCGCATGTTAGAATAATATTGAACATTTTTTGAGTAAAAAAATAAAATTCAGCTGTGGACCTGATAATTCTTCAAACATTTAGTGCATTGCTTTATCTATTGAAATACTATGTTCAAATAACACATGGAAGTAATATTCCATGCAACTCAAAGGCAGCCAAATTTAAAGACAGCCAAAGTAGATCTAATATATGAAATGAAGTACCCCTTTAAAACAGCAAAGGCCACTTTGAAAAAGATTCAGGATCTATTTAATTAAAAGACAATCAATCAACTAAATGTTTGTGGTGTAGATAACTAAGGAAATAGTTTTGGTATGCACTGCACTGTAATCTGTCCTGTTTAATCCCTAGAGGAAACAAGATGGATAACCTTGGTTTACATAATAAATCCTACCAGGAAATAGTTATTATGTGTAACTTGGAGGAGTGAAAATGAATGAAATATGACTTAACAATGCAAATATATGAAGGGATTTAACAATACTGTGTTACAAACAAAATTGGGTTATGTCTGTATGCTAGGTCATGTTCCAAATGTAAAGATTAGCAATCTCAAGTTAAAAGAGGGTATGAGAAGAGTATGTTAAAGTCATAAGGCTAAACACCATAGTACATACTAAAAACATATGAATATAATTTATTTCTTACAGCATTATGTTTGCATCACTTGTAAGTTTTTATTTGTATTATTTTAAACATGGGTGTAGGTTAAGGTTTGCTAATATAAATGTTTTCTACATTTTGAAAATATAATAACTGCTATTTTTTCTATAGACTGTATTTTCTCACATAGGTATTATTATGCATATTGTTACTGTTACTTTCCTTACATTTTACAATATTTAAAATAATTTGAATTAAAACTTATAAATAATCACTACTAACTGTGACTTAATTTTTTTTTATCTTTTTTATCTTTTTTTAGAAATCTGATGCCCTGCATCATCACTAAGCATGGGGAACACGAGCAGCGCTTAATTATGCTGCCAGCAGCTCCCCCTTGAAGCAGATGCCACACTGCTTCACAGGGTGGGGCAGACCTTCACCTCTCACCCGGTGAGGTCCGCCACCTCCCAGAATCCTCCAGTGCTGCAGGGCAGAGGGCTGGTGAGGGGAGATCTTCTGATCTCCCCAGTCAGTGCCTCTACCAGCAAACATTTTTGTTTTGTTTTTTTAAAACGGCGATACACTCAGGTATTTGGAGCTACAAATACACAGGCATGAACAGGTTAGCAGAGTGTATACAAATAGTGGTGATCTCACTCCCGCAAGATGCCATCCATTTACGTGATTCACCTGTATCTCAGGCTTCCTCAGAACGTCTGACGCTGGCTTAGAATTGCTTACATTGCAACACCTAATGTATATGGGATTATTTACTTTAAATATATTAGTATAGCTTTTGACTCTTAAGAAAATATCACTGTTTACTTGGATTTGAACTTCTGATGACTGACCTGACTCAAAACTTGTCATACAAGAATACATCCATGCTTTTGGCCAATAACTGTGTTATCTGGCAAATGCACAATACTTGAAGCTCAGCCCCTAAATGCAAATGGCTTTCTCTGTATTCCTCATCTATGTTCCTGCCAACCTGATGCTGGCCATCCATAAATGTCTTATGTATTTACATTTTTATTGCTGAAACATGTAGATTCCAAAAGGATACATTTCTTGTAACAGAGTGCAAGATTTTGAGACCACTTGCATCCCTACTTCTGGCATGTTAAGAGGATAAAATGATTTCCTTTAATTACCCATAAGCAACACATCTTCAAAAAAAGATTTTACATCAGTGAATTTATAACACAATTGGTAAAATCATTTATCTAAAGGGTTCTTTAATCAGTCCTGGGTAACAATGTTATCGTTAATAAGATAAATTAACATATGACAGATAGATGAGGTCAAAAGAATAAATGGAATTCAGACCTGACAAAGCAACATGTAAAGACAAAAATGGCAAAAGACTTACAAAATATAATCTTTATAGATCCACACAATGGACATAGTAGAGGGGGGGGGGGTGGGTTTGAACGAAAATATTTTTTTAAAATGGCTTTTTTCTTAATCTAATGTGGCATACAAAGATTAAAATCCAGAAACCTCATAAGTGTATTAACTCCCCAAAATATGATACGGATCTCCTGTCACACATAAGAATACAAATAAAATAAGATGAAATAGAAATTCAAATGAAACCATCAAGAGCAACTTGAGGAGAAAGATTTTAATATATGTAATACAATTCATTGATTTGGCCAGTATACCCAAAAAGAGAAAACAATGCTAGCCCTGGACATGTTAGTAATATTTAAATATTATTAACTAACTTTGTGGCAATGAAGATTTCATATTTCATAGATCTGGCAATACTCTGTAAGATGTACATATTAAACAAAGTGGGTTTTTAAAAACATGTTATAGAAATCTCAACAGTGTTAAATGATTAAACAGGTAATAGATAGATCATATTGGACATTAACGGTCCAGATTCAAAAACTAAGTTTCTAGAAAACAGTTTTTGGGAAAGCTATCTTTTCTCAAGAGCACTTCCTGAATATTTAACAAGGATAAAATAAAAGATAAGCACATTTTCAATGAGAAATTATGTAAAATGTATTTGTCATTCTAATTTCCCTGTCAATGAAATAGCTAATAGAAACATTAGAAAATAAACTGTTCCATAGTTTTCTTACTGCTTTAGTTAAAGGGTTCAAATAAAAAAAAAGGTGCAGAATAATAATCATCATGAAGTGTTATAGTTAAATAGATGCTATATTACTTCAGAATGTTACATTACTTATACTTATCATAATAATGGAACATTCATTGGAAGTATTTAAACAATGTTAGTACAAATGATGTACTATAGCATTGTGTTGCTTAAAACCTGTAACTGTAGTATTCCATACACTGATGTGTCGTATTATGTCAAAAATATTTTATAGAACCTTTGTGACTGCTGTCCTTTCATATTTTACTAAATGAGTAAAGAAGAGACATATGTTTAGCCTATTAGAATAGACAGCAGGGACACTAAGAGCCCACTAGTCAAAGTTACCAAGGCTCAGTTACACTAACACATGAGATAGATGTAACCAAGGTCACCAAATGAACACTTTTAGAGAGCTGAAGTCAACTATTAAGCTGTCAGTAGAAGTCCCATTGCGGAAAATGACCTAACCATATTGAAGGGACTTTGTCTCCTTTAACAACTTGACTGATGTGATTTAACGCCAACTGTTGTTTAATGCAGAAATAAAAGGATTGATTACTCTGGTCAGATAAGGCAGAGATAAATCATTTTTTCTGCAGCTAATGGATGAGGATATGAATATGTGTAGGTAGTATGAGCACTCAATTTATTACATCACTTGGATTTTCACTTTAGGAATTTGACAGTACTTTTACTTTAAATACTACTTAGAATGTGTTTACCTCATAATAAACCATTTAGGGTAATTTAAGTAAAGTATACTGGCAAATATTTTAAAATTCAGTTTTAATATACATTAAGAAGCTTATGATGAACGTCCATTTTGACTGGCATGATTATTCATGATCATTTTTTATATTAACTTTAACATCTCCAAATGTTTTGAGCAGTAACTTAAATATTAAATTTACACTAAATTTCACTAGTCTATATTTGGATAAAAACTCTGAGGCTTTTTCAGTTCAGGGAAAGTTAGAGGGAACTTGGTTAGAGAATGAATAAGATTCCCACTATTCATATAGACCCAATTACTATTTCTATTTCCAGAGTACGAGGATTTCAATTTTTCCAAATAGGATTTGGAGAACTGAACATGTAAGGGCCAAAAAAGTACAATAAATCCTTCAGAACATTGATTTTTTGTTTTGATGTTTGCTTTTAAAAATAAATGTTTTTACACATTTAGCTATGATTCATTTAAACAAAGGTGCATGCATGCTTCTTAAATGAATTCCCACATTATAAATACGGCTTTTTGATACAATTTTATGAGACTTAACATATGTGTACTATTTAAAATGTAAGAAAACAAGTAAAAATCACAAAAAATTTTTTTGGGGCACAGTATATCTCTTTCCACTCTTTCTCTGACAAAAAATAAGTGTGTCAGTGAGAGAGAGAGGGAGGTTTAGCCCTCCAGGAATACCGTCACTTGATTTTCATTGTGTGAGGTGTGACTTATGTCACAAATGAGGTCCAAGTGGCATGGGACCCTGAGTGCCCGAGTACAAGTGGTGCGATGCTGATGTGGAGACACAAGACTTTTTGCAGTGTAACCGCATTCCCATGGTGGCTTAGGACCCCAGGTTCATGCGGCCAAATACCAAGGCCCTGTGTAAGCAGCTGCAGTATCCAGAAAACCAAGACAGAAACTGGAGAAACCCTGCACAAATACTGGAGCAAGCATGAAACACAACTATGACAGGATAGCAGGATGTAGCAGGCTAGGACAAATTAAGAAGCAGACTATTCACAGCAATACTAGAAAAGGGACTGAGGTAAAACAGAAATGAATACAGAGTGCAGGGCTATAGAAAAAGAAACTAGAGGAGGACAGAGGCAAACATAAGGAAGATAAAGTAGAAACAAAACTAAGGAAAAACAATTCTGAGCACAGGGTTAAAGATAATGACAGAGACATACAGTGCACATATACACTGAGGCTAGAGTTAAATACTAAAAGCTCATCATGGAGGGGGGGGGGAGCAGTGAACTATTAAATGCAAGAGCTTCTATGTCACCCTACAAGCCCTACTTTTTTGTATTACTATTTTTGTATTTATACCCAATACATATTTTATTAATATTTTATAATCATTTATAAATTCATTAATGTATTTTATTTCTATTTGGCGCCATTTTGTATTTTATTCAGGGAAATTCCGGATGAATTTGCTGAACCTAAAAAAATAGCATAGACTGTTCCTTATCTCATTAAAAAAAATATTTGGCTAATATTTAGACTCATTTTTGATGAATTCTGGAAATTTAGAGGCATTTCAGTGATGTCAGAATAGCTCCATTTAAAGGGCTATTTGGATCACTAAACTGATCTGAATTTCAGTTTGTGTGACTTCAGGGCTGGTTTAATAACTTTTTGTTATATAAATAGAAACCTATATGAATTTACAAACACAATCGGTTCCCACCATGCTTGTTAGGTAACTCACACAAAATGTATTCTGAGTGGCATTGCTGACCCTGTAGGTGTCTTATGCCATCTTTTAGGAGAAACATGATAGTGGTACTGACTGCTGAAACAAGGCTACACTGTGTGCAGCCTTATAACCACAAAATGACAGACAGAGATACTATAGACGATAAATAGACAATTTTATACAAGCAGAGTGTAAAATTATCCCTCCTATCCTGCTCTAATACCCTTTTCTCTGTCTTGGCTGTAAGCTCTAGATTTCTACTGTACAATCTCTTTTGTTGCTTAATAAAGGCCATTTTTTCTTAACAAAAACGTGTGTTGAATTTAAATGATCACCAACTTTTAATCATTATAAATATGTATGGTATGTTAGTTTCTTTATGGTGAGTGCTATTTAAATACTAAAAAAAGTTGAATCTGGCACATTTAATTTTTTTTTAGAAAGTTTAAAAGATCAAAATTCTTAAAATGCCTAACAATTTAATTTGCATATGTATTTTTACACAGTTGCTACTTTAATCTGAGCATGCCACAGTGGACATGTACAAGTATAGCATTTCATACAGTTATCCTTTCCTATCTTACTAGACTGCAGTATCATATTTGTGGAAAACAGTTCACTTGCAAATACTTTTGGGATATAACGTGTTAAAATTACACTTCTGTGAACATAAATGCAGCACAAAAGGGATATTCAAACATTTGATGTGGACACATCCAATCAAAAAAGGATTTAAAATGGCTAGCCTGATATTCTGATTTAAATATTTCATATGTCTTTTCCTTGGGCACAATTGTTACTAACCTGAACTTTGAGCATCAACAAATACAAACACATACTATTTCATATACTGCCAATATATTTTAGTCTCATTAAAGTAGTGTAATCAGCATGAAGTTTACTGAACTTTTCTCTCTTAAACGTAGTGCACTTTTGCACGTGTTTGTTAAAGTTTCGGTGGATTTATCAGGCTTATGTTTCTACAATGTAGAAATCTCTTCTTGCACACCAGTAAAATCATGACCTGCCTACTTGATAGTTCAAAGTATCAAATGATGGAATGTTAGTTTAACACTGCACACCACTGAAGGCAAATGTTTTCAGGAATATGTATGTTATATATGCAATGCAAGAGAATATATATATATATATATATATATATATATATATATATATATACATAAATCTATCTTATCTATTTTTTATGAAATATATGCTCTGAAATGTGTGACATATGTTTTTCATTAACCATTAATTAGACAAAATGTGTAAAAATTCTCTTAGAATGAGCATGACACTTAAAGAGCTAACATATAAACTGAAAATTGCCCTCAGATTGAAATTGTTCTTTGCACATTAGTCTATTTACATAAACTATGATATAATGGACGGGGGGAGTAACTTGCCACTGCAGCATGAGGTCACAGATCTGCAGAGCTCCCAATATACTGACTAAAAAGAAGTATTTCTATGGAAACACCTACTGAACCAGCACACCTGAACCCTACTAAGCCAGTCCCAGACATGGGGGAAACAAAAAAAGATAAATTAAATTATCTTCTGATTGACATTGGGATGCTGCTCACCAGGCCTGCTAGGTCATAACTGATGCCGCCTTAAGTTACAACTAACCAGTTGAGAACAAAGTCTGAAGACTTATAGCCATCCAAGCCTTTTATGGTTAAGCCAGACACAAAGACTGACAAAGTTCTGGCCACCAAAGGCAACAACATGAAAACACTTTTTTCCAGCCTTACTGAAGGTGGAGGTGGAAGCTGTGAAACAGGATGTTACAAACCTACACTCAAAAATGTCTGTTATAGAACTCACCTCTGCTGCAGACCACTAAAGCTATGCTAAGATGACAATACAGATTGAGCTTTTGACATAGCAATTCCACAGTCTTCATAAGCAAAAAGCAACTGCTGAAATCAGAGCATGTCAGAGTAACCTCTGTCTTCTGAGGAGTACCAGAGGAAGTTGGGCACACCACCCTCTAGACCTACCTGGTTAAATTATGCTCTACATTACAGCTGGACTTCAATATTTCAAGCCGATACATCATTGACCTCTTCTGAGTGCAAAAGGCTACAGCAGTGCCTGGTGATGTGCCTAGAGATATTATAATAAAAATGTGTTTAACAGCAGTCAAGTCTAACCTGCTAACTATTGCCTGCAAACAGCAATCCCTTATTTTTGATAATGCCCGACTACAATCATATGAGGATCTAAGGTCACAAAAAGTAAAGGACAGATGGAAGATCAAATTTACTATAAAAGCTATCAGACTATGACTGTACATTGTTTTTGCCTAGTAATCACTTGAACCTTTTGGATAGATACCCCAACTGCCACAGGGACCCCCTCGATGGAAAGGGAGAACATATCTTGCATGCGCTGTGCAGAAGACATGATGCTGAATCTGAAGAAACCCCTTATTGACATGCAGGATGTCTCCTGGATGGTTATAGCCTTGGGACTACAGAATTAATCTGTTACTTTTCCTGCTGCCCAAATGTTATTTTTCATAGGATAAATGGTATACCCCTCCTCCCACGGCACTCCTTTCACTCTCCCACATGAGTGATTCAGTTAGTGTTGTTACCCACTGGCCCATTTGGGTGGCAGACCCTTTCTTGGGATATTCCTTACTCGTTTTCTTTCACTCTCCTATCTTATCTCTCGCTTATTTTTATTCTTTTGATTTGTCCTTCTGCTATTCAGTTACACGATTATGTTTTTTTACATTATCCTTTCCTGTTCTCATGTATCATTTTTACTTTTGTTTTTCACTTTGATTTTATCAATGACCAAATTTGTTTCATACAATACTGTTTTTAATTGGGGACAAGTTTGGTTAACGAACTAGCAAATCGTCTGCTTTAAGCTGTTTGGTTTTTGCTTTGCATAGTTAGATGAACCTTGATTTACTAAAACATAAACAAATTTATAGCATGATATTTCAGTATTTTTATTATAATTATTATAAGATGAGTCAGCAAACAAAGTAATAGTGAAAAGGTCATTTGTATTATTCTGCTGAAGTAGAAAGTAATTTTTATTTTAACCAGTCTATTTTTTAGTAGAGCTTACGACTTCCTCTCTTGTAATTTTGAAGTGGCTTTTGTAAACTGCTAAATAGTACTAACTTTATTTTTATTAGATATCTGTTATTCTAAAGTATATTTGAATCTGCTATTTTACTGATCATAACATTATACGTAATTAGTTGTGAAACAAATATTATCCGAAGAAGTCATATCTATGCATACTTTTCTTTTATGGTTATACATGGTACATTTGCATGTGTTTTTTATAACAAACAATTATTTTATTACAAAACAATCCAAATATAATAAACAAAAACAAAAAAATAAGTTTCACACTATAATAAAAAATGTTTCTGCTTTGAAGTTGCAGTAAACAGAAATGTCATATTCGCTTTTTCACATATACTTAACATGTTTGAAAGTGTGTGGGGGTAGCTTTGGACGCATTTGAAAAAGAATGGCTCCCAGGAGGCAGTGTAAAAGTGATCAATCTTCCAATATTCCACACACAGAAGGTTTGTCAGCCAAAAATTGTTTTAAAGTTTTTTTAAGGTCTGTCCTTGTTAGCCCACTCAAACTTCCCACAGTAAGTAAGGCTCCAACGTTTAAATAGGGAGAACATTATTTATTACAACTGCTCTTTTATTTATTTTTTAAAAAAACATTTACTTTCCCATGCCATCAAGGAAACATGTGGAATTGTATAATACAGATGATTAAAACTCAAGGTTATTTTATAAATCATATTTCAAGCACCATAAATAGCACATTTGTATCTAAGAACCATCTTCAAAAGGAATTAACTGATTGTAGTTTTAAAAAATGTACTCCATGAACCAAAAAATTATCAAATTCACATACTCTTGTTTTTTTTATATTCTAATGCTAAATGATGATTTATTGAAAATGGATTGAAATATATTGTATATATATTTATTACAGGTAACTGTATTTTCAGATAGTGTGTCTTATTTTTTAATACTTAAGTAGTTGATTAAATGAGAACTGGGCTGTGGAATGGGATTTGAGTATATTTGCTTTATTTTGGATGTGCAACAATCTTCATCTAATTACACATACATGTTAGGCTCAGATGCTCCATGTGTGCTATTCCAGCTCCAAGTTTAGGTTTACATTTGCATAACTATATGTTCATAAACATGCCTACTTCCTCAACCTTCAAAGTTTCATAAATTTATGGTACCGTTTCATTAATAGGTATGTATCATAATCTCATATTGATTCAGTCACCCATTTCACCCATTTGTGACATGAAATACCAGCTAGATAATATCTGTCCCATTGAGGACAATGGACATGCCTGGTATGTTATGCAGAAACAATTGCATTATGCATGCTGGTATACAGTGATCACAGTCTAAATGACATGGCTGAGTGCCTAAGTACTGGCCATGTCAGCTAAGCCCCCCTCTTACACGTGGGATTGCTGTGTTTAGCTGTCTCAAGCAGTGCCTGGCATGAAAGCATTAGTCTCTCCTAGAAAATATGGTTCAGGGAGAGACTCGTTTAAGTAAGACCAGGTTTCCATCTAGACGACCCCCTTACCACTTTTTACCAAGAATTTAGTTTATAAATTTAAAAGGACCAGCAAAATGTTAGTGCTTTCCATGGTCCTCTAGGACCAAAAAAAAAAACCTGCTAGTGAAGCAAGAGCATTGCATTAGGTCATCAATGCAGGGTAGCTCTTCACTGCTGCATTGTAAGTGAGCAAAGTTATGTGCCTATGATGCCAAATTATGATCGTACAAATATATATATGGGAATATTTATGAAGCAATAAATGTACTATGTGGTTTCAACTTACATAAATTTGATTTCTTACATATTTCATCGAATGAACTGAGGTCTTCATGTTCCTCTGCTTTTCAACACTTACAGTGTAATTTGATTGCTTATGATGATTGCTAAGTCAATATGTAAAAATTCCTTTTTGAAAAATGCAATGACCATATACCAAATTTTGCCCTATACCTGCTCCAAAAACCTGCCAAAAAATATGCATATGGGGTATCATTATACTCAGGGGGAGTTTCTGAACATATATTGAGGTGTTGTTTGCCAGTAGCACATAACAACCCCTATAAATTTCTACCTGAATTATAATGTGTGTGAGAAAAACACACAACAAATTACTCCCACATACTTTGACAATGATTGATGGTAAAATGGCTGCACGAAAACTGTAAAAATACCCCAAGTTTTAAACCCTGGGATGTACACATTTGAAAAAAATGGCAGGAGGGGTGATTTTTGGATTCATGACCGATATCAATGTTGCAATGTCGATATGAAACGATTTGGAAATGGTAAAATGCTACTTGTACTACTTGTCTTATAACTTCCAAAAATATCTAAAACAAACTTTGACACATGAGATACTCCCAAACGCAGGATACATTTTTGAATCAATTTTGCTGATTGTTTCATTAGCTTTAGTAGATGAGTAAACAATGTTCAAGTAAAAGTCGGAAAAAGTGTTTTTAAATTTACCACTGTATTTTTTTATTTTGTTTATAATAAATTAAATGATATAATCCAAATAAAGGTATATAAAAAAAAACCGGTTTATGTAATTTGTGTGGGTAAAGTAAATGAGAAAGAGGAACTTTAACGCTACCCAAGGCCTGTAGCACCTCTGCCCATTGTAGGGAATAACCTCCTTAGCCCCCTTTTAAAGCTCAGCATCCATCCAGCAAGTCTTTCTGGAACCTTGATTTTTGTACTGTGATCCTTGTTCTCAGTTAGCATGGTGCTCTTGGGTGAAAACATGTGCAGTCATTTGAATTGTCTTAAATCCAGGTACTTTATTTTGGTGCTTCAACCTTTGTAAACAAAAACCTGGCTTGTCTGAGCACTTACTAACTATAAGAAAACAATACTGGTTTCACCCACCTAGTGCCTTGTCAGCCCTCTGCACTCTGGTTCTCAGGCAGCCTGTTGTTGTTCAGCCCTTCAAGAGAGAAACAAACAAAATCTCTCCTAACCTGCCTAGCAGGGAGGGGTTTATTCCTACTGCTGCAGCTGATTACCTGCAGCTGAGCAGTGTATTTGGAGACAGTCCAAAACCCTGACATGGACCTATGTCTCCCAAGAAAACAGCGGAGTGGAGCACTGGCCCATCCTGCTCTCCAAATGCTCCACCCCAGGGGCCCATAACTAAACAGTAGTTTAAATCATATACACAAATATAAAACACATACTCCCCCTGGGGTTAAATATCATATGCCTCTCTGAGTACTTTATTGGAAATATACACTCCCTCACAAATCACCCCATTCACCATATCACAGTACCCAAATAGCAGACAGGGCCACTAGCAGTTAGGTACAACAAGAACCTTTATTTATGAAACAGCACAGACTTACATACACACAAATATGACATCATCTACGGGAAGGCACAGGGAATTAAACACAGTATAACTTTACATAAAATAAACATGCCACCTTTAGATCCAGACATCCAGACTACAAGGGACAATAGATGGCTCACAGGACAGTAAACACTTATTGATTGGATAAGTACACATTTCAACACTAATTTATATTAACATTGCACACTTTACTTAGAATAGCATTGCCTGTGCACCTTGTGTTGAATTCCTTGCTGCACTAAATGGGTGCCTCAGGTCACTGCCAGGGTGTGTACAGGGCAAAGGCCCTGGGTACTGAAAGGCTATAGGTGCTTTGGGAACAGGGGGCAACATGGGGCCCCATAGACCTAGTCAATAGTATATTCAGGGGACAGGTAACAAGGAGCAAGAGGCCCAGTGATTTGTCCTTT
The DNA here is from genome assembly GCA_036172795.1 of Pelodytes ibericus. Taxonomy (NCBI): domain Eukaryota; kingdom Metazoa; phylum Chordata; class Amphibia; order Anura; family Pelodytidae; genus Pelodytes; species Pelodytes ibericus. The sequence goes on along the minus strand of CM069858.1, from coordinate 130,393,102 downwards.
GGGAATGCTATAACAGTGACACATAGCTTCTTTGGGGGAGTGGTAGTCCATTACCCTATTAGGGTCCATAGTCCACAGCGAGGTATTTGACCTTCAGGGCCCTCCAAGAGCCCCAGTCACGCAGGCTGTCATGATTAACTCTGTGACAGGAACATTACAGATAAACACAAACAAAGCAGAAATGTTAAACTAGCCATTTTCCAGCACAGTAGAACTTTGGCAGATCAGTCATGAAAGTATTCAACATACATGTCAGGTGTGACTATTAATTCAAATGTTCATTTGAGGGATATTGGCAAACGTATTTCAGAGTAAAATGTAGCACAATTGTAACATTCTAAATACCATCATGTATGAAATGCATACCACCAGAATAAGGACTTGTATGACAAGTGCCACAAACTGTAGGCTATTCAATAAACTGTAATTTTCAGGTGAGACACAGTGAGTTGATGTAAGATAAGCATATCATCTCACCAATTTAGCTATATATTGTGCAGAGACAAACCTGGTGAGTTTTCTTAGTGACTAAAAAGTACCGTATTTGCTCGATTATAAGACGACCCTGATTATAAGACAACCCCCCAAACTTTGGATATTCCTTTAGGAAAAAAACAAAAAGCCTGAATATAAGACTACCCGATAGGAAAAAAGTTAAACTTGTATATATTCACATGTAAATTGCTTTTTAAATAAAAAAAATTATATCAAAAAATGCATTTCTTGTTTTTATTTCCTTTTATGTGCCAATGCTGCCTCTCTCTTTCCTTTGCCCCCAGCTTTGTCTCTCTCCCCTCGCCTCTGTCTCTTCCCCCCTTGTTTCTCTCTGCCCCCTCCCCTTGTTGCTCTGTCCCCCCTCCCTCTGTCTCTTCCCCCCCTTGTTGCTCTGTCTCTTTCCCCCCTCCCTCCCCTTGTTGCTCTGTCTCTTCCCCCCTCCCTCCCCTTGTTGCTCTGTCTCTTCCCCCCTCCCTCCCCTTGTTGCTCTGCTCCCCTCCCTCCCCCTGTCTCTCTGCCCCCTATCCCTCCCCCTGTCTCCCTGCCCCCCCTCCCCCTGTTTCCCTGCCCCCTCCCTCCCCCTTAACTATAACTAGATCCCTGGTGGCTAGTGGGGGCAGCCGGGGATGTCTGCACGATACGTGCAGACATCCTCCATGCTCCCCGACACGGCAGTCTATTATGACGGACAGCTGGTCCGTCATAATAGACTGCCATGTCGGGCAGCATGGAGGATGTCTGCACATATCGTGCAGACATCCCCCAGCTGCCCGATTCTCCCTGGTGGCTAGCGGGGCAGCGGAGGATGTCTGCGCGATGAGCGCAGACCTCCCCTGCTGCTGCCTGGCACGACCGCCGGGACTTCTGTGACAAAGCCGGAAGTACCCGGCTTCTTCATAGAAGCCCCGGCGGTCGTGCCGGGCTGCAGCAGGGGAGTCTGCGCTCATCGCGCAGACATCCCCTGCTGTTAGAGAGGGGGATCCAGGTCCCCTGCAGCTCTGCTGGGGACCTGGATCGCTGTCTTATAATCTGACCTCAATTTGAGGTCAGATTATAAGAAGACCTCGATTCAATTGCCCAATGTATCTATACTAGGGTTGCCACCCAGCCAGTATTTAATTTGCAGGCTGTTGTAAAATTTGCTTGCGCCAATCAAAAGTCTATGGAGGCAGTATTATGGCTGGCATTTTATATTTTTAAGAAAATATGGAAAGCCTCTATATAATTGTTACTACAGTTAGCAAATACTGCCCAGGAGCTTAGGTCATCTCACAGGATTGTAAAAGGTGTAACGTCTCAAGGTGAAGCTGTCATATTCTACCAAACAACAGCTGCAGAGTTCCCTGTTGGCTATCCATGAACTCTATGTCTCGAAACTGTGCATCATCAAAATTAAAATACTGATCCACAGCTCAAGCTTACTTTGCTCTTCATAGCCATCTGTGTTTTCCCCTGGCAGACTATTCTCTTCAAGCAGATATATGTTTTCCTGAATTTCAACATTGTCAACGTTTTGAACTTAGAATCTGAAAGACAAAATTGTAAGCAGTGAAAATCAGTGCTCTTTGAGTTTGCATCACTTTTAAAGTAATCGTTGCATTACTTTGAGAAAGACATTTAAAAAATTACAACTCAGTGTTTGATTTTTAGAAATGCAACCCATTCAAAGCAATATACCCTTAAGAAAAGAGTATCAGTGTGGGAGCATATTGCAGAACACAGCTTAGTAAGTATGCCACTAAATCCAATACTGCCTTAGGGAAAATGTTCTTGGTTTGCACTTCAACTGATCTGGAAAAGTTAGTTACAAGCAGTTCATAGAACATACATGTGCAAACATTATCCAAAATGTATTTTCCAGCAAATTAATTTCTTCCAAGCTGTATAAACTTTCCTTTCAGTCAATCAAAAGCCCAGAAAGTATATAGCTTACAGTTTCATTAAAAACATCTGCGAAAACTACATTCTCTTGGATTAAAGACTGAAAGGTAGAAAACTTGGATTTAAACCTCCAGTTAAAATAAAGTAAAAGGAAACTTCTGCTTATAAGATCAGTAAACCCACTTACGGACTGTTAGATTTTTCTTTAAATCATTTTTAAAATCACAAATACAAAATAAAGAGGATATTTTCAAAGTTTGCTAGAAATCTTACAGTAACAAGGGTAAGAAATTCAGTCTTATATGAGGCAATCTAAATATATATGCATTATTAGCCATTCAAATTATGGTATGCTTTTTTTGCACTAGAGCAGTTACAGTAATTAAAACATATATGCAAACTAAACACTGTACTTTTGTTCACTGAACACTAAAATCTTTTTTGTTCCTGCATTCAGCCTTTCACAAGCAAAATAGAGACTGCTCAGATTATTTTTGTTGCTAGAATAGGAAAGGGGACATGGATTCGTTTTTGTGTAAAAGTGTTGTGCAGTTATTTCCAAACCAGTCCTAAAGCAATTCCAGTAGACCATGTTTTTTAGCTACCACCATGTAAACACAATGGAGTATTCCCTAATATCTGGATTGGTGGTGATCCTTGAAGACTTGATTGGTAAACCTTGGTGTAGAACAAAAGCTGTTTGCGAGAGAATGCATCATAGAAGATTTTCTTTGACTACAATCTCCGAATGAACTCCCATTTATGCTTAGTATGGAAAAGTAGGACAACATGTATATATGGGATCTCTGCAACATGGTTAAAACAGCTACAAGAATATAACAATAAAGCTAGAGCAGTGCTTCTCAACATCGGGGTATAGGGTTACCATTCAGACAGTATTTTACTGGCAGGCTGGTAAAAAAAAAAAATGGCTCAGTGCCAATGCAAAGTCTATGGAGGCAATAGCATGGCTGATATTTTTTTTAACAAAAAAATAGAACCCTAGGGAAGAGCATGATATCTCAAAGGGGGGGGGGGGGGGGGGGGGAATGAGTGTCTGGATGTTGTTTTTTGTTGTTAGTGACACATTTCCATTCATTACTGATATAGGTGCATTCAACCTATTGCTTGGATTTACACCTACCATATTAACCAATGATCTGACAAAGATGAACACTACAGTGTCTGTCCTTATTAAAATAATACAAGTATATAATGAAAAAATAAAAAAAGAAGTGGGGACAAAGTTACTGTACATAATACATATACATTTCCTCTATATCTGTATTTAACATAAAACATATATGCATAATAAGGAAATATATGCATACCTCTAACTACTGGTTATGCCAAATCTTTCAATATGTTAAAATATGTGTATAATATGCCTAATTGACTTATTATATTTGATGCTGATGTTTTATATTTCACATTATTTTATATTGACGTATTATATTTTATGTTATAAAATATGTGTATTGACACTTAAGATCTGCAAAGAAATTCAGATACATCTTAATTTTGAATTTAATGCTAGAACATTTTTATAAATAAAAAAAAAAAAGGATTTAATAAATATTTGTAATATGCATAAACCCAGACTGTACATACATTTTGTTTACAGTTTCTGTAAAGACTAGATGTTTAGACTGATGTGAAGCTTTTCAAAAAAACACTCCCAGGTGTTGAATGTTGCCAATTATGTCCCCTCATTCTTTTCGATTGGTGCCATCCCAAATACATGGTCTTCAAATCTTTCAGTATGTCTGCAGTGTTTAATAATTAAATAATATCATGAATGATATAACCAAACTATGGTGGACGCAAGTGCAAAATTTAGTTATGACCTAGTTTGTTCACAGATTGCATACCATGGGCATTAAACAGCTTGTCTGATTTTGGTGATTAAAGATGTAGACACATACATGTGTAGATTCTTTGCAATTGTTAAATTGTGGTGTTAGATAGATCCAGGTTATTTCCCACAATTTGTAATAAATCATTACTACTCTATCACCAAATCTGCTTACAAAACTGAAATGTATTTTTAATGCACAGATGCTGCACTAGATCATATATGTTGACAGTTTAACATTCATATTTGTATCTTGCTAGTAGCAACTTACCATACTGGGCAAGTAATCTGGAACATAATCATTACTAATCAGATAGAATGTCAAGGGGTCAATAAGATGTACTTTTATATTTTGTGATAATCATAAATAAATTGGCACTATTGATACCTATAGAACAGTTTGGTGCTTATGTCATGGAAGGGGATGACTATACAGAAATGGAAACACTGAATAGTAAACCAGATGTTACACTGGTTTTACTGCTTAAGCCCATCATACAAGTCCATCCTAAGGAACACATGCCAAGCAATCAAAATTATTTGTCGTATTGAGTCAAAATTTTACCAATGCACTTCTCAATAAAGTTGGATTGACACTATTTATAATTTCTGAGCAGATACAGCTTGGATCAAAATCTAAATTTTTACAATTTCATTCAATTATATAAAACTATATATCGCATAAGCATTCTGTGTATATACAACTTATTAAAATGCTTAGAAGTCAGGAAAAGAATAGTACTATAAACTCTTTTCATTTCCATTTTTGATTATCGAGTGATTTGAAGACTTTAAAATGTACCTTCCTTCTATTGCATTGTTCTCTGATGATGCACAAACATTGTTAAGGTTGCAATTCTAGCCTAATGTTAAATCATAGGTAAATGAAACAATTAATACGTTAATTAAAGTTATGTAAAGAAACATAAAACTGCATGTCTACTATTTTTTAACAGAAGTAGCTTTGGTGATATTGGAAAAGTGTGTGTTTCTCAAGTAATTAAACTGCTTATGGAAACAGTATGTTTTTCCCACTTGGAATTTCCCAGTAAAATCAATATTTATTAATACTGTGGTCCGCATTTATATGTTTTGTAATTAGGCATGGAGAATGGTATACACCATGAAAACCTTAAGCAAGTGATTTTGTATTAAGCAGACCTGCAATTCTGAGCTCAAAATAGTACAAATGATGTTATCCTAGCAATTTAACATTATTAGCAAGTAGGGTAACAACTCCCTTTTCCTGCAACTTCCTGAAAAGTCATATTATCATTTATTTATTAGTCTCTAGGGGCAAGCTATTACAACAAGTTTTCAAAGGTCAAATCATTACTTCTGACCACAAGTTCCATACATCATTTTTTCTTTTAACATACATCTTTTGATTTGCTGGACTAGGAAATAATATTTTTTTATATAGGAATATATATATAGGTTTCATATATATTAAATATGGATGGATTACTATTCATTAATTTTTTCTTTATAGCTAGAAACATATCTATGCATTTTAAAACTCCATTCTATGCAGCCAAAATATAGAGTTTCCAGTACAGTTTAGAGTACAGCACTAAGTGGATCCACACTCTCATTACCTCCCATTGATTACCAATGAGGACATGGGATAAAGTCTTGTCTCCTTGTCATGGCAACATAATACCCCACCATTAGAAGTCCCCTAAACTCACTGTACACAGAAATAACTACAATGGAGTTAGCATGCACATATCCAAGATATCTACTATATCGTCCATTGCACTGGGTGCTTTACAAAAAAAAATAAAAAAATGAGACAAAAACTCTAAAATGGTAAAATAAGGTAAACTTTTAATTATTAATATAAGTGTAATACGATCCTTAAAGGATCAAGGCCCAAAATGCATCTTCCAAATATTAATGCATATTAATGTTCTTTCAAAGTATTTTAAAATGCATGTCTTCAATTTTGCATTGCTTCAAATATAAAATACTTACAGCTAGATTAAATTGTGAAATTACAGCAGTTTGCAAGAAACAAGGACTGCCAACACTAGATGTGTAAAAGTCAGTTCTTTTTTTTCTTTGCTGCATGAACCATTGTGAATAAAGCCATTCAAATGAATGGAATATCCTGTCTCTCTAGTGATGTCATCAGACAATGTGTTGCACTGTTAAGAGATCCTACTGTGTACAAGAGCAGGTCTATCACAGTCCACAATATGTATTCAATTCGAAGAGCATAGGAAGTGACTATATGAAACAAAACGTTATTTACTCAGTGTCTATAGAATCAGTGCTGCTGCAACTGTAGTAAACCTGCAGAGTAATCACTGGGGGAGGGCTTGGGTCAAACATTAAAAATGTGATTTATACAGAATGCCTGTATCAAATCACTCAGTGATAAAAGCCTGTGCATTATTCAAACAGTGATCTTCATCTTGCACCAAAGTGTGTTTGAGGACAAGACTGTCCCTTTAAGGTAAAATGAATATTCACAAAAACTAGAAATGTGTGCACAGATAATGAATATTAAAATAAGGAAGACAAATTGTAAACAAAGCTTCCACTTGTATTCAAGGAAGTACTCACAAATGGGGGTAACCTGATTGGACAAAATTATACTCCCTATACTAAAATAGTTACTCCCTAAATATATAAAATAAAATATAATTTATAATTATATACATTTTATATATTTAGGGAGTATATGCTTTACTACAAATATTAAAATAATAAATAATTAAAACTTTAGTTAGGTATACATCAATGATTCCCAATAAACAATACATTATAATATAAAAAGTACGAATAATTTAGTAAAAGTAACATTGAACATCATATTCTGAGTTTAACCCAAAAAGATGTCTTGTTTTTAGTTGAAATATCTACCTGATATCAAGGCAGTCCAAGTACAAAAATAACTACTCTAGAAGCAATGACATGTATTGCTGGTTGATGTATTCTTTTTTAGGATTCTATTCTGTTGAAATTCCATGAGTTGAAAACACAGGTCTAAGCTTTGGGTATCACGCTTGTTGCTAGGAGGTTCAATTCACTCATCACTCTGACCCTAACTACTGAATCTGCTCATGTGAGCATGATTTGCAAGAGTGCTGTTTCTTCTATATAGATGTAGTATCAGGTGGCAACTCATGTTCAAACTCACCCAGGTTGTATCAAGCCCTTGCCTTGTTCAGACCTAGTATGGCATGGTTGCCAACATCGGCCATGTTTCCAGGGACGCTTATTTGTTCTACATGCTGCAGAAAAGAGCATGCAAAGTGAAGCCCAGCCGTATGTAGGATGGTTATATACACAGACAGAATCCAATTAATCAGGGTGGAGATCTCACAGAACCTACCATGATTAATTAATTGGATTCTGGCTATGCATATGTGCATCTTGCATACTGCCGGGATACACTTTGCATGCTCTTTTCTGCAGCATGTGGAACAAATATGGAAACTTCAGGAGTTATGGTGCAGATATGGAGGGACTGGGCCTGGTGCAGGGTGACCACACTCCCCAGGAAGCTTGAGGCCCCATGTTTTTTAAGCCACATTCCCGGGCCCTGTTGTAGCAACTGGTGTTTTCAGTACACAAAGGCAAACTCAAGGAACCCTGCAGACATCCTGGAGGAGGCATGGAACACAACAACTTTGACAGGAAAGCAGGATGTTGCAGGTTGAGACAGACAGGCAGAGCTATACCAGAATAGCAAACTAAGGCAGAACAAAACTGAATGTACAGAGTATAGGGCCAAGGAGAGACTTGAGCAGGACAGAAGCAAATACAAGCAGGGTAGAGCAGAAACCAAATGAAGGAAAAATAATACAGGATTCGTGGCTAAAACAAAAGCACAAATACAGTGCAGAGACAGACAGGGTACAGACAAATGGCATTGCAACCGAATTTAAATTCATACACAGGCACACATACAAACAGGAAAAAGCAAAGGACAGGGCTAAATACTAAGCAAACAAAAAACATACAGACATGAAAAGACAGGACCTAGCATAGGACTCTGATATAGTAAAAGTGAGGATTTAGTTCACCTCATGGCCATAATGTTATTATGCTTGCCAACAAGCATCATAGTACCTCACAATATGGTCCCTAACACTAAAGCTAAATTAATAACTGCATATAGAAACTGAATCTATCAACACAACCACAGACACAAAGACTTATCACAAACCGATAGACTACAGGATAGCAAAAAAACAGCTTAAGAAATAGTAAACAGGTGTGGCAGCATTTAAACAGAGGAACAGAGAAACAAAGAAGTCCCAGAATTTAGCAACAGTTCAAAAACCACAGGGGAACCAGAAATGGACTAGAATAGAAAAACAAAGAAACAAAAGACAACACAAAAACCAGAACAGAACAATGAACAACAGGAAAATGAGAAATGGATGAAAAGCAGACTCCAAACAGGAACATCTGACAAGCTGAAGGTGCTGCTGAAGAGACTCCACTCCGCAAACTCCTGGCTATTGCCTACAGCCATATGCCACAACTGTGGTCCATATGATAAGAGTGCGCTTTTTACAATTTTTTTATTTTTTTATTTTTTTTTATTTAGACACTCAGTCGTTCAAATGATCATTTTACTAAATATTGTAGACTTACATGTAACATCATTGTGTCAAATTTAGACTTCCTCATAAGAATAGGATAAGAGTTTCTTCTTACTGTTTCCTACCCCCTTTCCCTACCTTCTACTACCTCGCTTACTTCCCCTACCCTATTCTTTCCTTTAATTAAGAGATTAGGCCCACAGAGTCAATTAGTACGTGTATCTCATCAAAGGTGAGGCCTATTGCTGTTGCGATGTTTAAAGACTAAATTCACATACGACAAACAACATACAATAACATACATTGCCCAAGACTGTGGAGTTGATCTATTACATAAATCGCCATTATTCCCGCCTACTTAGTCGACCAAGTGGATACGCCGGGGCCCATGAAACCTGTGCCCTCTTCACCCATCCTTCACCGGGGGGAATCTCTCCCACCAGGGCTGCCAAATTGTACGGTACATCGACAAGTTATTATTAGCGCTATAAAATCCCCTCTCCATCTCTCCGAAATGACTCATTAAATCCCTTACCCTGTCCCAAGTAATACTATCCAATTGCTTCCAATTGCGGGCTATGCATAGTTTTGTTGCTAAAAACAATTGAATCGCCAGTTTTTTCCCTCTACCTTTTTAAGCAGTCTAGATTGTTATGCAGAAGGGCAGCTTCTGGATTCATAGGTAGACAGCATCGACAGATGTTTTAACCTCAATTGTTTATTATTTTATTTTTCAGTGGTACCTTTATTTGGCATCGGGGATGGTGTGGAACATTTCACAAGGTCTAATTTTTTTTGTAGGTCACACTTTGGTGCCAGGGCATGGGCAGTGCATTCACTGCCCAGCCCCCTGGCACCCAACAAGTAGGTTTTATTTGAAGATACTTCCAGTGATTTTCCCTACATTTTTGTTGAGTCTGGGTGCCTTTGGCCAGCCACTGGAAGGGTTATGTTTTTTATGTAGTGGGTCTGTAGGCATTTGGGCATCCTCCAGTTTCCATTGGAGCATACCAGAAGCATTTGCATAGCCTCTGGATCAAAGGGAGTTTTTCAATTTTAATTTATGGTGGCAAGGGCAAGTATTATACTGGGGGTGGAGAGCATTTGCCCAGTTCCCAGCACCATTTATTTTAGGGGGTTCGGAGCTACTTGCCCTTATATTCCATGGGTATAAAATCTGTCCAGGACTACCTTTTCTGGCCAACCAATATGTATTATAGAAGCAATGGGCCATTAGGCTGGCTCTCAACATAATTTATTTTTCTGAGAAGCCAAGCTGCTAGCCTTGGCTCAGCCATGATTTTAACTAGGGCAAAGGGCTATTTTATTGTATTATTTATATATGTTTTACATTTTAATTATGCAGTTCCTAACTGGGGAATTGAAATGCCCAAAATGTGGCTGTTTTTGATGATTTATGGCTATTTTCAAGGTATTTCAAACTACCGAAATATGGCTGAAAATTGGCCAAAAATCTGTGAAAATGACCCCTTTCAGACTGAAATGTGGCTAGTTTGACCTATTGGGCTCCATTTTGAGACAGATCATTTTTTTTTTTACTAAACTCCACCACTTTTACATGTAAGTTTTTGTTGTTTAATGCTCAGATCCTCAGTTTTTTCCCCTGGTCATAAGATTTGTATTAATGGCTGAATCTTGGACTTGATTCCCTATATGAAATCTCTTTCATTATATGACGAGTCTTAGGCAATTTTTTTCCTGGATCACTGACTTGAGAACATATATTTTTTGTACAACATGGTACTAACTTCCCAAAGACAATTAAAGTTCTTTGGTGGTTTTATAAGAGAAAATCACGCACTTCAGCTCTTCCAAAAATAAATGAATATCATAGAAATTCTGAGGATGAAGTAGATAAGTTGAAAGAAAGATAAATATATAGATATTCTTTGTATTTGTTAGTAAGGAAAATGATCAGTATACTTCTATATTATTGTATCAATCGCTTTATTTTTATCCTGTATTCGTATACTCTGTATCCCTTAAATATATATATTTAGATTTATATATGTAGATAGATAGATTGATAGCTACAAACTAACTCTGAAGAAGTGGACAGGTTTATTACATAAAGGAAAAAATGAAACTGAATATGGATGGATATGGGATGTTGGCATAAGGGGAGACATTTTAGAAACATTTTAGACATTTTAGAAAAAAATGGGGATGAGGTTATGAATATATGGTGGGTGTAATAGAGGAGTATTATAAAGAGCAATTCTAAAAGTAGAGCAATATATATGTACATGCCATAGAGATTGTTCCACATTTAAAACTGGTATTATCTTTATATCTACACCTCATTAAGAGAGGTTAAGGCAATACAGATGTGGTAGAGCTGGAGAGTTAACTGACTGCTATCCAGTGGCACCCAAGTTATTAGCGCACACACACAGTGCTACTGCTTGATGCCATGGTCAGGACATCACTTTGAACCCAATGTTCTCACAAGACTTTGGACATTGATTACTTTTGCTCTTTTGTAGCTCAATATCCAATCAGTGTTTTAAAGATGACCTTGCTTCCAATATAATTGACCTAATCATGATTTTACTGGTCATGCTAAATCGAATGCAAAATAGTTAAATATTTTTGTGCCAATGTAAAGTTCCTCTAGTAATCCAAATTCTTCCAATAATACTGCTCTGAGAGTCTTGAAATTAAATATCAC